>JAUMJM010000097.1:752570-1497640 GCA_033558235.1 Neomorphus geoffroyi
CTCCCCTCCTTTTTCCCCCTATCAGGAGGTGTGAGCGGAGCAGGGATGCTCCCTCCCCTGTGCCGCTGCCTTGGCAGTGCCCTCCCAGTTGCTCATCCTGGGCACCGTCCTCACCAACATCCTTGCTCCCTCCAGACAAGCTAAACAGCTCCCAGCCCCCCACCTCCAGCCAGGACCCCAGTAAACTGTCCCCCCTCCTGCTGTGGTTTATGAGCCTCCTTGTGACAGCTCCCACGCAGGGGGGCGAAAGCAGCCAGCGCGGGCACGACTCGAGGCAATGGCACGGGGAGGACGAGTGGTTTCCCAGCACACGCAGAGCAGCCCGGTGCCCCACAGCCTCCCCTGTGACGGGCACCGGCACCCCAAAGCCACAGCCGTACCAACGCAGCCGCCCAAAACGACGCCAAAGCCCGGGGAAGGGGGCAGGAGTTGGGCAGTGCCCCCTGAGGGAAGGGCTGGCAGGAGCTGGGAGAGGCTGCAGGACCCCAATCCCCACCAGAGCCTTTTCCAGGAAGCCCATTCATCGCTAACTCTGTCCAGGGGAGGAAACTGAGCGGGTTTCAAGGAAAACACAATGTTTTTCTTCTCAATCTACGCACTTAAAACCACAAAGACCACTCCAGCATCTCTGAGTTGGCTGCGGACACCGGACCAAAACTAGCGGGGAACTGGTTTCCACACCCCATCAGGGGTTGCCCCAGCAGCAGCAGAAAACACACACTGGTTTCATAGAACCATAGAACCATAGAATCCTAAGGTTGGAAGAGACCTCCGAGATCAGCAAGTCCAGCCGTGCCTCTCTCCCCACTAAACCCTGTCCCTAAGAAACTCATCCACCTGGTTTTCAAACCCCTCCAGGGATGGCGACTCCACCCCCTCCCTGGGCAGCTGTGCCAATCCCTGATCATTCTTCCAGTAAAGAAATTCTTCCCCATGTCCAGTCTAACCCTCCCCTGGTGCAACTTGCGGCCATTTCCTCTCTTTCTAAAACCAGCTTAAACCCCCACCTTACATCAACCTTCCCACCACTTCCGTGGGGCACAACCAACACACAGTGGGGGACAACTTCCCGCCTACTTTAGTCCAAGCCCTCTGCCCCTGGCTCAGGACAGGACTTGGATGGGGAGGGACCTCCCGAGGTCACCTTGGCCAATGTCAATGTCCCCCCAGCCCGTTCCCTCTGCAAGGACAGGGGTTGCGATGCCACCTCTTGTGGAAGAACCTCTTGTGGTTCCCCAGAAAACACACAAGGACAGGGATGGACAGACGGACGGACATGCATGGACAGCACCTTTTGCAGAAACAAGGAAAACCTTCCCAGCCAAGCCCCTTGCTATCCCCTCAGCTCCACCACCTCCTGGATAAACTTGCAATGTCCAGGGAAACCCCAGCAAAGGTTTCTGAGCTGAATTCCCCGCGGGTTCGGGCGTTTGCTGGCGACGGGCAGCCCGGGCAGGGGAGGAAACCCCACACCCCCCGCCCCGTGGGCTCTGGGCTTCTCGTTCCATAAAAAATAAGTTAGGAAACACATTCCTGGTGGGCAGACCGTTCCATACCTGCCTCGTCCCTCTCCCTGCAGCAGCCAAACCCCGTCCCAGGCAGATGCAGGACCTCAGCCCCATTGCTGATGCATTTTTCTCTCTTTAAACTTTGCTGGACAAGTGCATTTTTTACCCCCTCAGGAACCCAGCGCTGGACCCTCCCGGACCATTTCCGTGCTTCAAACTGGGCAGAATAAGAATTTAAAGGCGCACAAAGGCTCAAACCCACTGGTCAGCGAGGAGGATGGGCAGACCTTGCAAACTACTGCCGGACCCTCCCGCTGTCCTGGGTTTATCGGGGTCCACCTGGTGGCTGGGAGCCCCTCACAGCCGCAGGCCCAGAGCTGGCAGAGCTGTCCAGGAGTGGCCATTTCAGAGCAAACGTTCTCACTTAAGCTTTTGGATGCCTCCGGTCACAGTGAAAACGAGATTTTTCACCTAGAACTTTTCCAAAGCTCCTCTCCAGTGACAAAAAAAAAACCCCAACCAAATCCAGAAATGCATCTGTGACCTCTTTAAAAGGCTTTTCTTAAAAAAAGTCCACAACCTCCAGGTTTCAGCCTCCTCAATTGTTCAGTTTTCTCCTTCTCCCCTCCCTAATTCCTGGGCAGGGGGAGGCATCAGCATCCCCGGGGTTCCCTGTGCGTTTGCTTTAGGCTCCAAAACTGTTTTATAAAACCAGTGGCATCAGTAAAAGAAGCAGAAATAAAGCACCTTCCACTCCTAAACCCAGCCAAGCTCGCAGGCAGCACCAAGGCGGGCGCGGGGGCTGCAGGGAAGAGGGGCTGGGGTTGGTTCCTCCTGCTCCAGCCCTGGGCCAACCCCGGCCACGCTGAGCAGCCTCCTCTCTCCCCAAACCTTGCCGGTAACTCTGGAAAACATTAACATCGCTGGGGGCTTGGGCTGAGGGGGGCAGAAAGCTCCATTTATTCTCTCTTTTTTTTTTTTTTTAAATTCTGGAAGGTCTCAGTTTTCAAAGCGAGTACTTTAACCCCAGCTTCCCTCACCAGGGCTCTGTTTGCCTGGGTTCAACCTCAACAGCACAGACAGAACCCGATTCCACCGCAGAAGCAGCTTCAGCCCCAGCAGTTGCCACCGATTTATTCAATTTATTCTTTCCTTTGGAATTTAAAAATCATCAAACTCTTAACAAAAGGCATCTACACGGGACAGGCTCTGTCTTCCGTGGATTCAAAACTCGGAGCTATGAAGTTTATGGTTAAATCACAATTTCTTAGACGTTTTTGCCAGTCCCAGCTCTGAGGTGGAAAGGAGAAATAAAGGCATTGCCCTCACCTTAGGCTGTGAATCGGTAAATACGTCCTTTCCCCCAGGTGTGTTAAAATTGATTAAATTATCTCAGTTCTAAACCCCATGGATTAAATTCTCTGACAAATTTTTAATAACTAATTTAATTATTTCATTATTTTTAGATTTTCTAGCTGGAAATCACCAAAAAAAAAAGCCTTAAATTCCAAATGCCTCCAGATCTCAGAAGTGTAAAATCAGCAGCAGAAAGCTCAGAGCTGGGGGCTCACGAAAACAAAAAAAAAGAACTCCAGATTATTTACCCTGTTTGGTAATCAAAAAAAAAAAAGCAGAAACAAACCAAATCCCATCAGCTCAGCCTCCCCAGGGAGCAGCGTTCACCCTGCCCCTTCAGTTTCCAAGCCCTGCTGTAAACAAGGGTGTTGCTAATTTTTTTTTAATGACACTCTCACTGCAAAGCAGACCTGGTTTAGGGGGCGGGGAAGGATCTTGGGGCTGGATTAAAAGGACGTTTTAATCTCAGCGTTCAGGGCAAGAGCCTTTATCTTAATGGAAAAGAAGTGGCCAACTTTTTTTTTTTTTCAGTTCAATTTTCAGCAAACTCAACCATCAGGGGGAGAAAGGCACCTTTTGGGGTTGATTCTGAAATCCCACTTTGCTGTTCTCTCAGGTTTTCACGTATTTCGTTAGGAACAATTAATCACGTAATTATGCTCAGGCAGAAGGAACGTTTCTCTGGTGCGAAAACGCGATTTTGAAACAAAGACTGAAAACACCAAGGCAATGCGAAGGCTCCTCCGGCCACTTCTGCGCGCAGCACTGAACCCTGGCTTCAAATCCCCCCCCGCCCAGTCCCGCACCTCGCCGGAGAGCGACCCCTCCTCACTCCCAGCCCCTTCGCTGTTATCAACCCGCTCCCCTCTTCCCCCCAATTACTTGCTCTCATTCTCTCTGCTCGACTCACTTCCACATTCCTCATATTTGGAATGTCTGCTTGATGGATTCACTTCTTTCCCCCCTCACCCCTCCTCCTCTCTTCATTCATTCATTCTTTCGACCCCGGGCTTTTCAAGCTTCCCAACCTCCCCCCCCCCCCCTCAACCAACCCTTCATCTTAAGGAGGAAAAGTGATTCCTCCTCCCCCCCCTCCTCCCTTGAAGAATCCTCTCCGTTTCAGCCTTCGGAAGAATAAAGCAAGGAATCATTTTTAAAGATTTTTTTTCTCAAATCCTCTTAAGTTCCTCCAACTTTTTCTACCAGCACAGAGCAAACAACCCCCAACCTTAAACAAATCCGAACTAATTTTAAAACTCAGGGTTTTAATGAAACGAGATATTTATCGGCACTGACTTTTCTTTACACGCTAATACTTTCCAAGTGTTCTGTTAAAATGGTTGCCCGCGATCATCACCCTAAATTCACAACTTCTAAGCGGGTTTTTTTTTGAGGAATCCCTGTAATTAAACAACTCCAAAGCGGTTGAGCCTTCCTGGGCGTTTTGGTCGTGAACGCGCACTGGGGTTTAATTTATTTCTGTGATGCTTTCGGGTCAGGAGGGATTTTTAAAGAAGAAAATGCACCAGCAGGAAGGATTTCTTTACACCACCAGCCACACTCACCCCTGCAACACCTCCCCCCCCCCCCCCCCTCCAGCTCTTTTCCTGCCCATTCCCATCTGCACTTGGAGGGAGGGGAAAACACAACCAAAAAAGCAACATTTTGGTGTCATAAATTGGCTGGGAATTGCACCAACGCTCAACACTCCGTTTCCAACGCTCTGGACTCGTTTTCCCACATTTCTAAAGGAAAAAAATAAATTCCTCTCAGGTTTGGGGGAGGGGGGGGTTGGGTGGCTCGCATCCCAAACCCCGGGATTCTGCCCTCCCTGCTCGCTCTTAATTAACCATTTCCTGTGCCGTGGTGCCTTTAAACTGGAAAAGCCAGTCTGGAAAACCGGCAGAAAGGAAAGAAGGAGGGGGGAAAAAATACCCTCAGTCTGCTTTGAGGGGAGCCCCCCCTTCAGCATCACCGGGGAGGGGGGAACGCACCCGAAATACACCGAATCGCCCCCAAAATCGCGTTCTGGCCACCAACCTGCCCGGCTTCCAAGCAGATGCGAAATAAAGTTGCCTTTTTTTTTTTTTTCCCAGAAACACAAACGATTTCCCCAAAGCGAAACAAAGTAACGGCGGCCGCGGCCCCCCCGGGACCCCTCCCCCCCGGGATCGCAGCGCCAGCGGCTCCGGGGCTTCAACAGCACCGGGGGGGCCTCGGTTGAACTCACTCAGCCCCCCCCCCCAAAAAATGCACAGCACGTTTGGAAAAACGCAAACCAACCTCTCATAAAGTTCCCTCCCCCCACCTTGCATTTCTTTGCATCGCAGACATAAAATATTCCCATTTTCTGGGAATTTCTCCTGAGGGTTGGGATCTGCCCCCACCCCCCCCTCCCCAGGCCGGGGATCATCCAGCAGCACCAGAAAAAACAAATACACAGCGTTTGGGGGGGGTTCCAGTCCCCTTCGTGGGGCGATTGCCTTTCCAATAATACTCATTGATAATTGAGCCGCAGCATCGCTCGGCGCCGCAACGAGCGCGATCGATCCCCAGCGCCAGGTGCTAAAAAATAAACCATCATCATAAAAATCTCGGCTGGGAAATTATTAAATGGATGGGGTTTTGCCGTAGGGCTCAGCCCCAGCCGGGGGAACCAGCTCAGCCCCAGCCAGGGCGGCAAAGCTCGGCAACGGGGCCAAGCGAGGGACCCCCAAAAGGGGCTCCCACCCCCCCAGCCAAGAGGGGGCTCATCCAGAGCCAAAGGAAGTGGGAGAGTTTGGGGAGGAAGAGTTGCCTTCGCCTCCTCCCTGCGCGCCCGAGCGTTGAAGTAACCGCCTCGTCACGTGGCCAACGCGGGGTTCGGGCTGCGCGATCCAACGTGGACGCTTTGGGGTGGGGGCTGAGCTCGCCCTCAGCCCCCCCTGGGCCTGGAGGGGGGGGGGGTCTCTGCAAAAAGATAAACACAAACTCTTTACATTTCATCCCAACCCAAGCGGCCGGGGCTGCTCCGGAGTCCGGTGACGCCAAGCGGGCGCGCAACAACAAAGGGCCAAGAAGATGGAGAGGCCGAGCTGGGCAAGGCCAGCGCGGGCGAAGGCGCGGGGCAGGTAGACGGGAAGACCAAGAAACACAGGTTTTGCCCCAAAATAAAAGTTGGTGCAGGGCAGGAGCTGGGCCAGGATTTAAATCCCTCCCAGCATGGCAAGCCCAGCCCCACGGGATTGTTTGCTTTAAGTCCTCACCACCAAATCCTGGCAAATTTCACTTTTCTAATTTATTTCTTTAAAATTTTATGTTTCTTACAGAAAAGAAAAGATTTTGGCCATTTCATAGAAGAGGAGTCGAGTGAGCCTGCAAAATTCTTCTAGTGCCACAAGTTTGAAAAACCCCAACCCAATGCACCTCAGCCACCCATCACCTTGGGGCGCAGTGCGAGGATGGTTTCACCATTTCTTTTTTATAAAAAAAACAAACACCAAACAACAAAATTTGTTCACAGAGGAACTTTAAATAAAAAAAAAAATAAGAATTTAAACCTCGATCCTCAAAACCACCTCTCACCTCGCTGAGGACCGATCGAAACCCAAAGCACCAACAGCCCTAATTCCATATGCGTGTATTAGGGTATAAATTTTTTTGCCTCTTTTATCTAATTCCCCCCCCCCCCCAACAGAGATTTTCAACTATAATATAAAAAAAGAAAAATAAAACAGTGCATTACCTTTGCTTTTTAGGCACTGAATGTTCGATCTCGAGCTGTTTTCCATGAAGCTCCACTTTCCCTAAAAACAAAACGTGTCTGTTTTTTAAAATCCGGGTGGAGTGGTTGGAAAGCCGTGGGTCGCGCACGATCACGGGAAACCCCACAACTTGATTGAAATGCTGGAGAACCACGCACAACCCCATTCCCCGACCCCTTCACAAGTGCATTTTTATTAAATCTCAATCCTGGCTTCAAATGGGCAGCGGTGGAGGGAGTGGTGACTTCGCTGCTGGACAACGTTCCTTAGGAATATTTAATTCCTTCCTTCATCCCACTTGGAGCAAAAGAAAATAAGAATTCATATTTTTGAGACCAATTGTTTAATTCCGCCTGGTTCAGTCCCTGCAAGGAAATCTCCTGGGAGATGTTCCCCCCCCCCGCATTAAAAGGCTCAAAAATTGAAACTCCATGGCAGGAATGGATTTCTCTTGGAAAATGGAGTGGGATTCCTGGCTGGTGGGGTTGGAGATGAATTTTTTGGAAGGGGGAGATGAAGGGAAGAGCCCGGCGGGAGGGGAGGGGGGGACTCTGGTTGGGGGATGGAGGGAGGGGGGGAGAGGGGAGAAAATTCCCATATTTTGGGAATTCTCTGCATCCCGGGGAGGGTTTTCCTCTCCCCGCGAGCAGCATGGCGACCTTCGCGCTCCTCCACACATCACATGCCCCAGGAAACCCAGTTTCAAATCAAAATGGCCAAAGTCCCAGCCCACCCGCCCGCAGCGCCGCGAGCGGCCGGGCCGGGACCCCGGGGGGGCACAGGGGGGCGGCTCTGCACCCCCCCACGAGGGGGGGCGAGGGGGGGGAGAAGCGGGGTCTCTGTTCTTTCTTTGGGGAAAAAGAGGGGTCTCTTGTTATTTTGGGGGGCGGAAAGCGGGGTCTCTGTTCCTTTTTGGGGGGGGAAGAGGAGTCTCTTGGATTTTTAGGGGATGGAAAGTGGGGTCTCTTGGGGTTTTGGGGGGGGGAAGGGGGGCCTCTGGTTTTGGGGGGAGAAGGAAAGCAGCGCCCCTGTTGTTTGGGGAGGGGGGGCAGCAGGGTCTCCTGGGGGGGGGGGGGGTTGAGGAATGGAAAGTGGGGGCTCTTGGGTTTAGAGGAGGGGTGGAAAGCGGGGTCTCTCGGGGGGATTTTTGGGGGGTGGAATGCGAGGTTCCCTAGGGTTGAGGGGACGGAAAGCGGGGTCCCTGGGTTTTGGGGGAGGGGTTGCAGGGTCCCTGGGCTTTCGGAGGGATGGAAAGTGGGGTCCCTACGATTCGGGAGGAGGGAAAGTGGGGTCCCTAGATTCGGGGGAGAAGGTAAAGAGTGGCCTCTGGGTTTAGAGGAGGAGGAAAAGTGGGGACCTTGGGTTTGGAGGGGGTGGAACGCAGGGTCCCGCTGATGCAAGCCCCGACGGGGCGCAATGGGGGTCCGACGTTTGGGGGACAAGGGGTGGGTTGAGGGGCTGAACCCCGGGGAGGGAGGGGGTCGGGAGCAGTCGGGGAAGGGGGAGAGGAGGCGGCGGGCGGGGAGGGAAGCGGAGATAACGGCGCTTACCCGAGAAAGTTTCGATGGCTTTCATGGCCCACTGCTCGTCGGGGCAGTCCACAAAGGCATAGCCCGACTTGACGAGGAACTGCCCGCTGAAGGAGATCTTGTGGTCGTTGAAGACTTTCTCCAAGTCGGCGGGGGTCACGTTCTCGTTTAGGTTCCCGATGTAGAGCTTGTTCATGGTGGCGGGGGGGGCGGCGGCTCCCGGGGGGCTCCGTCGGGTCCGGCCGCGCTTTGCCGCCCCGGGGGCTCCTTTCCCACCCCCTTTTCCTTTCCCCCCCTTCCTTTTCCTTTTTCCCCACCTCTCTTCCTTCCCCCCCCCCTTTTTTTTTTTCCTTCTTTCTCCCCTTTTCCCCCCCCCCCCTTTTCCTTTTCTCCCCTTTTTTTCCTTTCCCCCCCCTTTTTTTGTTGTTTTCTCTTCTTTTTTTGATGGTTTCTTCTCCCTTTGGGGAAGGGGGCGGCGGCCGCTGGAGGAGGAGGAGAAGGAGGAGGGAGGAAAGGAAGGGAAGGGGGGGGGGGGGGAGGTGCTGTCGGTGGGGAGGGGGCGGCTCCGGCTGCGGGGGCCCCCGGGCCGGCGGTGCGGGTCCCCGGTGTCACCGGGCACCGCCTCTAAATAAAAACCGACCTGGAAAAGCGAGTGAAAATGTTTGCGGGGAGGAAGCCACGTGGTGATGCGGGAGGGCCCGGCCCCCGGGGGGAGGGGCTGGGGGGGAGGGGAGGGGGCGGCAGCCACTTATTTATTGATTTTCATTTGAATACTACGGTATTTCCCCCCAACCCCCCCTCCCCCAGCCTCCCCCCCGACCCGGGTAGGGGTCCCTCCACCACTCCACCCCCCCCCATTCCCACCCCCGTCCCGTCGAGGCCACTTTCCCATCTGCTGCAGACCCCCCCCTCCCCCCACCGCGCCCCTCCCCCCCCCCCCGGTGCCTCAATGGGATTTTTCTGGGTGTAAAAAACTTCGGCATCAAAGGGGCCGGGAGGTCCCGTGGCGCCAGGGGATTGGGGATGGAGGGGGGAGACACAGAGCCCCCCGGCCCCCCGGGGCTGGCCCGGCTGGGGGAGCCCCCCCGGGGGGGAGAGCATTGTCCCTTGCATTGTTTTAAGCCCCTCGTGTGCAGCCCCGCGGAAGGGGGTGGGGGCTCCTCCTGGGACAAAAGGGACCCACGGGGGAGGGGGGGGGGGATGGACGGGGGTGGGGGAGGGGGGCGCCCCGTCGGCAAAACGGGGTGTGCGCCCCACCCCCGCCTTCCCCCTTTTCCCTCCCCGCCTGCCTTTCCTGGAGACTTTTATTTTTAGGCTCAAGATGGGTTGAAAATAGCAGCGACCCCCCCCGCCCCCGTCTTCCTGCGGCCCCGACGGGGCGGGCGGGGGAGCCCCGGGGCGCGGGGGGCTCGGGATGCTGCGGAGCGAGGCGGGGCGGGGGGGCAGCGGCTCCCACCCAGCCCCCTCCTCCTCCTTCCATCCCTCCCTCCCTCCCTCCCTCTCGCCGCGCTGCAAGTAGAGGCACGGGCCGCCCCCCCCGCGCTTCCCAGGAAGACCTGCTTTGCCCGCCCCTCCCGCCGGGCCGGGGGCTTCGCGCTGCCACCCCCCTACCCCCCCCGGAAAAAAAACCCCAAATATTAAAAACTTTAAAAAAAAAATTAAAAAATTAAAATAAAACTTAAAAATTAATAAATAAAAAATAAATACATAAAAAATAAAATAAAAAAATAAAAATAAACCAGAAAACATTCCCGCACGGAGGAATTTTGCCCATTTCGCCCGCGGAGGGGAGGGCTCCGCTCAGGGCTCTCCGGGCGCGGCTTTTCCAGGCAGCTCCGCGCTCCCTGCGCAGCCCCCTCCGCGCAGCCCCCCCTCCTCCCGGCGCGCTGGGGGCTCTCCCCGTGCCGCACGGCTGCGTGGGGCCGGGTTAAATCGCAATAGTTTGTTATTATCAGCTAAATATTTATTTATTGTTGTTTTTCCCGGGGCTGAGGAGGAGCCGCGCGGAGAATTTGTGCCCGAGTCAGAAGTTTAAACCTCCCGAAACGAGGGCGTTCGCGGTGCTCGGAGCTGCGGCCCCCAGGAAACTCCTGGAAAGGCGCGATAAAACCCCTGGGAAATGGGAATTTAAAGGCCAGAGGCTTTCGCTTTCCCTCCCGGCTCCGATCCGGGCTCTGGTCCTGGGGATGCTGAGCTGGGGGGTCCCAGCCTCCAGCTGCCCCGCCGGGCTCTCCCGGAGGGACCCGGGCTGCGATCCAAGCTCAGGTGAAAAGAAGCGAGCAAAGAACCTGGGCGAGAACTTCCCTGAGCTCAGAAAGCGCTCCCGGAGCCTCCCCGGGTGGAAGCGAGCAGCTCCATCCCGACCCGAGCCCACGAGCACGGCTGCAACCCCAGAGCCGACGTCTGCCCGGGGGGTGCTTGGGTTGGTGCTTTTACTGGTTTCCTCAGCCCCTTCCCCACGTACTGGAACCCCCTGAAATAAATGAACTGAAGGGAACCAACCTTAAAAAAAAAAAAAAAAAGAGAGAGAAAGAAAAAAAAATCCGAAAAAAAAATCGGGAAAAAAAAAAAATAAGAAAGGAAAAAAGGAAAAATGAAAAAAGGAAATAATAAAAGAAAAAAGAAAAAAGGAATAGGAAAATAAAAAGAAAAAAAGGAAAATAAAGAAGGGGAGGAAAAAAAAAAGAAAAAAGAAAAAAATAAGGAAAAAAAAAGAAAAAAAGAAAAAAGAAAAAAAACCTCAACCCAAGGGGAAGCTCCAATTTGGATCCGGAACAAGAGGGGCTGTCAGCCCCCCCCCGCCCCTCGGAGCATTCCAGATGCAAGGTATTCAGGGAATGCAAACAGCAGAGCCGGAATCATTGATCTGCTGGGGGCAGAGCTGCCCTCGTTCAGGGCAGGGGGCAAGGGGCTCCCCCCACTCCAAACGGGGCCGGGGCAGCACCGGCTCTGCACCCTCCCCGCCCCCCCCGGGCAAATCCTGCTCCCCTCGCCGGGTGGAGCCCAGCAGCTGAAATCCAGGGGATCTCTGGAGCCAGGGCAGGGCTGAACAGCACTTTGTCCCTTGGGAAACCCTCCGTGGCCTTTGTCCTCCCCCAGGATCTTCTGACATCAGGTTGTAGTTTCAAAAATCCACTCTGAGGAGCTGATGTTTTGTGTGAGTTTACAAATATTTTCAAATTTCACTCTCCCATCAACCTAAAGCTGCTGCTGGTTTTACACAGAAAACCTGATTTCGGGAAAGTTATTTAATTGTGGAGGTTTGTGGGTTTGGAGTTGGTTTTTTTTTTTTAAGATTTAAATCTTTAACTCAGGCAGAAATGGTCTTAGTGAGTTTTTACAATTTATCTGCAGGTCCAAATATTAATTGTTGCCATTTAGGAATTGAGGGAAATTTCTAAAGCAAAAAAGCTGGTGCTGGGTGGGAAATGATGCAGCTGAGATATCACTGAAATGAGGGGTTCCTATGAAGGGTACAAATCCTGCAGCTGCTGAAGGGTTGATGTTGTTGAGCTGGGGCAGAAAATAGCTAAAACAGACATAATCTTTGTAGCAGATTATCAGTAAACAAGAAAAGATTCTATTCTGGTGGTTTTCTGCCAGTCATTATTGGACTATTTCTTTAATATGTTTTTTTGGGGGGAGGGGTGTGTTTTTTTAATCTCTGGTGCCATCACGAATATTTAATTTGAAAAATATTAAAAATGCACTTAGAAATCCCAGCAATTTTGAAAAAAAAATCTTCCTTTTCCAAAGTTAGAAAATATGGATTAATTACTACCTAACAAATACAGGCAGAAAGTTTGAAGTGAAACACACAGAGCATAGAGAAAAAAATAAGAATATTGTTTTCGTAGAATCTGTTCCAATCAAACCTCAACAAGCAGAAATAATCTGAACATGGAAGAAACCTGTCTTTAAAACATAGGTGGGAATTCAAGAGAATGAGGAGAGTGAGGGTTCCAGTAGAGAAATATTTCCTTTTCCTTAAGTGGAATCCCAGTTCAAAGCACCTTTTGTTCAGTTTTTGTTATGTGGAAAATATTCCAGGTTGGGAAAGGCAGTGCAGATCACAGAAGATCCGGTTGATTAAAGCTCCTGTTGATAAATTTGTTAAGCACCAAACTTGCTACGAAATCAACAGTTTGCTTGGAAACAAAACCAAGGGTTGAAGTAGGTTATTAATGACCCCCAGGTTCTCAGGCTGCTTGAAACACTCTCCCAGCGTTCCAGCAATGTGTGGCTGGAGCAGGGGAGCAGCCCCAGGGTGGGGGCTGAGCGGTGGGAGATGCCCCCCTGCACCCCAGAAGGGTGGGGGCTCCACCAGCAGCAGGGCTGGAGGTGGGAACGGTTGAAGCTCCAGCTCCAGGAGGACCTGCTTCCTCCCGGAACATCCCGGTGCTTGAGCCCAAAACAAAGCCCAGGCTGCCAGGAGCTCTGCCTTCAGAACCACCGCGCACCCTGAAAAATCCTGCAGTTCTGGAACTAAAAACTGGAGTCCCTTCCAAATGAACCCAACGAAACCCCACAACCAAACACGGATCTGCTGCTCCTCAGCATCTGCTGCTGGGCAGTCCGGGCGCTCCCATCGGCTCGGGGTGCTCAGCTCCACTCGGGGTGGTTGTGCTCCCCAGCTTTCCTTCCACCTGAATTCTCCGTTGGGCTTTGCAAACTCACTGAGGTCTGATCCAGTTCCCACCCAATAAAGCTGCTCTGCACCCGTTTCTTTCCCCCCTCCACAACGGAAATCGTTCGGTTTGGGGGTTTCTGTCCCTTTCTTTGGGCGAGTGGGAAACTCCAAACACGAGGGGAGGCAAATGCTGCTCAAAGTGAGCCCCGAGATGCTGTTGTTCAGACGGTCCCTTTGAATTCCGATTTTCCCCAAATCAATGCACCCCATTTACTCACAGCAGCCCTTTCTAACCCAGCCATTTAGTTTTTCTTCCCCCAAACCCCCACGAGCACCCAGCCAGAGGTGGAGCAGCCATTCCCCCTCCCGCTGGCTGGAGCGGTGGGGGAACGTTCTGGTCTTGGGGCAACGCTAAACTAAACAAGCGTCGTTGGGAGAACATCGTGAGCGATGAATCCTGCCGTTGCTGAACTCCCTCTGACCTTCTTCCAAGCAGGAGCTGCTCTCTTGAACCCCCCTCCAAACGTTCGCAGCACTTACAAAGCACAGATTTGATGTTTTCCTGTAGGTATTTGTATCACATTTCCTCCAGTCCAAAATAAAGGCATTTATATCCAATTTATGCTCCACGAGGACAAATGTGGGGGCCCCTATAATTTCCAGTCACCATTTAAATGCTCCAAAGAACGGCGGGCTCTCCCTGCTTTCCATCCCTCCACTTCTTAAACTCCCCGTAGCAGGAGGCACCGAAAGGCTCAGCCACCAACACCGTTGTGTTTCTGCCTAATTCTTTATACCCCAAACAAGTGCAACCCGGGAGGTGGAAGCCGCGCGGCACCGCTCGCTGTTGTGGGTCATTTTAAAACATAGAGGTCATTTCACAATCGAAACCTTGACCCGAACCCCACCGCCCGCACCGGGACACCCGCAAAGGTGATGCTGGGAAAGCAGCGAGGGCACGAGATGGAAATAATTCCACGTTACTGAACCGGCCACTTGGGCGGACGCCTCACCATGGACCGGGCTGTCTCGCTTCTCGTCCCGCTGGTGCACACTTGGGGTTGAGCGGGACTGATTATTTCCTCTCTTCCCCTGCAGCTCTGCTGCTCTGAACTCCCCAGCTGCTTCATTCTGGTTCCGGCTTCGCTCCGAAGGGGAATAGAGGATGGTTTTCACGTCACGATAGCTGCCACCACGTAAAGTGCCAACAGGGTAGAGCACAGGTAGTTTCAGTGCTGGAGCAAGTCCAGGTCACCTCTCCAGCCTCTGGAAGCAGCGACGGCGCTCGCTGTGCGCGGTATAAAAGGAGCGGTTGTGAGGTTTTATATGTGCAGCTCCGTGGTCCAAATAAATCTTCCCATGTGGAAGTCACAGGTGCTGTCGTGGCTTTTCGTTACAGCAGTTCCTACCCTAAAGGTGCAGCTCCCAGGGTACCACAAGCCGTAAGAAAAAAGGAACAAGCCGAGCATGCAGCAAGGAGAAGTCTAAACTCCCCAGCAGAGCAAATGCTGGTACGGATCGACCGTCCCTGCACACAGCCAGGAACCCCAGCCCAGCCTGATGCTCACACACAGAACGGAGCAGAAAGTCACCTTTTCACCCGGGCCATGAAACACCTGAAATCCTTCTCCTGCAGAGGTGCCACACAGAACAGCCACCGGGGAGCTGCTCCAGAGGGAAAATCTCACCACATCCACTGGGAACAGGAGGGGTGTCAGACACAAACACTAAAGTTTCTTGGGAAGTCTGTAGCATTTCCAGCCCTGAAAACTTTCGGGAATGGATTGGATTCCTCCTTTCAGAGGGATTTAAGCAGAGCTGGGGCTGCCTGGGAGCAGGGGAGGGGATGGACAACTGCTTAAGGTCACTTGAAGCCCTGTTTTCCGTGATTACAGAGACATCTAACACTCGCAATGCTTTGTAATCAAAGTTGCCCGTGAGATGTTTCAGTGCCTCAAAGCAGAGCAGAAGGACCGCTTCAGCGGTGCAGCTGTGATCTTCCCAACACATTCCTGAATGCCTGGAACACCAGCTCCTCAAGTCAGGTCTGCTGCGGAGAAGAGCTGAGCTCGCCCTCCCAGCACCCCACGGATGGAGCCCCAGCTCTGCTTGTCCGTCTGCAGGGAGACAAACACCACATATTGGGAAACCCAAGCTGGAGTGTCCTAAGCTGGGACCCAGCTGTTGTGGCCACGATGGGCTGAGACCGAAGAGGAAGAAAGGTTTGCATGGGTACTTGGACCCTCTGGCACCCTGGATAAAGCAGCTGTGGGCACCTCTCTAGGGCAGCACCTCCCTCGTTGCCTCTGTGCTCCCCAGACCTGAACCAGCAAGCAGAGGTTCAGTGTTTTAGGCATCGATCATACAGTGGTTTGGAGTGGAAGGGACCTCAAAGCCCATCCAGTGCCACCCCCTGCCATGGGCAGGGACCCCTCCCACTGGATCAGGGGGCTCCAAGCCCCATCCAACCTGGCCTGGAACACCCCCAGGGATGGGGCAGCCACCACTGCTCTGGGCACCCTGGGCCAGGGCCTCCCCACCCTCACAGCAAAACATTTCTCCCCAAGATCTCATCTCAGTCTCCCCTCTTTGAGTTGGAAACCCTTCCCCTTCAGCCAGTGGCTATCGCACAGACAGGAAGGGTTGCAGCCAGCGCTCACCTCCCTTCGTAAAGAACTTCTGTGCATCCAGGGATTTTGTTTGAAAGGCAGTGAGAAATCTCAGAGCAACGTTGCTGTCCACGCTGCATCACGAGCAGATGCCCTGGAATAACCATAACTGTGATCCCTGGGTCAACATTTAATGTTGCTGGATATTTATTTCACTCTATTAACTTTATATCCTACAGAGGCACTTAATGAGAGGAAAGCAAATCGGTTGCACTTTGGAGAAACAAGATATCAGAGTTGGCTGGGAGCGAAGTACCCAGAATACATATAATAAAGACCCCAGGATAAACTATTCCATTTTATTGATTAGCAACTGTGCTAGGAGTGCAAATTGGTTATTTGTAACTATTATAGTGCCTCATTTATTACTGCAGCCACGATGCTCCTGCATGGGTGAAAAGCCTTTGGAGACCTTGCCGTGCCCGTGTCCTCCCAGCCGAAGGACTGAGCCACGCACTGAGTGGTCCCTGTGAAAGCAGTAATTACTCCCTAATAGCACTGAACTCCTAATCTGCCCTAGCAATGTCCTTCTGAGCCTTTATCTGAACGCAATACAGACACAACGCTTTCTGCTGGAGAGGCTGGTTGTGCCAGGGAGCTGTGGAACTGCAGGGCAGCCGGAGCTCGGCTCTGCCAGCGGGAGCTGGACGCGATCGCTCTGCGCCCCGTGGTCTCCTGGTGCAGGAACACAGGGAACGGTTGGAACCAGCCCGTGTCGCCCCTCTGTCCCAGCAGCACTTTTCAGAGAGCAGAAAAAGCACTTTTTAGAAGGGGACGACAACATGGATAGGCTTTCCGTGCAGACACAGAGCTCACCAGGCTGCATTTCTGCACGTGTCTGGGACAAGATAGGCTGGGGGCACCGCGCCAGCACAGCGAAACCCTCTCCCACGCCGAAACCACCGACACCTCAGTTTTGCCATTGTTCCTGTAGCTCCATTCAGGGCTGTTTCTTGCTCAGCCCTGTCAGCCAGAAATCCTTCCTCTTTCCCACACAAATCCCTGATGTAGCTGAGCCAGCACAAACCTGGGAGGATACAGACACATCCCTCCCACATCCAGGTGCGCGGGGCTCCTGCACCCCAGCAGCTCTGCTGAACTCAACGAAAATAAAAGGCTGGTGGACCTGAGGGGAAGGTGGGGACTTGGATAACCTCCTGCAAAAGTTCAGGCTGCTCGGGGAGCTGAGCCACAGACAGGACCGCGCTCTGCGAGCCAGCACGGGCACTGCTGCTCTTGGGTAACGATGGGAGCAGAACTCAGCTCAAGGGTTTGGCTGGCACAGCCACCATCCTGCTCTGCTCCTCCACAGATCAAAGCTGGGTGGGATGAGATAGAAGAGCAGCAAGGATGCACCTGGTAGCAATCCCTGAACAGGATTTATGGGTTAAAACCTAATGGGTCCATCCAATTCTCCCAGAGAGACCCCAAAGAAGAAGGGCAGGCACTGGGGGGAAGATCTTACCGGAGCTGATGGGAAGTGGATGCAGCCCTCGCACGCTGATGGCACAATTCACATCTGCAGAACATCTGCTCCCCTGCATCCAGCTGTGCAAGGGCAGGGTGAGGTGGTGGCCTCACTGACCCACGTCCCCAGCAGCTGCAGAGCCACAGGGCACTGCTCCATCACTCAGGACAGCAACAGCCCCAGTGGGTGCTCAGGTCCAGCTGCTGACCCTCAGCCTACAAGGGCTGCTGTGCCACCACCCTCCCTCCTCGTTAACCAATGCTGCCTCAGCATTCCCTACTTGTTCCCAGTCTGCCCCTTTCTATCCCCAGTTTTCTGCTTTTAGAGCCCACACTTTGAGGCACAGATGCTGGTTTTGGTATCTGGGGTTTGCAGACCACAGGGGGGATGCCTAGATTTGACAGTGACAAAAATAACAATGATGGGAGCTATTGATTATTGCAAAGTGTTTCCTCCTGTAAGAAGGTACCTAGCAAAAAAAAAAATAAATGGAAATTTAGCATGGTTTCACCATGGAAAAAGGTGTTTTGTGGAATTAAGATTTAGCCCAGTGCCATGTGTATTGTACCTTAAAACCCACGTTCATTCTTGATTTTGTGATGCAGTAATGTTTAATTGCCATTAATGTAAACATATTTTAAAAGGTTATTTTCCTGCTCTGTAGTTCAATGGACCTAATGAAGCAGCTCTAAGTGGGTTGGAATTGCTTTGATTAGGTGTTTGATTTCCTGTTCACCTCATGGAAGCAGGGCTGGTCCTGCCCAGCCAACGTGTATAAAAGCTCTGCAGGGTTGGCTCTGCACACCAGAACGGGCTGAGATCTGCTGGGCAGCTTCTGAGAAGCAGGAAGGTAAGAAACTCTCTACCAACCTCTCTTTTTAACTTGTTTTTTTCCCCTGAGGTAACAGTGAGGGTGATCTGTGGTTGGGAGAGTTGGGCAGCAGCTGGAGCACAGCCCGTCCCTTGGTTCGGTCTCTCCCAGCACGGTACAAGACACCGCTTTTGCAGCAGCGCGCGTGTTGGGCTGTAAAGGGAAATGTTATTGCGCAGGAGGTTCAGTACCTGGGGAACTTCAGCCCCGAGTCTGCACCTCTGAACACACCTTGCACAGGGAAATGAGGAGAAATGGGTTGTAGCTGCTTTTTTGGGAGCTCCCAGCGATGGATAGAACAGGGATAGCGCTTCTTCCGAAGCAGACGGCGTGGCACAGGGGACTGGAGGACCTTCATGATGCGAAAGTCCCACCAGTTGCTCCTCCTTTTGTGAAGGAGCCAAACCGTAGGATTGAAGCAGTGCAGGTGTCCCAGCAAACCCCGCTTCACTTCCGTCCGACGTCACACAGGGAAAGGGGTCTCACGTTGATGATAAAAATAGGGTTTCAGCAGTCTCTGAAAATGTGGACTGCTTTTCCTCCCTGTTTGGGTCAGTCCTGCAGAGAAGGAGCCCTGCCCTTTCTCAAAACCAAGGTTGCAACGCGTTTCCTCTCTCAGCATCACCAACGTTTACAATATTCTTGCACAGCTTCGCTGTTTTCAGATCCACCTCCACACCCGCAGTTCCAGCACCGATCGATGGAACGAAACGCAGATACGGGAGGGAAGCCTCAGTTATTCAATCACTGCACATTTTTTCTGTTCTCATTTAAAATATTCCCCAGCTTTTTGTTTAATTCACTTCTGTTAATGCGCTCCTGTTTGTCTTCTACTGCTTTAGCTTGAAGTATTTTAGGGATTTTGGCAGCATCCTGGATCGCACACCTTTGCTTTTAAGAGCATTCCTCGGATCTCAATGAGTCTGAGACCACGTAACCCACTCTGTATTTTTCTCACTTGGTAGGAAGGGCTGAAAACATTTGTAAAAGGTGTCACAACTCTCTGGGCATAAAAAAATGCTGCAGTTACAACAACAACTAAATTTGCAAATTCCTGCTCTCCCCAAAACAATAATTGGGCTGTCGTAAGACTACAAATAACTGCTCAGAGGAGTAAAATACTATCAATATACAAACAGGTTTTTGAAGGGTGGGATAGCCAAGTCATGACCCAGACCTTTCCCTTTTGCTCCTATATTATTCCCGTTAACGGCTGCTCCCTGTTGCGATGTTTCCAGAAAGATCTCTAACAAAGAGGGAGATGAGGGGCAACAAAACTTATCTGTGAGCCATGATCAAACCCATTTTTGTACGGAGTTTGCAGAGCTGGAATAGTAATTAAGGAGCTCAGATGTCCGAGGGCTGATGAGCTGAACCGTGGATGTGAGGACTGGGAACAGCTTGGAACTAATAAATCTTGGAATCCGATCCCGT
Source organism: Neomorphus geoffroyi (assembly GCA_033558235.1). Lineage (NCBI taxonomy): Eukaryota > Metazoa > Chordata > Aves > Cuculiformes > Neomorphidae > Neomorphus > Neomorphus geoffroyi. Next base: position 771,779 of record JAUMJM010000097.1, read on the forward strand.
CACTGTCCATGGGAGATTTTTCATAACTGATTTTCACCAACTCTGGCTCCAGTCCCTACATGAGGCATTATTCATCCCAACAGAAAAGCTCCCAGAAATCAGATCAGGCTCCTAAATCCCGCCGGACCGCGGTGTGGGATAAGCAGGATGCCACGGCTCCTGCGTTGCCTGATCCGGTGGACGTTCCCGTTCACACACTCAAGCTTGAATCGACCCTTAAAGCACAATGAGGTACCCACAGGGTCAGCTTGTAAACACGGAGGAAGACAAAGCCCCTGCCTCCGGGAATGTGCAACCCACAATGAATTTGATGGTTACAATAAAAGTACAGGAAGCCAATGCTAAAAGACACCGCGGTGGGAAAGAGCGTTGGCATTGAAAAAGTGATTTAACTGGGAAGGGCAGAGGAGGGCTTTGTAAGAACCGAGAAGGCTGCTCCGAGCACGAGGGCTGCAGGAACACATTTACAAGCGCAGGCACGTGCCCACCCACCCCACGTCACTGGGGGTTTGCTGCCACTCGTGTGTCGTGTGTGTTACAGGGGCCGGAGATCTAGATTGTCCTCCGCTTCCACGCAGAAACCAGCCAAGAAAATCATGTTTCTCAAAGTTCTCTCTCTGCTCTTTGCTTCTCTCAGCTTTGTTTTGATGGAAGAGAACGTCTCGAGGTAAGTGTTTTGGAAAGCTCAAAGTGTATCTTGAGCCTTTTCCAGCTCCCCTCCAGAGGCAAATGGACTCTTTCCATCAGCATCCTGGTAAGGTGAGAACATGGGTCGTGGGGTAGATCTGAGATAACGGAGACAGCCAGGCACACAGAGATGAGCAAATGATAAGAGCGAGATCAAACCAAAGCCCTGAGCCTTTGAGCCAGGGCCAGGAACTCCCAAGTTTTCCCTACAAATTTCATAGCTCTGGGTTAGGAGAAACAAGCTGGAAATCAACCAGGAGGAGAAGCAGGTTGGCTGAGAACTAGAAACGAGGTGCAATTGTCTCACACGAATGAGGTGACTGGGCGTCCAGAGTTTGGGAGCTTCTGAAAATGCAGCCAGGCACATAAAGCAGAATTCCTGCTGCAAAATTTCCAACTCCCACCCAAGAAGATCCAAAAAGATGTCTGTTAGAGCAGTAGGAGCTGCTGTGATCCCAGATACCAGAACCGAAAGGGAGCAGCCCTGAAACCCGTTTCTAACTCAGGCAGGGACTGTGTCTACCCTGTCCGACCCGCACTGCCCTCTAGGTCAGCCCTGGGCTCCTGGCATCACCCCTGAACCTCTGGAGGACACAGGAAAAGGTTTGCTTGGCCCTCAGTGTGCAAAGGTGGGAGAGCCTGAGCACCTTTGGTGCCTCAGCTTGGACCAAAGCCCATGTGGATCAGAGAAGGTGGGGGAAAACCCATGCTGACACCAACCTACAGCAAACACCTCACCTCATCCCCTCCTGAGTTATCAAATCCGAGCGGCGACGGTGTTAGCAGCCCCCAAACTGGGCGAGGAGGACGCTCGCCCCGACTCTGGTAACACTGCAGGAAAGTGGATGCGTAGGTGTAGGTGTTGGGTCATAGGTTGGACTCGATGATCTCAAAGGTCTTTTCCAACCTTGTGATACTGTGAAAAGTGCCAAGAGAGGTGAAAAGTGACCTCAAAACCTTGGTGAGTGTGGGCAGTGCGTGGGCCCAGCACAACCGGGCACCTCGCGCACTCCACGTGGGACTCACGTTGTCCCTGTGCTCCCACCCCAGCGTGAGCGTGAGGGCTCCCAGCGCCAGAGCCCCGCAGCGACGCTACTCCGAGGCCACCCTGGCGAGCGACTACAGCCGCACGATGGACTCGGTGCTGAAGAAGAACTTCGTGGAGTGGCTGCTGTCCCGGCGCGAGAAGAAAAGCGAGTGAGTGGGTCGAGTTTTCAATGCGCCTCCAACCCAAACGCGGAGCTGCCGTCAGCCCGCTGGCGGCTCCGCCACAACCCGGAGCGGGGCTGGCGTTCTCGGGGACAGCAGGGATTCTCTAGGGAGTTGGGTTTCTTTTTGTCTTATTTTTCTAAGTCCTAGAAACGTTCCTGGTCTGTCGGCACCGAATCCGAGCATCCCTCTGCTCGGCCAAGGCGCCTTCTGCTGCGGCTGCCGGGGATGCAGCGGGAGGGAGCGGGGTTGTGGAAATGCAACGTTTTGGCACCCTCTTGTGGCACCTCGGGCTGATCTCGTCCCGTGTCGCCTTTCCAGCAGCGCCTTCGAGCCAACCAAGAGGGAAGCTGAGCCGCAGGGACCAGCTGCGAGTGGGCAGAGGTGGCACCTGGGCACTCAGGAAGCCAGAGAGCTCTTCGCGTGGCTCCTCAAAGCCAAGAAAAGCCAGAGGTGAGGTGGGAATTCTGGAGCAGGGGGGGATGAGGTCGCAGGGTGTTTAACTTTTGAAGGAATATTTTGGGAGGGGAATCTGTGATAACGACTTTGCACACGGAAATGAGTATTTTTAATTTCAAAAGGGAATTTCATATTTTGCAATTCTGTCTCGCAAGAGAGGGAAGGAAAAAAAGGAGAAAAAAAAAGCCCCTCTAATTTTTAAATTTGCCACAAAATACAAATTTCAACTACATAAACAATGGGGTCTTTTTGCAGCTGTCAAAGCCCTTCACTTTGATAAGGTCACAGCACGGGATTGTGACAGGGCTGAGCCCATCTGCACAGCTAAAATCCACCACCAACACAGAGAAACCAAAGTGCAGGGCTCTGACCTAACCCAAACAAAGCCCTCATGAAAGAAAACTCTCCAGCAAAACCCAGATGAAACTGAAACAGTGCTGCGAAACTGTTTGATTTGATCAAATCAACACGCAGGGTCAAAAAAACAAACCCCACTGGTTCACTCTCAATGTGTGGATCGGCTCCTTCTTAAATAGGGGGTGTGGGGACAGGACGAGGGGAAGGGTTTTCAGCTGAAAGAGGGGAGACTGAGATGAGATCTTGGGGAGAAATGTTTTGCTGTGAGGGTGGGGAGGCCCTGGCCCAGGGTGCCCAGAGCAGTGGTGGCTGCCCCATCCCTGGAGGTGTTCCAGGCCAGGTTGGATGGGGCTTGGAGCCCCCTGACCCAGTGGGAGGGGTCCCTGCCCATGGCAGGGAGTGGCACTGGGTGGGCTTTGGGGTCCCTTCCAACCCAACCCATCCCACGATTCTAAATAGAAACAAACCAGTTCTTTGCTCCCATCACTGTTCCAAGCTCTTAGGATGAAAGAGCAGCCGCCCAAACGTGAACCACACAGGAGAGCAGCCTGCCCACCCCGGGAGGGATTTCCCAGCCGATTCCAATATGTGCCCTTTGCCAGGGATGCTCAGATCTTCTTTAAGGTTTAATCATCTTGAAACCATCGTTATCAGGGAGACGATGGCGATGTGGAGCGGGTACCTCTGGGCAAGGTAAGGAGCCCATATGGAGCGCGCAGCCGCTGCCGCTGGTGCCGGCCTTTCCCGAGCCATCTGGCTGAGCGCACTCGTGCATCGCAGCCGCGCGGCTTTGTGCTGCGTCAGCGTATCCGCAGCCTGTCAACAGCCCGCTTCACCTCCCCCATCACAGCTCGTGTCGCAAATGTTCAAATTAGACACACGAGTCCACAGAAAAACCTGTTCCCAGGCACTTTCTATACTGAGACACCCAGCACCGAGTGACTGGGGGACACATTTCATTTCTACAACGTGAAGGGGATTTTACGAACCCTAACAGGTTGCTGCTGCTCTGTCCTAAAATGGTGGCAAGAGGGGGGAAAAAAGCACTTACTGCACCCAGGCCGGGCCATTCAGGCACAATCCCAGCATCTTCTGGCAAAAAATTGGCATTTCTAACTACAGGGAGTCAGGGAGAGTCACCCACAACAAGGATTTGGGGGCATTTGTTATCTTCTACATGGAAAATCCTTTAGAAATCAGGGTGTGGGGATGCTCCAGGGTGGGGGAAATGAGCAGAGCTTTGGTTCACAGAGGTGTCTCAGGCCAGGCACTCGGAAAATCAGCCACCGGGAACCACCAGTCATACTGAACGCACCAAATCAAAGAAACGAGGGCTTTGAGGGATCTCGAGAGGTCACTGACTCTGACCCCTGCTCCCAGGCAGGATCAGCGCGCCCCAAACTGCTCCCGACAGATGTTTGTCCAACCTGGTCGGGAAGGGAGGCCAGGGGGGAAGGGGGACCTTTGATGGTGGAGATTAATCGGCTTGACTAGCTTTGTTGAAAACAAAATGTTTTCTAGCGTCTCCCTTAATCTTCTTAATTGCAAATAAAAAATGTGACTTGGAGGGGAAAGTCCTCTTGAAACAAAGGCTTTTCTCTGTGGGCTCGGAGCGTTGGTGGCCTTTGTTTTGCTGCCTGTTGGGTCTCGGCAGAGGTGGATGCAGGGTGGGGGCACCAGGCTGCTCCTTCTCGCCCCCTGAGCCTGACACAGTGGCTGCTGGGCAGCCTGAACACGCCGAGATGGAGCTCGCCGTGTCAAGCAGAGGTGAAAGCTTTTTAGGGGTTTATTGGAGTCAAGAAGTCAAGGCAAATAAATCACCGCTGTGAACTTGAGGGGATCGGGACACGAGAATTTTGGACATGGCTGCCGGGTCCTCACCTCTCCTCTCTCCTCATGGTTGTGGCTCCTTTCTTGCAGTTTGGCGTCTCCAGAAGGTTTGAAGGACCTTTTGAACCCGGAGTTTCTGACATGGCTGATGTCAACTGATCTCTGCAGACCAGAGTTTCTGACATGGCTGATGTCGACTGATCTCTGCAGACCAACGTGAGTGGCTCTTCCACCCATGCCCATCGCTACAAGCGTGCCCCTTCCCCAGCCCCTTTCCCGTGAGGGTGGTGAGGCACTGGCACAGGGTGCCCAGAGGTGCCCAGATGGTCTTTGAGGTCCCTCACCCCTATTTTTGGTGAGCAAAGGAGGTGTTCCTCAAACCACGTACAGGAAATACCTTTTCTGGGCTTTGTACACCTTGAGGGGTGTTCAGAGAGAAACGCAACAAGAAACTGGGACGCAAAAGGTGCTGGGGGGGCCCTGAGGAGGCGCAGGGAACGGCGAGCTCAGCCTCTGCTGAGCTGAGCAAAATGAAGGCTGAAACAAAGTCACCATCTACAAAACCCAGAGCAAGAACAGAGCTCTTTGTGCCAATGGCAAAAGTTGGCACAAGAACGAAAAGGGATGAACTGGCCGGGGATAAATGTAGGGTGGAAATAAGAGGCAGCTCTGTGCTACGGACAATTCCCCACAGCTTGGGTGGACAATGCGAGCCGAGTGGCCGCAAAAACAACGGTGAGCTCACACTGCAGCCTCTCCGGCAGGGAAACCCTTCTTTGCATCTCTTTCCTCCAAGCAGATCCTGATTTTTCTAAAACTCGCAGTTACACGTGGACTCTGACGCACCCCTCGCTCTCAGAGTGGGTTTGCAAGGTGATGGCGAAAGGCGGTAACTCCTGCCTCGCGTCCCTTTGGCATCGAATGGAAACGGGTGAAGTGCAGTCCCACAGGGATTCACAGAATCTTGGAGTGGGTTGGGTTGGAAGGGACCTCACAGCCCACCCAGTGCCACCCCCTGCCACGGGCAGGGACCCCTCCCACCGGATCAGGGGGCTCCAAGCCCCATCCAACCTGGCCTGGAACACCTCCAGGGATGGGGCAGCCACCACTGCTCTGGGCACCCTGGGCCAGGGCCTCCCCACCCTCAGCGTGAAGAGTTTCTTCCCCTTTCTGCTTTCTCAGGACGGTGTAACTGCAGGACCTGGGAGCTCCCTCTGCACCCTACGAGGACATCTGAGGAGGAGGAGGATGTCTTGCGCTCGCTCTGTTCTCTCACAAACAATAAAGAGTTTGTTCTGAAGCTGACGTGAGAGTGAGATAAACTTTGATTTGGGGGCGGATTATAAAACACTGCTAAATTGCTGAAAGCCCCTAAGTGCCCCTCCACAGGAGGCTGACGAGAGACAGCGCGCTGTGGCACTGAGCCACGACACGGGACGGTCCCGAGCGTGGGGTGGGGGAAGTCCAGCACCTGCCAAGGGACGTAAGGAGCCGCGCTGGCCCGGCTGCTCCTGCTCCCCCTGCTCCTGCCCCCCCCAGCCTGGGGCTCCCTCGCACCCGGGGGAGGGACAGCCCCCCCCGAGGGGTCCCAGCCCCCCGACACGGGCTCACCTCCACCTGGGGGGGACTCACACCCTTCCCAAAGTGCGGCTCCCCCACACCAGGGGGGGCTGAAATCTCTCCACTGGGCAATCCCCCCCTCCTGAGGGGGGACCCCACCCCCAACAGCGACTCACCTCCACCTGGGGGGTCCCCCCCACCCTAGGGGAGACTGACCCCCCACCCCCCACCGGGGATTCCCCCCAGCCTGGAAGGGGCCCCTCTCGCAGACACCCCCGAAACGGGGCCTCCCCCGACACACACACACACACACACACACACACACACACACACACACACACACACACACACACAGCGTCCCCGGGGGGGAGTGAAGGGGCCCCGCCCCCGCTCTAGCCCCGCCCCCTGTCCGTAAGCCCCGCCCCTCCCGTCGCGGGGCGATGACGTCACGCTGCGCGCGGCGGCGGCGGGGCTGGGGCCGGGATGCACCGGCGCGGGGTGGGCGCGGGCGCCATCGCCAAGAGGAAACTCGCGGAGGTGGGGGGCGCCGGGACCCCGAGGGGAGGGGGTGTCAGGGTGCCGGGGGGAGCAGGCCCGGGACGGGGTGCTGCCAGGCCCGTGGGCGGCGGGGCCAGGCCGGGGCCAGGGTGGGTGTCAGACCCAACCACCGGGCCCGGGGGGGGGCCCAGCCGCTGTGGGGGTGCCGGGACCCCGTGACCCTGGAGGAGATCTCCAGACGCCGGACGGGTGCCAGACCCCCCCCCCCCCCCCCCCCCCGGTCTCGGGTGAGAAACTGCCGAGCTCCCTGGGTACCGAGGGAGGGAGGCAGAGCCCTCGGGGCCTGTGGCGGGGGCTGCCAGGCTGGGTGGGGCCATCCCTGCCCTCTTAATTCGCTCTGCTCTAAGGCCGCCTCCCCGTGTGCCCCGGGCACCGGGCTGTGGGTCTTCCGGGTCCATCCATCCTTCAGGAGCGCCGCTCTCGGCCAGCGTTGGTGTCTGGTCCCTCTGTCCTTCAGCGCTGTCTCCACCATCCCCTTTTCCTCCTGCAGGCAAAGTACAAGGAGCGAGGGACGGTCCTGGCTGAAGACCAGCTGGCCCAGGTGGGAGATGCGGCAGTCACTGCGGTTGGGAGCCCAGCCACAAACCTGGGCTTCCTGTGCCCCTCTGCATCGGTGCCTGGAGCAGATCCACGAGCAGCGTGGGTAACAGTGGTGCCCCTCAGGCTGCCTTTCCATCAGAGCTGCGCTGGCTGCTGCAGGTCTCGCTCCGCCTCCCTTCGCAGGAGCTCAGCACCATCTCCTGTCCAGATCCGTTTCTGCCCCACGCACATCACAGCACAACCACTGCTCCCCTTCGGAGCCGATTCCAACAGCCCTTTGCCTTCCCTTATCTCCACTGTGGTCTGATATTGGCTTGAATTTAGTCTTAAAAGGGTGCAGAAATCTGATTTCAAGCAATTTTATTTTGTTTCCTTCCTTAAAGACAAGTGGGGCGCCTGTGCTGGGCAGGCAGCACAGCAGAGGATCCGGGTGCTGCTCTCTCAGTGCTGGTTGGGGGCTGTTGATGGAGAAAAAATGCCTTAAGTAAGTGTTAAGACCAAAACGCTTCTCTGCAATTCTCTTTCAGATGTCTAAGCAGCTGGACATGTTTAAGACCAACTTAGAAGAGTTTGCCAGCAAACACAAGCAGGAGATCCGTAAAAACCCCGAGTTCCGGGTCCAGTTCCAGGATATGTGTGCCACAATCGGAGTGGATCCTTTGGCATGTGAGGAGCAGGCACCGGGGTTAACGCCCGAGGATTCCCTGCACTGTTCTCACGCTTTCAAAGCTCGCAGGGACGCTGCAGTTCCGTGAGGAAAGCTGTCAGTGTTTCCATTCTTGGGGGCTGGTGAATTGGTGTGAGGTCCCTTTGGGTGCTGTTTACATAAAAGGGTGGGGGGAAATGGGTGGAACCAACCAAACCGGAGCCTCGGCATTAACAGATCAGAGTCCTCCTGGTGAGCGATGTGAGCAGCCTGCTCAGCACCGGAAAGGAAGGGTATTTTTGCTGATGGTCCAATCGCTTTCCCCTTTCTTCACAGCTGGTAAAGGATTCTGGTCAGAGATGCTGGGAGTTGGAGACTTTTACTATGAGCTGGGGGTGCAGATCATTGAAGTTTGCCTGGCTCTGAAACACAGGAACGGAGGTGAGGATCCCAGTTCCCAGGGGATGCAGTGGGTGGGAGCTGCCTTTTCCCTGTGGGAAATGGGTTGCATCGCTTAGCGTAGAGTTCATGGATTGCCAAGATAGCAATCCACCCAGCTGGGTGGATTCCTGCAGGAATCCACCACCACTGCTCTGTTTAGGTATCAAAACCGTAGCATCCCAGGAACGAGTAGGGATTGATGGCAATCGCAAAGGAGAACAAAACTGCGGAGTTACTGCTTTGAGCCTGGCAGTAAGGTTGTGTCTAGAGGATCACAGCAACAGCCCGAAGAGCTGGAATGCCAGTGATAAGTCCTAATGAAGAGACAGAAGGTTTACACTCCAAAAGGGCAATCCCAGACCAGGAATGGGCCACAGCAAAGCCAATTGAAACCTGAGTTCAATCCAGGGAACAGCCGACTGCCCCGAGTTAGTTCTGGGAACAGCAGTGATTGGATGCTGATCTCACCCAAGGCTCCGGTCCAGGGAACAACGAGCAGCCGTTGGGAAGTGGAGGGCAGGGCTGAGCCAGTGGCAAACGCACAAAGAGCCCCTGACTGCTCTTGCTGGAGTAGCTTTGTCGCTATGTGGTAACATTTTCCTGTCCCCTTTTGTTGACTCCTAGGTCTGATAACGCTGGAAGAACTTCACCAGCAGGTGCTGAAGGGAAGGGGGAAGTTTGCTCAGGATGTCAGCCAGTGAGTGTGCATGGGGAAGGGGAACCGAGGAGCTCTCAGGGAACAAAAGGGGAGGACTGGTCTCAGCCAGCACTTCAGTGCTGCTGTTAATTAGACTCCAAATTTGATTTCTAGCAATGGAACCACGAACATGTGATCCACAATTAATGAGTTCACCACCTCAGAAAGCAGCAGAGTGCTTTCTCTGGAGCCCTAAGGCAGAAAGGGCTGTTGCCTTCAGCAGACAGGGCTGCAAACTAATTCTGAATTGCTTTATAAAAATGTTTTTCAGCTGTTGATTACCTGAAACCACAGGAAGCTCCGAGGAGTGATCACTGCTCAGAGTTTCTGCACCTCGAGCCTTCCGCACTTACAGAACATAGTGCACGGTCTGAGAGAGGCTCCTGTTTGAAGCCTCACATTGCCCTCTGCTCCTCAGGGACGATCTCCTCCGTGCAATCAAGAAACTGAAGGTCTTGGGGAATGGCTTTGGGATCATCCCTGTTGGTGGAACATATCTGATCCAGTCTGTACCAGCTGAACTGAACATGGATCACACCGTCGTCCTACAGCTGGCAGAGGTACCAAGCCAGGAGATTCTAAAATACAACCACCCTGAAAGAACTTCATTGCTCCCATGGCAGGGAACTGTGATCAGACCAGGCCTGTGGGCAAAACTGTCCACAGTCTTCTATACTGTGGACTTAAGTCTTGACTATGAGCACACAGGATCGTAGTTTAGGTTGGAAAAGACCATTAAGATTGAGTCCAACCACAAACCTCAAGCTTCCAACCTTGCCACTGAACCATGTCCCTCAGCTCCACGTCTACGCGGCTTTTAAACCCCTGCAGGGATGGGGACCCCACCACTGCCCTGGGCAGCCTGTCCGACACCGTATTTTTCCTCTCATTTCAGAAAAACGGCTACGTAACCGTCGGTGAGATCAAGTCCAGTCTGAAGTGGGAGACGGAACGCGCAAAGCAAGTGCTGGTAGGTATGAAGGTGTCTGTGCGCGGTGGAGTTCAGTGACTGCGGAGCCCTTCAGCCGACGCTCCGGTACCGCAGCAGGATATGTGACCCTGGATATGTGACTGTTGTAACGCTGTCGTTTTGCACTACCCCAGCATTGCCCAGGGGATCCTGAGCCAGCGGGAACGCCAAAGGCAGAACGCACGCTGCATAAACATAGGCTGAGGAAAGCAGAACCTCAGAAGCTGCAGATATTCCTGTGGCCTTCGCTAATCTGCATTATAATTTAATTCTTGTTAGCTCAGGTCCCACATAAACGTGCACAGTGGGCATGGCTGGGGGTGTGAACCACACTTCTTGTGGTCAAGTTGGTTAAAAATTATTGTAGCCCAAGTTCTACACCTCCCGTACCCTCAAATCAACGTGGGTCAGGCTTGTGCTATGAACAGCTTGCCGCTCGGTTCAATTCCACTCACAGTTTCGCTCTGTTTGTACAGGAACACTTGCTGAAGGAAGGAATGGCCTGGCTGGACACGCAGGCAGCAGGAGAACCTCAGTACTGGCTGCCCGCTCTCTTCACGGAGCTCTACTCCCAGGAGGTCACTCCGGAGGAAGCCAAGGAGGCGATACCCTGACTGCTGTGCCCGTGTCTGCCCCTTCCCCCAGAGGTTACCGCAGATCTGAAACACAGGGACAGCGGACTCCTATCAAATAAAAGTTTTGTAAAAAGTCTCGAGCCTGAAAAGTTTAACAGGACTGGTTTCCATACTCGCTTACCTCTGTATTTTCTCCTGTGTTGTGGGTGGAAATGCCACTCACCGTTACAGACAGCTAAACCTTGGCACAGCCAGAGGAAAGTTACCTACGCTGCTATTGCGACTGCAGCCTTGGAGGGTGCAAAGGTGACTCTGCCTAAAGGATCCCAGAGCCAGGAGTGACACTGAGGAGCTGCTCTGTAATCCTCTCTGCTCTGGGAGGGAGCTGTTTTTCCACTAAGGAGCCACCACAGTCTGGATTCTGCCAAAACAAACTTTATTGCACAAAAAAAAAAAATCTTATGTACAATAGTATATAAACAAGGTATCTTAGAGTGCCTCTTGTGCATATATTTTCAACTCAATTAGGTCTAAAAATCTGTTGCTAAAACATCTCTGCCTAGAGCAGTCATTTCAGGATTGTCACTTGGAAATGGAAACATTCAGAAATGGCAGGACAGACGTTAGAGCTATAAAACTAATACTTCTCTGTTACAGCCACATGCGAGTCAGGTGAGGAGTGTCCACAGTAAGGCATTTTCTTGTTCCGTCGGCTCGGTGGATGGTAACGCCACATGCACCACAGAACCAGCTCTGCCTCGGGAAGGCAGCGGTGCCAGCTCTACCCACAACGGTACCAAACGGTGAAAAACAACGTGACATTTACAATGGGGTCAGAGGTGGTCACGGAGTGGGCAGCTCAGGGCTTCCCGGAGACCCCACTGCGGCCTCCGCTCCCGGTGAACGCTGCTCTATTTACTCTCAGCTGCTGGATGTGACAAGTGAGTCCTATGTAAGCTCGGCTTTCCCTCGAGGGAAGACGGGTTAAGTCTAAATCAAGGAAGGACAGACCCAGGAGAAGGGAAAAAGGTTCCCAAGTTGTGAAAGGGCACCTTAACAATTCAGAAATGTTTCCACCTTCCAGGTTTCCGGAACTGCTCAGGCAGCACGTGCAGGCTCCCGAGTTCGGCAGGCGTTGATGTAAATCAGAGCCTGAACTCGGTGATGCACGGGGCGCTGCCCTGTGTGCTGCGCGCGGCAGGGCCTTCTGGCCCCTCTTTCTCTGCTTTTTTTAGAACAAAGCTGACCACGTTGGACATTCTCCCACCACCATCAGGAGTCTGAAACAGGGCAGAGCTGGTGGGAAGGTGTTTAAGGAAACTGGGAGGGGGCAGGACAATGTGCAACTTTGCGCTTAGCTTCCTAGCAAAGCTCCCATAATAATAATTAAAAAAAGAAAGTAGAGTAAGCTCTTTATCAACAAAATATTACTCTGCTCAAATCCATCACCACCAGAGAAGCTGTGAATTTCTCCTCTGCCTGAGTGACACCGAATACATCCTTGATGCAACAGCACTGGCAGCCAGCAGACCCCTGGCCCTGAGCACTGGCCTCCACTCACTAGGAAAACTCGCGGTCTAAAACCTCCAAAGCCCTGCAGAGTTACACTCGGCCAAGCTTGGCAAAGGAATTTGTCAGTAGCGAGGCACACGCTGCTGAACAACTGCACCCAGGAACAGCACCTTCCTTCGCTTCCTCACTCCCCTTACCCTAACGCACCGGTCTGATGGAGCAAGGCAGCCGCGGGGAGCAAGGGGCAGGAGGAGCAAGGGAGGGAAATAAAATACAGCACCGAGTAGAGAGGTGGGAAGCAAAGAGAACATCAGTTAAGGGAATAAAACAGCCCCGTTCAGAGCAGCTAGAATAGGGTATTTCTAGAATGCTAAATTCAAATCAACACCTTAAAAAAAAGTACACAAACTAGACTTATTTTTCAGTGCTCCTCTCATCTCTGACCAATGATTTTCTCAGCCTCCCTTCCCCAAAACGCCAGGATGAATACACCTGCACTCCAGTCATGGATTCTCACAGTTCCCAATTCTCATCTGCCCCTTGGCACCTGAAATCTCAGTGGACGAAGTCACCCCGGGCTTGAGTAAAGCTTTCAGAGAGGAGCCCAGATTCCACCACTGCTCTTTATCTTTGGTCTGTCTAGAACAGTGTCTAGAAGAAAGACATTAGGTAAACGGGCTCCATCTCTCCCAACCCACACAAAAAGGCTTTGCCTGTCAGACCCTGGACTCACAGCGCTCCCACAGCTCCCCGTTCAGCACGGCCCCAGAGGAGGGCTCGCTCTCCAGGAACAGAAAAGCTGTAAAGAGGATTTGCAGTCTAGATCTCATTCTTTAATCAAATGGAGAAAAAAGAAAAAAAAAAACCCAACCAGTGTAGGTGTTTCCAAAAAATAACCTGGTGCCACATGCTCCGCTTCCTAGCACAGTAAGTACCTGTTGAGAGTAGCCTGCCACAGCTTGGCTTTGTCTAGCATGGAGTCTTCTCGCTCAGCGTTATCTACCAGAGCAGTGAAAGCAGACAGGAGGCATCCTGCCGTTCCCTCGGCTCTGGGTCAGTTTGGTTGTCCAGTCTGTCAGGGGTACTCGGGGCTGTGAAGACGGAAAATCCCCACGGCTTGGCCTCTCCACGGTTAACGCAACTCTAAGCTTTAGAGGACCCTTGAGTGTCTGTCTCTGTCTCAGAGGAGCTGCTCTCAGAGTCTATTTCTGTGTTCTCCTGCTGGTGTTTCTCTTGCACCTTCTGACGGATTCCTTGCAAACGCACTAATAGGGACTGATAGTCAAAGTGGCCTCGCTTTTCACCAAAAGGATCCTGGAAGAAAACCATGCATAAGCCTGTTAACAGAGACCATTATCCCTCCAGCAAGAGGCAGAAAGGAGAAAGCAGCGTAGTAATTGGGCAACAAATGGTCAAAGACTTAACAGTTGAATCCCATCTCATGATGGAGAGGCCCTGAACTTCCCACTGTCACGGCAGAGGCTGAAGACTAAAGATAATTTCTCTTCAGAGTCTCTTTGGGGAAACTCAAAAGAGGTTCGAGGAACCCAAGCAAACTTCAAAACCAGGTGAAAGGCCAAGCAGACGTGGCCTGGGCTTCTACCAGCAGCTTTCAGAAATTAACTGTTCCAAAGATCCGGTCCCAGGCCCTCCCTGAGGAGGCAGTGAAGATGTTACAAATGAAAGCCCCTAAAATCCAGAGGCCAAAGACCTAACCACACCTTGTATTGGTGCTACAGATTTAATATTTGCTGCTTTCATCCCTGTCCTGGGTTGCAAACAGTTGCCAGGGCTGTACAGGGGGATGGAGGAGCTGATGCTGCCCTGCACGATGAGAATCTTCGGCACAAGCGGAGATGTGGCCTCCGAGTTAACAAGACAGCACATCAGCCAGCAGTGAACTGATGCTGAGCCTGGAGCAGCCACAGCCCATAAACCCACCGAGAAAGCAGCCGAGCCCTGGCTCTTCCAAGAAGAAACAAGAGTGGGCCATACCTGACAGCGCTCTACAGTCAGACTGCGTTAAGACCCATAATCTCTGCGCTACAAGTCAAACACAGACCCTCCTTGTGGGAATTCCTCACTCCAACCACAGACTCTCCTGCTTTGGCAGTGCTTCCCATTTATGAATTACAGAGCCAGTGACAGCACTGAGAGGAAAACAGGGCTCAGAGACACAAGAGCATTAAATCAACCACCTCCATCTTTTCTTAGCAGTGGATTTTCTCAGTGAGTCAGAGAGGTGGCTGGTGAGGGAGGCAGACACATCTGTTCACACGCAAACAGCTTGACAACCTATTCTTTAAAGTCTACTTTCCTGCAACAGGAGCTCCTACATTCCAGTCTGGATGTGTCTGCCAGATTGTCACTCTTCCCCACCTCTTCCTCCCCCAGTAACTTTTGATTCAGCCGCTTCCAACCTCATCTGACAGAACAAGGAGCAGCACAGAACAGTTCCTCTCTGCTATGTGAGGAAAAGAGAAACTCCACCAGTGTCCCAACAGGAGAACGCTGCTCAGGGATCCCATTGCCACCAGCACTGGGCAACCTGCACGTGCCCTCTCCACCTACACCCAATCAAAACCAACCAAAAGCAAACGGTACTGGTTCCACCACTGGAAGAAGAACCTGGCTCACCTGGACAGCAGCTCAGGGCCAGCACTTGGAAATCCAACAGCCCTGGAAACGCAGTGTGCGTACTCTGAACGTGTTTTATCCACAGGGACGTCTCTGGTCTCAGTTTCATGATTCAAAGTTGGAACATACAGTTCAGAGAAAAGATCCAGAGCCACCCCCTGTACCTCTAGGTGCCACACACTGTCATTTGTCACCAACCACGTGCCCTTATCTGGGGCACTGTGTTATCAGCAAGAACATTGTCTGCCACCCACCTGCATTGTCTGTCCTTGGAGATAAAGTCTCTCTTTACACACCCCTTCATAGAAGTCGTAGTATTCCATGAAGGATTTCTCCATTACGCCCCTGAGCGCAATGAGAGAGCAAAGAGTCAGCACAAAACGACAGCGTTGCAACAGTGACGCATCCAGGGCCACCCCACCGAGCTGTAGTTTCATCCACACAGGGTCCCAGACACCTCACAGGGCACGGTGGGGCCGGGTGCAGAGCAGCATCGCTGCAGCTGGAGATCCTGCACACGTTTCCCCAACAGCTGCGCTCCACTCCCTCCAAGGTTGTTTTTCCCCATAGAACAAGGCACATTTATACCCAAACACAGGGCAGAGGACACAGCCGCTGCGCACACGAACGCTGCCTTTGTCAGGGCACAGTGCCTGGGCACCACAGATGCAGCCACCCACTGCAGGGGGAACAAAACAACTCTTGGCTGGACGAGGGAGAGTTAAAGACTTGCTCTTCTCCACAACAACTCTTGGCATTTCAGAAAGGGCAGCCAGAGAAGTTTATTCTGCTTCCCCACATCCCCTTTTCTGTGCTCCCTCCATCCCCCTCTTTCCATACCGTAGTGGCTCAGGACAGGGACACTTTCCTTCCAGCATGTCACACACTGCCACCCGGATGGTCTCATGCCGAATGCATTCATTATAGTTCTTGCTGTCCCCAGGGTGCCTCTCCTGGAAATGGAATTTGGGCCAGTGAGTCCACATGGCTACAATGGCTTTTGTCTCTCCCTCCTGGACCCAATGAATGTCACCGCTGCAGGAACCCACTACACACACAACCTGCTTTTGTCCCCATTGTTTGGATGGGATTTGCCACCAGGAGGAAGGTGTAGAAGGAAGAGACAAAGAGCTGCCAAACCAGAAATTATCCACCTCGAGCTCTCACCTGCTCAAAGCCAGGTTCATTGTGGTAGGGGTTCTCAGTCATCAGGGACTGGATGGAGATGAGGACCGAGGAGATGCTCTGTGCGGGGCTCCACGCTGGTCCGGTCCAAGTGCTGAGGCATTAAAACAGAAAAGCATCAATTAACAACACAAGGCTGGCCCAGTGAGCACCATCCCTCAACCACCACAAGTCAGAACGCCTGGGAAACCCTGTCTGTACCTTACAGGAACGTGACAGGAGAAGAAAACTGCCACGGATAGAGAAAGCACCAGACACTGGGAAAGTGCTCAAGGTCAAAGCAGTTTGTTCTCTCAACCAAGTGAGTGCTGTAGCTCAAGGAAGACAAGAGAGGCTGGTAAACTCTGCTCTGCTAACATTCACAGGGCACCACACGTGAGCTGAGGAAAAGAAACATTCCCAAGCACTTTACAGGACGCCGTAAAACTACAGCTGCCACCTCGCACAGCCCTGGAGCAGCACCAGCCACCGGCACCCCCCTACATCAAAACCAACAACTCCAAACCGAAATCTGACTTTCTGGACTCAAACAAGAGCGTCACTTGCACAGTCTGTGACGCAGACACTCAGCACTAGGGCTGCCATCGGAAGCACTAAGGGATACTCTGCTATGGGAACACGGTGCCCATTTCACACTCAGGGCAGCAAAACCCTTTGCGGAGCCACATGGACAGGAAAAGCTGTTCTGCTGCTTGCCCTTAATATCTGAGTGCCAGATACAGACCTGCCTTCCTGTGAGCCGAACAAGGATGTGCTGACCCACATATGCTCTCCCTGAATCCCTTCACTCACAGCTCCCTCTGCACTTCCCGTTTCGACTCAGGCCACGGCTCTTTGTTCACTCGTCAATAATTCACCTGCCACGCCAGGGCTGCAACGGCGAGAGCCCTAGGGCAGCTCACGCGGGAGCCACTGGGCATTCCGATCCCAGAGATATGGATGTTCCCTACACACCTCGGTGCTTTGCAGGTGTTGGCACCCAGCTCACTGGATCAGGAAGGCTCCTATGCTGAGGAAGATGCTTCCCAGCACAACTCACCTCCTCACCAAGCCCGATTCCAGTATCCATTAGCTGACGGGCACCAGCCTCTTGGAGCAGGTTGGTGCAAGAGGCACTGCAGAAACCATCCCAGAGGCACTCTTATCCACACGGGAGCTCAGAGTCCCGCTGGATGATCAGATCCCTCCAGCAACAGAAGCTGTTGCTGCTCCTGCCTCACCCACTGCCGTTATTGCCTTCCTGCAGCAGAAAGAACCACGCGCTGACACCCCAGTGGCACCAGGACAGACCCTCAACAAAAGCCTTTCCCTGGCAAATAAAACTGTCACAGCCAGGGCTGGGAATCTCCCACCACAGCCAGGGCTCCTCCAGCAGAGCCGTTCAATCACCCTGGACTTGCACACCTTTAAACATCTCGCAGGTGAACAACAAGCATTGGCAGCAGTGGAGCCTGTTTGAACCAGCAGGATGGGAGCAGCGCCTGTAAATCCTTACACACCCGCGCTCAGCCCCACGTCCTGAGCATAGGTGGAGGCCCAGGGCAGTCAAAGGGCTCTCAAGGAAGTTCTTAGTGGCTTTTAATGTTATTTATTTATTTTAACCCACACAGAGAGAGGAAATTAAAACCACAAACCCCTACATTCAAGTAAGATCACAGAGCAGGCTGCAAAGCACAGAAGTGGAGGAAACACAGCGCTGGGGCTGAGGCTTCACCAGGGGAAGCGGGAGGAAAGTGGCAGCGCCCGCTGGACTCTGCGCTTGCCCTGCTCCCTTCCCAAGTGCTTTAACAGACGAGTCAGACTCATCACAGCAGAGGAATCTGTGCTGCTTTACAGCTCTGCTTCTGCACACGACTTCACAGAAGCGTAAAGGTGCATCCAAGCGGGTCTGGGGCAAGATCAGGGCACAACGCGCCGAGAAGGATGCGCGAGGCGGAACATGGCCTACAGCCACCTCCAGAATTCCCACCAAAACAGCCAAAGTCTCCTCTTACCCCAGGATACTCAGGCAGACTTTCCCATTGCGGTAGAAGTTGGGGTTAAACCTCACTGTGTTATTTCCCGTTGTCATCAGTTTGACCCTTGGTGGGTGGATGGGATAATCTGGAGGACAGCGAAACAGGAACAAGAAGAAACCCCCTTCATAAGGCGTGTCAAATGGGCCTGTGATCAATGCATGAATCTGGAAAACAAAAGCCCGTCTTGCGCACCACTTCAAAATTGTGCAGCACCCTCAAATTCTCAAGCAAAGCCGACTGAAGGTGAGGAAACTCCACCCAGGCAGTGCAGAGGCCACATCTCCCACAAGCACACGCCACGTGCACACCACGCGGAACCCTCCCTTCTTCCCTCGGCCGCTGCTGCGCACCTCTCGCCCCTCTGCCACCGCTCCACGCGCAGAGCGGGTTTGCAGCACAAGGTTTGGCCGGAGGCCACAGCAGCTGCCTCCCGTGCAGCGCTACAGAGCCCAACCCTGCCCGAATCGCAGCTCAGCTGCGAGCGCTGCTTAAAAAACAAAACAAAAATGATTTAAAATATGAAAAAAAATCTAATTTTAGAAAGAAAAAAAAAATATCAGAATTTCTGCCAGAACTGGAGCATCCCTTGATTTGATGGTCTGGTGCTGATTTGGTCTTATTAAAACCAATCACTCCATTTCCTCTGCCAGAATCTGAAATCAAGACCCTATTCTCTCCATGCTAATTACCCTCAAAGATCCCAACTGTCTACCAGGAAATCTGCTCCCTCTGGGCTCTTAAGGAAGCTTCATCCCCAAGGGATCCCAGCAGCCTCCTCTGCCTCCCCAGGATTTCAGCCAGAAGCTCCAGGGCTGCTGTTCCACAAAGCCTTGTCTCTGCCAAAGGGCGTTTGGCACCACCAGTGCTGCTGCGGGAAGCGGGAGCCCAGGGTCCCAGGTGGGAGCGGGCTCTGCAGAGACAACTCCCTCTGTGCCACCTCCAAGATCCCAGGGGCTTCAAGTCATGCAGGGGGAATTTGGGCGATGCTGCATTTGGCAGAGAGGTGGCAGAATTGCGCAGCAGGGAAAAACCCACGCAGCCTCACACAGACACAGAGCTCTCAAATCCCATGGCCAGACCAGGTGACGCCGGCCAAAAAACCACTGGATCCCAACCACCGTTTGAGCAACCCCTGCCTCCTCGCTGACATAATCTGAAATTCCCTGTCCTGGAAAACCCTCAGAGCCAGGAGTGGAACAACTGGGGCAGGAGAGGCCACAGCTGTGCCTGTGACCCCAGGGAGCAGGGCTGGGGGAGGCGGTGTGGTGGGAGCGGGAGTGGCTGTGTGGGTCAGACCTGCCTGTGATCCTGGTATCGGGGAGAACCCAGCAGAACAGGCGTGGGCGCAGGGACACCGATCTGGACCAGCTCTCAACAATTAAACATCTCCCATTCCCACAGGTGGATCAGAGCTCCGGCACTGCTCATCACTAATGGACTTTTCTCATTTCCAGCCTCTCTGAGAAGCTCCCCATGGCCAACAGCTTTCCACGGAGCGTTCCCTTTGCTCTATGGATTGTTTCCAAGCATCAGCATGATGAACTGAGCTGGATCCATACCCCACAGTGCCACTAAAGCAGAGCCAGCTTTATCTGTGGAAGCTCCTCAGATCCCTGTGATGCTATCTCCTCACAATGCCAGGTTCCTTGAGAGTCCACTCCCATTCCAAATGCAGCCCATCCCACTGTCACCAGGAAAACTGGAGCCTTGTTATGCTCTGGCAACTCACCCTGACTTCTCCCAAAGCATTAACGGAATGCTCCGTTCAGGCAAACCCTCACAGCAGCCAACACAGCACCACACAGAGAAGCGAGGAGCGCAGCCAGCTCCAAATCCTTCCTTACCTTGGTCATATCGTGGGGATCAGGCACAACAAACATTCCAGGGGGGGGCTCCTTGTAAATGGACATGATATCCCTGAACAAAGGAAACAGGAATTAGTCAAGATCTCCCTTGGCTTCCATCAGCCCTGGAGGCACGGAATGTTCTGGGTGACAAATCTGTGCATAGAACAGACTATTAAGATGGAAACTAGATGATCTTTAGGGTTCCTTCCAACCAAAACCATTCTGAACTTTCAGTTCCAAATGAGCTGGGCATTTTTCTTTCCCCTCTGACTCTGAGTGAGCTTTCAACTCATCCCCAAGAACAGCTGAAGCATTGCAAGAGCACCAGCAGCATTCCACAAATGGACACACAAGGCATCAGACCCCGCGCACCTTGGCCACGTGCTGCCACGTATTTCACCACAGGTCAGCTTCAGCACATAAAGCTTCAACCACAAACTTCCCCTGAGGTGGTCAATGAAAGCTCTCTGAGGCGAAGTTTGGCCCATGTTCCCTTTCTCCAAACTCAAACTGTTTACAGGATCTCTTTTCCTACACCCAGCCATTCCTTTCCCTCAAACATTCCGTGATCCAGCTGACTCCAAGAATGCGACTGCTCTGACAGAACTGGGTTTAAGCAGATGAAGGGCTTGAGAGCGGTGAGGATGCACAGACTGGTTCACAACAGCTTTGTTTCCTTAGGAATGTGAGGTAAATGAACTGAAAATAAGAAACCCTCTGCAACTCCCAGATAAACCAAGTGGCTCCCATTCCCTTTCATCACCAAAAAAACCCTCCTTTCCATAATCTCCGCGTTCCAGAACAAGATCCCACTTGAACCTCCCATCTGGGAAGCAACCGGAGTTTGGGAACAAGGGCAAGAGCGACCCGGGCGCCTCGCCTTCCCGCCTGCCGCTACACGGTGAGCGCCTCTGGCGTTTGGATTGGAAAGCACCCAAATATCTGAAGCCACCCTTGGAAGGCGTTCTACGAGCTCCAGAACAAGGATGAGCAAGAGCCTGGCAGGCAGGGATACTTGCTCTGAAGGAAGAGGAAGAACTGGCTGGAATGACGCCAGCGTCTCCAGCAATAGGAGAGTGCATCGCCGGTTACAGCCAACTCGCCGGATGATCCTGCAAAGAGCCAGAGCTGCCAAACCGGTGGGCACCAGCGGGAAGGAACATCCCTACGGGCAGATTTAGGGCAAACAGCTGAATTTGACCACTGGTGGGGACTGAGAAGTCCCCTCCCCATCCCATTTAACAGAAGCACCTCCAAGGAGCAGCCAGCAATCTCCAGGCAGGATTGGAGCCACCAGCCAAGGAGCTCTGCTGGAAAAGGCACCAGCACCAGCAGATGGAGAAAGAGACCTCGGACGGTGGTGCAGGAAGCAATGGCTGCAGGGCAGGAGACGTGCGAGGCTCCATCCTCACCCAAGTGACTGAGCAAGGAGAGCCCTGGGGACTGGGTCTGTCCCCAGGAGAGCCCTGGGGTGCAGGTCTGTCCCCAGGGCAGCCCTGTAGCTCAGAGGGACCACGTCTGTACCCAAGAGCGCTTTGGGGCACAGGATGGGTGCCAGGTCTGTCCCCAGAGAGTTCTGGGGCACTGGGGAGGGCGGATCTGTCCCCAGGAGAGTCGCAGGGCATGGAGGGGAGCAGGTGGTCTGTCCCCAGGAGAGCTCGGGGGTACGAGAAGGGCCCAGATCTCTCTCCAAGAAAGTCCCAGGGCACAGAGGGTAGCGGGTCTGTCCCAGGAGAGCCTGGGGGCACAAGTCGGTGCCTGGGAGAGTTCTGGGGCACTGGGGGTCCCGGCCCTGTCCCCAGGCCCGGGCGCAGGGCAGCCCCGGGGCCGGGCTGCAGGACGGAGGGATTGGGGGGAGGCTCTGGGGCCGCCGCCCGGCTCCGAGGGCGCTCGGGCCCCGCGAAGCAGGGGGCGTTGCGGCCCCGGGGCGGCTCCTCTCACCGCTTGATGCGCAGGAGGCAGGCGGCGCTGGGCCGCTCGCTGTCCCAGTCGCCGCTGACCGTGGGGTCCCAGAAGGCCGAGTGCGTGAGGAGCGCGGCCCCCGCCGCCGCCGCCGCCGCCGCGATCGGGGCCCCGCCGCTCCCCGGGCTGGTCCCGGCCCCGGGGGCCGCCGCGCCGAACCCGGCCGCCGCCCACAGCTCGGCGGGGATGAAAACGCCGGGGCCGCCCGCGCCGCCGCCCGCGCCCGGGGCCGCCTCCTCGGCCGCCGGGCTCTCCGCCATTGCGCGCCGCTTCCGGGACTCCGCACCACAGAGCCCAACGGCCAGAGCGGCCACCGTCGCGCGCCGCCACCACAGAGCGCCAGCCAGAGCGGCGCCGACCCCCGCTGCCGGCGCAGGCTCCGCCCAGTCCCCAACAGAGACGCCTCAGGGGGCGGCTATGGCGGCCGCGTGGGGGCGCGCCCCCTGCCGGCGGGGAGGACTCCTGGCTGGAGGCTCCGGAGTCCGCCGGTTTGGGGCTGCTTCATGGAATCCTGGAGTGGGTTGGGCTGGAAGGGACCTCAAAGCCCACCCAGTGCCACCCCCTGCCATGGGCAGGGAGCCCTCCCACTGGATCAGGGGGCTCCAAGCCCCATCCAACCTGGCCTGGAACACCTCCAGGGATGGGGCAGCCACCACTGCTCTGGGCACCCTGGGCCAGGGCCTCCCCACACTCGCAGCAAAACATTTCTTCCCAAGATCTCATCTCCATCTCCCCTCTTTCAGCTCAAACGCCTCCCCCCTCGTCCCATCCCTGCACTCCCTGATCCAGAGCCCCTCCCTAGCTTTCCTGGAGCCCCTTTCAGTCCTGGGAGCTGCTCTAAGGTGTCCTCAGAGCCTTCTCCTCTCCAGGCTGAACAACCCCAGCTCTCTCAGCCTTTCCCTGGATGGGAGCTGGAGCAGCTGCAGGATCAGTCCCACAAGACTTGGACTGCCAGGGCCTCAGGCAGCACCCAACGCCCTCCGTGCACACATGGATCGTGTGGCCTCAAAACCACCTCTTCTGGCTGGAAGATGAGAATGCAGACAATGGGCAGCACACTCCCTGGGCGCTTACTGCCACACACACACCGACACCGCCAAATGCACCTCTGCCACTCCCTTTTCCACATACAGACTTCTGGATGAGAAAAAGGCAACAGAGGTTTTTCCATTGCAGCATGTGTGTAAAACGACGCTCTCCCAGCTCATGAGGAAGCATTTGCTTTGCCAGGGCACTGCTTGCGCAAATCTGAGCTGTTCAAGCACCTTCTCTCTTCTCTACCCAACCTCACAGTAGCTTCCCTCCCTCCACCATTTCCAATTCCCCGTCTCCTTCACCAGTGGGCATCACCATACCTCCCTCAAGGATTTCCCCACGGACCCCCCGACTGCTGGCCCAGCAAAAAGTAAAGAAATAAAGAAAAAAAAAAAATGAAGCCACCGGTTTATTTAGAGAAATCTTTTCTTTAATTGTCAGTCTGGAACACTTTGATGGAAGCAGACTCAAACCGCACAGGACAGAGTGATGGAAGCCGCAGCCAGGACCAGAAGTCGTCACATAGCGAAGAGGATGAGGAATGCCACCATCAAACAGAAGAGACCCATGGCCTCGGAGAGGGCGAAGCCCAGGATGGCGTAGGAGAAGAGCTGCTGCTTGAGAGACGGATTCCTGAGCGTCGGACGAGGGGGAAAAAAGGAGATCCACAGTGAGAACACAGATACAAACCATTCCCTGCATCGCAGAACACCTGGATTACGTCACACAGGCAGCGAATTTTGCAGCACAGAGCAGCCCCGGCAGGCAGCCACGGGCTGGAATAAGCTGCTCCCTGCCTGCAGCGATGCGGATGTGTGGAACCCTGTGGGCTGGTTTCACCCACCCTGGTGGTGCTCAGGAGCTGCTGGCCCCCAGGGCATCACTTCCAGAGGCGAGCAGAGCTCCAGGGAGCAGCCACATCCTCTGGAAGCCGTGACAGAGCGGGTTCAAACAGCTCAGCCGCTTTGTTTTAATAGAACAGTGGATTATAACAACTGTTTTATACTCCAAGGAGCGCTGCTGCAGTTCAACGCAGGATCTGCTTCCATATAGTACCCAGGCAGAGCTGGATGCGTATTCCAGAGAAAGCTCTACTCATCTATTCAGTTTAGTGCTGGGAGAAGGGGACAAATTCAAGGCAGCCCGGGACCCCGCTTACCTGGCATAGCCAATGATCAAGCTGCCAAACACTGTCCCGATGCCAGCTCCCGAGCCTGCCACCCCGACCGTGGCAGCACCGGCACCAATGAACTTAGCAGCAGTGTCGATATCCCTGGAAACAGCACTGGTTTGGAACTCGCGGTGGGTCAGTTGTGGGTGGGAAACACCAGCTGGCTGTAGGATACAGGAGAAACACACTTTTAATGATAAATGCAAAAGCTTAATAGAACGCAATCCCCATTTAACCTCTCCTCAAGGTGGAGCAAGACCAGCCAAGCATGCCAAGACACCACCAATCCAGGCTAGAAGCCACATCCCCACACCAACCACCCTCCTGATACACAAACCGACCCCTCCATCCCAGGAAGAGCTGCTGGCACCGCAGGCAGTGAATGCAGAAGCACAGGACCCGGGTTAGCACAGCCTCACCTGTAGAGTCTGAGCCTCAGGCCTGCTGAACACCGACATGGAAACCGGCCTGGCCAGAGCCCTGGGACAGCACCGCAACTGAGGGAAACACAGACAATTAATGCCGATAATTGGATGAGTCCGCACTAATCGTCAGACAAGAGCAGTTATTTCATGAATGGTCTTGCAAATTTCTGAAAACATCTGAAGTATGAAACAAAACTAAAAAACAAAGGCATATGCAAAGGCAGGGGATTGCTATTTTAGCCGGCTGGATGAAATCCATCGGTACTGCTGCCACAGACCACCCAGGGCAGCGCGATGGGGCTGACCCTGCTGCGAGAGTTCAGTCATTATGACAGGTCCACACATTGTGTTCCTAACTCACATCTTGAGAGAAAGGAGTGACCGAGTGTTTCTGTAACTCGGCTTATCTTGGGAGAAGCCCTTGGGCCCGCAGGTCACTGCATACCTACTAAGCCAGCAGGAATCACCCTCTGGTCACCAGAGGTCACCTTGTTAAATCCACCGTAAACCAAACTCACATGATCCCACCTCAGTGCAGGATCTCCAGAGTAGCGTTTTGAGCTGAGCAACACAGACAGAGACTCCACAATCACATAACCCTCTCAGTGATATTGAGCTCCTCTGAAGAAGAGCAACTTACCAGCGCTGGCGAGCTGAGGAGAGCCAGAGGAGCCTGCATTTTGTGTCACCTAACAGAAACACACAGAAAAAGGGATGGAATTGGGACTTCCCGCACTGTCATCACCCCCCCCTCAGGACTGACACCCAGCCGCGTCCCTGAGCGATGCCCAAGGATCTCCCCACACACAGCCCCGTGTCTCTCCACCGCCCACTCCGTTAATCCTCGCCTGGGCCCTTTCCAGGGCTTTTCTCATTCCTGCCCGTTTCCCCTTCGCCGCCACCATGGGGGCCCCTGCCAAGGGCCAACAGAGCTCCCCGGGGAGGGGGCGCGGGGACAGCGGAGAGGCCGCCTTGCACCGAAGGGCACGAGGGGTAGCGGGGCCGGGGCGGAGCCCGTGAACGGGGCCGGGGCTGAGGCAGCCGAGGTGGCGGGGACCGGGGCAGAGAGGACAGCGGGGCCGGGGCGGGGCCGATATCGGGGCCCGTGAACGAGGCCGGGGTAGCAGGGGTCACGGCAGCGTGGGCAGCGGGGCCGACGTCGGGGCCCATGATCGGTGCCAGTGACCGGGGCAGCGGGATCAATATCGGGGCCGTGAGAGAGGCCGGGGCAGCAGGGACCGGGGCGGCGGGGCCGGCGTGGGCAGCGGGGCCGATATCGGGACAGGTAGCCGACAGAGAGGCCAGGGAGGGAGGCCGAAGCCGGGCCAGGCCAGGCCTACCTGCGCGGGGCGGCGGTGCTGTCGGTGCTGTCGGTGCTGTCGGTGCTGTCGGAGCTGTCAGTGAGGGCCCCACGCCTCCCCGGCCCCGCTCACCTTGCCGTGTCCCCCCCGCGTCCTCCGCGCCCATTGGCTGCGCTGCGCCCCGCCCGCGCTCCCCACTGGCTGCGCGGCGCCCCGCCCGCGCTCTCTATTAGCTGCAGCACGGCGGGCTCCTCCCGCCAACATCCGGGACAGCGCAAGAGGGCGGGACGGCGGGGGCGCGTTGCAGGCTGGCATTGGCTGGCTGTTTCCGCTGCGCTCGTGCTGATTGGCTGGAAGGCTCCCGGAAGCGCGTATGGCGCGCTGGGCGGTGCCTCGGGCCATAGAGGCGGGGCCGCACCGAGGGTTACTGCGGCCGCTCGGGCCTCGCCTGAAGGGAGCGCTTTGAACGTTTAAACGTTTCTCTGTGGTCTCAACAACTGCGGCTGGAGCCGCGATTCGGTGTTACTGCTCCGGCGTTGTGGGACAGGGTTGAGGCTGGTTCCAGTACCGGTAGCATCAGCGCCGCCCCAGGGTCGTGGGGCAGGGGCCGCCCCTGTGCTCGGTACTGGCACCAGCAGCCTCGGCCCCGGGATCGGCAGGCTCAGACCTGTCGCCCCGGGGCTGTAGTGCAGGGGCAGAACTCGGCTCCGTTCGCGGTACCGGCAGCCGCCCTGGTGCAGGGGCATGCTCGGTACCGGCACCGGCAGCCTCAGCTGCCATGGTGCAGGGGCAGAGCCCGGTTTCGTCAGCCCCAGCCGACGGGGCGGTCCAGGGCCAGTGGCCCTGCCCGCCAGGGCGGTCCTCCCCGGGCCCCTCCTCCTCCTCACCGGGACCCGCGGCTCCCGCTCTGCCAGCCTGCCCGAGCTCTCAACACGCTCCCTCCCGAACCCCGTGGCCTCGCACAGCCGGTTTTTCCGGGTTTTCCCCGCAGCGGAGGGGGGTCCTGGGGCTGGAGGTCCCCTCGCACCGAACCGCGAGAGCCGAGGATGCCCAGGGGCGGGGGCTCGGCTCGTCCTCGGAGTCCCGAAGATATCCAGCCGTTCCTTTCGGTGAGTGCCCTGGTCCCGGCCCCCCTCCCGCAGCTCGAGACCCTCTCCTCCCGGGACCGTGCGGCGTTGGGGGGACACACACGCACACTTTCACTTTCGGTTTCCTTGTTTTGGGAGGGCGGCCTTGGAGCACCGGGCCTGGGGCGAAGGGGTCAGGTGGAAGAGTCGCATGCAAGGAGGCTCCGGAGGCTGCGGTGGGTGCGGGAGCAGCTTGGCCGCAGCAGCAGGGGCACCGGGGAGCTCCCCCGGGGGGTGCGGGGGGGTTGGACCTGCCAGCATCGTCGTTGCCCAGCAGCGCCTCTTCGCACCCTCCGTGGGCACCACCGTGTGTGTGAAGTGGAGATAATCCCCGTAATCTTCCTTCCTTCAGGCTTCCACGGTGGCTGGGACCTCAGATGAGGCGCCCGGCCCTGCTGTCCCCTCCAACAACTGCCACTTTTCCCACGTTGTCTTTAACGACGTGAAGAGCTTTTATGTTCGCGGAGGAGACTTGACCTGTTGTTACACCCTCACGCACAAAGTCGTTCCTCGCAGGAAGGACTGGGTGGGCATCTTCCAGGTAAGTGAATTTGGTGGAACCGGAGGGGCCATATGAGCAGACAGAAACAGACAGCGTGGGCTTTGACAGGATGGGGCTGGGGAGTTGTTTTCAGGCAAAACTTTGTGTAATAGCACGTCTTTATCGTGCCCAGGGACAGAGCACTACGTCTGTTGTGACCTGAACACCGTCAGGTGTTCAGTTATCCTTTCATGCGTAGACCAGGATACCAATGCAAAAGTCTTCCTAGTAACTACTCTGTGGAAATACAGTTCAATTGCCATGGGATAAACATGAACTGTGTGGTGCCATGTAACAGTTTTGCTGTTGCAGGTGGGATGGAAAACAGTCCAGGAACATTGGACGTTCATGTGGGCTCCTCTGCCCCGTACAGTCTGCAGTGGCAGAGATGGGCAGCAGCAGATCCAGTTCAAAGGTGAGTGGGGAGCCAGGCTTACCTGGGCATCCCACGTTGCTGCCACCAGTAAGCACTCCATTCGGAATTACAGAGTATCTGTAGGAAGGTGTTCTGGGAGACCTATTTCAAATCCCATAATAAATCACAAAATTTTGGATATGCTGAATTCTGCCGTCCTGATTGAGTGACGTCCCTGGTGTTCCTGTCAATGGCACAAGGAGTCACTCATGGTGCAGGGACAAGGTTGTACTTGGATGTCTCAGTTTTCTGAGGTCCCCACTGTCTGTGCTATGTAGTTAAGAGGCCTGAATGATTAGAAGCTGCATGTGACGAGGTGGTTGTGTTTGCATGAAGCTCACTGCCTCCCGGAAGACAATGAGTACTACCAGTTTTGCTACGTCAACGAGGATGATGTGGTCCAGGGCGCCAGCACACCCTTTCAGTTCAGAGCAGAGCCTGAGGACGATACCCTGGTGGTTTACACACAGGTACCTGTCCTCTCTTCTCCTACTTTTTCCTGCCTTTGCTTTTATTGGCACATGGTTGTTGCTAACATGGAGTGGTCGGTAAAGCAGATGCCAAGCTAGAACTCAGCAGAGTTGGATTCTGTTCTTGGCTTTGCTACTGATCTGTCACACTTTGTTTCTCTACCTGCCGTTTATTCACATAGATTGTGAGCTGTCTGCAACAGAGAGTTCCTTAATACATAGTGATTCAGGGCATTTTGAATATCTTTAAATGAAAATGTCACGTTTGTGGAAACAGCCTCCCATCAGGTGGGGGGAAGAGCGTGCACGTGGACAATAATCGAGGTGCTGTATAGCCGGGCACTCTCATCTTGCAGTGTCTTGTGTGCAGCCCTTTTGGTAATGACTGCACTGCACACGGTCCTAATCTAACCAACTGCAAAAAGCCCCAAACCTCTGCTGCTGCTGCCTCCTGCGGACACAGAAGGCGTGGATCATCTCCAAAGATCAGGAATCCCATGTGCTCAGTGTTTAGGGATTGGGGCGATGGTCAGTTCTGGAGTGACTGGGGAGAGCGAAGGGGCAGCCTGGTCTGTGCTAGCAGTGAGAGCACGGGGACGTACACAATGTTCCCTTTCACAGAGCTCATCTTTCCTTGCTCTTTGCACTCTGCTGTTTGTAACGTTGCTTTTCAGTGCTTCTGTTATGACTGAACAACTTCATTGCCTGACAGGAAGAACTGGGAGAGCTTGAACTAGAGAACAAAAATTTACTTAAAGAAAACGAGGAGCTGAAAGCGAGCTGTGCGAGTCTGCAGAAACAAAACACCAGCCTGCAGGAAGAGCTCAAGAAGATACAGGTAAACGAAACAGAGTCAGGTCTTGTTCCACTCTGTGCTTCCAGGAGAAAAGCAAAGAGGCTTCTCCCCATGTTGTTGTTTAATCCTTACCAAGTGGTCCAACGCCTCTGCTGTGATGGGCACAACAGTGATGAACAAGAGGCTTCGGCAGACACAGGAGTCAGGAACATACGGGGAGGAGAGTGTTCACAAATGTTTTGTAGGCTGACCCAAAATCACGTTATTGTTATTTTTGCCTCCTTCAGATTTGCTCAGGCCTTAATATAAATTAAACGGGGTCTGAAATCAGTAGTCGGGATGCAAAGGAGAGATTTCCCTCCTTCACGTGAGCTGCCTGAGAATGCTGCTTTTGAGGGATTTTGCGGTTCTGGAACAGAGCAGGACTATTACTTTGGTCCCATTCATGTCCTATTGTCCTCACTGTGATTTTCAGGAGCTGCAGAATAGTTTGGAGTCTCTAAGGAGTGATACAAATAATCTGGAGTTGGAGTTGAATTGCCTGAAAAGGGAAAAAAAATGTCTAGAGGATGTGAATGAGTACAAAAAAACAGAACTGCACCAGTAAGTGTATTTACAGCATATCTCAAAACAAGGTTTCATGTAAGCACCTTGCTTTAATGGACTAAATTTCCATCTATGAAAGTATGGTGTGTTTTGATTTGTTCCGAGTAGGCTCAGAGAGCAACTTCGGAGCGTGACCTCTGAGAAGGAATGCCTGGAAACCAAACTGAAAACAGCCCTGGATCACAAGGACCAGCTGCAGGTAGCAAACACATCGCTGCCATCCTTTGCTTTGCTTTGCTTCTGGCAGGGGACTGGGCATTCTTGAGCAAGTACATGTTGTATGAGTTTCTTTTCTGATTACATGAGTTCTTCAAGAAAATGTCAACCTTTTGATGTGATTTGATCTCCAGGAAAGCTGTATTCTGGAAGGAAAGGTCGAGGGGGATGTGCTAAGGGAAACTGTAAGAATTTTATTCCCTGCAAGACATCCCCTTTCCGTGTTTATTAAGTTGACCAAAATCAGACTGTTGTTCCCCTCTTGCCAGCTAAGAATCCAGGCAGAAAGCACTTCTGTTTTGAAAAACATTCCAAGATTGTGTTGAACACTTGTGTGAAAAGCTGACTTCTAGGGAGCTGACTTCTAGGGAGAAGGCTGGCTGAAAAGAGCTTGGTGACTGGGTCTGAGGTGTGGGAGACCCAGAACGATGGGCAAAGCAGCTGGCTGTAGAGTCTCTGTTTTTCTCTTAGTCCTCTGACTTTCCAGACCAGAAGTGTCAGGCTGAAACTTAGAAAGCTCCTCAGGGAACGTATGAATGAAATCCATGTTCCGATGAGTGCATCGGCTCCAGGACATCCCCATGTAATGACTCTTGTTTATGCAAAGGTTTTCACGTGTTTGCAGAAAAAAAAAATGCAAGCAGGCCTGGGTGCTGGAGCTTTGCCTTGTGCAGCCAAAGGCGCCTGTGCTCCTTGCTCAGCACTGCTCGATCTTCACTGCCTGCGCACCCTTCCTTCTCCCTAGTCTCAAGTGTCGAATTATAAGGAAGAAGTAGAAAAGCTGTCTCGTTTGGACCGTGACAAGACAAAGCAGCTTGAGAGTCTAAAGGAAGAGAATCGGCAATCATACCTGGCTCAGCAGGTAAAGCCTTCCCTGAGCATCACGGTGCTTGGGGGAGCCCGGGTAGAGAGGCTGAGGTGTTCTTGGCAGCGCAGATGTACACGTATTGCTCAGGCGCACGAGGGAAGGAGGAGGAGCAGCAGGTGCTGAGCTCTTCTCTCTGGACCCAAGGGAATGGCAGGAAGATGCCAGGGGAGGGTTAAGTTGCACATTAAGGAAAGATTTTTTATCCAGAGGGTGACGGGGCACTGGAACAGCTCCCAGGGAAGCACCGAGCCTTACAATATTCCAGAAGCATTTGGCCAACACCCTCAGACACCCGGATCTCTCGCTTCCAGGGTGGATTTTTCAGCTGTCAAAGTTCCTTTCCTTCAGCCTTCCTCTGTTTGACCTGTCCTGTGTCATTTCGAGGCTGTGTGTCATCTTACATGCTGTAATGAAAATACAGAGTGTGTGTGGTGACAGGGAGATATCCCAGGTGCCAAACTATGGAACGGTGAGACTCCTGTTGGAAGTGAAGGGGTATTTGTTGGTAATAAATGCAGCAGTGTTTGGATGTCAAATCCCCCACAATTTACCAAGTAACCCTCTTCTTCCATAGGAACAAAACTGTACCTTAAGGAAGGAACTTGAGGAGCAGAAGCGTTTGTTGCAGATTCTGCAGGCAAGAAAGAATGAAGTTGATGAGGAAATTAAGGTGAGAACTTGGCTCAGCTCCCTCACCTTCCTTGTGTATTGAATGTGACACTGATCCCTCAGCCCAGTGTTGATTCCATTAACCCTTCTACCAAACGAGTCTCTAACTGTGCCTGCACGTGGCCCTCTGCCCAAAGCCAGGCTGTCTGCGGGCACACACAACCTCATGTTGCTGCCACATCTGTACAGCCCAAGAGGAAGGGTCCAAAACCCTGCACCTTTTTCCCTCACTGCAGAACAGACTGGTCTACCCATAACAGCGTGGGGATTTTCAAGAGCTCCTAATATTATCTTAATTCTGGCAGCACCGAAGTGAATGGGTTTACACGTTTAAATGGGCATAGCCTTTTCAACCAGTCTAAACAATGACTGCTTGGTTTTTTTCCTTACTCTGTATGACTTCAGGACAGTCTTCTGTCTTTTAAAGCTCATTACTGTCTTGGGGTCACCTTGTCTGCCTTTCCAAGCAGGGCACGGAACAGATCCTTGCCTGTCCTTACCTCACTTTCCCATTTGGTCAGGCAGGACTAACACTGAGCTACCAAAAAGGAATGCAGAGAAGTTTTGATTTGATATCAGAGTCTGTGTGTTAGTGCAAAGTGTGACTTTTCTCTGAAATGGTCTCCTGAGCATCAGAAAGTTGATTCTGTTCATCTGTCCCTTTGCAGAAAGAAAGGGAAGAGAATGACAAACTCCAGAAGCGTCTCTCGGAGACCAGAGAGTTTTGTTCAATCTCCATGGTTTCACAAGCTCAGGCTCCA
Source organism: Neomorphus geoffroyi (assembly GCA_033558235.1). Classification (NCBI taxonomy): domain Eukaryota; kingdom Metazoa; phylum Chordata; class Aves; order Cuculiformes; family Neomorphidae; genus Neomorphus; species Neomorphus geoffroyi. The sequence continues at coordinate 803,870 of JAUMJM010000097.1, forward strand.
ATTCCAGCTCTCAGAGGACAAGGCCTCATCTTTGGAAATCCGTATAGTGGTGAGATAACTTGGCATTCTGTCTGAAACTGCAAATAGATGGCAGATAGGGTCTCAGCAAATTATCCTCCTCTTAAATCTAATGTTGTAGAAGACATGATCTGCAGCAGCGCTGGGCAGCTTCGCGTGTGTGCAGGTGACTGGGCAGCTGCAAAATGCTGCTGGGCATTAAGAGCTGACTTCAGTGATCGACTGTGTGTTCATTTTCTGCCAAAAGAGGCAATGATTAGCTGGCTTATTCAGCTGTGAAACAGCTCATTCCGTGTTTTGCATCCAGTCTTTAGAGTCCTAAATATGGAGATTTAGATCTAGAGCCACATCCTCATATTTTGAAAATTACTGGTTATCAGCACATTGCGTTGTTAATCGTTTTGTCACGACTGAATTAATAACTTCTTTTTCCAGCTGCAGAAGCAAACCTGGGGGAAGACTTAGGAAGTAAAGTTTTGGACATGAATTTGTGGTTTAGGGACACAATTAGTGGTTTGAAATAAAAAGCTCCAAGTTCAGCTCCGCAACCAATTGTCTCCTTACTGGTTTAGTCCTGGTAAGACAGTGGACATGAAAATGGAGCCACGTATGCTTAATGGGTAGAATTAATGAGAGTTCTATGTGTTAAGAAAGAGAAAGAAAAATATGTTGACCTTAATTTTTAAGGACCAGCTCTTGGCAGCATGTCCTATCAGAGTAAGCCATGTGCAGCTGCTAAATACCTAATTTCATCCTGGAGACATGGACGTGTGCTATGCAGGGTGGAAGGTCAGAGGGCCTCTCGGATGCTCTTGACTTTAAGTGCCTTTTAGAGGAGACATTTGAAAACTTGAGAGTATTAGAATTCAGGAAGACTTATCCAAAAGTGATAGTATGTGACTATTGAACTTCTCTGTTTCTTCCCTTTGAGTATAATTTTTTAACTGTCTTCATTTATGTTTGCTCTGTGCTTCAGGCCTCTCTGTGGGAAAGGACCGTGTGTGACGAAGTCCCTTGCACGGAATGAAATGCGTTCACTCTTTAATCGATCGCTGTGGTTGCCAACCACAGACCAGACATGTTGTGTAAGCTTTTAGGATCACACCTTTAGTCCTGCTTAGCTTCTAGAATGCAGAATTAATTATTAATAAGTGAGGAAGTCTGAATAAAAACGCATCTCTTCTTTCACCATCAGTCGTAAAGCAAGCAAGACACGTCTTTATAAAGAGAAGGGATATTTGATTGCAGATCTGAAGGCCAAGGGCATCCTTCCAGCAAAGCTGGCAGCAGGGCTCATTCCAGGGTGAGGCACACGCTCTCTTTTCTCCATTCATCTCAGGATGAGGAAGACCTGAAAATTCTTATTCAGGGAATGTCAGGATGGCTCAGCATCCACAGGAAAGCAGAGGCTGAATCGTCTTGGCAGCACAGAGGAACAATAACCCCTCAGTCAGAAACTGGGCATCCTCATTACAAAAGCCTGTTCTCAACTAAAACATTGGGATTCAGAACTAAGTGCCTTAGTGTTATAATGCTTTGTGCGTAGATTAGCCAGTTACTGTTTGTATTCCTGCTTTGGGACTTTCAATTTACAATTAACAGCTCCTTTTTCCATGCAAACACCAAAGGGTTCATTATCCAGCTTTTTGGGACTGTTGCCAGCTGAATATCAAGAAACAGAAAATCTTAAGAAGTTTACGTCGAGTTTTAAGAGTATTTAAACTAACAGAGACTTCACTCTTTTAATTCTACTGATTTTACACAGATTTTTACCTACAGAGTATTTCTTGAGATGTACTGTACTGGTAAGTGTTATTTAAAAACCTGTAAAAGCAAATAACAGCAAACAAAAATATAAGCTATATAAGAAACTCTTTGGAAAAGGTGTCTGTGCCTGTTCATTCCCAAAGGAATAAACTGGAGGCATTTACAGGGCCTTAAGGGGGCGATTTGGAGGCTTTCTGTTACTTTCTGAAGCTTCTGTCTAACAAAGTCTTTCAGCTCTTCCCTGGGTACCTTTCTGCATGCAGTACGGGGCCCCTGGGGGTAGGGGGGCTGTTCCTGTTCAGCAGAAAGCACATATAGAGTCACCGAGGTTGGGAAAGACCTCCAAGATCATCCAGCCTAACCCCACCGTGCCTGCTAAACCTTGTCCCGAAATGCCATGGCTGCACGGTTTCTGAACCCCTCCAGAGATGGGGACTCCCCCACTGCCCTGGGCAGCCTCTGCCAAGGCTTCACCACTCTGTCAGTGAAGAAATTTTTCCCAATAATCAATCTAAACCAATTCCTCTCATACCATCCTTTGTTGTTTGGGAGAAGAGCCCAGCACCCACCTCGCCACAACCTCCTTTCAGGAGCTGTAGAGAGCAATGAGGTTTCCCCTCAGCATTCTCCAAACTAAACAGCCCCAGGTCCCTCAGCTGCTCCCAAAACTTCTGTTCTCCAGCCCCTTCCCCAGCTCTGTTCCTTTTTCCAGGTGCACTCCAGCCCTTCAATGTCCTCAGAATGAGGAGCCCAAAACTGAACCCAGGTGTGGCCTCACCAGCACCGAGTACAGGGAACAATCCCTTCTGTGCTCCTGCCAGCTGTTTCACTGGCGGATTCTCCCTGGCTCCTCTTGGCATGGGAATACATCACAAAGGCCAAAGGGTAACGAGGGATAACAAAGAGAATTGGGAAAGCAAACTGAGCTGTATGGCATCTATTTGTTTACAGCCATTCCCAGTAGCGCTGCTCCAGAACTCGGGAGCTGGAGCTGGCCGGGTTTCTGCTGCGACACAGGAACACCCAATATATCCTCTTTTCTCCCAAGGCCAGGAGAAAATGCTGAAAAGCTCCTCACTCTGGACAATATTTTTTAAAAAAATACACAGTATTGTACAGGTTTTGACATTATTGATTACTGTAGTGTTTCTCAACATTCCTGGCATAGCTTATCCCAATTGAACAATCAAACATTCCACCACAATGAGGCTCATTTTTAATGGAACACTTGCTTCCTCAGGAAAAGTCCCATTGTTTGTCAAGAAAATGCTCCCCCCCAACCTTTTCCTGTATGTCCTCATTTGAAATTCCACTTTTTTTCTTCCACTGCTTTGCATCTTGACAGAAGCAGCTCGAACGCAGAGAGACACAAAAGCAATTTCTATTAAACCCCTGGCAGTTCACCCAGCTGCTGGTTATTCAACCTCTTTCCTTTCTACCCTGATGCTAGAGCAGGATGTAGCAGCTCGTATCCCAAGCCCAACCCCAGTCACCTGGGGTTAGCGTTACGTCACGGTGCTACCCGTGTCCTTGAGCCTTGGGGCATCAGTGTCCCCGAATCCTCTCTCCATCCCTTTTACTCTGGTACCTATCATTTCCCACTCGCCTGCTCCTATCATTTCTACGCATCCCGGAGCGTGTTTTGAGGTGCGAGCCCTGGGACACAGGCAGAGAGCGGGTGACCGGCAGAGGGGGTCAGACTGCAATAAATCTCAGGAGGATGCTGGCTTTTGGAAGGATTTTAAGGCACATCATTTGTTTTCTGTAATAATGTGCCGGATTCAGACTCCCAGCCACCCACCTTGGCCTGATGCAGGTCAGACCCTCCCTACCCTGAGCAGCCAGGGACAAATTTACCCCTCAGCACAAATTACATCATATATCTTCTGAATGAGTTTTAATTTTGCTTGTAATTTAGAATGTTATTTACACTACTGCTGCGTTTAGCCTTTGGAATGAGAAGAGGTTTCAATCCTATCTCAGTTTTACAGTTTAATACAGAAGTAGCTCAGATGGCTAATAATTCGATGTAGTTTTCTTTGGATGAGATCCAACATCACATTGATGTGTACTGGATAAGGACCCTGAAATTAATTTTCCAGAGGGGCAATAGGGGTTTGAAATGATTTGTACCCAAATTCATGTATCATCTAAATGGACATTCACTAGAAATGCATTTAAAATTGATAAATCGTACTTCGTGGACCAAATCTCTGTGAATATGTCTCTTTTTAAACCTTTACAGCATTTACCAGTTGGGTCCAGCGTACAAACTGGCCCTGCTTGCTTCCCGTGAGCGATCGCTGCTCCAGTGCAGCACAGCATTTTCTGTTCCCTCATCCTGGAAAACCCCTGCAGCCTCAGAGCACTCTTCCCTTTCTTTGTCCTTTTGCTGCTCCCTCATTTTTGTCAGACCTTTTGCCTTCTTTTTCCAGGAAGGTTGTTCCTCCCTTGGGCTTTCATTCCCGTTCACCCAGAGTATATCTGGAACACATCTCTCCCTGTCCATGGCACATCACTTCCCAATTAACAGGTACATTTCTGTATGTGTAAAATGCAAACCAGACGATGAGATGTCCCTGCTGCAAAGCCCCGCTGCTCACTGCGGTCACGGAGGGTATCTCACACCGACTGACATCGCTTTGTTTCATAGGGAAGGCCATCGTTTTGCCTGGGAAAAGTTATTTTTGGTGCAGAAAACAGAGACTGGCTGCAAGGGAGATGATTCCAGATTCCCGATTCCCAAACTCTTTCAGCCATGAAAGCTGGAATAACTGACTGGTGGCTCAGATTCTTTCAGGACACGATTCCCAATCGCACAGCAACAGCCCCTTTCCTCACTCGAAAAGCCTCTTTCCTCCATCCACTCTCCTGCTCGTTCCTCTCCATCTATCTATGGCTTCTTTCCTCTTCCTGCAGGACGCTTTGGACTTTGAGCACTGTCATTCTCCTTGAAAACCACAGTGAGGGTCGGGATGTGAACGAGGGGGAGGCGGAGGCATGGAGCACGGTCCATCTGGCAGCACTGCCTTTCACTCCATGGAACGCAGTCTGGGAGCGCTGCCGCTCTTCACCTTAATGACGGTCCCACGGAGAGAGGAGGGAGCAGAAAGGAAATAAAAAAATTCCTGACAAAAGCAATGTACATAGATAAGATGCAGGTGAACAAAGGAGGAAGGGGAAAGCCATGTAAGTGCCAGCAACGGCGTGGTTGCACTCAGTAACCAACTTGTCAGTTTGATTTTAAAACACAGCAGAAGAGATCAATAATTCTGTACAGCAGCACGTCTAGGGATTAAAGTGGTTTGATCACTGGAGCCCTTATTTCAGGGACCAGTCCTGTACTGATTAAGAGGAGGTGCTCCTGTAAGTGGAATGTGAGTGGTGGGAAGGGATAGAGAGCAGAGAAGGGAATGGTGGCAAAAATTGTCCTGAAATCACACTTGGAGAGACTGCCACACCAGGTTAAAAATCCAGGGAGGAGATGCTACAGGCCCTGTGAGGCTGGGAAATGACGATGTTACACTTACGCAGAGGAGGGTTTGTGAATTATATTATTTTGTAAGCACACATTGTTTACCTGTGCTCTGCCGTGGATGTGTGGACTGATCTATTCCCGCTTGCACAGGAGTCAGTGAGTCCCTTTATCCGCGGTGCACGGGTACAAATCGAGAGCGCTTAGCGTGTGTATAACGGCACGGAATCCAACCGCTGCCATTCATCACCCTTTTTGTACTGGATTAAATCACTACATGAAATGCACTGAAGAATCAAACCTTTATTGTTTTGTTGGTGAAAGGATTGGGTCCCAGAATTACATCAGTTGTTTTCTCTAAACAGCTATTAGCCCCCTCCATTATACCAACAGAACTGGTTTCCATCCTCTGGCTCATTTATTCCAAACCAGCATTATTGAAGTGAATGGGGTCCAGGCCCTGGATATTAGAGGAGCTGTTGGTCTGCTCGTAAATAACAAGTTGTCAAGGATTTTAATGGAAACCCTTAGAGTGCTGTAAATCTGTGCAGTTCTGCCTGCATCCCCTCCCTCATTTCCATCACAATATCGCTCCGGTGGGACTGCAGCTTGCAGCATGTGCCAGGCAGCCTAGATTGGTAGGGCACGGGGGAAGGAGGGGATAAAAAAAGCCGGAGATGAGGTGGGGGATTCGGAACAGTTGGTACTGCGGAAGCATCTGCTGGGTGGCCGGGTTCGGAGTCACCTGGCCTATTCAGTGTGGCAAGGGGAAAGGGCTATTCATCCGGGGGGACCAGAGAGGAGAATAACAGAACCAGGGATGCTCCCAGAATAAAGGCTTGCAGTTTACATTTCGCTCCGCTGGGCTGTGAAGCAGTAAATCTTGGCAAGTAGAGGGTTTTGTTGGATTTTGATCCCAATTTCAGTGGCAGAGCCAGTGCAGTGGTACTGCCCAGACTGCCTCTTGCTGTTAGGCAGAGAGGAATTTCCTTTTCATGATGAATTTCTTTACCCTTCCTAGCCAGACCAAACTACCTGCCGGGAGGATTTAACAGCACATCCTGATCCAAACAACAGCATTTCTGTGGTTCACTGGCTCTGGCCAGAAACTGCGTTCCTACAAAGTGTCCGCTTGACCCGCATTTGGTCATCCCCAAATATCTGCGGCTCTGCTGCCTGCTCTGATTAGAGCATCCTGCTGTATGAAACTCTAGAGCCTTCTAGGAATGAACTTGAGCTCGCTCCTCTGTTCTCCGTGGATTATATGATATTACGGAATACACTAGGATTGGCGCAGTTACGCTTCTGCCCATCCCATTCACAAGGCCAAGAATGCACGCGGCCCTGTTTAAGAGATCAGGTGGGCTCTCTGCCCTCTGAGGCACCAGAGCTCGTTAAAATCTATATGCAAGGTCAGTTTAGGCTTAAATATAGACTTGTGCCCTGGCTTAGTATGTAATATAAATAAAAAATTACATCGGTGACAAAGCTTTGTCTAGTTTCAGAGTGCCCAGGGCTTATATAATTACTTGTCTGGCACTGAGGGTCTAAAATACAGCAAAGCCTTCAGCAACACAGATCCTAAATTAATTAAATATAGCTCCTTTTACACCCCAACCTCACACACAAGCACTGAAGAAGTGGGTCTTAGGAGACTTATGTTCCACATCACGTAATTAAACATTACCCCTAAGTTACAGACAGGGAAGCAGTTACGCAGACATGAAGGAATTTGACCAAAGCCGCTCAGAAAATTTGTGACATAATCCCCCTTCCCCTCGCCAGATTTAACCTTCATTTTGAGCACAGCTGAATTGCACAAGAAGTGAGCCAGGATGGAGAAAAAATGGATGGCTGCCAAAAGAGATTGATGCCCTTCAGACTCCAGGGAGTTTTTAACCCTTCCCAAAGGTTTTCCCAGCCTGAAAAACCTGGTGGGGTTCATCAGGCTGTACTTCTCCGCTACTGATCCATAAGAGAATTGCCAGCGGGAGCAGCTGCTTGGAGAGCGAGTTGATAACTCAAGCCCTGAGGCTCTTACATCCGTGTGGCTCGTTCCCTGCCTGCTTCCCTGCCCCAGTAACAGGATGCGACTAGAATACTGCATGGGCTTTTATAACGTGTATTCCTCCAGGGCCTTGGCCACCATTACAGCATCTAAATACAACCAGAAACAAACAGTGACAATGAAAAGACAAAAAAAAGATGGTCAGCCCGAAGATTCTGAACATTTTTTACAGTAAATTTCCTTCTATTTAAGAATAAGTTACTGCTTTGTAAGCCATACAGCACTGTTAATTCCTTTTTTAATAACGGTTATAGTATTTTGGAGAGCAGCTGCTGCACATGTTATGTAGCACAGCTGAGAGAGCCATATGGATTTTTAATTCCTAAGAGTTATTACTTGGTTGTAGCAGCATACATGAACCCACGCTTGCCTTAATACAGTCATTAGAGTTGGCAATCCTTCCTCAGAGAGGGCTATTGTTAGGATAGACCTGATCCACAATGTGGGAAAGCTTTGGAAGAGGGGCTGGGCTCTTCATTATATGAACCTCAAAACCTGGGTTCAGTTTTAGGGCCCTCAGTACAAAGCGGACATTGAGGGGCTGGAGCGCATCCAGAGAAGGGTACGGAGCTGGGAAAGGGGCTGGAGCGCAAGTCTTATGAGAGGCGGCTGAGCGACCTGGGGCTGTTTAGTCTGGAGAAGAGAGGCTGAGGGGAGACCTCATCACTCTCTGCAGCTCCTGAAAGGAGGTTGTGGTGAGGGGGGTGCTGGGCTCTTCTCCCAAATAACAAGCAATAGGACAAGAGGAAATGGCCACAAGTTATGCTAGGGGAGGTTTAGATTGGATATTAGGAAAAATTTCTTCACTGAGAGGGTTCTCAGACAGTGGTAGAGGCTGCCCAGGGAGGTGGTGGTGGAGTCACCACCTCTGGAGGATTTAAAAGACAGATAGACAAGATGCTCGGGGAGATGGTTTAGTGGTAGACAGGCAGGGCTTGACTCAATGATCTCAAATATCTTTTCCACCCAAATGATTCTATGATATCACAAGGCAAGGAGGAGGAGAAGGTGCTGAGCTCTTCTATCTGGACCCGAGGGAATGGCAGGAAGATGTGCCAGGGAGGGTTAAGCTGGACGTTAAGGAAAGGTTCTTCACTCAGAGGGTGGTGAAGCACTGGCACAGCTCCCAGGGAAGCAGTCACGGCACCAAGCCTGGAAGCATTTGGACAATGCCCCAAACACACAGTGTGAATGTTGGGATTATCCTTTGCAGGGACAGGAGTTGGAATGTGGCTGCTCTTTCCCTGGAGGTGTTCCAGGCCAGGTTGGATGGGGCTTGGAGCCCCCTGATCCAGTGGGAGATGTCCCGGCCCATGGCAGGGGGGTGGATCTCGATGGGCTTTGAGGTCTGTGACAACAGGTAATTAAATTATTGGCTTTGTGCTTTGTTTAAGCTTGATGGGCAAAAAGGGGGTCTGCAACAGAATTTTGTAAGAACTTTGTAAGGAGGCAGTTTTTTCAAGACCATGACGGCCACCTTGTGCTGATGAGGCAGGTTTTTCAAGCCCATCAGGGTTGCGTTGTGCTGATAAGGAGGAGACTTAAGGTACCCTTGGCAAGAACTTCCAGGACCCCCATGGCAAGAACTTCCAGGACCCCCATGGCAAGAGACCATTGAGCCCACACAGATGACAGAGGCTACTTGTGGTCAAAAGGAAGGCCCCAGTCTCCCTCCTCACGACCTTCCCACGACCACCACAAAGGGGCAACACCCACAAAGGGACACCCACAAAGGGACACCCATGAGGAAACACGGCACATGCGCGAGGGGGAAGGAATTATGTTAATGATTTCTCAGAACTGATCAGCCTGACCCGGCCTGTTCCTGGAAACGTGATGAACGTGTGCATGTAACGCGTGTGTACCAACTGTATGTAAACCCACGCGGGCTGAGGCGAGGCTGGGGGCGCCTCTGGCTGTTCTTAGCTATGTGCCCTGCGCTGCTGCCTTGCTTTGCAATAATCCCCTCACAACAAACAATAAAAGATTACAATATTTTTTTTCAGTGGTTTTGCTCATTCGTTTTTGACAAGGTCCCTTCCAGCTCAGGACATTCCACCATTCTATGGCTCTCTCAGCCTGCAGGTATCACACAACAGCCCAAAGGCAGAGAACCCTGCACACGAAGCCTGCAACCCGCTGGGAACCGATGTGGCTTCGCAGGCTCCCGCCCGCCATGAGGCGAGGGGACAAATCCCTCCAAGCAAACGCATCCCAACCCGCCCCCCCCGTCACTCAGCGGCGCCTCCCAGAAGCCCCCGCGCGGTTATTCAAATCAGGGCGCTCCTCGCAGCGCTGATTGGCTGCGACCGTTCGAACGGAGCCACGCCCCCTCGGCGAGGCGGGGCCGCTCGCAGCCGTTGGTTGGAAGGCGGGAAAAGGCGGGCGGGAGAGCCGCTGTGCGCATGCGCAGTGCCGGCGCGTGCCGCCACGGCGTCCTCCTGTTGCTATAGCAACAAATTCCCGCCCTTTACTGCGCTTATCCAATCAGAGGCCGCCCCGGCCGCTTGGCCCAATGGAGCGGCGAGATATTACGAATGCAGCTTCCCCTTGGTCCGAGCTCCCGTGCTCTGAGCTGGCCCCCTGAACGCGGTGCGACGGCTGCTTCCCTGGGAGCTTCCCAGTGCTCCACCACCCTCTGGGGGAAGGACCTTCCCTAATGTCCAGCTTAACCTCCCCTGGCATCTTCCTGCCATTCCCTCGGGTCCAGAGAGAAGAGCTCAGCGCTGGCTCCTCCTCCTCCCCGTGTGAGATAATGGAATCGTTTGGTTGGAAATGAGATCATTCAGTCCAACCGTACCTGCCCACCACTAAACCAGCTCCCTGAGAGCCTCATCTGTCCACCTTTGAAACCCTTCCAGGGACAGAGACTCCACCACCTCCCTGGGCAGCCTCTGCCAGTGCCAAAAAACCCTCTCAGTGAAGAAATGTTTCCTAATATCCAATCTGAACCTCCCCAGCACAACTTGTGGCCATTTTCTCTTGTCCTATCGCTTGTTACATGAGAGAAGAAGCCAATATCCACCTCACCACAACCTCCTTTCCAGGAGCTACAGAGAGCGATGAGGTCTCTCCTCAGCCTCCTTCACACTAAACAACCCCACGTCCCTCAGCCACTCCTGAAACCTGTTCTCCAGCCCCTTTCTGTACCCTTCTCTGGACACGCTCCAGCCCCTCAATGTCCTTCATGGAGTGGGGGGCCCAAAAATGAACCCAGGATTCGAGATGCGGTCTCACCAACACTGAGCAGAGGGGGACAATCCCTTCCCCGCTCCTGCTGGCCACCCCATGGCTGATCCAAGCCATGTTGGCCTTCTTGGCCACCTGGGCCACTGCTGGCTCATGTTCAGCTGCTGTCGGCCAACACCCCCAAGACCTTCTCTGCCAGGCAGTTCTCCAGCCACTCTTCCCCCAGCCTGGAGCGCGTTGTAGTGGGGGAAGATTCTGCTGGGCTCTCCTGGCACAAGGATGGAGCATTAGGAGATCCCTTCTGTCTCCTGCATGGGGAAGCCGGGATAATCGTGGTGTGGTCAATTCCTAAAGAACCCATAAATTTGTGTTTGCCATGGGGCCACAAGGTTATTTTAACATACCATTTGAATTGTTAAGGATCAAAAGCTTTAGTGTCCGCACGTCCTGTTTTGGAGTTTGGCAGCCTGGCTCTGAATTCCCCTGCCGATTCAGTTGCTTTCTGACACGTGCTCCAGTTCCTCAGAGCATGTATTTATTGGCCCCAGTGTCCCCAGTTGTTCTAACACTTGCTCTTTGCAAGTACGTACTATCCCTAATGTTTAATCTTTCCAAAGAACTCGCTTGTGATCCTTACACATATTTCTCTGATCATGACTGAAGTCAGGCAAGAAGTCAAAACTTAATGTATCTGTGAGCCCTTGCCAGTGTTTTCTGGATCCGTGCCTTGAGAGAAGAACATGAAGAAGCACAATAAATGGCTCTGTTCCCAATTCAAATAAAGCATTATTCAGAGCTGTATTCCAGGAATCTTTGTTTTTCACCACTCCTCAGAAGTATCAATGTTGCTGTTTGTTCTAGCAGTTACTGCTGGCCAGTGTGAAGCTTCTGAAACAGTACGGAATTGTTGGTTTGTTTGGTAGTCGTTTGTAACCAATTGCCCAAATTATGATCTAGAGCAGGCAGTTTGTAAATAGAGCATCCACAGCAAAGCAGGACCTTGACTGTGAGCCGAGATCCGACTGAATGGCGACTCAACTTCTCCCTTCAACTCCAAACAGAGCATCTGGAATTACAAACCTTCATTTTCTTGAGCTGCTCCTGCTCTGTGATGCCATGTGTGGAGCTGCAAGCAGGGATGGCTTTGGGGAGCAAGAGATAACGAAGAGTGAAGAGCACGCAGGACAGATTGTGCTGCCTGAACAGATTGGTTAATGGAAATGGAAACTAATCAAATGTGATGAATGTGAGTTGGTTAGGCTGGATGCATGTGAGGATCCCTTTATTGGCTTTTTTTGCAATCAAAAAAGCAAAGATCAAAATATTCCTTTATGGCTTTCCCCCCCCCCGGACCTCTTTCCCCAGAAAACTACCCACTTCCTTGGAAGGAAGGAGAGTTGTAGGAAATATTTGCTAACTAGGAACATGAGCAGGGTGGTAAAGCTCTTCTCAAAAGAATCTAACTTCTATCTCAGTGTCTTCCTGCACAGTGAGCCCTTCTGGAAGCTTGGCTTTCTTCCGTGCCCCATTATTGCTTGGCTGTCAGATTTAAATTCCATTGTATGCGGGTCAGAAGGAGCTGACTTCCTGCATAGGAAAAGCTGCTCCTGAACATGAGGCAAAGATTGATACGCTGGGCTAGAGGATTGAAAATAGTTTTCTCTCTTTGAAATCAGCACTGGAAAATAAATCAGGAAAAATAAGCAATTATCACTTAAAATTTAAGTGCAGTGGTGTGAAGGGAAGTAGTCCTGATTCTTTCATCTCCCAGTATTCTTACAGTCCTGTTTGCTGTTACAGTTAAAGCAAATCCTTGCAATAGTTTGAAAACCTACACCTAGAAAAACAGCAGCTTTAATGCAATTATTTCATCTCTTCTGTAAAGTCCCTCTGTTCTGTTTTCCTCCTCACAGTTGGCACAATTTGCAGCCTGATAGCGGATCAAGGAAACACAAGACTCACATCTCTAATGTGGACTCTGGCTGTCAGGGCAGAGGCATCTTCATCACCACATCTGCGAAGGATAGAAAACCTGGACAGGACACGATCTGCCAGCTCTGCACCTCAAGGGTAATCCCTCCATCCCACGCTTCAAGATCGCTGCTCGGTCACTGCGCTACTGTTTTAACACTCAGCGTAGCCTTGCCCTGATGTGGTCACTCAGCCACAAACAGCCTTCGCTGGGCATTGTCTTTGCATCCATCACTGTCAGAAGGACTCATCGCTGCCAAAAGAAAAATGTCTGCTTTACGCATTATTCTGTAAGCTCCTGCTCAGAACTGGCTTCCAATATTCTGAGATGGACTCACCTTGACAAGAATTCAGGACATTTCAGATAGATGAATTGAACAAGCAAAACTTTATCCCTCATCAGGGGATGAGCACTTAAAAGATTCTCAGTTTTTGTGGGTCCCATTAAACCCCATCATCCTGTTCCAGTCCAGTGTCTCACCAAAGTGTTTTGGATCAACACTTTTAACTCATGTCCCTGATGAAGCCTAATACAAAAAATCCAGTAGGCTTCCAGTGGTTTGGACTTCCAATAATCTGAGGAGCAAAACCTTAATTTACTTTGGGTTATTGCTGACCTCTGGACACACTTTATTTAATGGGCTAAATGTGTTTGATTTTGCATTCACCTCACTGTTATTTTTAGAGAATGTTCCAAAGAAGGAATGAAAGTCTATGAATGTCTGGGAAGAATAATAGGAAGTGGAAGGGAGGACACATGGAACCTCTAGCTTGGAGGAAAAGGCAGCAGGAAATCAGATCCTCTTGAGCCGGAGATGGGGTAGACTAACTCAAAGGCTCCTTTTCTGTGGTTAATGTTTCATTCCTTCAAACATTCATGCTTGAAGTGAAATTCACACACTTGCTGAGCCATGTGAAGACCAGCTAGGGCTTTAAATCAAGTGGAGAACCCATGGGTGCCTGCTGTAGTGTGGACCCAGATTCTACTCTGGTCAGTGTCAGGGATGCACACTCCAGGATGACATATTCACGGTACCTTCCTCAGGCCAGCACTAGGCTGGGCTGTGGTAGGAGGGTGTCTGGCATAGACAGGAGCTCAGCAGGGACATCAGCCAGGCTCGTCACCCTTACTACATAAATTAATGAGTTACCAGTGTCGTTCACATATTTCAAGCAAGTTTAGAAGGAAATCAGCTTCATATTCTCCTTCCCAGCCATTCATTATTGGTAGATTTTAGTTTGATCTGAGGATTTCTGTGCTAGTGACATCCCATGACCCTCTGAGGATGTCCGTCTGCAACAAGAACCTTACACATTTTGCGACTTCAGCATCCTCTGACCTTTGCATAACAGCCTAGTAAGCAAACAACCCATTAGCAGGAGTTAATGACAGCTCAATACAGAGCACCCAGAGATACAGACAAATCATAGCAGTCTGGCTGTTTGAAGTGTCTTTCTCCCGAGAATCTCTAAGCACTTGATAAATACAGTAATTCACCGTTGTATTATCTGAGTGCCATACATAGAATTATGCAACTTTGAATAGATTCTGTAGTAGAATACAATGTGTGTTGTATTACTCAGATCACGGCTGTGTACAGGTTTTGGGACAGCTGGTACTTCTAGAAATACATAAATCACTTTCTGTGTTATCCTCGTGCTATTTTTCAAGAGGCATTATTGTGAAAAAAAAAAAAAAAAAGACAGGAAAAAGGAATCTTGGAAGGAAAAAAGATCCCAAACACTAAGATATTTTGGTTTTCTTCTTTATAAAAAGAAGTTGGCTTAGCTGAAGGCTGGAAAAGGTTCTGGTTTGCAGATGTGGATCATTCCAACACAGAATTAACTCTACTAATAAGTGGTTGTAGAATGGGACCTGGCTGAGAAAGAGGATTATCTTCCATTGAAACTGCTGATTTCTCAGAAGTGATGGAATTGGAATGCTGATGAGATTGCACTGAAGTGAAATTGAAACTGTTGAGCCTCATTTATTGGGTTCTTTAGAGTAATGGGATCAGTATAGAGCTGATCATATTTAGTGCCATTAAATCTTCTGTGCTTAATTAAGATGCTTTGTACATTATGCAGTGTGACCAGGATCATGTAGAGAAGAAGGGAGGAGGCTAATACCTTTCTAACCCTGCATCTTGTTCGTTCATTTACAGGATAATGTATGCGTGCATCTGACAAATTATTTCATTAACAAGAAAAGAGTTAATTCTGCCAGAGAAAAAGACACTGGTAGTAAGAGGTAAGAAGGAAAGAACATTTCTAAGCTTCTCCCAGAGGAGGTAGTGTTTACCTTTTCTCATACAGCTTGATATGCTCAACTTAAGTCTCCAAAGCATCTCTGTGTTCCCCAATGCACTGTATGTTTTGGTGCTGAATAAATCAAGTGACGAAACTCAGATGAGTAACAGAATTGGACACCAAAACTGGGAAAAAAGCTCCACAGAGGGGAGTCTGTATTCCAGCTTGACAGCATCCATTGGGTTTGTTGCCATTTTTGTCTTGAAAGTGCTTGCCTGCTTTTCCTAAGTGCACCGATTTGTCTGATATTACCGCTCCTCCCAAACTTTGCTTGTAATTGTAGATCATCTGAGTATAACAATTCTACATCCTCACTGCATTTATCTTCGCCACTGCGATAGGCAGTTTTATATTCCTTCACCTAGACATCATAGTCTTTCCTAATGCACACATTTCTCTTGCAGTGTTCCTCCTGGGTTCTGCCTTTGTAAATAGATCCGCTGCAGTGCTGGGACTGTGCAAGGCATAACTCTTCAAATGATCCATGAGGATACATTTCTTCTTTACATTTTGCTTCCGGAGTCCTTTCCCACGCTGGTAAATGGGATTGCTCTGATCTGCAACAGTTTGAGCAGCAGAAGTTTCCAGCAGGAATACAAGTTATGGTGGTGTAAAGAAGCTGTGCACAGAGTGAGCTATTGCAATGGCAGGGTAGGAATGCACCGGAGCAGCTGCGTTTGTGTTTGCTATGAAGGTTTCTGATGCTCTGGCCTTTCTAGGAAAGTGCCCACTTTTAATAAAAATGATAACATTAAAACACGGTTAACAGCACACGCTGTCATGAAAGGTGGCTGCCAGATCTGCTCCCCGTTACACCGGCGCAGCGTGCCCTCCGAAATACGTGGGATCGATATTAAATCACAAAGCCATCCCTCGCTTCCTGCAGTCGGAACCCTGATAAAAGTCTCCCCCGATCCTGCAACACGATCAGGCATTACTAAGGCTGGTTTTTCCACCCTGTGCTGGCACCAACGCCTTTCCCACCACCCGTTTGAGCTCGGGATGGCTCCCACAGCCGCTGGCTGGTGGGTGGCCGGCAGAGGGGGATAGACTACACGGAATGGGTGGGAAAAGAGGGACCCAGCTGCTGGACACAAGCGGGACCCTCATCTTTGTGGCCAGCCCCACTCCAGCTCTTTGCACACTGAAGTGTTTCCAGTTCTCCTTATCCTCGCGGGAGGTTCCTGGGTAATGGAAAGGGCAGACTGGGGCTCTGAGCTGAGCAAGACCATGCCAGCGCTCCTCTCCTACTCCCAGCACAGACTCCATTGATACCAACTCTGCCTTCAGCCTGAGCCTGTAATTCCAAGCTGAGTTACTTGTTTCCCTCTTTGCAACACTTGTAAAAACCAGCTGGCATCGCTCTGCCCGGAACAGCTTGATGAAAAAGGCATTTTTTCCAGCTTAAGTGACTTGTTCACAAATCCTTAGAATCACAGAATAGTTAAGGTTGGAAAAGACCTTTAAGATCATCGGGTCCAACTGTAAACCCAACACTGCCAACTCCACCACAAAACCATGTCCCCAGGCACCACATCCACAAGGCTTTTAAACCCCTCAGACTGGATGTTATTTTAGCAAATGCCAAGTAAGATTTGGAGCCTGGATGGCTGCAGCTCCGGTGAAGACCCAAGAGATCGTGCAGTATGTGGTCATCACCGTGCAATAGCTTAGGGTGAGACCTGCAAGAAAAAAGGAGGACTACATTCCCAGTATTTTTTCTGTCCTTCAAAACTTTAATCTCTTTGTGAAGAGGTTCCATGAAAAATGGTGCATTCAGCAGGCCCCCCATTGCTGGGTTTGGCTTCACGCTGTAGCAAGGAGAGATGCAAGTTACTCAGCTGGTGATTTTTCTTCCTCTGACTCAGCATTGCACTCTCAGCCCACTATGTATAATGTTCAGATGAAGCCTTGAAAGAGCAAAAGATTCCTGATTTTAATTTTAAAGTGATTTAGGAATGAAGGACTGGGCACTGCCATGAGGGGAACTGATTTGCTTTGTGTGCTAGGTGATTAGTCAGCAATATTCAGCCTATGATAGCTGTCTCAGAAATGATGTGTTGGCTTGACAGATGTTATATTTAGAAGGGAAAACCTTGACGAGGTAGGGGATGGTGTCTGCTGCCTTTGCTTTGTCCATCCTGTAATTCCTGGAGACAAGACAGGACAAATACACTGCCAGGCAGGGGATCTTCAGGCTCTGTTTGCAGTTGTTCAGTGGCCCTAAGTGCAGGTTTAACAGAATCTGGGGGGGGAGGGTCACAAGCTGGTGGGGAGGGTGTGCTTTCTTTCACGGTGTGGTTTCAGTCTGCTTCCAAAGCATGTGTCTGTTCCATGGTCCATAGCGGTGGTATGGAGTAGCTGGTCTCAAACTGGGATGTGTGCATGAGCAAGGGCACAAAGGTTGCTAAAATGATAGGTGAGTGCCACCAGAACAGTGAAACACTTCCCTGCGCACAGGTTTGTTGCATGGGGGAGTCAGCTGATTTGGGAAGTCCTTTGGGAAGCAATGTCTGAGCTGTCTTTTTTCTTCCTTGAGAACTGACATTGCATGTGCATCGCTGGTTTAGCTGCACCAGCTAGGCTGTTTAAAACTTCAGCTTGTAGTCTGGACACACCGTGCACCTGACAATTATTATATTTATCTCTTTATGGGGCTTGAGCAAACCTCTACTCCCAAAATTTTTGACTCCCTACACCAGAGAGATCCTCTCTCCTGTACACAGTGTTTTTCACCAGGAGCTGACAGACTATTGTGCTGTTTCTTTTTTGGGTGGATGAGTTTCTTAGGGACACGGTTTAGTAAGGAGACAGGCACGGTTGGACTCGGTGATCTCGGAGGTCTCTTCCAACCTAGTCATTCTATGGTTCTGTGATTCTATGATTCTATGATTCTATGAAATACGCTCTTCGGCAATTGCTTCCATTTGTCCAGCTTTGCTGGCATGCGACATCCATCAAATGATGACCGGTGAAATTTGCCTTTGAAAAAAATGCCAGGAATCTGTGGGTGTCCTGACATGAAAATGTAGCCCTGGAACTTGATGTATCTGTGTTTGCTATGATTGTATCTGACTGCTACCAGCCCTTGTTTTGCTCAGTGAAAAATTCTTTGCTAAGGATGCCAGTGTGGTGTCTGAGCTATTTATTGGAATACAGATAGGGAGGAAAAAACATTCTCCAGACTCAACTTCAGCAGCACAGCTGAGTGCTTGCACCTCAGCTAGGTGTGTCTAAACCAAACGTGTACATTTATTACTTCATAAGACTGTGAAGAGCATAAAAACACGTTAATGTGATAGAGCAGTGTCTCACTTCTCAGGCTCATGAAGAGTAAAGGGTGGATGAGGCCAGAATGAGGAACACCAACTGTGATCTTGGCCGTCTGGGGGCTGGCAGGACTTGTGTTTATATTGCTCCATGGAGAGCCATTCATTTTGCACTTAACCCTGCTAAGAGAGCACTCAGCCACTCATAGATATGCCCTTCCTCAGCCTGGTTTGCATCTCATTAGAGGCCAAGAGACCTGTGTGTCTCACATATGGCCTCATTGGATAAGGTGATTTCTTTTTCAAGCTCAATTCCAGAAAATATACATTTATTTACTACCAATTAACAAAACTGTAGATAAGAAGGCGTTGTCTCCAACCAAAGCACTCACAACATCTGCTGTGATAAAAGAAGGGTTTGAGGCTATCACTTCATTTTCCCTCTACCAGTAGCAGAACAAACATCATCCAATGCCTCTCTCTGCCTCATCTTCATCCTCGTGTCCAGAGCTGGCTGCTGCGAATAGTGCTAGCTCGGTGCTCAGCACTCAGGCTTTGAACTTCACCTGTGGAACTGCAGTAGAAAAATGCTGGGGAAAAGAAAATGTTGGTTTGCTGTGATCTTTAACAAAAGCCCTTTCCAGATCTGCAGAGGTGGCTACAGACCCGGGCAACTGTTTTGTGTTCAGTTGTTTCAGTTCAACTGAGGGAAGGTGGGGAAGGAGCATGTGACTGAGAAGGGATGAAAACCTTTGCCCCTGCAGAACAGCAACAAGAAATAAAATGAAAAGGTAACCAGTGCCCCAGCCTCACTTTTTTTAGCTCATTTTTAACAGTGGCCACTTTT
This sequence comes from Neomorphus geoffroyi, assembly GCA_033558235.1. NCBI lineage: Eukaryota > Metazoa > Chordata > Aves > Cuculiformes > Neomorphidae > Neomorphus > Neomorphus geoffroyi. The sequence continues at coordinate 822,784 of JAUMJM010000097.1, forward strand.
GTAGCACGGACTGAGCTGACGCTCTCCAGCTCACTGACCTCAGCAATGTTGCACTGAGAATGAATTCTGTCAGTACCATCAATCTGATTTTGAACCAAATCCTGATATGAGCTATTTAGCCTTGTGAGACAGATGTGTCTGTGTTAAGGAAGATAATTCCAGTGCAGGGCATCAATAAAATATTACTCTTTTCATATATTTTAATAGATATTTTGGTAGAAATTAAGCTACCCACTCCAAGACTGCTCCTGTGCAGTGTAAGTCGCTGGAAACTACCACATATTTAACACATAATTAAACAGGTCACCGTGAGAAGGACTATATGAGCCTGGAAAGCGGTTCTGAATTGTCTCCTTGCTCTTTTTCGGGCAGCCAGTTATTCAGGACAGTGATTCACTGCCCTGTGAGGACCCACATGGTGGAAGGCAGAGGATTCCTGAGTCACGAAGAGATCTGCTCGCAGGTAGAGGGAGAGGTTTCAGTTTTTCCAGAGACTTTCTAAATACTGGAAGAATATTTTAGTGTAAAGGAGAAGGGAGAAGGACTTATTCAGTGTAATAACTAAAACCCAAGGGCAACCAGTACCTCTTTCTTTTATCCTTTGGTTCTGGAAGCAAACGCACCTGAAGAAATGAAGCATGGTTAATTAGAAACCTCATCTGTACAAAGCATCACTATTGGATTGGGAGAATATCATTTTAGGTAGTAAAACAGCCAGATTTGTAAATGCAGTCAAGAAACAGCAAATCCAAGCAGCCAGTTTCAGAAGAACTGGGTTTTTTAACTGACCCTGGCCAGCAAGTTTGGACAGGATGGGAGATCCTTGGGAGCACCTGCACTGGGAATGCAGGTTTTGTTTAATGGCTTAAATGCAAGTTGCCCATTTCTATCTTCTACATAATTGCTATATGCTTAAAAATCTGTCCCAAGGTCTTACGAAAATGTCCTTCGAAAGCCCCTAACACATAATCCCACATATTGTTAATACTTCTGAAAAATCAGATTAATCCAATTAAGTGCCCAGATGAGAATTAGACTCCCTTAACAATCTGATCAGAAGTGACTACAGCAGCAACTGTACCTTTTTATTTAAGCTGAGGAAAACCAGCCAAGCTCATATTGCAAAAAAAAAAAAAAAATCAGGTACTGTCCGCTTGGTCTGGCCACAAAGCACATTTTCAATAGGTTTATGCTCTAACAAGCTGTATCAGTTTCATCTCAGTAGATTTGATGGTTATTGAACAGTGTGCAGTGTTCTGGAGGGTGCCAGGCACATAATTGTTTTTACAACACTGTAAAATGAATCAGACTGAAATTAGTGTCACTCAGCAGAATCACTTTCCTTCCCTTTAAATTACTTAATCTGATGGTTAATCAAAAAGAAAATGAAGTTTTGACACTGCCCTTCAGCTAAGGGCAAGTACGGGTTCAGTCGTCTTCGCTTTCTTTGGCCGGGAGGGAATGTTCTACACTATCTGTGCTCGTACCTGTGCTGCTTTCCTGCCGCTCATCCCAGAGGGACCAAGACGGTGCTGCCTTTTCAGCGCTTCCCACTGAGAAGCCACGTTGGCAGAAGGAATCTGATGCCATTTTTTTGTTTTAACTCCTGTGGGATGGGAGCTGGTGAAGAGGAGTTACAGGAAAGCTGGGAAAAAGGGTGCTTCTGTGGGGAAGGTCCTCGCAGGAATGGACTGGCAGCTTCATCTGTTATAAAGCACGGAGACATTCTCACCCCTCTGCTGTCCCTTGAGCACGGTGTGAGGGGCTGATACAGCCCAGATACGGCACCGTGCACAGACATCACAGAGCCACAGAAGCACAGAATTGTGGAATGCTTTGGGCTGGAATGGACCTCAAAGCCCATCCAGTGCCACCCCCTGCCATGGGCAGGGACCCCTCCCACTGGATCAGAGGGCTCCAAGCCCCATCCAGCCTGGCCTTGGGCACCTCCAGGGATGGGGCAGCCACCACTGCTCTGGGCACCCTGGGCCAGGGCCTCCCCACCCTTACAGCAAAACATTTCTCCCCAAGATCTCATCTCAGTCTCCCCTCTTCCAGCTCAAAACTGTCCCCCCTCGTCCTGTCCCTGCAATTCCTGATCCAGAGCCCCTCCCCAGCTTTTCTGGAGCCCCTTTCAGTCCTGGAAGGCTGCTCTAGGGTCTCCCCCGAGCCTTCTCTTCTCTGGACTGAACAACCCCAGCTCTCCCAGCCTGTCCTTGTACAGGAGGTGCTCCAGCACTCAGATCCTCTCCATGGTCTCCTCTGGCCACTCACTCTAGCAGATCCAAGTCCTTCCTGCTGGTGAGGACTCCAGAACTGAATCAAATACCATCTCCTTGATTTCTCTGGTTTAAATTGGCTCCTTGCTGAGATAAACCAGCCCCCCTTTGCTCTGCATGCTTTGAATTGTGTATTTTGGAAGCAACTCCAGTAAATGTCTCTGCCTTGAAGGCTTTCAGGTCTCACTGTATGTGGCTGTTGCTTTGTTCTCATTGTTCGCTGCAGCAGGCTTATTATTTTTCTCTCCATCATATTTTGCATGCACGCAGGTTTCGGTGGCATTTATTAGTAGCATGTTTTTAGAACCACGTCTGGCTGATGAGTTATATCAATAACAGCTGGGCAAAGTAAGATGATCATGAGCTATAATTATTATATACAGCAATGCTGTCAGCTAAAGGCTCTGAGAAATTATCTAGGCTGGAGGATATCTGTAGTTTCAATAGTGCATAATCCCTTTGCAACAATACAATTATGCAAAATGAGATTAAAGGGTTTATCTGCCTGTGAAACAGCATCAGTTTCCATTCATATTGCTTTTCAGCTGCTGTAGATAATATTCGTCCTCTGAAAGCTTCATTTCAGTGGCACCACAAGCCTCAACTTCCATTTTTCCTGCTTCCCTAAAGGAAATGGTACATTGAGGGGTGGGTTTGTCCTTTACAGATGAGTTCAGAGAGCCCCTTCTTGGACACTGGTCTGCTGGCGGTCAGTCCTCCTCCGTCCTACGAATGACCACCAGGTAATTTGATTTTAATACAGTCCTATCACAACCATCAGCTGCTGCAGCTCAGCACAAGGGATGTGGATAACCTGCTGCCAGTTTAGGGCAGGGGGCTCGGGATTATGCCCACATAACAACTGGAAATGGGAATGTAGCAGCGTACATTCCTGCCATGCCCACCCCAGCTTTAGTACAAGCAACAGTAGGAGCAAAACCAGAATAACAGAGGTTTAACACAGGTCAGGAGCCATAACATTTGCTCAGCATCTCTCAGGGGCCCACAATTCCAGGGACCAGGCTGTGCGGGAAGGTGCAAGTCTCTGCCGGTGTGTGTGGAGGAGTTGGGCTGCTCCCAAGGCACATCCCCTCTGCTGGGAACATGTGATTAGTGTTTAATTAGTTCCAGCGCGCATGGGATGCCTTCTTTCATTACAACATATATCTGAAGATTTATATTCTAGCAGAGACGGGGAGGGATGTAGCTGTGGAGCACTCTGACTCCTTTATGCTGAGACTGCTCTGGATTTCCTTCCTCACAGCAGAGCCAGGAGAGGAACTGTGTCTGAAACCTATGGGTTCTTACACCAAGGAGGTGTGGGGATCAGGGGGAGCCAATATGAATCGTTTAAATTAGCCAAGATAAAACCACTCTACCTTTAGCAAGGACACCAGCCGGTACAGTGTGAGGAAAACGGGTTCTCTACCAGCAGTAAAAAAGAGGGAGCTCAGGAGCAGAGATGATTACAACAAACTAGCCAAGAGGAAACACTATTTAGCTCTTAATCTCTTTTCTTAAGCAGTAGCCGATAGTGTTTCTGACATGAGTTCAGTATTGAATGGAAAATATGAAGCCACCAACAGCGATGTCGCACACTCTGCTCTTAACAGTCAGGGCTTGGGTGCAGAAATCCGTGATGACATGAAGTCACGCGGGTGGTAACATTGCTCACAACCACCGAGGACCAGCAAGCAGCATTTATTGGTCCTGGCATTCATAAAATGATCCGGCACTGCCTGGTGCCTTGTGGTACGTGACGAGCCAGCAGGAGAAGTTGTACAGGATGACAGAGGAAAGGCAACATGAACTGTGAGCCATCTGTCAGCCGGGCGCTGTGGAAGCGCTCTGATGTGGTGTAAACGCTGCAGGAGGAGGGAGAACCCGAATCTACCTCACCTTCTGGAGGATGTAAAGTGATGTGGGCACAGGTATTGAAAAGCCACGATTATCTTGGCAGCGGGAAGAGAATGACTGGCCAGACACAGCTGCCTGCTGTGCAAGTGCACGCACATGGTCTGTGTCCTTTGCTGGAAAGAAACTGGTCTGGACGATGTTGGAAGGACATTGTCAAAGGAAATGGCTGAAAATGATTTTGAAACACTTCACAGTGTGGCAGTGAATAATTCTGGCATTGTGGATGTTTTTCCCCCCCAGAGTTATTCCCTGACTGTGGTGACCAGCAGCAAGGATTGCACTAAAATGAGGAGGAGGAACATGGTCTAAACATGGTCTGAACAGTGCTCAGGGTGGGTTCCTGGGAGAAGCTGTAAGGGAGGTGGGAGCAGCTCAGGTGCAGGGCTGAGGGTTTGAAGCTGAGCATGGCAGACCCACAGCTCCTTTGACAATGCTGGTGCTGGGTATTTCAGTACATAGACTTCTAAAAATACCATGGAAGCAAAAAAAAATCAGAATTCTGATAATGGGGAAATTTTGAGTGGAAATTGTGTTCTGTAAAGAACCCCAAACAGTGCGTAAAACCCTGGCACGGAGACACGAAGCTGTCTCTGTGTGAGAAAAATGGGAACAAGGGAAAATAACTTAAGTACAAACATAAATAAATGGTAGAAAAATGTCTGATTTGCAGATATTTCCTGCCCCCTGCACATGTGTTTTATTTTTTATTTCTAATTGTGCTGTCATCTGTTTCACTTTTTACATCCCGATTGTTTGATAACTGAGAAAGATAATTTATTCTCTTTGTTGGAGGACAAGAACCCGTAGGGATCACCTGGAAACTGAGATGTGAAAGGGTCCAAATCGGATTGGGAAAGGTTACTGGAATGTGCATAATTCCCTTTTCATGAGGACACGAAAGATTCAGCTGGGAAAGTTTGGAGTTTTTTCCACGCAGAGAGGGTCCATCCTCTGCTCCCACACAGGATCTCAAGGACCCTCGGACCCACGGGGTAAAATTGCCGAGAAGAGGGGAAAATGAGGAAAATGAAACTGAAATAAAGCACATTTCAGCCGTGGAGGTGGTTCCAGCCGAGCAGTTCGCAAAACAAACTTGTCTTTAAATTAACGACTGTAAGGGCGCCTTTTTGGGCATCTCGGGGTGCCCCTCAGGTTTGGCCCGTTTTCAGCAATCCGGATCATTAAGGTAAACCGAAGCAGCCCCCGGGAGTCCGAGCCCTTGCCAGCCCCGGGGAGCGCAGGAGCCGGGGATTCGGATCCACCCCGGCGCCTCCCCCGCCTCCCAGCGCACCTTCCCTTGAAGGAGGGGAGGGAAATTGGAGGCGAGGGACCCCCCAGAGCCCAGCGGGGACTGCCGGGTGCCCGGGGAGCCTGAGAGTCGGCAGCACCGAAACGGGAGATGAAAACGAAAAAAATGTCCCAAGACAGCTAAAAAAACAGGTAACGCTGGAATATTACAGAGAGGGAGGGCAGGAAAAGCTCCTCTCCCTTCGGGAATTCGGGGAATTCAGACAACAAAGCTACTAAGGGAAATAAAAAAGTTTTTTAAAAATCTCACTCGACTTTATAATTATTTCCCTGCTTTTCAGAGTTTGGGGTCTGGGGCATGGAGTGGGGTTTTTTTGCTGAGAGGTTGTTCGGGGCCGGTTTTGCGTTTTGGCACGCACGAACAAACAAAGGAAAGGAACAGAAAGAACCCATTCTTACCCCCTGAGTAAAATACAACGGAGAAAATGTGGGTTTGTGACTTTGGTAACTGATGTTTTCAGCGCCTGCGATGCTGCGCTGCCCTGACAGCGTCTTCCACCTTCTGCCTTGTAGATACGGGTACAGGTGTGAAATAAAACCATCTTCGGGATGATATTTTGTTAATTTTTATTATTATGCTATATACACTGCATAAATATTATAATATTTCTGAATATGCTTATTACCGTATCAATATTAAAAATCTGAATTTAATGATTGTTTTTAATATTTATTCGTATATTTAATAAAACACATTGATCAATGTGTTTCAGTTACACAAACCTCTCAGGAAAGCTCTCAAACGATATGGGCTCTTGATTATAATTGGAGGGGTTTCATTACTGTACCTCCACGGCCCAGAGCGAGAGGCAGTGGTTTCCCCCGTGGGAGGCTCTGTGTCCCAAGCACCGGCAGAACCGGAGAGGGAGAGGAACCCAGGGGAAGCGGGCTCGGGGGGCTCGGCCGGTGCAAGCCGAGACGGTACCGGGTCAGAAAATGGTATTCGATCAAAAAAACCTCAAGACCTGTGAAGATGTGGCCGTGGTAGCGACACAGCCCGCCTTGGGGGTTATTCTGCATCGCCGCGGCCGAGTGAAAATATAAGGAATCTCCTTGATTTTTAGAGAAAACGAATTTAAAAGGCTCGGGGCGCTGATGCCTGCGGTGCCAGGAGATCTGAGCCCTGCAACCTCCCTGCTGCTCTGCCGCGGTGCCAATTTATCGGGAGGTCTTTAAGAGCGGTGAATATTAAACCCGTTCTGCTCGGAGGCGATGGGGATGCGAATTCCTGTGCCTGCTCCGGCTCCGGCTCCGAGCCTGCGTTTATTCCTCATCCGTGCGGGCAGGCACGGCTACATTTTTCTGCAACTGAAGTTTTCAGAGGCGATTTCTTCACCCTAAGCAGTTATTTCTTCATCCACAAGGATCGCTTCCCACATCCCCACCCGCACTCCCGGTTCCTCGGAGCGCACCGAAACCTGCGGAGTTTGGAACCGTTTCTGCGTGCAAACGGACAGAGAACCCCGCTCACCACCAACGCAGGGGAGAGGAGCCCCAAATCCTCCCTCCTCCGCTGGAAATGAGGGGAGGAAAAGTGATGGCAAACGTTGGGCTCGGGTGGGGTGGTCTCCCTATGTTCTGCCCTTTGGAAAACGGTGGAATTGTGTTTCTGCAACGCGGAATTCAAAGCGCCCGAGCCTGTCCTCCTCGTAAACCCACAATCCCGCCAGTGTATTCACGCGTGGGATTTAATGGAGTCTGGCACTGCTCGTGAACAAACAATTCCCTCGCCCATCGACCAGTGCTGGGTGTTGTTTTTTCTCCCATTCTGGCAAGCAGCGTTCGGATTTTCATTCATTCACAGCAACGTGTCTGTTCCCCGAGCCAAATCAATTCGGCGTCAGCTCCCTGGTCCTCAGAGCCGCGCAATCCGGCGCCGAAGAAGCCAGGAAACACCTGGACTTGGGCACTGGCTTCCATTTAGGGCTAAAAAAGCTGTTTCGGTCCCCAGACCCCCCAAGCCCAGGAGCCCCCCAAGCACCGGCTGCAGCCCGGGGAGAGGGGCAGGAGGTGATTGCGTGTCCCCCTCCCCGTCACCTCCCTCCCCGCCTTCCTCTCCATCCTCCTCCTCGCAGCACCGGGCGGCCTCGGCCGCCGCCCCTGCAATAAGGAAGGGAGAGGGGGGGGGGAAGCGACCTTTGGACCCCCCCTCCCCGCACCCGCCCGTGCCCGGCGGGGAGAGCCGGGGGGGTTCAGGGCCACCCCGGGGTTGGGGTAGAGCCGGGGGCACCCACAGGGCTCCCTGCCTGGCTCCTTTCTCAGCTCCACGTACAAGGAGCGAAGGGCACAGAGCAGTGGGAAGCAGGGGCCAGTGGGGATGCTCTGGGGGGCTTCGCTGCCCATCCCATCTGATTTAACACAAGGGGTGAGCAGGGGGGCAAGGAAGCCCCAACAGCACCAGGGAACAGGAACTCTGTGGACGCAATTTGGCATCCAAGGGTTTCCAGCAACACACATCTCACATTGTGCTCTCAATCCCTTCCCTATTGCTGTTCCCACCCTATGCTGAGACCTCAAACTGGAGTCAAAGGACAGGGAGGAGACCCAGCTCTCAACCCTTGAATTACAGAATAAGTAGAAGTGTGTAAAAACACATTAAAATGCACTAGGACGGGGCTGTCTCTCCCTGTCCCCCCCGCTGCCGCAGACCATGCGTGATGCTTGGTGCCTTTCCACACTGCATCCACCTGCCTGCACTGGGAATCACCTTGTGCCACAGTGGAGTGGGCAGGGGAGGCAGGAGGGAAGGAGAGGCCTCCCCAGCCCTGGTGGTGGCATTGGCAGCAGTGAGGGCAACGCACAGACCATCTCCCAGGACAGTAGGAATCTCTGGATGATGGATTAATCACAGTCTCCCACCACGCTTGCTGTGGTCTCTGCTCTGCCCAGGCAATGCCAAGCTCAGCCCTGTGCCTGATCGTGTCCACCAAGCTCAGGAAGACAGAAGAAGCCTGAATGAAGCTTGTGGGCACTTTGGGGAGCTACAGGAATCTCTCCCTGTGGTAGAAGTGAGAAACACACAAGATTGAGCTGGAAAAACAGCAATGCTGCACCCCAGACACTTCCCGTGGGCTGTTTCCACAGTGTGGCCACCCCGAGGAGGTTCAGATCCCCAAGACTTCACCTGCTCCATAAACCTGGGCCCCAGAGGCCTGGGCAGGATTTGCCATGGGTAGCAGAGGGTATAATTCCCACAGCAGGGGCCATCACAGGCCTGAGGACCTCAGCCATCATCCTGCTGGCCTGAGCACCCCCATGCCCACCCTGGACCTGGAGCAGCCGTGGCTCATCTTGCCAGGGTTTATGATCCACCCTACTGAGTTCAGTGCGAATTCCCAGAGCGCAGGGCATGGATCACACCGGGCGCATGGGTCAGGGCCTGGCCCTCGGTGGAGATCATTGCATCAGTGGCTCGGACCAACCAATTTCTGCCCTAGGAAGGAATCTCTGATCTACCAGAGCGACCAGAAAATAGACCAACAGCACACCAAGAGCAGCAGAGCCATGGTGGGGTTTGCCTATGAGTTTATGCTTTGAAGGAAGGGAATTCCAACAGTTCCCACCTCCAGGCTGCCCCATGTCCTCGGTATCCAGCAGCAACCTGCCAGGTACAGGAGATCTGCTCCTGCCCTGGTTGGATACCACTGGATTTTCCTCCTGCAGGGTGCATTTTTGAGAATAGGCCTCAGAATCTTCCTAATTCCACCCAAAATGTGTCTCACAGCCATCTCCTTCACACCTGGCCCACCTAAGCCCCCTTGCAGCACCTACAGTGACAGCAGGCTCTCGCAGCAGTGCAGGGAGAAGCAGGGAAACGCAAAGGATCCCGACAGCTCCTACCAAATTAAACATCAGAAACAGGGCTTAAAAGCCAAGCGCAGCGCAACTCCCCTTCTCGCCAGTAACAGCTGAAATAAATCGCTTTGCTAGAGCAGGAACCTGGGGAACAGGGAGTGACCCCTGGTGCGTGCAGCGATGGGCACTGCTGGGCTCTGTGCCCACAGGGAAATGTGCTGAGGAGGAAGGGCTGCTCCGGCTGGGCTGGGCTGGGTGGGATGCAGTCCCAGTGTATCATTCATGGAAATGTGCGAGATGCACATTTCACAGTATTTAAAGAAAGGGTGTTCGAAGAGCTGGGTGGTACAGAACAAGCACAAACTGGGACACCCAGTTGCATTTACGTGGCTGTTCTCGGGTCAAGGATGTGCAAACATCTCTGCAGTAGAGAGAGAGAAATCACAAGCACATTGTATAATATATTTCTATTTTGTCTCTCTGCTCCAGGGCAGGAGAATTCGCTGCACAAGCCGCACTCAGGCCTCATCTCTTCCACTTCTCACAGGATTCTGCTCTATGGGCAAAGCCATCACAGTCTCGCACAGCGTTTCCTCTCCTCCTGGAGGCGGGAGTGGGGTCAGGATTGGTCCCCTTTGAGGTTTCAGTCTCCCTGGCCGAGAGGTTGGGGCTGGACGGGAGGAAGGGGGCATTTTCCGAGGTAGTGGTGGGGCAGTTTGGACTCAGAGTGGGGGGCACTGGCAGCTGTGGCTTTCAGTGAACTTCCACGGTGCCTCATTTTCCATTTCGGTGAACAGGAGGGAGAGACCCAGACTGGAAGTTTCGGGTTGGAGACCCCGAGAACAACAAATGAGCAATCCGAGGTGGAGCTCAGCCCTCCTGGAGTCTCGAAAAGCAACTCAAGGGCAAGGAAGGAGCCTCCAGTCAAGCCCGGGAAGGGGAGAAGAAACCCGGGAGGTGCAGGGACAGCGAGAACCGAGTTAAACAAAGCCCCTCGAGTTGGAAATCACCCCAGATTTGACCCCCAAAAGGAGGTGGGGTCATAAATGCACAGCAGTGATTGTGGCGCCAGGGCTTCAGCATGGAACAGGAATAAAAAGAGCAGAGAGGAGTCAGGCCACGCTCTCTGTTCCCATGCCAGCTGATTTGTTCAAAGGATCCACGAGAAAAGCGCTGTAAAGTACAGATTCTGGGCCCTCCAGGCATCAGGGAGAGAAATATTCGCACCTACATCCCCCGGGCTTCCGGGGATGTCTGTGGGGTGGGAAAGGAGGGGCCGGCGGGCGAGGGAGAAAAAAAAAGAAATAAAAGATCAAAATGTTTGCCTTTATTTGATTTTTTCTTCCCAGAAATATTGCCAAAATCAGAAACCAAAGAGCTGGGCTCCTTTCCAGATCTAGTGTTCAATTTTCCAACAATTGATTATTTCCAAACGTTAAGTCTTTAAGTAGTTCCATTTCCCCCCCCCCTTCAAACTGCTTTGGGGTTTAGGTTGGGTTTGAGGGCTTTTTTTTTTTCCCTTGCATTTTTTAACTACGACTCAAACTCAATTGCTTAAAAAAATCAGAGACCGCTAAAAAGTTATTCCACAGCTCTTTCAGATCCCAGATGGCAAAAATATTGAATGGATCTTATCGAGAATATAATAATATATAGTTGCAAACTAACAAGCATGTTTGATAATTTTAAGGTTGATCATAGAGAGGAACCAGTAGAAGAAACCCACTTTTTGCCTTTAAAATATCCCCGTTGCTCTTATGATCTTGCTTTATTTTGACCTTAAATATTACACTAAAATTTTCTCCGTAAAATTGTTAAGTAAGGAAATCTTTATGTCAGTTTAAACTATTTCCACGGCAAAGCCTGCGCGAAATTTTCCGACCGCGTTAAAAGGATGAACCGGAGAGCGAGGTCTTAAAAGCACGAGGGACGCTGCGATTTCGGAGACCTTGCATGCCTCTAAATAAATCAGCTGAAATGCAGGGATCTGGGGGTGAAAAAGCTAAATTCCAGCCCGGCGCTCCTCAGAAATCAGACGAAATTCAGGGGGTTTGGGGTGAAAAAATGCAATCTTGCCCGGCGCTGCTCCAAAATCAGCAGAAATGCAGGGTTTTCAAGGCGAAAAAAAGGGTGAATTTCAGCCCGTTGCTGCTCCGAAATCAGACGAAATGCGGGGGTTTGGGGGTGAAAAAGGTGAATTCCAGCCCGGCGCTGCTCCTGCGGAAGGCGGAGGGGCGTCTGCGGGGGCAGAACCGGCGCGGGGTCCTGGGGAAACGGGATAAAATCCTATTTCGGTAAAATCCCAGTCGGTGGATCCGTGCCCCACTTTATCGGGGTGTTCTGCCAGGGGATCGCACTCTTCTTTATTTTCAACACTTGATTTAAAAAAAAATAATAAATATAAGGCAATAAAGTACAGAAACTACCGGGGAAAGCGGCCGCGAGTGGCTCTGCCGGCCGATCCCGCTTCAGCCTGGGGCTCCTCGGGACCTTCTCCCCGCGAAGCCGCCGTGGGGCTCGATGGAGCAGGGGCAGCCCCGGGATTTTAGGTCCCGGTGGGGCTGGAGCAGCCCCGGGATTTTGGGTCCCGGTGGGGCTGGAACATCCCTGGGATTTTGGGTCTCGGTGGAGCAGGGGCAGCCCCGGGATTTTGGGTCTCGGTGGGGCTGGAGCAGCCCCAGGGCATCCGTGGGGCTCGGTGGGACCGGGGAGCCCCGCCGGCCCCTCGCAGCCCCAGAGCCAACAGACTCTTAACTTTCACCTTGGCCTTGACCTCCGGATCCAGCCCGACCTCTCGGAGCTGGAACGCGGCCCCGGCCGCAAAGTCTCGGCCATCGCGGGGCGGTGGGGCCGGTTCAAAGCGAGTGGGGAGAGGGAGAGAACAAAAAGGGCATCAAAGGAGGAGCGCAGTCGTTAAACCACGGAAAAGGGGAGAAAGAAGCTTTGAAATCGGAAAGGTGAAGGCAAAAAACACGGGGGCGGGGGTGTGTAAAAATTCTACATTTTTTTCTCCAGAAAAAAAAAAAGAAAAATCGTGGTTTTCGGTTCGAGTCGGGGAATTTTCGCAGGCGAGGAACGAAGATGAAGCTTCGCGAAGTGGTTTATTTAATTCCATGGAAGAGAGGAGGGGGATGCAGGAGCGGATCTGCCCCTGAGGATGCGGGGAGCTGGAAGGAACCGTGGGTTGATTTTGGGGGGGGGGGGAGGGCTCCCCAAGCAGCGAGAGGGGCTCTTCCCTGCCTGGGCGAGCTTTTAGTCATCGCTTCTAACCCCTGTCTTCTGTCGGGAATTCTCTCCCTGTGTGTCCAACCCTGTCGCGGGGCTACGGGTCGCTGCTTTGGTGGCCCCAAAGACGTGGCAGGAGAAGACCTTTTATTGCGGTTTGGTGGTCAGAAAGCAGAAATCTCTCGATTGCTTTGCACGAAGGAAGCAAGGCGTGAGCTCAAGCTACCCTTGGGGGAATTCTGGCAAAGCTTTCCCGCAGACAAGGCCTTGCGGGGGAAAAATAGGGAGAAAAAGGAGAGAAAACCGCATCTGTGTGTGTTTGTACCATGTGTACAGACGATTAAAAACGCGCACACCTGAATAATTTATTAGCACACACACAGGCAGTATGTTTATCCCTAACCTTTCCAGCCCCACATAACCCCTCATCATCACATCTGTCCGTTTGAACCCTCTTCTCCCTGTCTCTCCACCTGTTTGCTGCTCCTGGATCCCCAAAACACTTCCTCTATTATTTTCCCTTCTCCTTTTCCAAATTCTTCCCCTTCGGGATGGTTTTTAGCCGGCGTGCTGTGTGTGGCAATAGCTGTGTGCAAGCAGATTGGTTTCCCCTCCCACTGCAGTGATTTTTAGGGGTACTAAGGACCCCCTTTCTTCTCTCTCCTTGCTTTTAGGGACACTCCCTCTCCCCAGAGATACAGGTTTTGGCCATTTGCAGCTCAGAATTGGAGTATGTGATGGTGTGCGTGGGATAAAACCCCCGAGTAGGGGCAGCAAGCGAGGCCGGGAGAGGGAGAGCCCCATCCTCGCGGGTTCATCGCTGCCCCACGGCTGCCCACCATCACCCTCCTGGACCCAGGGGGGGTCCCGGCTCTCCCAGGCTTGTTCCCAGGGGAGAAGCCCTCGGACCTGGGTGGGCAGAAGGGGCTACAACGAAAAAAAAAAAAAAAAAAATCATTTAAAAGGTGATTTTAATCTGAGCCCGGATTTTTCCACTGGGGACTTCTCCGCGCCATCCGTGCTCCTCCCTCCCTTTGCCCTCCCTCCCCTCATCCCCCCTATTCCACCCCCGCCTCCCCCCCTCTGTTTTTTTTAGCAAGATGCAGCGCAGGAGGCGCCTCCCGTCACGTGCGGGGGGGTCCCCTCCTCCTCCCACTGCAATAAAAGTATTTTCGCAATTTCTGCAGTCGGGGTTTATTGAGGTTGGAGGAGCTGGGTTGGTTTTTTTTTTCGGGGGGGGGGTGATTTCTTTTTCCTCCTCTCCGTCCTTTTCCCCCCGAGCGGCAGCCAATGAGGCAGCCCCCGGCCGTTGCGTCAGGGCAGCCCGGCGGGGGAAAAGGCAGCTCTGGGCAGCTCGCAGCCTTTTAAAACGATCCGGGGACCCCCCCCTCGGGCAGTGCCCGGGTGCTGCCGAGCAGCCTCTCCCCATGCCCCGGCCCCCGCGCCGCCCCCCATGCAGCCCCCGGGCCTCGAGGGGCTCCTGGCAGCCGGCGGCTTCGCAGGCGGCCAGGGCAGGGGGCTGCTGCCGCCCCCCCTGGCCGGCCCGTCGCCTCCCCCCGCGATGAACCCCGCTTTCCCGGCCGAGGGGCCGGCAGAGCCGCCCAAGTCGTGCCCCCCGCCCCCCGCCGCCCCCCCGGCCCCGCCGGGTCCCGCCGCCTCCGCGCCGCTGCCCTACGGATACTTCGGCACCGGTTACTATTCCTGCCGCCTCGCCCGCAGCGCCCTCAAACCCAGCCCGGCCCAGGGCCCCTTCCCCGCCGAGAAATTCCTGGACCCCCCCGCGGGCAGCGAGGATTTCCAGAGCCGCCCCGCAGAGTTCGCCTTCTACCCCGGGTACGGGGCCCCCTACCAGCCCGTGGCCGGGTACCTGGACGTGTCGGTGGTCCCGGGGGAGGCTCGGCATGAGCCGCTGCTCCCGGTGGATGGGTACCACCAGCCCTGGGCTCTGGGCGGCGGCTGGAGCGGCCAGATGTGCTGCCCCAAGGAGCAGGGGCAGCCCGGGTACCTCCTGAAATCCGCCTTCGCAGGTAAATGCCTCTGCTGGGGCTGGGAGAGGGGGGCTGGGGGAGGGGGGGGTGCATGGTGCAGGGGGAGGTTGGGACCAAGGCTCAGAATGATCTCCTGGGGGGCTGCTCCTGCCATCCCATAACGCTGCAAGCCGGCTCGGATCGGATGGGAAGGAGGCTTCAAAAACCAATAATTTAAATCCACGCCGCCCTCTGCAACTCCTCGTGCTCGAGCAGCGAGGGTGGCGAGGCCTTCCGGATTGAGGGGGTGATACTGACGGGCTGGATGGGGGCACTATCCAGGTTCTGCTGGTGGCACTATCCAGGTCAGATGGTGGTACCATCCGCGTTGGACAGGGGTGCTATCCAGATTCTGCTGGCGATACCACCCAGGTTGGGAGGGTGGTGCCATCCTGGTTGGGGCGATGTTACCCATGTTGGGGCGGTGGTGCTGTCTGGGTTGGGATTGCAATACCATCCAGGTTGGAATGATGATAAAATCCAAGTGCGGACACCCCACCAGCAGCACTCGGGAAGGGGTGCGGTGAAGAGGGTAAGGGGTGCCCATGGCCCCGCCGTGCAGGGCTGGGGACTGGGGACTGTACAGGGTTTGAACTCGCCCCCGACTCTGCTGGGCCCTGCGTGGTTTGCGCTGAAACGGTGCGGCGACTTCCAGGGGAAGTTTCCATTGGATGTTAGGAAAATGTCTTCACTGCAAGAGAGGCGGAGGGTGCCCAGGGCAGCGGTGGAGTCTCCGTCTCTGGAGGGGTTAAAAAAGCGTGTAGATGTGGTGCTTCAGGACATGGCTTAGCAGGCACCGTGGGGTTGTGTTAAGGGTTGAACTTGATGATCTTAGAGGTCTTTTCCAACCTTAACGATTCTCTGATTCTGTTTGCGTGAGTCCCACCCACATCGGTGTTTTACCAATATGTGGATTTCTTCCCCAAAATAATAGCGGTGGTGTAAAAAATCCAGGGAAGAAACCCAACATTTAAATATCAATAGGGAGAACATAGGAATTAATCTTTAAATATTGTTGTCAGGGAAGCTGGAGGGGAGAAATGGGTTGGTGTGTGCAGGGCGGTGTGTTCGGGGTGGCGGCTGAGGACCCTCCAGCCCTGCCCAGCCCCTTCTCTCCCCACACCCAGACTCCCCCGGGCCGCTGCCCCCCGACGGCTGCTCGTTCCGCCGGGGCCGCAAGAAGAGGGTCCCGTACAGCAAGGGGCAGCTGAAGGAGCTGGAGAAGGAGTACGCCAGCAGCAAGTTCATCACCCGCGACAAGAGGAGGAAGATCTCCGCCGCCACCAACCTCACGGAGCGGCAGATCACCATCTGGTTCCAGAACAGGCGGGTGAAGGAGAAAAAAGTCGTGGCCAAAATCAAAAGCAGCAGCGGCAGCGGCACCCCGTGAGGACACGGCCACCGCGAGCCCCGAGGGGGTCCCCGTCTGCCCCTCGGTACCGGGGAGGGGGGGGGGCTCTGTGACTGTCAGAGACGGGAGCGGTACCCGGGGATGGGGAGAGGGATCCGGGAGAGACCCGTACCCGGAGCTGAGGGGGCTCATCAGAAGCGGGAGTGACCGGTGTCCGGGGGGCCGAGCCGCCCCCGCCGCCCGGGGCAGCGCAGGCGCTGGGCACCGTTCCTCGCCACCCCCGGGGCTCCGAACCTCCCCGTGAAGGAGGGCGACGTGGGAATGCGACCCCGTTTTGCACGCAGAGGACCCTGTACAGTTCGCTCTCGCCTCCCCACGCCTCCCCCGTCTCCCCACCGCAGCCTCAACGCGCTTTAAAAATAACAATATCTCTAATTGCGTTAATGAACCCCAGTTCCTGCGTGCGGAGGGAGCAGGGCTGTGCGGGGGTGGGGGGGGTCACGAGAATTTGGTCTTTAGAATTGAAAAAACAGGAAAGAAATCTTCCTTCAGAAAGAAATATACAAATGCGCGTCTGAGGCAGAAGAAACCCAGTCCGGGTGTTTTAGGCAGAAACACGCAGAAATGCGCGAATCTGCTTGAATGTACAGTAAATGCGTCTGACACCCCCTTAGGCGCGCGGTTCTGAAGGCACGACGTGAGGGTTTTGCGGTTATATATAAATATACATACCTGTATGCACATGCACATATTTAGCAATACGCATTATTTTACCCTTTTATCCTATACGATATTTGTGTTCGTGTGTTTCTATAGACCCAGCTACCCAAACGTATGCAATATAGTACTGGATGTGTGGATATAAATATGTACTCGATAAAGCTGTATATACACGTGTTTGTATACGTTCGTACAGGCATACCGACATGTACGTTCATGCCTATATTTTGATACAGGTAAATGCAATTCTTACAATTCCATACGAGCTTTCGGTTGTGCTAATGCGCGTGTATTTGTACACACATTTTTCTCCTACTAATACAGAATTATAGCGGTTCCGTAGCATGTGCTGAGATAATCCCGTACAACACTAAATGATCTTGGTTCATATTAAGAAACGTTCTCATCCTTTTCGACAGAATAAATAGGGTGAAAGTAAATATACTCAAGTGTGCGCTTTTATCTGCTCTTTTCTGGTCATTTTCATCTTCGGGGCAGCACAAACTCCACGAGCACAGATTCTTTGTTTGATATCTCGGTGTTTCGAAGTCTACGGATTCCTCGTGGAAATCTGCCCGTGAGCCCCCAAACAGCCTCTCGGAGGGCGAATCAGCTCCAAAATACCCTTACCACAACCCCAAATTTGCCCTTTTTTGGCCTTTCCTTTATTTGAGAAATTCGAAGCGATAAATTGCAGCGTGCCCTGATGAATGAATGTTTTAAACGGTGGTTTCATTCTTGTTTTATTACATATTTATTCGGTATTTCTGGCTGCCGGCGGAGCGAAGCCAGGAGCGGTCTCCCTGGGTATTTTCCCCCCGTTTTTTCCCGTTTTCCCCCAACTATTTTCGCCCCGCGCTGCGCAGGAGGAGCCGGAGGCCCCGGGGTGGCATCACTCTCCCGTGACGTCACGCGTGACCTAAGAAGCTCCGAGAGTGGGAGCAGCCAATGGGGCTCGGGATGAGCGTTCCGAGCAGTGATGCAACCGGGGGCGGGGGGGGGCAGACGAGGTAAATCACGCCCCGTCGGGACTCAGGGCAGCTCCGCGACGGGTCCTCAAAAAAAACCCCAAAACCCACAAAAAAGGTGCGATTCAGGCAGCGGGAGCGGAGAAAACCTGTGATAGGGTCCTGTGCTCACCTATAACGCCCATCTATAGGGTCCTCTGCTCCCCTATAACGCTCCCCGCCCCTGGTAGCCGTGCTGGGTCCCCCAGCGCCGGTGGCGACGCTGGTTACACTTCGCTCTTCCCAATCCGGATCCTACTCTGAATTATTCAGCTTTGAACCAATTCAGGTTTATTTTCCCAAGTTCCGCATCCCAGCCCTGAATTCCGGCGGCACCGGCCGGACCAGCCACCCCCCCCCTCTCCAGAAAGCGGCTGGGAATGTTTGTCCGGTTTTCCTGAACCGGCGGGTGGATGAAAAGCTCAAAATCCGCGTTTCTTTCCCCTTGTGTTACCGATAAGGAATCTTCTCGCCCTGGCTTTGGTGCATCTGTAGAGGCCGCAGTGGAGAAGAATCTGCACCCAACAAGAAGCAAACCCTCGGAAAAGTGAATAATGCAATAAAATAAACAAAATCTGGCCCATATCTGACCACGACTTTAAAACAAACCCAGTCTGTTTACAGATTTGGAAAGGGATGCTCCTCTTGGAGCTCCCCTCCCATGGCACGTTAAGAGTTAATTCTTTTAGTGAGGTGTTTCTTTTTTCCCCCCCTCTTTTTTCCCCATCCAGGGATCTTCCAGTGATGCCCCCAAGCCCTCGCTGCAACGGCTGGACCCCCCCAGATGCCTCCAGCCCCGTTAGGACCCGCGTCCCTCCCCGCCTCCACTCACTGGGAATCTGGGCTGAAACTGGGAGACGTGACCCCCCCGCCCCCATTCCCTGTCCTCAGCTCCAGCCCCGAATCCGAGGTGGAAAATGCAGATGGGAAGGGGAGGAGGAGAGTCTCGGGGAGAGCTGTAAAACCTTTACACGGCGGCCTCAGCAAAGGGCGAGAAAGGCCCGACATCCTCGTAAAACGCCGGGAAGGAGTCGCTGCCGGGGGGCACCGGGCAAGGTGAAGGCTCCCCCCCTCCCCTTGCCGTTGAACTTGAAACTCAGAAAACCCGGGGCAGAGCAGCCCCAAACGTGAGGCAGAACAGTCCAAAACGTGGGGCAAAGCAACCCCAAAACGTGGGGCAGGGCAGCCCTAAACCCAAGGACTGAACAGAGCTGGGAGGTGCCGGGTGGGCGGTGGGATGGGAGCTCTGGGATGGGTTCAGTAAGAGAATTGTGTTTAAAAAAGAGTCACTGGAGAAGGACCTTCATCCACCAACCGCCCTGCTCCGAGGTGGGGTAAACACCACATTGACCTCCTCTTCTCTTCTCTTCTCTTCTCTTCTCTTCTCTTCTCTTCTCTTCTCTTCTCTTCTCTTCTCTTCTCTTCTCTTCTCTTCTCTTCTCTTCTCTTCTCTTCTCTTCTCTTCTCTTCTCTTCTCTTCTCTTCTCTTCTCTTCTCTTCTCTTCTCTTCTCTTCTCTTCTCTTCTCTTCTCTTCTCTTCTCTTCTCTTCTCTTCTCTTCTCTTCTCTTCTCTTTTCCTCCTTTGTTTTCCCCTCAAAATCATGAAAATGTACCCCAAAATCCACCTACAAGACAGGAAAGTCGGTCCCTGGTGCGGTGGGAACACCTCTCCCAGCCCTTCCTTCACGCCTCCCCCCTTTCCCCCGCAGCCTTTGACTCCTTTCTTTTGTTCAAGTTCATGCCCACTGCACAAAGTGTCTGGGCTGCTTTTTTTTTCTCCCCTTCCCCTTTCCCCTTCAAAGGATTTTGTCATTGAACTTGAGCCCACGTTGTAAACATTCTTGGGTCTTACGAGAGTCTTGACGGGATGTCATTAACAGGGACCTCAGACTGCTCTGTTTTCCCCTGCTTCTCCTCCAGCTGAATCAAGGTACATTTTTTCACATCCTCACTCCATTTGTTTCCTAATCTGAGCACAAAAATAAAATACAATATAAAAAGGGACTTTTGAGTCTTTTTCTTTTTAAATTTCATTATTATCATTGTTTTTCAAACCCTGAATGGACACGATCTGTCAGCGTGAGTGCTGACGTACATCACCATGTAATTTCAGACCTGTAAACAAAACAGGAAAACTCTTCATTGTAGTTACATGCAATAAATTTAGAATGAAATTCGTTACCCTAAAGCACTGCCGGGGTGATGCCTTTTTGAGGTACGATAGGGTTACACTCTGTACAAAGGCAAAATATAATTTACTTTCCACCGGAATCAATGTAATTTTTTTCTCTGCTAGATGGCTTAATTGCTTTATATAAAATCGAAAAATCAAAAATATATATAAACTAGGTTTATTGTTTGCGTGCAGCCTTGCCACTGATGGGTCTCAAGCCACCCTGGAAGCGCCACTGAGATGAAATAGTCCCCAAACAGCAACTAGACCGCTCTTTTCGTTGGAGTTTTTGCTCTGATCCACACAACTAAGCGTCCAAGTGAGAAATATTTCCATTTTCCTAGCTGAAATTTAATACAGCCATGGGTTTCTAATGGGTTTTTGTTAATTCGCACTCAATCCCATTCCATCCCCGCTGCAGAGCCCCGCGTGCTGCATCTTAATGTCCGCGTGAAACACCCGCACTACGGACCCGCGCGCGATTTTCTGTTGCGACCAAAAGATGGAGAAAAAAAGGGGCTCTGTTCAATTCCTTTCAAGCACCGTTTGGTCTTTATTCTGATGGCTAAACACTGATTTTTTTGAAAAGAAAACCCAAAGGCGATAAATAAGCAACCAGAAAGCTCAGGCTGCCCCTTTGAGTCTCACCGCATCCTCGGCTCCATCGCCCTCTGCTCGGCGCGATCTGCGCGCAAGAAAGCGCAGGGCAGGGGGATTCCTCTCGCACTCGGCCAGGCGGGAGGAGAAGGGAGGGGGAAAAGCCGATGTGTTCAGTCCCTCAAGCGTCTGCTCCGTCTGAGGCTGCAGCCACGGGGCTGCCGGGCTCCGAGGGGAGGGAAATCACTTGTAGAGCACGATTTTACCTAGAAAGAGAAAAGCCCGGCAGCACCCGAGCTCACCTGCGAGTGTCCCCGCCCCCTTCAATAATTTGCAGAGAGATATATATATATATATATATTTTTTTTTAATGGTACTTTTAGAGTCATTTTTTTCCCTTAATGTCAAGGCTAAAAGATACTTTTTTCAGGCGATACACCCACTTGCTTTTAATTTTTATAAACCAGTAGGAAAACCACTCTGAACGGGCACAAGAAAGGTTACTACCTAAATGAAGGAAAACACGTGGAAATCAATATCTCCGTTATTATTATTATGAGACTGTGGCGGGTTTTGCACAGAGAAGAAAATCCCGGTGATGCTTTTCTGCAGTTGCATAAATTAAGGGATCTGTTACTTTTTAATGCCATCAATTCTCGGTGGATGCATAGGTGTGGGGCTAGCGAGGGGGCTTGGAGCACCGGTGGACAGGACGCTTGGTGTGTGCAGCGGTCAGAAGAAAACCCAGGTCCCACTTGGAGCACCTCCCAGGGACCATTTATCAGAGTATCAAAAAGATTTGATTTACTAAAATTCACCCCCAATCCAAGGTGCCCTCGCACAGCCCTGGGTCTGTGACCCAGAAACCAGGTACAGGCAAGAGTACCAAACGCAATAAAGTGTGGAAATGTCAGGGACAGACCCTGTGCAAGGTGAGAAGCTCCGGAGCTAAGGTGACGCTAAACACTGAAATTGAGTGCGTGGGCTTTCATATCCAATTCCCCCTGAAATGCTGGAGAGGATGGAAATGGGAGGGTGGAAGCAGAGACAGCTCTGTGTTCGCGTACAGGTATTTCAGCAGCACTCAACAGTTCATTAATAAAAGAGAACCTGGGCTCACGGCTTCATTTCCTCGCTGAAGTCCCAGGGTAGCAGAACACTTTGGTGACCGAATGAGACACGGGAGCTTAATCTGGTTTAAAACCAGGCAGTGTTCAAGCACCCTGTGGCATGTGGCTCTGCTAAGGTTGTCCTCCAGCAGTGGCTGCAATACCTGTGGGTGTAAATAACCGAGGTTACTGGGATGGTCATTGCTCACCTGAAGGGCTGTTAGTGGATGAGGAAAAGGAGGAAAACATTTCTGGTTTGGCAAATCCCATCAGGAAAAGGCTAGTTGGGAGAAATATAGTCCTGAAAAAAAATGTCTTTAATCTATTAGAATACCTACATGGCTTCATCCTGCCTCCCCCCACTCAGAATAGTGAAGTGGTATAAAAGAAATTTAGCAGGCAACGGCTCAGGTACCCTCATACACATCCACATCCACACACCAAGCCAGGACTACTTATAAAATTAATTGGAAAAATAAGTAAGACATTGGCTTTCCTGGAAAAAAATTAAAACCATGTTATTTTTTTCACATATTTGGGGGTTTTAGCAGTTCACCACATGAAACAGGAGAGGCAGGATGTGGAACACAGCTAAATTATGTTAAATGTCAATTTTCCTGCACTGTGAAGTGCTTGGATACACTGGGGCACAGTCAGTGTCGGGAGCCATGGGAGCAACAGCTTCCAGCTTTTGTGCAGGGCAGAAGATACAAATGTGCACCAAAAAGCCAGGAGCGGTGTTGAGATGCAGCTCATTTGGCCCCGCTGAGCACAAACCATCCCGAGGATGAGGGTGAGCCTTCCTTCTGCAGGGGTCCCTGTGCACAGCACCTCTCCACGTCTCTCCTCTGTGGCTCCTGGGCCTGTATTGATAAATTCATAGCAATTCTCCTAAAATAAATCCATAGCAATTCTCCTAAAGCTCATCAACAAAATCCCGCTGTCGCTCCCATTTGCGTAAGTTCCAAACACCTCCTCAAGTTGAGTGCGGAGCAGACCGGGACCATCGTTTCATGCAGTTGGCAAGGAATGAAGCAGAGCCTTGCTTTAGCACGAGCCATTGTTTGGTGTCATCTTATTACAGCTTCTCTTGTTTGTCCCCTCACAATCTCCCTCGGTCGGCACTGCCGAGACCCCAACCAGATGCTGCGCAACCACTGGGGATGGAGCTGCTGCTTCCCCCCACGGCAAATGAGATTCCTACTCCTACAGTGGATTTCTGTCTCTCTTCTCTCCATCTGCCCTGACAACGTCTTTCAGATGGACAGGAGATCCGGGACCAGCGATAGCTGCAACAGTGTGTGCTCTTGTGTTCTTTCATGCGCACATCCAGAAATGATCCCCGTGGGCCTGTGAAGATGAGGCTGAGCCAAAGAGTTGAGAAAGAAGTGGGAATTCGTGGCTTCACAACTTGTTCTCTTTATCCACCGAGAAATTTTGCTTTGATTGAAGAAGAGGAATTTAGTCATGGGTTTGGGACATCCAGAAATACGAAACAAAGGAAAGTAAGAATAAATTAACACCGTGGGGGTCAGTGAGTCTCGTACATTTGGGACCTACTTTGCCTGGGCAGCTGCGTGCGGAGCATGCAGGCAGCGCGTCCACAACTCCCTCTTGCTGATGGGGATTTCCAAGCTGTGGCCATCCTTCCTTCCCCTCCTCCCTCCAGCATTTCCACCCATTTTTTGAATGCTTGTTTTTTAACCTGGGGAATGTTTGCTAATGCACAATATTTCCTCATCCTGGAATCTGTTGCGCATCCTGGCAAACACATTGCGATCCGCTGTGCGCTGGTCCCCCAGCAGCACCAACAGTGGAGCCGGGCTGCCCGTGGGGACCATTTGCTGGGCTAATGCTTCTACCAGCATCACACAGACACAAAGCATGGATGGTTTGAGTCAAATGCCTTTACCATCTCATCACTTCTTGCCTGTGTTACTCCTCTGGAGTCTCGCTGAACGCTTCGACGCTGGTGCTGAGAACATACGAGTTCTTGATTCAGGGCACAGCACACAAACAGCCCACACCTTTCTCTCTGATTGATATATTTTTTATATTTTAATACATCATATTACCTTCACCTATACATAAACCCCCCCAGCTATAGAGAGTTTAATCATTAGAAACAATATGTAAACTGATGTGCTTGATTAAATTTAACAATGTGTGTAAAGCCATAAAGGCCAGCGCTGAGCTCGAAGAGACAGGCAGGTGCTTCTTGTTAAAATTCCTCTGCTGAATTACATGGCAGGTTGGGGTGAGTTTCCTGTCATTTGAAGGCTCACCCTTTTTGCAACAACCATCTATCTCCCCCAAGATTATAAACCAGTGCTTAACATCTCTGTATTTCTTGAGTATACTCTTGAATAACAACATTTTCCTTCCTTTTAAATGCAGCAGCCTATCCCAGGTGTCAGTTTATTTTCCTGAAAAGGTCTGATCCTCATACAGATGGCCCTAAACAATTATTTTTTTCCTGTTTCTCCATGCAGTAAGCCAGGCACTGGCATTTTGTGCTGAGATAGCGTCAGTGTATTTTTCCAGAACCAACAGGAACAATTTTCCCATCTCCAGCCCTTCACAGCAGTGCATTCACTCAGCCCTGGGACCCTCCTTGCCCAGCCCTGGGACCCTCCTTCCCCATTGACATTAAAAGAGAAAGTGCTTCTGTGTAAACGGGCAGACAAGCACCGTGGTTGTTGCAGCTCCTCAGACTGAAGGTTTTCACAAGCAAAGGAAGGTCAGTGCTATTTTTATGGGAATCCCTGGTTAATGTATGTTGCCCTGTCCGATAAAGACTCTTCTTTCCTATTCCTGTTTTCACGAACCTCCTCACTCCTTAGTCCCTGGTGCCCCATAACTAAGGAGGGGTTTCAAAGAAACACGAAGGTTTTCACATGGCAGTAAAAGTGCTGTGGGTACAGAGAGCAGACCAAAGAACCGGCATCTAAATAAATGTTTACATAAAAATCACACACCTTAAGCTTTATGGAACCCTACGGCTCTGTCTGCAGTCTGGGCAGGCGATGCAAGGCGAGGGCTGTTTACACGCACCCTGCACAGCCCGTTGCGCTGCCAGGGGAAGCGTAAGGAGCCAGGCACTGGGGTGGGCACGGTGGGAGCCAAGCAGGCTGCTGCCCTCAGCTCCACTGGCAGGCCAGGAAGGGGCTGATGAGGCCCCCGGGGCTGGGAATCTTAGCTTTGTTTTTTAAAGGAACCTCAGGGAAATCAGTGTGGGTTTTTAACTGGCAACCAGAGAGGTTCTGATACCAACCTTATCGCTTGGTTCTCATTAACAAACGTGCTTTTCCTCCACGATGACTCAGCTCAGAGCAAATGAAAAAAGGGACAAAGCTCATTCCTACAGCCGTGCACTGTCCTGGTTCTGAGAGGAAAGGGAGAGTCAGGCGTAACAAGTCCTTCTGCGTGCCCTGTTAGTTGCTAAATCTGGATGGCTTGTTGTAAAGTGCGAAACACATTTCCTTATGCTTATTCTGCTTTATCCCTTCAGTCTGATTTTGGCTGCACTGTGCACAACCGGCACCTGGGAATTGCAGTGCTCCTAACCCATCTGCATGGTGCTTCCCGTGTGCTGGCCAAGCCCCTGTCACCGTAAATCAGCAGAGATAGTATTTTTCAACACAGACCATTGAACCACCCTCGTTTTTTTACTTCTGATTTCCCACTTGCTCTGTTTTTGTCACTCAATGCATGGCTGAGTCTCAGCCTGAGCTGCTGGTGTTGAGACACCAGCCACCCAGTTTCCTGCCCCTCTCCCAAGTTCCCCATCATCACCAGTCCACAGAGGATGTGAAATCTGGAGCGAGATTCCAGAACTCATAGCCTCCATTCCTGCTGATGCAGCTCTATTTATTGCCAGTCTCATGTCCTTTCTTGGAGTGCTTTTGGCAGTCTTTTCCTACATCTGTGCTCAACCATCATTCAGGCACATTCCACTAAACCTAAGGTTACACAAATGCATGAAACAATGTGATATGTAAGGAGCGGGACTGGAAACGTACTGAAGGCTTTCGGTATTCATTACATCCCACCGTTGCTGCCACCTTCCTCTATGCTCCGTATCTTAAAATTCCACAAAGATGTAAAATAGTTGAATCAGGGAATCTCCTTCATAAAATAATTGGAGGGTTTGAAATTGACTGGAGCTACTCTTTATCAAAATGCTTCCCAGAATTCAGTCAGTTCTTCCCCACCCAAGTTTTAGAAGAAAAGGGGAACTTTCGGGACTTCTCAAAGACAGAAATGCATCTTGGCTTGTCTCTCTTCTCGGCAAGAATTCAAAGCCCAACACTTGAGTGCTTTAAAAAAAAATAAAAAATCCCAAGATTCGGTTTGCATTTTGTTTACGGCTTCTGCTGTAAAGGAATTAATGTATTTCAGAAAACCCAAGGGCCTGGGATACAACTCTGGGACTTGGGGTTTACTATCACCTCTAATTTTATCTCCACCTCTTACAATCATTGTAAACCACACCGAGATCTCATTGGAACTTTGCTATATAAGGGCCAAGGTCATTTATAGTCTAAGTTGCAAAGAAATCCTCCCAGATCTGCCCAGCATCCAGCAGCCGGCCAAAATCCCTGTGAAATCTGGTAAACCTGTGGGATTCTCCAGCCTGGCCAGCAGTGGCTCAAGGGGTGTGTGAACCGGAGGTATTTCAGTCATGTGGGCTGGAGCCCAGGGAATGGCTGAGCAATGGACTGGCCACTGAGAGCCTCGAGGACCATCCACCCTGGAGGACTGGTCTCTTCCAAAATGTAACCTTCTTTAACCTGTTCCGAAAACCCAGCTTCCTCAGACCTTCCCTTCTCAAGAGGAAAGGGCTAGCTTGAACAGTGGCTGTTCTTGGCTCGACAGGTTTGACATGAAGATACCCCAATGATGCCTGAGCAGCAAACACAGCCCTTCGTAAAATCCCCTAGGAGAACAACATTGATTTAATAAGTGGGATTTATAGACACGAAGCGCTTTATTCCCACCTCTGCTGCAGGAGTCATGGCAGGAGCATTTCTGACTTTGCTCCCTGCAACCCTTGCCCTGAGCAGAGCTTTGCTGCTGGTGCTGAGCAGTGCAGAGCTGGTGGGTACGACCTGCCAGCCCCAGCCTCCAGCTGCCTGGGGGCTTCACGTGTCCACTTGCATGGCCGGCCACCTCCAAGAGCAGCTCTGCATGGAACGATAGGGAAATTAAGTAGTACTTAGGGATATATGCTCAGCCAGATCTGTTGGGCTTTTTTTTCTCCTGTCTCCCTGTTTGGTCTTAAAAAATAGAAGAACACAGCGCAATCAGTGAGAGTTACCACTTTTTCTGCTGATTCGCCTCTTTTTTGCTTCTCATTTCACTGAAAATGTCAAATACAATTGGGATGAGAGGTGAGATACCAAAATTCTTCGAGGGAATTTGTGGGCACCAGGTTCTCTGCTCTCTCCCCTCATCCTCCTGCGAATCTCTAGCGTTCCAGAGCATTTCCCACCCTTGCTGCCCACTTCCCCATCAAACCCTCCACTGAGAGCAGAAGGCCTTGGGTTCCTCCACACCACAGACCCCAAGGGAGACATGGGGGGCCTGAGTCCACCCAAGGCCTCCCCAAGGCCCAAGCCCCCTCCCAGACCCTGGCCGGGTGTGCTTGTGTGTATCTGGCCCTTTTCACCTCTCAGGAAACGTAATTCAATCCAATAATGCGTTAGATATAAATCAGGATCCTTTCTCCATCAGAGATGTGTGTGCAGGGAATGACAACACCGGGGGTTTCGCGACACCGGTGCAACTGGATTACCAGGAGGGGGTCATTGCGGGGGGGGGGGCTGGATCTGACCCCCAGGGGCAAAGCTGCCGGGAATGAAGGGGCTGCAGTAGGAGCCCTTCCCGGCCCAGACCCCCCCTCCTGTTCCCCCCCCGCCGCGGTTCAATTTGCTCCGTGCCAGCGGGGAAATTTATCGCCGCCTGAACAAGAGCACGTTTTTTTGGCGACACACTCTGGCTAAGTGGCATTCTCAGACTTTCTCCCTTCCACTCCCCTCCGGGAAAAGCCACAGAGACCTTTTACTGTAAATCCCGGTGCTTCGGTTTCCAATGGGTCGGATCGTAAATCCACCCCCACCACCCCCTCTCCCAGTCCAGAGACTCCGCGGCCGCGCGGGGAGAACTCTGCAAGGAAAAATCGAGGGGATCTTTTCCTTGAAAGGAGCCCGGAGGGGAAAAGGAGCAGGGGGTGATGGGTTAATAAATGAAATAATGCCCCCTCTTGCCCCCGAGAGCCAGGGATGCAGCCCGGATTGATGCTGGGTGCCCCGGTTCCCCGCAGGGGGCTCCCCGCCGGGACCGATGTCCCGCGTAATCCCGGCAAATCCCGGCCCCGGGTCTCTCCCCGCGGCCGAGGGGATCAGAGGGCAAACCCACATCCCCGCACCGACGGGCACGGGGGCAGCGGGGGCCCCGTCCCGGCTCCGCACCCCCGGCTGCGGGTAAAACCCCCTGGAAAAAATAACTTCAGGGAAGCGGCTGAGGGGCTCTCCCGGCCGGGAAGGACGGGAAGGGGCTTTGGGAGCGGCCCTGGCGGGTCCTGAGCCGTTTTCCTGCCTTGAGGACAGTTTGGTGGGGAGCCGGCAGCGCGGGGTAGAGGTGGCCCCGCAGACGGGACGGTGCGACCGAGCCTCCCCCCCCGCCCACAGAGCCGGGAGCTGCTGTTGGGAACGATTAGAAGTAAAAAAATCACCCGATATAAATTGCTTTCGAAGAAAATAATTAGTACGGGCACCTCAGTTATTTTACAACAGTGAAAATCGCGAAGTATATCGATTTGAAATGATTTTGGACAACGGCAGCTCTACAATACATAACCCCACTCCCAAAAACCGCATCGCACAGCCTCACCTGAGAGCAAACCCTCAGCCCCGCGTCCCGGCTCAGCCCCGGCCCCAGCGCGGCTGCTCTCCTCGCCGCCCCAACCGCTCGCCAAAGCCTCTCAGTTTCTGCTATTTTCGTTTTCTTTGTGTATTTTTTTTTACCTGTTCATACAGCAATGAATAAGGAGGCATTTTTTATATTTAGTACCCGAAAGATCTCGTTGTCGCAGGTAAAACGATTTCACAAAACGCAAAGTTCAACCTTCTAAATATTTCCTTAAAATTATTCGTGCTTACATTAACCCTTTATGCTGTAGAAAATCTTGCGCTAATTCGCCTCCACAGTGGCTATTATTCTCCTAGAATCATTAGTGAACGTCTCCCTCGATCTAGAGAGCGAGTTTTTAGGCTAAAATTATTTGTGACTCTTTGAGTTACGCTTCCCGCAGAATCAATTAAATGATCCATACCAGTTTCTCTGTGTGTGAGGTTTTCTTTGCTCGCTGTCTGACTGCAGAAGAGGAAAGTGAATCGGATACTCACAGTTAAATAACAATAGAAAGTTATAATTGAAGAAGGGTCCTGCAGCCCCAAGTTTCTGAAAGAAAGGCAAAGAGAAAATCACTTTAGCCCATGGTGAGGGAAAGAAGATCTGAATCCTGCTTTTTCTGTAATATCTCCTGATGCCACTTTGCAGCATCCTCAACTTCTATTTTGCAGAAAGTTGTGATTTAAGCCGCCAAAACCCAAACCCCAAATAAAATAAAAAAGGCTGATTCTTTCCTGTATAAAACCGCTGCGTATTTGGTAATTTTCCTTGCGCATCTGCTTGGCTTGCAAACAAAGACACTCGCAATCTTTCCGATCTTGACTGGAATAAAAGATATTTTAAAGACAGCACAAAGGAGCGGAACCACTTGTGCCGCACACACCGGGTCTTCCCAGGCAACACCTCCCTCATTCTGCAGATTTGCAGACCTACCTGATCAGCAAAAATACTTGGCAGCACACTTACCTTCTAGATTTTGCCTCCTCTGTGAGAAGACATTATTCTTTCCATCCCTCTGTGTTAAATATCACTCAAGGCAAGTGAATCTTTATTTATATTATTATTATTTTACTTTTGTAATTCAAGCTGGTGGTGTTACTTTACCTTTGCCATTTAAGGCAGTGGTGTTTCTGTCTTGTTGCAGCTGCATACACAACTACAAATAGATAAATGCAGGGAAGACAAGCAAATTGCCAGCCCAAATAACTGGGCTTACTCAACATCTCTGTTGTTTCAGGAGAGCATAGTGGTGTCCGGAGCAAGGAGCACCCTTCCCAGCTCTGGAGTGGCAAGGACTCACAAACGGTAGAGCTTTTCCTGATCATACCCATCGCTGCCCGTCACAGGGAGAAAGGTCAGACCCTCTCTGTGGACTCCTTTCAGATGATTAATTTGGAAGAGAAGCCCCAAACCTCACGAGAATCCAGGCTGTGCCTGACAGGATGGGATGACTTGGCCATGAGCCAGCACGTCAGCGTTCAAACTCTCATTCAGAAAATCTGCAGGTGTCAATGCCCAGATGGAATGATGCTCCCATACCTATGTGTGTGTGTGTTTGTGTATAGGTGTACATATACCTTGAATCCTGGGTGGTTCCAAGGCCCGAGTCCTTGGCCCTTAGTGGGATCGCAGCTGCCCCATTGGGGCCCGGAGCTCTCCGCGGTGCTGCCTGCCCTGGGGTCAAGCGCAGCCCCCGAGGATGCTGAGTGGGGGCTGCAGTAGAAGAGCCCAAGGCTGGATTGGGAGGGCTGCCCAGACTGTCATCTCTGCTGACACTGGGATGGGTTTGACTCCATGTCTGCCTGACAGTGTGGTGGGGCTTCCAATCCATGTCTGGGCAGGAGTGTTCCTGCAGGATGGCTAATAAACACTCACGGCTTCTGATCATTGCTCAGTGGTTCCATGTCCCGTGTTGAGACTGTACATTGTCTGAGCATTTTCTGGGTAATTAAGTAAAAAGTAACATTTATTATATGTGTTCTGTCACCATGGGTATGGAGTTGGACATGATTTGTTTATCATTTTCTCTGTGATCTTTCTCACCAAAGGAACAAGACCCATCTGTTGGGCAGAGAAAAGCTGCTTGACTTTAATCCATAAATGTTGCGATTTAAGGGGTGCAACCTTTGACAGAACATAGTGCACGTCTTTGAACAAGACAGTTGTGCAACTGGCATTAAATAGCCTAATTGAATCTTTCACTAACCACACACACTTGCTTTGGGCAAAGGTTTTCTCTGTGCAAATATGATCTTGTCCATTTGCTAGGAAATTTATTACCTTTCCATCATGTGAGTTCCATGCTATCTGCAGACTCAAAAGCTTAAACATCGTGGATTCACCTTCTGTGTGTCCACGTGTTTCATTAAGGTGCCTCATAAATTC
This sequence comes from Neomorphus geoffroyi, assembly GCA_033558235.1. Classification (NCBI taxonomy): domain Eukaryota; kingdom Metazoa; phylum Chordata; class Aves; order Cuculiformes; family Neomorphidae; genus Neomorphus; species Neomorphus geoffroyi. Next base: position 853,592 of record JAUMJM010000097.1, read on the forward strand.
ATTCTGACTTTCATTAGTTTGCCTTTGCTTCCGTATTCCGCTTGTTTCTGCCTTTTCAAAGCATCTCAGTTTGATTTTCCCTTTCAGCTCGGCCCCTCTGAGTTGGAGACATGATATTTGTTCTGGGATGTGTTAGACTAGAGTCATTTCTCCTGGCTGAGCACCTGCCCTTCCAGGGGAGCGCCCAAAGTCTCTTGAAAACGTTCCTACATTCTCTCTTATTCGTCCCAAAATGTCCCTGAACAGCAGCGATCCAAACAGGACTGAAGTATGAACAACTTGCAAGTCAACACTTCATGATCTCCTCGATCCTACTGCTTGTCTCCTTTTCCCCGATTTCTGTGGATGAGTCTAACCTGCACATGGAGAGCAGGACTTCTGCAGCCGGGTCCTGCCTCCCGCTCCCTCCAGACAGGTCTCATCTTGCACATTTGGAGAGCAGGGTTGGGATCAAAGCCCAGAAGCAGAAGGGGAGGTGAGGACAGGCTGGGCCTGGTCTGTAATCTACTGCTGATCAGCTGCTCCCAGCTTATGGGATCAGAGGCCAATAAAGGCACTCTGCAAGGAGAGCAGGAGGTGACATCGGTAAGAACATGTCTCATATCCTCCCCATAAGATTGGAATCCCAGTCTCTTGCCACATGATCTCAGACAGTTTTACCTTGTTGTCACTGTGACAGGTACCCACCCAGCGTCAGAGATCCCCCACCCCCTTCAGACTCCAAATCTACCCTTTCCGTTCCTTGCAAATACAACATCTTTGAAAATGTGGAACATAAATCTTCTTATTTACAGTTTAAGCCCATTGTTTCTTGTCTTGTCCACCACGAAAGTGAAGAACTTTGCACTCCAGTCTTGTCCCCACTGTCACATATTATTTGGGCAATGCTCTGAAATTTGTCTGTAGATTTTGCTTCTTTAGACTCCGAGGAATTCAGCAGTCTGCAAGGACTCATTGCATTTATACAGAAAAGGAGAAATCGTTGTGTAACTTGCAGGAATTCACTGCTCAGTGTTTGCAAAGGATTTGGAAGCCATTGGAATTTCTTTTTTTCTCACTTTGCAATCAGTTTTCAAGTCCCAAGTAGGGTTTGGTCTCACACAGTTACTGCAGTGCAATAATCTCTGTTAATAAGGATAGTAAAATTAGGTGCTTATGGATTATATTGTTACGATATAGCTGGATTATGTTGTTATAATTCCCTTTTATTTTTGGAAGAATCATTATAAATGCTATGAGAGGGGAATTTAAGTTAGAGAGCTGCTCTGGACATTGGATTTATTGCATTGCATAAAACACTCATCAACCTGCTTGATCTGCCTTTTTCCTCTTTATAGCTTTCTGGGTGATGGCTAAGAGAGGACTTTGCCCGGACTCTGCACCTCATAGAAAGAAAGTCACTGCTGATGGTTATCACTGCTTTGTAGACTTTAAGGAGTTAACTCCAGACCTTGCGCTGGCTCCATTTCTGGCAAATGGATTTTATGGGCTCCTTTTAACTCCCAGCACAGATTTGACACTCTGGCCTTTTGTAATAATCCTCTCACTCATGTTGTTTCTTCTGGAAACTTCTCCTGCTCAGCTTGTGCCAAAAAGCTCCACATTCCAGTTTTCCCAAGCTTGAGTGTTTTTTTTGCATCCCTGCTTTCTTTCCGTATTTAACAGTTGGCAAGAGACAGGATGGTCCAAGGACCATTTTAACAAGGTTTTGTTCATTTGTTTCCCAGATACTGTTTCCGTGAGTCACACACCCTCACCAGGATGAAGTGACCCAGTGGGATGCCCACTTCCCTTCCAACACTCATACATTAGATTTTCCAAGCCTTCTTTCTGGAGGTGTTGAGCAGCCCTCCTTGAGTGGGATGTGTCTTTACTAAGAAGCGGGTTTACCCTCTTCCATCTCCCCATCTTCCCCTCCCACCACCTCCTGGACACAAGTTAAGGCCACCCTCAAAAGTATCTTCAGTGAACCACATGGGTCACCTCTCATACTTGGAATAAATGCTTTTGAAATACCGTCTTAGATCTTCACCGCCCTCTTAGGAAAGAGGACATCTGAAGAAAATTAAGTTTAATTCATGGCTTCTGCAATGTAGCATCTTACAAAATGTACTTTCACGATCCTTATTTTGCAGATGGGGAACTGGAGACAGAGAAGAGGCTGAGCTATTTGATCTCTTACTCAATGATACACAATACAACAGACTTTTGCCAGGGTTTCGCTCTCTCCGCAAGGCAGGTGAAGAGTGTTTGCTGGTGTCAGAGAGCATTGCATAAATACAGCAGTGTGTGGTGGAAATCCAGTGTTTGGAAGAGGCTGAGAGATAGGGTACATACAGGTCAGCTTGATTTACCCAACATACGCTTGCATATTCTAACTGGGTTTGAAAAAGAAAGACGATTAAAGAAGATAAATTCAACACAAGCCTAATTAAAATAAATGGTACGATACGGTTATGATTGGATCACCCAGCATAAAGCTCTGACTGATTCAAAGGAAACTCAAGTTTTATTTTCTAACTCTGCTTTTTCCTTTCCATAGAGCCAGTTTGTATTAATGAACACCACCGTGTAAAGAAACTCAGGCTACTCCAAACCCACACTCCCTGTAAGTTCCCCCATCTGCGTTTCCCATTTTACAGCCTTCCTCCATCACAGTAATTCGAGCTTTTGCTTGGAGGGAGCAGCGAAAGAGGAAAACCCTCCCAAGCATCTTTCTCCGCAGCCTTTCTCAGTTCAGCTCCAGCCACGGATTGCCCTCTCCTGGAGGACAGGAGAAAGTCGCATCCCACGACCTTGCAGCCCTTCCTTTCTGGCTGCAATCCCTGCACCTGCCAAGCCTCAGGGACAATTTAGCTCTTCTGGACAGACTGTCCTGTCAGAAAATATTTTCTGCCCCAAAACTCGGGGCAACCACAGCATCCATTGGTGTCTAAGCTGCCTGGAACAGAGGGGATGGTTGAGATGGAGGATGACAGAAGTCTGTCCCAGCCTGGAAGGAGAAGGGTCCAGGGGAACAATTATTCCTTATTTCAAGCGCAGACAGGTTGTTTCACACAAAATGTGCCTTTATAATGTGGAACTCACTGCAGCAGCAGGTTGTAGGAGCCAAAATTGTAAATAAGGATCAAAAAAGGATCCATCAGCCTAGTGATGGTCAATCCAACTTTGGATTATGTCATTATGTCAAACATAATGGTCCAGGCAGAGCCATCAGGTCACAAAATTTCTTACCCTGCTGCTTGCCAGAGGCAGGAACATTTTCTCCAGCAAAGGTGCGCTCTGTGCACAGCCCTTTCCCTTAGGTATCTGCTCCTGGGCCCTGCTGGAAGCCAGGGTTGGCGCTGGAAGTGGGGCTGGACTGTGCTCTGGGCTGATGCGGGTGGCAAACCTTGTCCCACCCACAGTACCGAGGCTTTGTGAGGCTACCTTCCTGCTAAAGCCCAGCCCATTCCCACCAGTGACAGATAACAGCCCCGTCACCCGGTAGGATGCCAGACAGAAGTACAGACGCATGACCATGGCCTACTACAAAACATGCAGGGCTTCCCAGCACCTCGCTTTCCACTCTGCCCTGATGTCCTGCTGTAGAGCAATCACCCCAGCAGCTGGCTGCCGTGTAGCCAGGCTGGGTCACATGGACTCTTTCCTGGCTGTGTCCCCAGGTCTTTCCCTGTCCCCACACCCCGCAGCTGCTGCCACCATCCTGCCTGGTGTGAGGCAGGAGGTTTCCAAGGTGCTTGGAGACCTCCACGAGGCAGTGATACAGAAATGCAAAACATAAATCCTCTATGTATTTAAGTCTCATAAAAAGGAAGCCCAAGTCTCCTTCAGCTGCTCCCTGGAGCCCCAGACACTTGGCCTGATATGAAACGGATTTTTTTGTAACGTTGCTATTTGGATAAGGGCACCAGCAGGAGAGAAGGTCCATTTCTCTGCCTAATGGTGCTTCAAACATTCTTGTGAAGTTGAATTAACACCACTAAAGGGAAAGATTAGAAGTCACTTTAAAGTGGCTCTGGGGGAAGTTTTCAACCCAATCTATTTGCACCCATGACACTGTATAAAGATGGAGCTAATGCGAGTGCAATGAACTCGTAAAGACAGGCAGCCTTGGTTTTAAATTAACAGGAGCATTATTTACACCTAGGACATGGGATACAGTAAATCCTTTACATAATCTCTGCCACTTTCTAGTTTCCTCCCTCCTACATACTTAGACAGTATTAGAGTAGTTAATTAAAAAAACAATATAAAGCTTCAGAAAGGTTTGATTCTCCTTTTTTCTTTATCAAGTGATTTATTTTTATTCAGATTGGTTGGTTTCTGTCAACATAAATACACAATACCAGTGTTTTATTCTCCAAGGAGCCACTGAATGGGATGCTAATAAGATTAAAATGATAATAAATAAGCCCAACAGCAGCTTTTACGACCTCAGTTCTGCTGAACTCTCTTTTGGTTCAGTTTTGCTCAGACTCAAGCCTAAGCTCATCCTCCACACATCTCCAGCTCCACACACCACACCATGGAGACCTGTTTCAGGGACACCTGTTCCAGGGCTACTTGCCCCTTTCTCAGCCAACAGGAGCTCTGCTTAAGGGCTACAATGCCTGGAATCCCTTCATTGTCTTCAGGCAGTTTTGGACCTGTGGCCAAGATTTGCACCGTACAGGAAAGGCTGTAGGAGGGAGGAAACTAAAGGGGAAACAGAGGCTGGAGCTCAGAGTGGGTCTGCAGACCCTGCTGCACGCAGGCAGCACCCTACAAGAAACAGGGGACTCTGCTGCAGCTGCTCAGCTCGTACCCAAGGTGCTCCTGACCTCTGCAACCCTTTCCCATGGCCTCTTGGCTGAGGTCCTGCATCTGGGAGGCTCTGGATCAGGCCTGGGACCTCCTTAGAGCAGCTTTGTTCTGGCCTCCCTGGGCCAGAGCTTACGGCTGGGCCAGGCTGGGAAACATTGGAACCCTTAACATTTATTCCGTACATTTCCCCTTCCTTCAGAAGCACCTCGAAAATCAATATCAGCATAAAAAAGGCATTTTGGAGACAGATTGATGCCTTCTGCTTTCCTTCAAATGCTTCAGAGTGGAGAATAAATACCGAGGCAGAGGGGAAAGTGGTTTTGACAGCCATTTAAATCTATTAGAGCCCAAATTGCCCCGAATCAGATCGCAAAGGCACAAAGCCATTTCCTTTCCTGCTTTTCTGGTGTAATTTCGCTGCTGTGCGAGTAGGGTTTTTTACATAAATCAGCATAAATGCAGCTTGAAATGCCAGTAATAGTACAGGTAAATTAATTCTCGTTTTCTCTCCCAGCTCCGGTGTTTTCCCCACTCCGTTAATTCTCGTTTGTTAATTAATTGAGCCCGGGGCTCCCTCTAGCGTCGCTCGGGGCTGCTCTCGGGGCAGGGGGCTGCTCTAATCCCGACCCTCTCCCTTCCCCACCAGTGGGCCAGAAAAAGGGAAGGAAAAGGCCTTAAGGATGGGCTTAAACAACCGCAGCAAGACCCGGCCTGGGGAGTTTCACTGCAGATCTGGGCAGTCTGTTCTAACCTTGCTGCCCTGAAACGAGGATTGAGGTGCTCTTTGCTGCTCGGACAGGCATTCCCGGGGGAGAAACTGAGGCACACAGCTGTGAGCTCTGCGGGACCTCACAGAGGGGAGACTTCCATAGCTGTCGTGTTGGACACAGATTTGAGACTGAGACTCCTCTTGTACCTCTCTGTTACTCCCCTGCCCTTGAGGTAATGACTTCCCTTCTTCCCTCCCTGCAAGGAGACTTTTGGGCCCCATCCCTGCCCCGACAGTGGGATGCTCCTTCTACCGCTCCCTACAGCACCTCTCTCCGTAAAACCGCCAGCATCAGGGCCTCTGGGCCTGCCCAGAATGCAAATAGTAATAAATAATGAGGCCTTCTGGCTTCAGCCATCCTGCCCCTCCTTCCTCCTCTCCTTTCTCCCCTCCCTCAGCCGTGGTGCATCCTTTGGGGGGTCTGCAGGTATGCAACCATCCGGAAGGAGCCCATAATTCTTGGGGAAGTTGTCCTTTCTCGCCCTGACCGAGGCATTCCTCTTTGTTTGGAAGACTTTTCCCTGTGATCGCCAGCAGACACACCTCCAGTTTCAATCCCAACCTCACACTCCTGCTCCTTATTCAAGACCGTGACCTGCGACCTTCAAGGTCAGACATCTCTAATCCCAAGAACAACATCCCTCTAGTCAACAGGGGGATCTCTCTCTCTCCAAATTCCTCGGATCTGGCTACACAAATCCCTCCTCCTCCAAGACAGGCAACAAAAAAAAATCCCACCACATTTGTAAAAATAATATATGAGGGGTAGGAGCTCTGGGGGTGGGGTGGGGAGAAGAGACCTTAAAAGGCCCCCATCTCCTGTGGATGTGAACTAAATAGTTTCAGGATGGTGCCACAATTTGCTTTTGCTCTTTCAGAGGGGAAAGACACAGGGTTCTGCTGTTGGGATCCACCGTCTCATTTTGCTCTTGTGACTCATCTCTTGATTCTGGGGCTTTTTAATTTTAATTAATTTTTTTATCTAAAGAAATTGACAGACTAGTGGGCAGACCCGCAGCACCCCCCAAGCACTAGGAACAATGACAGAGCTGGACAAGCCTCTTCTTTTTTTGGCTCTATTTGGGATCCAAACCTTCAGAGCGACTGGAGAAGAGGAGGCTGTGCCATCAAGGGCGTGAAACACTGACACTACACAGAGGAGAATCATAAACCTGAGAGGCGAAGGTCTCTGGACAAGGGCCAGGGGAGCAAGGGGGAGAGGAGAGCTCACAATCCATCCACTTTCAAAGGAAGTCAAGCCATGGATTTGCTCTTGTGTTTTTTTCCTGTCTGGATTTCCAGTGTCATTTTGCTCTTCTTTCACCTCCGTTTCTCCACACCAAGCTCCTGCTTCGAACCCCAAAATCTATGAGTAATTAGAAGGAAAACTAGCAAGAACGGCAAAGCAACACATCTGAAGAGCTTCTGCAGCTGCTTCAGGTTAAGGTGGGGTTGGGGTTTTTCTGCGTGGACAGCTGGGTCTACAAGGGAGCAGAGTAGCCCTTATGATGTCTCAGGGCCAGGAAACCTTCGGGACAAACCGGTCCCAGCACCTTCCTGCAGAGAGTGGAGCTGCTGCTGACAGAAGGGGGATCCCAGGGACTTCTGAGAATCCGAAAAACACCCTGCTTGGAACCAGAATTCAACTCTAGACGGTCTGGAAATCCTGCGGTTTAAGGCCAGGTCATGGCTCGGCTCTCGTTGCAAGGTTTGAACGTTTAAATTCATCCTAAACCCGGAGGGGTCTCTTGCTGGGAAAGGCAGAGGAAGGGATGGAGAGTTGTGTTAAGGAATTAAATGAAACTGTGTCCTAGGATTTGGGTCGCAAAAAGTTGTTACCTAGTAGTTTTCAATCTCAGGAGATGTAAACTGACTTTTACAAGGAAGGGTTTTTTAGAACAGGGGGTACAAGGGCTGTCGCCAGGAAATGCCCTGTGCATCCCAGACTGGGACTGGGATGCTCGGCCCGGGGCTGATCACCTCCAGCACCGGAGGAAGCTTGGGAAAGCAGCGCTTTGGGGTTGTTTTTCATGAAATTTGCATCATGTGGCAAAATTCACTGCGTGTCCCCCGCCCTCGGCACCCGCCGCCCCGAAGTCCCGCACGATCGCAGCTGCGGGGCTTCGGCATGAAAACTCGAAATCCCGTCAGGGTGGGGAAGGCACGGGGTCCCTGGCTGAAATCGAGTCGAGGAGCGGTGTCAGGATGTGGCCCGGAGTAAAAGAGAGCAAAGCGTGTGTCTGGTCCGGACCCTCAGCCGTTTCCCCTGGGCGGTGATAACGCCCCGAGCCCTCTCCTCTCAAAAGTACATTTGTCATCCTTCAAGCACTTCCACAAAAAACCCTCTCGAGAAGGTCGAGGGTCCTTTCCAAGGGCTGATCGTATCCCCTGCCCTCTTCCCAGCTTTCCACTTAGCGCTTTTCCTTCCTTTTTCCTTCGCGCTTTTCCGACGGATTTTAGCCAAAAAAGAAAAGAAAAAAAAAAAAAAAAAAGAAAGAAAAAACCCAGCTCTTCCCTCTTTTTAGCCGATACAGCCGGAAACACCAACCCTGGGTATTCGTTTAGAAGTCCCGTTTATCTTTCCCGTTCCCCGACGGCTCCCGATGATGGAGAGACGGGAAGGACAAGGGAGCGAGTGCACGGAGCGGGGCTGGGGAGGGGCACGAGCGGTCCCCCTCGGCACACGGCTGCTTCTGTCCCCCAGCTCCATGGAAGCACCCAAGGGTGATGCTCTGGACCGCAGAATCCATGTGCAAAGCGGGTCTGGACTTTGGTCCCTGCGGGAAGACGAGGAGGCAAGGCCGAAGGGGAAAAAGTACCACCCCACCCCCCCGAGGGCCCGCGGTGCAGAATCAGACCCTGGAGGAGAAAGGGGGGGTTAATTAAAGACTCTGCGCAAGGGCCTGTTGCGAAAGCAAGTGGGGAACCGGCTGGAATAAGAGATGGGAGGCAGAAAGGGGATGAAATGGGGACGGACAATCGCCCCAGTCTGAGCGGGTGCGAAATCCCGGTTCGAGGGCAGCGCCGTGGCTGGAGGCGACTGGAAGGGGGCAAACACCCACCGGGGCTCAGTGCTCCTGGGAGTGTGCCCCCTCTATTCTGCAGCTGAGCTTTGGTTCGGTTTGGAGACCTTTTTCTCTATGTGAAGCTTTGGTTTATACCTATGGTTTCAAAAAAATGTAAAATCCCACTTCTTATTCTTTCCTTCCCCCCTCCCCCCATTATTATCCATTATTAGTTATTTAAACGGGCGTATTTATACATTTTTTGAGAATGTGTCGCCAATACAAAACCAGCTGCAACCGCATCACTTTTAACAGGTTTCCCACACCACCTCGTCCCCGCGGGCTGGTTTCCAGAAGGGAAGGGGTATTACAAGGAAAAGAATTGGATAAACAGATTCCACCGAAGAACCAAATTTCCCTTTTTCTCCATGCTCCCGGTCCGACCAGGTTTGGAAATGGTGCCTCCAGGCACTGGAAACCAACCGGTGCTGCTGGGGTTGGTTTCTTTTCTTCTTGGCAGTGCCAGCCCTGCAGAGGACTGTGCCGCCAACCATCGTTTTTCTTAAAGATAGAGACAAATTTATTAGCGCTGATTGTTAACTCGTTGTACGCGGCCGGGCAATTCATCCTGAGAATAAATCCTTTCTGAAGAGAGAGCAGGGGTCCTCCTGGAAAACCCGGGTGTGCTCGACGTGCACCAAATCAACCCCAAAATTGGGGACAATCCCCCCAACCCCGGCTGTGCCGCCCCGGTCCCCATTCCCGGCGGAGAACTTGAGTTCCTGCGGGACAGGGGAGCAAAAAAGAAGTTGGCGGGGTCGGGAGGATGGGGGACATCCCCGGGGGGGCTGCTCTGGCTGCTGATCCCCCCAATCCTCGCCCACACGTGCGAAAGCGGCCCGACCCACACTCTGATTTGGGTTCGGGGCGGGGGGCGATCCCCCGATATTTGGGGTGCTTCATGTCACCTCGTGGCTCACCCATCCCTCCGTGGGACCGGGAACTACAGCAAGAAATCCCAGCCGAGAGGCTTTCCCTTCTCTAGAAATGCTGCGGCCTTTTTGCATTTAATATTTAATATCTAATAGTAAATATCTGCTAAATATATGCTATAGTAAATATACGCTAAATATTTAGTGTATTTAATGCGTAATGTTTAATATATAATATTTACTATTTAATATATGAATATTTTACATATTTAGCATGTAGTATTTCCTATTCGTCCCCTCTGCGCGTAGCTGTGTGCCGTGCAGGCAAGGTGCGCTGCAAGGAAGGCGGCGAAGGTTTCGATCCCATCTTGTAGACGCCGAGCTCAGTGGGGGAGATGAACATCAAGACTCTCTGTCCTCTCTATTTTTTATTTTTGGGGATGGCTTTTCGTGCCTTGGCACTGCCACTTGCTTCACCCCCGCAAAGGGCTTTCCCAAAATAATCCCCAGGCCAAAAATGGGGAGGCTGGAAATGGAGGAAACCGCCTGGGAGCCGAGCGAGCGGGGAGGGGCGAAGGGAAAGCTGCAGGTCTTTATATTAAAAAATTCCTACCCCCACCTCTGCAAAGCAGTGCAGCTCCCACTAAAGCCGACACCGGGGGATGGGCTCGCCGCCCCGGCAGCCCCGGATTGGTGCGCTCGCCTGCAGACGCGTTTTCCAACAGATAATTCAGTCGTCAGAGACCTCCCTCCCTTACCCCAAAATCTCTTTTTGCCAAGCCCCAGCCCGCTTCTTCCCCCGGCAGCTGCGGGGCAGCGCCCCGCTCCCCCAGCCGCCCCCTCCTGCCCCTGCTCACGGATTCCCATTGCAGAGTGGGGGAAAGCAGTGGTCCCATCTCACCCCCCACTCCCCCCGCACCTCCTTTGGAAAGGAGCGGCCAGGGCTGCGGGTGCTCCCCCCCACCCGGTCTGGAATCCCCCCAGCCCAGAAGAGCCTTGACCGCCCCTCTTCCCCCTCTCCATGGGCACAGAAGCAGAATCCTGCCTGGCAGGCGAGGCTGGAACCTCCTGTCCCCCCACCCCGACTTTGGGGGGGCCCACGCCGGAGAGTGGCTCCTCGCTTCTCCCCCAGACCCCGCTGGTTCTCAGGTGCCTTTCGAGCCCCTCCCCCCCCCCGGCTGCGATCGCCTTTCCCCGGGCAGGGGGGCTCAGGACCGGCTGGGCACCCGTTCCGAGGGAGATTTGGAGGTGCCCGCTGTGCTGGACCCTGCCATGGACCGGGGGCAGTAAGAGAGAAGATAAAGTCCTTTTATTTTTTTTTTTTTTTTTGCGGCAAGAAGCTCCATCTTTAGACAGGTCTAAAGATGCTAAAACAGCACGAGAAGCTGAAGGTGGGTAAAACAAAACAATAAACCCTGAATTCTCCTCCCCTGCTTTGTAGCAGAGGAAGGCAAAGAGGCAGGAATTAGGGAGGAGCGGGGAAAGCCTGCAGTTTGCCGTCAAAACAGCGATTTGGTCTAGACAGGGGGAGGGAAGGTGTTGGGTTTTCTTTTTTTTTCCCTTGCTAACACAATGGCCCTTTGGTTAAAAATTAATTTACAGCACCCTGGCTCCTAAGCCAGATCAACGTTCAACCGGGAGTCCTTAGCATTAAAAAAAAAACAGCCAAAAAACCTTCAATAACCAAATCAAATCCGGCGGAGCTGGGGATGGTTTGCTGGGCTGTAACAAGTGGTGGAAGGATGCCTCTGGAAGGAGAGGGCTGCCGCTGTTTATTTATTTCCCTGCTATTTTTAAGGGGGTGGGGAAGCCTTTGCTTTAAAAAAAAAAAAAAAAAAAAAAAAAAAGGACAGAGAGGAGAGGCACGGACAGGTAAGTGAGGGCTGGATCTGGATCCGGCCTCGCCGGGAGTCTCGAGAGGGAGGCGTTTGCCGTAACGTGTTGGTCTTTTATAATTTCCCACATGTAGCTTCACCAGGATACTTTATCTTCCTCACTGGCTGCAGACTCCGGGGTAGGAAGCCGCTGCCGGCTCCGGACAGACGAGCAGCCTCGTTTATCTTCCCTCTTCTTCATTATTTCATGATAATTTCAGGCTCCATCTTCTAAAAAAACCTCAAGCCCTCTTAAAACGGAGAAGGGAGGCAAAGCCGCGATGCTCCTATCCCCCTTCTCCACCCGCCTGTTTCTCTCTGGGAGATCTGGCTGCTTCAATCGTTGCTCCAACTCTTCCTCATCCGCATCACTCATTTATTTATCTTTTTTTTGACCCCAACCGCTCACCTGCACCACGGACCCGGGGACTGGAGGCGATCGCGCCGCAGCTCCAGCTCAGCGCAGTGAAATCCCGCTTGGCTCAAAGGCTGGGAAAGCCTTCTGGAATAAATCCCCTCCATTCCAGCCTCTCCCAGCGCAAACCTAATTTAAAATAATGATGATAATAATAGTAATAATCCAACCCACGCTTTCTACTTACACGGCTCTACCGTTTGCAGGATTTTCCTTCTCCTCCTTCCTCTTCCCCTCTCTGCCGGCTCCCGGAGCCCCCCGGTGGGATGGGGAGGAAGGCTGCTCGCTAGACTTGAAACTAAAAGGTCGTTTCGACAGGATTGCCAAGTCCACTTGCGGAGGGGGACTCAGCTTTGCCCTGTCGCCCCGGGTTTCTCTCCGGCTGCACAAACCGGTGCCCGTCCACTGCGATGCAGAGCTGGGAGAGCGGTTGTGCCGTAATGAGGTACTTTTCCATTTAATTTCATATCCCTCCCCTGCTTTATGGATTCCTAATAACGATGTTGAAAACCAGAGAAGAAACCTATTAAACTCTCCGGAACAGAGGGCTTGTGTAGATAATTGAAGGTAGCCAGGCTTAATTGAATTTCCCGACAAATGGATGGAATAAGATCAATTGGAATATTTCGTTTACGGGACCGCCGCGTGCTGGATATACTGGATATATTTCTTTTGCTCATTTCCAGATATTTTTTATCAAGATTGTTCCTTTTTTCTCTCTCTCTCTTTCTTTTTTTTCCCCAACGGAGAACTGTTGCAAAGTTGGATTTAAGTGCAATTCCAAATGCTCCAAAATGCAGCAACTCAAAGAATTCCTAAAAAAGAAACAAAAATTCATTAGAAGGAGAATTTGAGAAATATTTTGTTGGTCTGCAAATATACGGGGCTTAAAAATTCTCTCCCCAGTTGTTGGGAGGCCTTGGCAAAGCGAGATATTTAATTCAGGAAAGGTAAATGCGCTTGACCCATCGATTTCTAGTCTGACCATCTTGTCCAAAATATTTTGCGATTTTATTTTATTTAATAAGAGCCAATATGGTGGGTTTGACTCTTTTTGTGTCTGTAAAAAATACGTTTTAGTGAAACTAAGTAAAAAATTACTTTACTCCCCAATTATTCTACCCAGAGCCGCTATTGTTAATTAAAGAAAGCCTGATTTGACTAACTCGGAAACTTCCCCGCATGTGTGGGGACTAATTATTGTTTTCTCAATCGAAGCCGCTCTCCCTGTCCCCTGGGTTTGCGGGGGCCGGGCTGGGGCTGAGCTCAGCCAGGAGCCCTTCAGCAGCCCCGGACACCCCAAAATTCAATTTTCCTGCTGGGGGACGATGGATGCGTGCTCGCTCCCTACCGAGGTGTCTTTTCTTTTTGCTTTTTCTCACCTTCTGGGTTTCCAGTTCTCCCTGCAAGGAAACAGGGAATTATTAAAAGCGGGTGTGCTGGAGCTACTACCGCCTTTTCTTTCTCAGTAATTGGAGTTTGGGAATTAATTGGAGAAGCGAAGGGAGCATTTTTTTAAACTGGGTTTTGATTTTAAGCCCAGGGCTTTGCAGAGTTTGCTTTCCCTGAATGCCTCGGGAGGTGGGTGCTGCAGGGACACGAGTGGGCCATTCCTTGGGTTCCCCTCGTGGGATTCATGGCTCCGTCTCATTGCGGGTTTAGCCCATAAAATCGGGGCCTCCGTGGGTGCAGGGGGAGCGCGGGAGGCCACGGTCTCGGGAAGTGGAGAAAGACCCTGAAGTTGGAAAACCCCAGTCCCCCCAGGCAGCCCCGACGGGGCGGGCAGGAGTCCGGGCTGCGGAGCTCCCTTGTACCCCACTCGTGCCTCTCTGGCCCCGGAGGGAAACTTCTTTCCCCAGCAACAAGTAGTCGGGGCGAGGCTGCCCTGCGGGTTTTGCCTCTCCTGGGGCTCCGCAGAACTCGCCGATGGGTCCGGGCAGGGGTTTGACCGCGGGTCGGGGGGCCCGAGGCCGCCTCGTCCCTCGTGTCGGGGCGGGAGTGCCTCGCCCGGGCCCCCTGGGATCCCTGCTCGGGGTCCCGTGCGCCTTGCGCCCCTCTGCCCGCTGAGCTCCCGTGCAGCAAAGCGCTCTGCGTGGCCCTGCGGGGCTTCAGGGAAATGGGGTTGGGGTTGGGGGGCTGATTTATTTTGGGTTGGAGTTTGTTGGATGGTTGGAGTTTTTAGCGGTTTGAGTAGGGTATATTTGGTTTTAATTATTATTTTATTTTAATTCGGCTTTCTGTAAGGCATAAAATTTAATTTCACTTTTATTCCAAAGCGCTTTTCCCTCCTTTCATTTAAAAAATAAATAAATAACAAGGAGGAAAAACAAAACCCCAGTGGAAACGTTTGTCTTCCCCTTGGCAGACAAACAAGCGCTGCCATTCGAGGGCTGCCGGCCGCCCCCGCGCCGAGGGCGCTGCGGGTCCCGGCCCAGCCCGGCGGGCGAGCGCCGCCCCGAGGCCACTGGCCCCGCAGCCGGAGCCAGCGGTTAAACACAGCCCGGCCAGCGGCTAAACACAGCGGGCGAGCTGTATTTCTTATTTATTCCTCTTTTTAAATTACTGTTATGACCGGAGCTGCAATGATTCAAGTATTCATATCAAATATATATATATAGTATTTATTTTTTTTTTATGGGTGGGGAAGAAATACGGCAGCTCAGCTTTGTGCGTTGCTCTTGTGTCCTTTGGCTTGATGGATAGCTGGGAGAAAGGGAGCAAGAGCCCACGCCGAGCTCTTTCCCACTCATTTCCAGGCAGCCTTGTGGAGGGGAGGGGAGGAGGAGGGTTTAAGGCCAACTTTTTAATCTTTTTCCTATAAAAGCGACAAGCGCCTCCCGTTTGTAGCGGGTTCGGTTTGGCAGTGGCCGCATGACTCCCAAGGAGCGGCCACCGAATACTCCCAGAGGCTGATGCTGATGGATGGGAACTATGCAAACCAGCTGCTATAACCATATTTTAATAAAAATACCGCTTTGTGGAGATCTAAGTAAGTCACAAAGAAGCCCATAATGAGATCTTGAGATTCAGTGCCGTCTCCCTTGGACGATCTATAATAGATTTGTCTATTATGTGGGTGTGCGTGTGTAATGGATATGTACACATATATACATTTACTGATATATGCCCACACAAACACTTGAAATCCCTCCATCCCCACCTATTTATTATTCTAGCACTTATTTCCATGACAAGCAGAAGTTATCTTGTAGCTAAGGCATCCATTTAAGGCCTAAGAGCTCTAACTTGTCTTTGACATCTGAATTTAAAATGTCTTTTAAAACTTTAGCAACCGCCAGAAGGGGGGGGGAAATTATCCCATTACCTTAAAATGTTAATCCAACACAAGAATTAAAACTAATATATCATCGGCTTAAATTCGGGGTTCTTTTTCTTTTTTTTTTTCTTTTTTCTACTTTCCCCCCTCTTTACTGTTATTTATTTTAAACCTAATCATTAAATTGCACTCGCAGTTTTGTTTTTTTCACTTATCTTAAGTGCTTTTCTTTATTTATGTTTTAAACCTGCAATTTGGGGGAAGGGAGGGAATGTTTCATCTCCAAGTTGCAGCAGTGGAAGCTGTGTTAAAAGGTATTTCTTCTGCCTTTTTTGTCTGAAGGAAAGAGCTTTTAGCAGACTGGTTCAAGTATGGCTACGACTTTTGCTTTACAAATTGCTTTGGCAGAGAAAGTAAAACAGTGGATTTAGAGGGTTTGTTTAAATCCTCTTTGTAGGAAATACAAAATATGCGACAATATAGGTGTTGTACATGTCAGCATAGCAGATTGTATGCATGGTCTGCCAATACATAGCACATGCATCCTGGAGGTGTGGGACGTTGTAGGTCTCTCTCGTGGAAATATAATTTAAATTTTATAGTAAACTTTCCCTCTGCAGGTTTGATTTCACCCTGAACCTACCTGTATCTGTGTATCAAAAAGAATAGAAAAGGTAATTTTTGAAATGATAGAAAAAATGGTATTAAATTCGAATTATAGCTATTCCAAAGGTGGGGAATCAGGCAGCGTTTTCCTCCTTCCGTGCACGTAGAGAGCTCCAAACTCGCACACAACCTCACCAACAGACCCCCACGCTCGCAATATCCCCCCCCCCCCCCCCCCGATTTCCCTCTCCCCTTTTCTCTTCCCATCGGGTGTTTGGGTTTTCGTGGGGGGCTGTTCTGGGGGAGCTGTTTGTTTGTTTGTTTGTTTTCGGATCCCGCCCCGTCTCCCGCCCGGCCCGGTGCGAACCTTTTGAAGTTCAACAACACCGAGAGGTTTTATTGTATTTCCGGGACAATCGATTTATAAACCGGCCCGACTTCTGGATGCTTTTCAAACGAAATGAACCTAAGTTATAGCCAAGCTTCTGGCTCCTCCGTGCATCTCTTGAAATGGGAGGATTTGTTTCTTCAATGAACTTTTAAACTCCCCTAAACTTGCCCTTTGGGACGGGGCTGTCCCTGCCCATTGTCTCGCCATCCTTGATTATTTTGCTCACACTGTTTAGTTATTTAATCCTCTTGAGGACAACCCCCAGCTTACAGGTAAGACATGGACTTTGTATTACATACATAAATATATACACATAAAAGTGTTTCGTGGCCTGACCTGGCTGGGGTTGTATGGTCCTTTTTTATTATTATTTCTTCCCTAAATGGGAATTTTGGCTTCCCCCCCCTCCCCCAGCGTCCCCCGCGGAAGTTGCTTGGAGCTCAGCAAAGCCCCCGGGGCCTGCCCGCCTCCCGGCCCCTCTCCCAGTCATTATTTTATAAAACGCTTTTCCAGCGCGGGGATAGCATTGGAGGGAGGAAAGGACACAATAAGTTGCTCTGTTTCTATTTACACCTATAAAATAGTCACAAAGAAGCTTTTTTCTCTTGCTTTAATTGATTTATATGTTCTTGGCTTTTTTTTTTCTTTAAGTGACTCACGTTATACTTGCTTCCAGGGGAGGAAAATATGATTGCCTTTTGTCCCCGGAAATCACTTATTTGACTCTATTCTCTGCAGAAAGTTATCCAAAACCTGACGGGTTTAGATTAAAAAAAAAAATAATCTGGTAATAGTGTTTTAATACGAAGTCTTGATAAATCAAGATAAATCCTTTAAATGAGCTTTCCAGAGGAGGTGGGGGGAGGAATTTTTGCTCTTTTTTTATGGTTGCGATAATCGCTTGTTTCTCAAAGTCAATAGCATTTTACTGTTTCCTCTGGTCTATTTGTAAACTATTTGTAAAGTCCTGCGGGAGGGATCCGCTCCAGACACTGTACATAGGAAATCATTTGAATAGTTATGCCGTGCGATCGGAGGGGTTTTCTTTCGCCTCTGAAAAGCTCCTTTTGTGGCTTTTGTTTCCTAGCAACTGTTTGCTATTATCAAAGTTCAGGTTGCAGATGATGTCAAAGAACATGGCCGCACAGGCGCCTTTTGGGGGAGTTTTTAGCCTTTGACCCACGGCCGCGCCAGGACTGCTCTGTGAATTAGGTAGTTTCATGTTGTTGGGCTTTTAATTTTAAACACAAGAACATCAAACTACCTGATTTACTCCAGTTATCCTCCTCGCTCTGCTTTGCTTGAGGGCGCTTCCCCCCGGGAAGGATGGGGTGGCATCACTGTATCCCTCTCCATCCCCTGGACCGCACCGCTACCGGGTGTGTCCCCCCCCCTTCCCGCAACAGCCCCAGCATCGAGATGGTTTCTTTGTTTAAATCCCCGCTTCAGAGACCTTTCGCGAGACAACGCAGTCCCGCCCCGCATCATCAAGAGCTTATTAAGGGTCTAATTAGGCTGTGGCTCCTCTCAGAAGCTAAACCCCCCCCTCCCCAGCGACAGCAGCCCCGCGCTATCAATCCCCTCCCTGTGCGCAATAAAGTTTGTGTCTCGCATAAAAATATACAGCTATAAATACACACGCAGCTATAAAAAATGTGTGTCTTATTTTAGTAGCTGTGATGGACGCCTCCGCCCAAAGGATAAAACCGGGGCGTTAAGGAGCACAAAAGAGCTGCGTCCTCCTCAGGAGTTTAATTGTCCCCGTTGATGAAATAAGTTTATTTAAGGCCCTGCTGCACATCCCCGCGCGTCCTTCCCTGGCAAGGTTTATCGGGAGCGGGTCCCTGCGGCTTTTCCAGAGAGGTAAAAATGCCCAATTTCGCCGTACGGGCTGAATAGTGAATATTTTGTCACCGAGGAGCTCCTGCATCCCGCAGGAAACGTGCCCGCAGATGCGCGGCTGATGCCGGTTGCTGGGCACTGGTCTGGGAGTTCATCAAGTCTAACGCTTTCTGGTGAACCTGAGTGAGGAACACCGCTGCGAAGCTCACGAAATGAAAGGGTTCAGGTGGTATCAGAGACGCCCGTAATAGTTCGACCACATCCTTTCCCGTGTCTCAACGTGTGGCACGTGGGAATATGCTGATTTAATTAAAAAAAAAACCCACACACAACAAAAAACAAATCCCCAAAACTATAAAAATCCGTGTGAGAAAGTGGGAGAGCGGGAAGCTCTGAGTGTGCGCTTGGATAGAGCAATCTCAGCATTCCACTTTCTGCAAACTGGAAACCCATAGGGTTGTGAGTGTGTGAGAGCGCAATCGGCTCATGGAAGCGATTTTCCCTGCTTTGTGTTCCAAATACGCATAAAAACAAGTTTCACATGATCCAGGCCGGGGCTAAAGAAGCCTGGGACTGGATCGCCCTGCGAAGTTTGACGAATTAAACTTTGATACCATACCCAGGCTCTAACCCACCATCTGCTGCTGCTTTTTGTGGCCGAGGGGATTACTTGGGTTTCAGTCCTTTTTTTTTTTTTTTTTCTTTTTTCTCCCTCCACTCGAAGCGTTAAAAGAAAACGAAAACAAACAAACAAAAAAGGTGTATGAGTTTTAAACTGGTGCGTGCTTTATTCTCGAAAGTGGTGGTTCCTCTAGGCAGGGTCCCTATCTCGCCTGGAAAACAAACAGCCGCTCGAGGGAGGAGAAGGAAAGGCAAACAGCGTGAAAGAACTCCGAGTTTTCCACCCAGCTCACAAACGCTGGGACTCCTTCCCTGGAAACAACGTGCTGCTTGTGCCCTAACTGAAAGCCCTTAAACGGAAAAGGACAATCTGGGAAAGTTAATCATAAACCCTTCGGTAATAATGTCCCCACAGGCAACCACTAACCTGCCTTGTAAATGTCTGGGCTGCTGATTTTGATCTCCCTCCTACCCACGTAAATACAGGAAACAAGGGCCAGGGAGGAGAAAGGGGGACGCAGAGCCGGGAAAGATCAGAATCAGGCCCGGGAAGGGGCTGTTTTCAGGCTGAAAACGAGAATTTGGGTTCATTTCCCAAGGACCTTGGGAGAGGAGGGTGCGGTGGGCAGGGGGTCCCGTCTGTCCCACAGGCACGGCTGCCTCTGGAGCCACTTGTGCCTCTTCTTTTCCAAACCAGAAAGATAAGAGCGACCTTACCTGGAGAAGAAGCTGTGTGGGGATGGCTAAAAAAAATTAAATTATCCTCCTCGTAGCAATTGGCCTGGTTTGGACACGTTGCGCTTTTCTGCGCTCGCAGGCAACGAGCAACTGCGGGATCAGGCAACAAATTTCCCCCTAAGTCCCTCTGTCCTGCCAAAATCCAGCCTAGCTGATATTACCCTGACTCGGGATGAGCTTTAATTACAGGCAAAAGTGAAAAGAGCTCGCCTGAAAGAGACCCCCCCTTTTTATTTTCCTGGGGCGCTTGATACGGGTTTTGTGGAAACGATTCTGTCGCAACTTAATCCTTGTACCTGTGCTTGTGTTTTCCCTTCCTTTCCTGCCTGGAGAGGGAGCGACAGATTTCTCACCATCACGGGCTGTTACTTCCCTTCCGCCCAGACTGTTGCGAGCTGGACAATTTTTTTAGGGAGAGGCGAGGTCTTGTTCTGTCGCGGTGACCTCAAAACGGAGCCACTGGAACCCCACCAGTGACACCAGCAGCTCCTGGGTGTAAAATCCGCGGTAGCCGGAGCGCGGCGGGCGCCCAGCTCTTCCATGGGAGTGGAATATTGTCCCAGGGAGGGAGGTGAGGGAGTGGGAATCAGTCCAGTAGCCAGAATGGGGGTTCCCGAACAACAACCAAACTTCATTTTAACTTTCTGTCCTTCCAGGCTTCCCTTTTCAAAAGCACAAACGCTTTTGGTTTACAGGGGTCCCAAATGCTTTATTAACTGCTGAGATTACAAACCTCGTTTGGAATCGGGTTTTTTAGCCAGAATACACTTTCAGTCCTTGGAAAATTGCCCACATGTGTAACTTGTTTTTGCTTCTCTTCAGACAAGGAATTCCTCCCCCCGCTCCCTCCCCTCCTCACCACTTACGGATTTTTAACAGACGGCAGCATTCAAACAGAGCTAGCACAGGAAATGGCAAAGGTAGATCCTTCGGCTTTTAGCCTACAGAAACTTATTTCACTCTTTTTTTTTTTTCTTCTTTTAAGATTTTACTCTTCAGAAGGGAATTTTTTTGTTGCACTTTCGTGTGTATGGAGGGGTCTGTGACTGAAGTTTCTTTCATAACCTCTTAGACATGCCTGAATGTATCATTCATAAATTATGTTTGCGTTATGCTGAGGTTTTAGTTCTGTTTCCTGGCTCTTAAAAAAAAAAAAAAAAAAAGTTATTGGGTTGTTGTTGTGATTATCACTATTATTGTTATTACTATTATAATTTCAAAATGTTTCATATCGCCTGAAATAAAGGCTCAGCCCTTTGAAGGCTGGGTTATCTCAGAATCTGGTCTCCAGACTCTCCATAGCCATGAAGTTCACTCTCAGCTTTTATCCTCTCTTAGCTTATCGTTATCGCCTTCCAAACCTAAACTGAAGAAGTAAATACACCCAAAGTGATGCCCGTTACACCCCCACGGCCTCTTGGTGCAAAGATCCTGGTGAACCCCCTCTCCAGCCCTGTCCGTGCACCAGAGCCCCGCACCCCCAAATCTCCTCCACCTTCTCCAGATCAGCGATAAAGAGGCAAAATCAGCTGGAAGAAGGTGCCAGTTGTAATAAATGATAACAGCCGGCTTTAAAAAGTAGTTAAATATGTTTCTGGCAAGAAACGGCTCCTCTGCTCTTTCTCTTTCTTACGCCAAAACTGATAAATCAGTAAAAGGTGGCGATCGCACAGATTTAAAATCTGCATCTTTTGAAAATATTTCACATTTGGTTGCTCTCAGCTCAGCAATGCCAGCCCAAAGAGTTGTTTGTTAGGGATGGATTTGGCAGTTGTGTATTTCAAAGCACTATTTGGAAATTATTCCTTCTCTCCACAAACAATAAAGATTATTTATAAACACTCTCTGAGTTCAGAAGCCTCTGGCTTTCCATCGCAAGCTGAAAACACTCCGACTTTTTCCTCGCAGTCAAATTCTTGGAGCTGATTCTGAAAGCGGGAAGAAGTTTCCACTTCGGACTTTTTTTTTTTTAATAACTATTTCCAGTTCCACTTCCCCTCACCAGCTCCCAACAATCACATATCTAAAATTAATCTAGTTTGCGAACCGAGCAAAGCTCGCACATCCTGTCTCCTCTATCGCAAAGATTCGTCCTTTCAGACTCTGCTCCGAGGTCACTTTCTCCCCGACTTTTCCTTCTCCCAAGATTTTTGTGCAAACAGAAGAGCTTTTCATTTCTGATGGGCTCTATTTGGGACTTGGAAATATAAACGCCTATATAGCATCACCCAAAGCAGGCAGCACCGCACGACGTGGTGTCTCCAAGCTGGCAGAGCTGGGGTGAAGCTCTGGTTTGCCCTCAGACCCTCTTAGAAAAGGCTACAAAGAGATGAGCTATGGGGATGTACATGAAAAATAAACTACTGAACAAACGGAAACCTCCAGAGGAGCAAAAGCAAATGGATTTTGCAGATCTTCTTGTGAGGTTTCCATTCACCAGGGATCTGAAAAACCCTTGGTTCTGCCTCACAGCCACACTAAGAGTCGTCTTGGTTTAAATTTATATACTACAGAAAATTATATACTCACACGCTGACATAGTTCATCATTATTTATAGGAGGCGCACCAGGATTTTTTCCAAGCATATATTTATCACAGGTAAGACACGGCCAATCTATCTGAGAACAGAGAACAGGTGTTTTGCTTCAATTAACGTTCAATAATTTCATCTATACTTATTCAACACCCTGCTACCAACACGGCTGTTTATCCATCACTTGTATAAACACATTTCCATGCGCCAAGCGAGTTTAATCTCCACAACACACTTAAATCAGCCCTTTCCTTTCCCAGGCTCTCATAACATTTGCAGAGTCCCTCTGAATCTCTTGTGAAATAGTCTGATATTTTAAAAATCATTTCTGAAAGGCAATAAAGTCGAGAAATATGACAATGTGAGCCACCAGCTCGTATTTCATGTCTGGTGACACAGGGTCTTTTCATTTCCAAACCTCTCCAACTCTTAAGGAAGTTTTAAAAAGAGGGGGCGAAAGGAGATAGAAATGTGAAAAGTTGGAAAAAGCAGGAATTCACCCTTCTTTGTTTCTCACAGCCCCTCGTTCATGTGAGATGCCCTGGAGAGAACAGCGATCCTGCCCCACGCTGCTCCCTGGTAGCGGATTTCTCTGCTTTCACCGGTTTAAACGCAAAAGGGGTGAAGCGGAGTTACTTTGGATTAACAACCGTGGGAAGGAGAGGAGAGTTTGCAGGTCGGGGGGGTACTCACCTGGGGACATTTACCCACGGCTGGCTGTGCAGGATCTTAGCCCAGAGGCTGGAGAGGGCTCCCCAACCACTCCTCAGACCTCACCTTGGCTGGAGCCTGCGGACTGGATCTGCTTTTTCAGCACAGGGAGGATTTGGAGCTGGTTGGGGGGCTTTTGCTACCCTGGTACATGAAAAAATTACAAATAAATCTGGCGGACGGCACTGAGCTCCGGCTCTGCTTGCCCATCATCCCGACCTCTCGATTTTTGTAAACGAAAATGGACAGCTTCCTAATAGCGCCTCATTTAGAGGAGGTCTGGCCCTGTACATGGGGGAACGAGTCCCTCCATCAGGCTGGAGGGCAGATGCTCACGGAAAAGCACCGCTTATAGGGATAAGGGAAAATCTAAGGCTTTGGCTGTAGGTTTTCAAGCGCCTTCATCGTTTTCGAGCATCAGTAAAACACCTCTGATAGCAATTTCCCACATACGTTTTGCGGAGGCACGGACATATGGACACACAGACGCGCACGCTCATACAGACAGAACGCGAAATATATTTTTCCTTCATTTCAGGCTGCTATTGCCACCTCTCAATGTTATTATTAGCCTGTTAATATAGACTTCCATCCCTACACCCTTCAGGAAGGATCCGCAATGATTTATCATTTGTAGAAATCTCTTTGCCCTTCACTTTAAATAGCCTTCAGTGTTGGGGTGAGAAGGAGAAGTGCGGTGGGGGTAATAGATTAAAGGAGGCAAATTGATCCAGACTGTTACAGCTGAAGTCCAGGGAAACACTTTTGCCGCAATCACAGAGCGCACCTTCTCCTTAACCAACATTTACGGCGCCATCGGAGCATCTCGCAATAAACGGATTTATCATTATAACTCGGCAAACCCGACCCCGTTACCCCGCATCGCCGGGGCTGGGAACCGCTCCGAGCGCCAACCTCGTGTCAAACAACCGCTTCGGTGGAAGGAAAACCACCCCAGACCCTCGGGTTTTTGGAAAACCCACGGAAAATGCAAGGCGGGGTGTGTGTGTGTCTGGCACGCATCGTGGGCTCATAGATTGGGGGGGGCACGGTGACTGGAAACGTGAGGGATTCCTTTTTTTACCCTCTTTCTTTTCCACAGGCAATAAATTCAAGGCTATAAAAATCAAAGAAAGCTAATGTAAGTTTTATTAAACTATTTAACCATCACAAGTTTAAGGCATTCAGTAACAAAGCCGGATCAGTGGCGCACTGTTTTTTACTAGCCTTGTAAAGTTAAATGAAGGCTTCTGATTTCAGCAATGTGGGAAACTATTTTAGCCTGAGCAAAGCAACCCTGAGACTGTGCAGCGAAACATGCGAACGTATGTCCACACGCGGAGATATTTTGAAGGATTTGATGTGTATGTAAGCAGGAAGCCCGAGCTGGGGATGTGCAGAGGGGCTGCGGCTCGGCAGCGCCGGTCAGACCTGCAATGCCACCGCCGTGCCAGGGACATTTTCAATTTCATATTTGCCCACATCGTTTTGCCATGTTAACAATCCATTTTCCCATTCCAGCCAACTAATTCCTTATAACACCCTCCCCCCTACTCTTGCTACCTAGATCCATCTTTTTATTTACAATAACGCACATACGTGTTCATTTCTTGTGTGTGTGCCTATAATGCCCGCACACGCGTGTGCGTGTATGAAACCACGGCGGGGGGCGGGATGGTTTGGACTTATTTTCTGGGTTTTTTTTTTTTTTATTATCGTACTCTGGAGCCCGAGTGGCAAAGAACAGCTTTTATCTCTATTCCCCCGTGATGGTTATTAAAGGCAAAGCGAGCACATCAGCATCTTTCTTTTAAAAAAAAAAAATAAATAAAAATAATCTGCTACCCCCCCCAAATAATATTTCAGGAGCAAATATAAGAAGGAATATTAGCCCCAGCTCTGCCCGTTCGGTGGCTTTTTCGAAACTCCTGACGTTTTGCAACATTGCATAAACATAAAACAATCCATCCTTGATATGGAATGCAAGGGCGGATGACAGCGCAGCGCAGCCCCCTCGGCTGCGATTGATTTACGCCGAGACTGACGCTTTATCAGGCACACGAAAAAAGTTTGACCAATCATTTTGCTGGGAGCTCACAACACAGCAGCCCAACTGTACTTTGTTGGCTGGGAAGTTGGAGAAGGGGGTAGAGTACAAATCTAGATCTGTCCTATATATTTTTTTCCCTTCATTGAACCGTGCTTTGTATGATGTCTGAGAATGTCCATTTCTGGGACTCTTAGCAATTATTATGTCGACTCTATTATAAGTCACGAAAGTGAAGACTCGCCTTCAGCTAAATTTTCATCTGGGCAATATACGAGTTCCAGGCAAGCTGGGCACAATGAGCATCTAGAATTCCCCTCCTGTAGTTTTCAACCTAAACCTCCAGTTTTCAGCGCCTCCTGGACTCCTTTGAATCCACATTCTTCTGGTACCCTTCCTGCCGTCTACCATCCATATATTCAACATCAAAGCGTCCCATCTGATAGCAGGTATCTACGGAGCTGGCTGGATCCAGTGCCCAGAGCAGAGAGCCTCCCCGGGCAGGGGTCTGTTAAGGCAGAGCCGCTGCTGGGCCGTCCCGGGGATGTCCATAAACAGGGAACACAGGAGTACAATTTAGAAACTTCTGCTGCAAGGGAAGGGATCGTTTCCAATCAAAGGCCCAGCTTCGAGGACAATAAAGTTTGTGAAGGAAGCGAAGACAAAGACAGGACAGATCAAAGTAAGTTATAAAAGTGAGGAAGTAAACAGTATAAAAGCTGGAGGAGGTGCAATAAAAGGGGACAATGCTGCGTAAAGTTTAAAATCAGGGCTTAAAGAAAAGTCTCAGCTTGCTGATGCCAACCTAAGGGGAGAGGTGGGGAGGGGAGAGGGGTGGCATTGTCTCTGCTGGGAAATGGGAATAAAAATAAAAATTAGCGTTGTCTCTGAGCTTAAACAGAGTCCAGGGCGGACAAAAGCTGGAGCGAGCCCTCCTCTTTCCTCCAGAGCGCTGGCTCCGGCAGCAGAGACCACTGGAGTAAGCGGGAGTAAATCTGAGCGGGTGCGGGTGGTGGGGAAATGGGAAGGGACGGGGGGAGGCAGGGAACGGCGGGGAGAAAGGAAGGGAGAGGGGAGCGAAGGGTGGCGGTGGGGGGAGAAGGAGAAGTGGGGAAAGGGGAGAAATTACGGAGGGAAAGTTCACGTGGGGGGAAGTAAATAGCAGCGGGGGCTTTTCCGCGCCCGCGCTCCGGTGGCCGGGCTTGCTCCGCTCCTCTCCTCACCTCCTCCCGGGTTCGGGTGCTGGGGCCGTGGCGTCTTTTCACACCACCCCTCCCCTCATTTCGTGTTTGTTTGTTTATTTTTATTGTTTGTTTATTAAATGCAACGGTTCGGGGGATGAATATTTCACAGCCACGCTTCTTCTGGGTTAAAAAAAGACGTGGTGGGGGGTGGTGTGGTTGTGTGTGCTTCCAACTTAATTAGCTTTTATTTGTAATGTAGCCAGATTGTGAAATGGTTAAACTCCAGAGTCTGCTTCTTTTCCACGACCTGGCTTGTCTTTTTTCACCCTGAAATACAGACAAAAATCGTTTACCTTGAAAATATTTAATAACTATCAATAATGTTATTAATAATACTATTAATAATAATGATAGTAATTATGATGATAATAATAATTATTAATAATAATAATTAAACAATGGCTTTTGAGTAAGAGAGAATAGGTGCCTTCACTCCGTGCCGGCGAAGCCGGTACCTGGTTCCCATCTGAGAGGGAACCGGGAGGCAGAGCCGAGCAGGCGGCAGAGAAGAACTCTGGCTTCACCCAGCCGGGAATATTTTGCAGTGAAAGCCGAAGTTTTCCAAACTGGCAGAGGAGCAGCCCTAGCCGAGGGCACAGCTCCTCGGGGTCTGTGCAGGACGCACTCACACATTCCTTTTTTTCCCCTTGAATTAACTTCTATTCCACACACACACACACACACACAGAGCGAAACAGCAGCAGCGATGGGCACTGCAACCGTACGAACAAATATACAGAATATTCTCACCCCTCATGATTTCCTGCCCTCCGTGTGCAGGATGTTATGGTATTTTTTCCCCCCCTCCTATCCTTTAACTCGCATGCAGACACACGGGCACACACACACACACACACAAAAAGAAACTCCTATTCTATTGTACTGGGCAGGGATCCAGAACAAACTGCAACCGTGAGGTGAATGAGTTGAGCGAATTAAATATCCAGGTTCTGTGCTCAATGTCCCTGAAATTGAATATATAAAAATCTAGTCCAAGAAAATGTTATTAAGTTATAAGTAAGTGCAGGGACCCGCGCTCAGAGGATGCTGTGTGGTTTCTATGGCATGTGGTTACAACGCATATTTTGTTTTAAATAATAGTTTAATTTGGGCTGATGTTGAGAGGCTGCCAGGGCTGGAAGACGGAGCTGTTTTGCAGAAAGAGCTCCCACCAATTTCCTTGACTCTTTCAATTTTTGAAAGTATTTCGCAATAACGAATCTCCGCCCTGTCTATGGCACCGGGGTCTGTTCATTTTTTAGCTGGGTTTTAAAGAAAAAATGTGCCAGAACCTCTCCCCATTCGCTTTCCTGTTTAGGGATTTGTGTAGAATGAATAGATAAAGCGACAATCGCCTTTAAATCATCTTAAATTTTAGCGATCCAAGATACGACCAAAAAATAAACCCAAACCGAATAAAAATCTGCTATAAAGCAGAGCCCTCCATTGCCATTAAAGGATGGGTAGCAGGATTAACAGTATCAATTATTAACAGCTTTCTTCCTCTTTAATATTTAATTCTGCATATTAGATCAAGTCAATTACATTAAGGAAATAGCCGTGCAAATTTGTAAGAGGCAGTACTTACAGTGGAAGATTAACCGGATTATTTTTTAAAAATATTCAATATATTTCACTGTACGGGGAGGAAAGGTTCTGTTGGCGCGGGGTGTGTATGTATATATTTATAATGGCCCATTTAATTGGTGTAAAGGTTTATGGCTTCAGTCATAATTTCAGAGGAGGCAAAGGAAATAAAATAAGAAATACGTGGTCTGTCCATAACCCTTAATTTTACTCTTTCCCGCCTTTCAGTTACCCAACGGTCAGCTAATATTTGCATGTGATTAGTAAATGCTCAATTATTTACCCTAAACCCACTTCACCTTTAGGTGCGACCTTCACCGCTGCAGTGTCTGTAGGGGTGGATTCTGCTTCCAAAATGTTGTTTTCTCCTCCCCACCCCATCCCTGGAACAGCCTAATTCCTGAAATGTCCTTTTGCAAAAAATTCCCACGTAGTTTCTCCCACACGCGGGGGGTGACGGGCAGCCTGTTATTTATTCCTGGCTGCATTTGCAGCCCTGCAAACGTCCGTGTCTCTGGGTAACACTGTCCAGACCTCCGGCAGCAGAGCCCGTCCAGCCCCCAGAGGATGTTTATTGTACCGAGACCGTTTCTTGCCACTGAGCAAAAAAATAGGCAGGGTTTATGAAAGGTTTCTCCAGACCCCCTCTCCCTGCTCTGTTCCTAGGAGCAGGGCTGCAGACACGTGGGAAAACGTGAAAAAAATATAATATATGTAATTTTTGCCTTGGTTTCTTCGTCTATAAAGCGCGTAACGTGCAGATGGGCGTTATGGGAATAGGAGAGTGGATGTGGGTGTTTACCTGGCACGGATGGGGCTGGGGAAAAGTGGGGGGAGCTTTGCTAGTGGCACGTGTGCATCCAAACACGCGTGTGCGGGTACACGTGTGTGTGGGTACACGTGTGTGCGTGGACACGTGTGCGCGGATACGTGTGTGCAGATCCGTGTGTGTGCTGATACACTTGGGTGCGGGTGCACGTGCGTGCACAGCCTGTGCCTGCAGAGAACACGGATCCGGGGAGCCAGGGGTCACAGCCCCCTCCACTTTGGGGGACACACAGGATATTTGGGGATCAGACCCCCCCATCTGCACAACCCAGCGATCCCGTGTGATTTCCATACGGCCTCTGCCACTCCTGCCCGTGCCAGGGAGCGTTTTTCACCCGGGGCGTGCGTACGCGTATGTATAATCTTAATATTTGATGGCATGATTAAAACCTTCTGAGAAACACTCAAGCTGCATCGTATTGATCTCGCTGCTTTTCTTTCAGCCAACCCAGCTGCCAGCTGGCTGCACGCCCGTTCCTCCCGGAAAAAAACGATGCCCTTACACCAAATACCAGACCCTGGAACTAGAGAAGGAGTTTTTATTCAATATGTACCTGACGAGGGACCGTAGACACGAAGTGGCCAGACTCCTCAACCTGAGTGAGAGACAAGTCAAAATCTGGTTTCAGAACCGAAGGATGAAAATGAAGAAAATGAACAAGGAACAGGGCAAAGAATGAAAAAAAACCCACCCCAAACCAATCCAGAAAAGCAGCATCCCCTCCCTTCCCCCCCCCCTCAAGCTCCCGCCTCCGCGGCCGCGCACCCCCTCTTACTGCTGCCACCCCCCCACACACGAGGGTAATCCCCCCACCCCCCCTCCTTCCCCATCTCCACCTCTGCATGCGAGATGTTGCTTATTATTCCTTTGGTTTTTTTATCTTCTTAGTATTGCCACGTAGGAGGCAACTTAACCCAAACTGCAGCTCCTTTTTTGGGGACACACGCTGGGTTTTATTTCTGTTCTCTTGTTTTCCTTCTCTATTTCCCCCCCCCCCCCTTCTCTTTTCTTCTCCCCGCAGTGGAACACAGACACAGCTCCTGTCTGAGCAGCAGCTTTCTCCTCTTGCATTTTCTCCAGGCAAAGCAAGAGGCAAACACAACCGGCCACAAACAGCCCCGGCCCAAGCCCCCGCCAACCTCGTTGCCTTTCTTTATCCACGTAAAGGACAATGATTCCCTATAACACCCACAACACCCCGGCGCGCACACACACACACACACACACATTGAGGTGGCCAAGGAACCAGACGATTTAATTAAAACTACTGCAAGACAGACACATTCGTAAGACTTGCGTTTAATTGCACCCAACAAATCATTTTCAATTCGCCAAATTTATACCGGGGTAGCCGGTTAATGACAGCCCAACTCCCAACAGCGCTGGGTTTCTTTATTTCCTCCCCCCACCCTCTATTTTTTTTTTTTTTAGTTTGTTTTATTATGCGGGATTTTTATTTGAGTTGTGCCATGGCAGATATGTGACTTTGACCTGAAAGTTTAGTAGGATCTTTACAGGCAAACCTCCTTCATCTGGTAGTTTTATACTGGGTCACTTGGAAGAGGAGAAAAGCCGGGGAGGGAGGCGAGAGAGTGTGTGGGGGGCACTCTCAGAGCCGCATTGTAAATTATTTAGGAGAAAAAGGGGCGGAAGAACCCCTGCCAACTCATTCCTAACTTTTAGAAGAGAGGAAGAATGGGATTTTCTAGTTAAAAAACTACCTTAGTAGAGCTATAAGGGAGGGGAAGGTTGTGTTTTTAGTGCTAGCGTATTTATAATTTATTGTGAATTGACTTTTCCTAAAGCAGTAGCTGTTGCAGAGATAAAGTGCCAGCCCTACCCTGTGTGTATTTCTTCCCCCTCCTGTTCGCTGAGATGCTTTTAATACTTGAGTGTCGGTGGGGTTTTGTTGGGGTGGGGTTGGTTTGGGGTTATTTTTGCCGCCTGAAGCGAGCTCCCGGCATGTTTTCCCTTTGCCACCCGCTTTCCTGAGGGGCCCGGTGCCTCCTCGGGGCAGGAGCCTGGTCCTGTGGGTGGCACCGGGGGATGCGGTGGCTCCGCGCTCCCCCCCCGCCCCCCATCCTCATCCTCACCCCGAAGAAGGGTTTAAAATAACAAATCTAGACCTTGCTGGTCTCCTGTCATGCCGGCCGGAGCTGATGCCTCATCTGACAGATCCGCTGGAGCTTTCTCCGTCCCGCCCGTGCGGGACCGGTTTTCCTTTATCTCTGTAAGACTTAACTTTGTTTTGGGAAGGGGAGGGGGGGGGGGGGGGGCGGGAGGGGAGGGGGGAGTTTAGTACCAGTTGATTACATGGTGGGTATTGTAAAATGTGTTTGTGGTTGTGTTTCTGTGAATGTTGAAGCTCGTTTTCTGTTTCTGCTGTGGCTTTTGAAGAGTTCTGCAGTTGATAGTGGATGGAAAATATCGAAATAAACCTCTCTCGTTTTTTTTCGTGTGCACAGTTGTATATTTAGCTGCCAGGAGGCTTTCTAGGAGCAAGACGAGTGTAAGGTGGCTTGTTTTGATAAGACAGGGGGGTGAAATAGAGAAATGAGTTTTATTTCTGCTGCAGATCAGTGCAAATCTGATTTCAGGAGCGTTTTCAGGGATGCTCTCGGAAGCAGCGATAGGGAGATCTGCGTTTTTGGAAAGCGGTCCTTCTCCCCTCCCCGACCCCCAGTTTAGAATCAAGTAGATGCGCCTCGGTGCACTGAAATTTCTACCCCTGAAATTCCTCTCGAAAGGGGTAAAAAAAAATCCCCCACTTGAGAAGAAACCGGAGCTTGGTGTTTGAGACCATTCCTCGGGAATATTTTTTCTTTTAGTGTTTTTGTTTGGTTTGTTTTTGTTTTTTTTTTAACGCCCAGACTTTCTCCTGTAAAACTTTCCATGTGAAGCAGCCCCTTAGGGGCTTCCAGTTTTAACTGTTCTGTTGCCGGAGGGAGTTAACTGTAACCAAACTTTATCCCGTGCTCAAGCCCTTAATCTCCTTCCTTGAAACTCAATTAAGAAAAGCAGTTTCGGAGACATTTTGAGCGGGGGCGGCCGGGGGGGGGGTGGGGGAAGGGGAGGGAAGTTGGAGGCAGCAGGATCTCTAAATCCGGATTTGTTAAAAAAAAAAAAAGATAGTCGAAGGTGATTTCGCTGTGTTTTAGCTGGGCAGTCAGAATTTTCAGCTTTGTTTGTCTCTTCTCAAGGATGGATGCATTTCGAATCTGTTTCGTGCTGAATTGATATATTCCTCATATCTCGAATTGAGAGCTGAGTTGCCTAAATCCTCATTGCTATATTTTTCAGAAGCGTTTCTGTGACTTAATTGATATTTACATCCCAAGGGCCACTAGGATTTAGAAACGTTTTTCACTTTCCTTAGAATTGTGGTAAAGAGCAGATATTTTTAAGACGATGAAATAAGGTTCTTTGAATATAGAATTTAAAATGTTAGTTAATTTTATTAGGAAATATGATTACTTAAGAAATGTTGGAAAACCCTGTCCTCTGTAGCATCAGCCCGGATGTATTTTCCAGAGTTGTTTTATTCTCCAGAATAAAAATCGATTTTAGAACACCAGCACCGATATCTCATTGTGTTATACTGCTTTATCTGAAACGTCAGAAATATTTTCATTGTGTTTTCCTGCTTTCTTTAGTGCCTCGTTAAGAGCATTATAAGAATCAATTTTTTTGCTTAGGTTAAAAAAAAAAAAAAGAAGTCCAGAGGCAAATGGAAATAATTTCTCTCTGTGCAGTCGGTGCTCTCTTGGTCCCATCCGAACTTGCTAAGTTTCTAATTTTTTATTCGTTTATCTCTGGTTGCATTTATCGGGGGCTGCTTGTTTGGTTCTTTGTTTGCTTGTTTGTTTGCGTTTGAGGGTTTCATCTCTGCATCCCAGAAGCAAAGGCGCAGAACTCTGTATTTGTCTTTCTTTTCCTTATTCCCTTCCCGCCCAAGGAAAACTTTATTAAGGAAAAACCCGAAATGTAAAACAAGCAGCGGGAAACCCCACCCCACTTTCCCTGCTTGGCATCACCTCGGATGTGACACGCGGTTCCTTTTTCCAAGGGCTCAACGACAGGTTCCTATAATTCCCTCTCTAAATTCGTTTGACATTTTATTGCTCATGAAGAAATACAAGCGCTTGGAAAGTGTTTCTATCTCTATATTTAAAAACCAAACAAACTCGAAGATCTGCTCAGCCCCGCAGGAAGCAGGTAGTGAGGAGTATAACCGGGAATCTCTTTCCACTAATTTTGAACATAATGGGAGCTCTAAAGGGCAATATTTCACTACTTAAAAAAATCCTTTATTTGGGGCAGCTCTGAAAAGAAAACAAAAGAAGAAGAAAGATATTTGGAGCTTTCTGAGGGAAGAGAGAGAAAGGGAAGTAACTTGTCATAAAAAAAAGGAAAATTCAGTGCAGTGTGCTGCAATAAAAGAATATGACCGCTATAAAACTTTATAGGGTATAAATTTCTGAAGGTTAAGGAACTAAACGGCTGTAAAGCAAACAGTGCAAGAAAACTTTCAGGAACTCCTAAATTACTACAACGACTTGGGAATGTGGGGAAACCCAACGTGTAAATGCTCTTATTTCTGCTTCAGTCGCAAAATGTCCATGTTCTTCTTTTTTTTTTTTTTCCTAAGGGAGGGGTTTGTTAAAAAAATAAGAAGAGAGGAAAGAGAAGAGAAGGAGAGAAAAGCTGGGGAGGGACTATTGCTAATTTATTCTTCTCTTGCAGATGCCGTGAAAATCCAGCGCTCTGGATGATTCCTTTTGTTCTTTTTTATTCTTCTTTTTTTGTGCCCTTTTTTTTTCTTTTTCCTTTAAAGCAATTCCAGGCTGCCAGAATGCTGAGCCCTACACACAACAACACACACACACACCACCAACACACCCCCCCCCCCCCACTCGCACACTCGAAGTTCTGGCGAGACGTCTGGGCTTGGGAAGCTTTTTATCGGTTTACAGCTCTGGCCTTCCCCCTCCAGAGCAGAATGACCAATTGTTTAGTCTCGGAATTTGAAACAATAGCGGTTTTCAAAAGCAAACCCACTTTGCCTCTTTTATTGCCGGGTAGAGGGACTGGATGCTTTTCCGCGAGTAAAAACTTCAGCTCTGTGGGGAGAGGAGGAGGAATAAATTTATTCCCCTTTTCTCCCTCTTTCCCCCCTTCATCTCCCCTCGCTTTTACCTGGGTTTACTTCCCCAGCCCCGAGCGGGACCCCCTCTTTTTCTCCCCGCCTCCATCCTGCGCACCCCCTGGCCCGGGCTGCAGAGCCGCGTGGCGCCGCGAGGTGGCGCCCTTGCTCCACGATTGACCCGCGCCGCCCGCGCAGCACCTTGATGCCACCCGCGGGCTGCGCGCGGCCGGGCGCGGATCGTCCGCGGGCACCACACACAGGGTTAATTATAGCTACTTTGCCGATTTATATGTTATTTTTATAGGTTACATCTATTTTTCGCAGGGTGAGGGGAGAGAGTTAACCTAGAGACTCAGTGCTAGGATGCGATGAGAGGTGGAACGCGCATCTATTTTAAATGTTCATCTGAAGGTTGTGGTGAAACATCTTTTTTTGTCTTCTGTTATTGCGGGTGGAGGTGGGAAGACAGCTTAATTATCTCCAGAGCGAAGGAGACGTGTGCGGGACTGGAAAAGAGAGTGGCTTCTAAATTTCGAGGGGAAAGGAGCGCCCACAATCCGGACAATTTTCCCTGGCTCTTCACCTTAGCCTTTAGGATGATCTGCGCTTTCTCAGCTGTTTAGCTCTTTATTTTACATTTTTCAGATTCACGGACATCGCCAAAAAATTCCAGTGTAAGCCTTTCAGAAGCTGAACCTCCCATTTTTGTTGTACTCACTCTGTCTTTTGGCAATGCTGCTGCTCTGCGCCCAGGGTCTTCTCTTAATGTTTTTGGGATCATTTTTAAATGCTACAAACCAGTAAATTAATCCAAAATGCTATTAACTCACCCCGTTTTGTAATACGTATAAATACTCCACTGATGCTGTAGCAGCAAAAAAAGCAAACTTTTAACTCCGTTACTTCACTTTTATTTTGGCCTTTGTTTCTTCAAAATTACTAGACGAAAATTGTTCAGACATCCCAGTCCTTCAGCTACTTATTTGTAGAGAGTAATGCTGGCAATAACGTCACCATAGGTTTTCTTTCACGGGTATTTTCTGAAAAATATTTCTCCGAAGTTACCCCAGAAAATCGCCCGTTCCCAGGAAGCAGCGTCCTTGGGAAGAAAGTAACAAATTAAACCGAACCACACAGCAGCACAGGGTTCGATGGGTTGTTTTAAGAAGCAAAGTTTGTGCATCTCAAGACTCTGTTTAAATGCTATAAAAAGTAAGAAAAGTAAACAAATAGATGGGGGAAATAAAGGAAAATCCTGCCCCTGTGCACTCAGTAAAATGCAGAGCAGTGAAAAGTTAAGGTTTACCTAGGCAAGGGTTTGGGGTTCTTTTTTTTTTTTTTTTTCTTTGTGAATTCTCAATAAATCTTCCCTCCGCTGGGTATTTATAAATTATCTTCTCTCACACAGACCCACACGCACGCACACAAACACATCCCCACTTGTTTTTTCTTATAATAGAAACATTTTCCTTTCATCAGGAATCTGAGTACAGTACAGAGATGATTTAAGATCAGCCATTGATTCCTGGTGCATCGGTGAGTTACCAGCACATCATGACCATAAAATTCTACTGCACTTGATAAAAATGTTAACTTCCAAGAACAACCTCACTCTCACCTTTTTGGGGTCCACGTAGGAACGGGAATTCCTGCTAGTTTTGTACTTTACAAACTTGGATAGATAGAAGCACGTCTGTAAATACAGACAGAAGACGAAATCCTCTTTTCTAAAAACACTTTAGTGGATTTTTTTGTTTGTTTTTGTTGCTTTCTTGAAAATTCCAGCGCCGAGCATCCCCACGCTGGGCTGCGAAGCTCTGTTTACTTTTGTGCACCGTTTCTGGGGTTTTATGGTCAAAGATGAAACCAAAATCTGCTCAATCGACAATAAAGATGTTGAGAAAAATAAAATGTTAACTTATCTTTTAGGGGGGGGAAAGTCTTAATTATACCGCTGCAAGTACTCCAACAACAATAATTACTTGAAAAGGCTCTTAGACTCGGCTGAAATTATCCCTGCACAAAACAGAGGAAACGTATTTACCTAAATTATTTCTCTAAGGATGGTTTTGAAGTTTTATTCCGTTACTATCTTTGTTTTCTCTCTTTCCTTCTCTCTTTCCCTTCCTGCCTTCCTTAATTCCCTGCCTATTCCCACTGCTAATTTTAATATAAATATTTTCTTTTAACAAAGCCCTGGCAAGACAGAAAAACTGAAACATGTCAACTTTTCCCTCTTTTCCGTGTTGTGGAGGTTGAAAATATTCCTCCGGTGGAAGGCAGGGGCGAATGAAACGGTGTTTAATTCACATTTCTGGTGTCAAAACCATGCAGACGGGTGTGATGAGAAGCGGCTGAAAACTACCCAGGGCAAAGGATAAAAATAGAGATTTAAAAGAGTGGCTTTAACTCCTATTGAAGGTTGAAGGATTGGAAAATATAGCTGGCATTGCGAGGGGCTTGGAGGGGCGTCGTGGGTGTTGGGCAGCGCTGGGGCTGGGGGGGTTGGTGTCGTTATTAGCTGAAATACGTCTCGGTAATATTTGCTGACTGCGATAAATGAATTTCAAAATCTACCCCCTGTGTGTTTAGATGGTGGAAAATTGCAGCGTTGGCATCTTAGGGGTAAGTTTGCTCCGTTGTTACCAAATGCCAATAAAATAGAAAGCCTCTCTCCTCTTCCCTTCTCCCCACCCCCCCTCTTCCCCCCGGTTTTCATTGGAAGCATCATGCAAAATATAGAAAAAAAAAATGAAGTTATGGAGGAGGGGGTGAGGTGGGGAGCAGCCGTCGGTTACCGAGCGTACCGGTTCTGTTCGGGGTGCGATAAGGGACACCACACTTTGAGTTCGCCATCATCCCCAACAACATCTCGAACCAGTCCTCGGCGGGGGAGGAGCGGGCGGGGGCTGCGGGAGAGACACCAAAAGTCAATGTTATATATGAAAAACTATAATCATTTTAATTCAATATTGACACCTCAACATCTCGCTGTAATGCGGACGGGTCCAATCGAAACCGCTGCTTTATAGCAGTGGAGGAACGAACTCGTAAAATCCTAACGGCTTTTATGTAGTGCGGTATAAACAACAACAACATCCCCGGCTTTATGGCGTTTTATAGTTTGTTAAACAGTTTACTGCCTTTTTTGGGGCTATTACAAATGCAATTCCCTTCATGTGATAGTTAAACCTTTATCAATAATAAGGAAATTGATCATTAAAATGTTAAATATGACTACCTCGTTTGTTTTAAAATATGTTTAGGGTAAGAAGCTGTATGATTTGATAACTTGTATTAAAATACCAATTACATTTATAGGACCTTTTAAAACTGGTAGCAATTAAATCGTGTTCTTTTACAGTTTTCCAAAGCGACCCTGACATTTAAAAAGGCTAAAACTGCCTCGTTAAAATTTTGAAATTAACGACTGCGAGCGCTTCTCTTTAATTTTCCAACACTCCCCAAAAATCAATCTTTTGGGTGGTCTAGGTATGTGATTTGTTGTGAGGCAAGCGATATCTCATTAATGTAGGTAGTTAAACATATTTAATCCGTATATTCACCCCACCTCCTTCTCCCTTCCCCTCTCGCTCCCTCTCTCTCTCTCTCTCGCTCGCTCCCTCTCCCTCTCTCGCTCCCCCTCGCTTGCTTTTCCTTCTTTATTCTCTCACACTCTTCCTTTCACAATCATGCGGTGCAGAGTCCGTGTGGAGTAAGGAGAAGCCAATAGGATGAGGTTTTGGTAATAGATGCAAATGATCATGAAAAGACACTGCAAAATATGAAACAACTCATTTGCGCTGAAGTAAATCACTGAAAACTGTTTATGAACTGGCATCTCTTCTTGGAAATGTAAAGCGAGAACTCTTTAAGTGGCGATTTTTTTTTTTTTTTAGGGGTGGGGGGGAGGAAAGAATTCAATATCATGCAGGCTTAGAGTTTTGATTATATCCTCCTTTTATATTCCTGGAAATCACAAACTGTCGTTGCTTAGCATCTTAGCGCTTTCTTTTTTTGCTAATAGATTCCCGTGGTCTGGTCTGGTTGGCTTTTTTTTTTTTTCCTTTTTTTTTTTTTTGCCTCCTTTTCTTCCTCCTCCAAACAAATATTCTTATTTAAATTAAAATGAGCTCTTATTTTGTCAACTCACTCTTCTCCAAATACAAAACCGGGGACTCCTTGCGCCCCAATTACTATGACTGTGGGTTCGCGCAGGATCTCGGGGGCAGACCCACGGTGGTGTACGGACCCAGCACGGGGGGCACCTTCCAGCATCCGACCCAAATCCAGGAGTTCTACCACGGAGCATCCTCACTCTCCAGCTCCCCTTACCAACAGAATCCCTGCGCCGTGGCGTGCCATGGGGACCCCAGCAACTTCTATGGCTACGACCCCTTGCAAAGGCAGAGCCTCTTCAGCGCCCAGGAGTCGGACTTGGTGCAGTACACGGACTGCAAGCTCGCTGCCAGCGGCCTTGGAGAGGAGGCGGAGAGCTCGGAGCAGAGCCCTTCTCCGACCCAGCTTTTCCCCTGGATGCGACCGCAAGGTGAGGCGAGATGGAAAGGACAGCGAGGAGGCATTTCCTGAGCCCATAAAGTATCCCTCTTGCTTTCTTTCTGCCCCTCTTGCTTTCTTTCTTTCTTTCGCTCCCTTTTTCTTCCCCAGTGACTGTATTTTACTGCTTTATGGGGGTAAACTTTTGCACTTGTAAATTGCTTTATAGTTTAATTACCCTGAAGGAGACCTTTTCTTCTGGGGGCTGAGCGAGCCGGGCTTTCTGTGGAAGGAAGCGTCCTTAAAGTTTATGGCACTTTTACAGCCTTAAAAAAAGCCCCTTCATTTTTGTTTTGCGTTTGATTTGGGATTTCGCTGGTGCTGCTCGCTCTCCCCGGGTTGCAGCTCGCTATTTTATTCTTTTTTTTTTTTTTTTGCGGGATCCCAAAGAGCCGGAGTCTGTTGCTGCTGTTGTTGTTGTTGCTGTGGTTCGGGTAATAATAAGTGTGCAAGCGCCGGCTGTAGCTGGGCTGGTGGGTGACGACCCCCCCTCCCCTGCCACCATCACCCCTTTCCTTTATAACCATCTTCCCTTTTATAATATTCCACAGGAGCCTTTCCCTCTCCCTGCTCGCTTCCTGCCTTTGCTCCTGCGAGTCCTTTCTTCCTCCCCCTCCCGTGCCTGTGTGTGTGAGTGTGTGTGCGAGCGGGTGTGAGCCTGGCTGTGCTACTCCCGAGCCTGGTTTATGTATCCTTCAACCTCCTTCTCTTCTTCCCCTCTTCCACCCAACATTTGCAATTCCCCAGCAGCCGCTGGACGGAGGAGGGGGAGGCAAACCTACAGCCGCTACCAGACGCTGGAACTGGAGAAGGAATTTCTATTTAATCCCTACCTGACCCGCAAACGGAGGATCGAGGTCTCTCATGCCCTGGGATTGACAGAAAGGCAGGTCAAAATCTGGTTCCAGAACAGGAGGATGAAATGGAAAAAGGAAAACAACAAAGACAAGTTTCCCAGCAGCAAATGCGAGCAGGAAGAACTGGAAAAACAGAAAATGGAAAGAGCCCAGGAGGTGGACGAGGAAGGGGAAGCACAGAAGGCGGACAAGAAATAAAAGGATTTTTAAGGACTGAAAGGCAAGCGCTGCTGGGGTGGCAGAGCCCCTGAGCCCCGCGTTAATGGCAGTTAATGTAAGGGGGGGGTGGGAAAAAACCAACAATGCATAGAAAAGAGAAAGGGTAAAACCCCTTTTATTGCTGTAAAACAATATAGCTGTAAGCACCACTTTCCTGATTATCCTTTGATACAATGAACAGTATGCAAAAGGGATCGGGAGGTCTCTCCTGCCTTTTGCCAGTTATTAACTAGTGGTAGTGTAACGCAATAGCTTATGTAAAACATGACTGTGAAATTCTCTCTCTCTCTCTCTGTCTTTCTCTCTGTCTCTCTCTTCTTTCCGGGGGGGGTGGGTTGGTTAACATAGCTTTCAACGCTATAGGAGTTACGTGAAATTACATTTGTGCACTTTTTTTTTTTAATTATTTCCCACCTTTTACGTTGTGGTTTCTCTGTATGTACTGGAGGTAGCTATTGAGACAAACATCCCAACAACATGAAACTGCCTATTTATGCTATAGTTATCTCTCTCTTCCTCTCTCTCTTTCTCTCTTTGCTTTCCTTACTTCTGTTCTTTGCTTTGGTTTGGGTTTGGGTTTTCCTTTTTTTTTTTTTTTTTTTTAATTTTTAAATGTCTCTTTCAAAAAAAGGGAAAAAAAGAAAAAAAGACAAGAAAAAAAGCGTTTTTCTCTCCTTTAGTTAGCATGCGCACAGTGAAGCAAGTTGTAAAGTGATCTTTAGGTTAACTGTGAAAAAGAATGTATACTGTATACGTGAATTACTTTATTGGGGGAACTAATGATATATTTTGTTGTTCTTTCATCACTTTGTTCTATTGTCTAAACCTGGAAGCGGCGGAAGAAAGTTACAATAAAGTTTACAAGCGAGAATTCCGTGACATCATTCTTTTTACCCTGCTCCATTTCCTTCAGGACCACTTTGATAGAAAGGAAATAAAAGTCAATTGTGTCGGAGCTGCAGCCCTGGCCATCAAAGCCTTCTTTTGCCTGGAGAGATGCTGGCGGGCTGGATCGCGGCTGGGCCGGGAGGAGGCAGGGGTTGGGGCCAGGGGCTGCTGCCTGGGCGCCGTGGGGAAGGGGAGGGGGACGGGGCACTGCGATGGCTTCTGCTCTTCTTGTTGTTTCCAGCAGCTCCTGGGTGGTGACAGGTTGGGAGACTGTGTGGAAATCCTGCCTGAAGGTAACGTGTGCTGGTTTTTATTCGCTTTCTCTTTCCTCCTCTCTCCCTCTCTCCTCGCTCACCCTGCTGGCCCTGCAAGATGAAGCCCAGCTCTGGGTTCCTCCTTCCTTTCCTCCCACTCACCTCCCTTCCAAAAAAAAAAACCAACCCACCCTCAATTGTCAGTCGCGCAGCTGAGCTGCTTTCTGCTCCTTCGCCTCTGGAGCTGCCCTGCCACGGCCAGAGAGGAGTGCGGGATGCACACCCACCCCCTTCCAGCATAACCTTGGGAAAGGAGAAACACCACAGCCCCGGGATGCACAGCCACCATTGTCTGGGCTGCTTTTCTTGCCTGTAAGAATTTCTTTCTTTCTAACCCCCTCATCCTCGTTTAAAAAAAAAAAATAAAAAACCGAAGCAGATCACATTTTGGAAGGTTTCTCTGCTTCTCCAGCAGAAAGCAAATCAGCCAGCTGGTCAGGTTTTCCTCCTGCCTGTAATTGAGTCCTGCAGAACCGCTGAACAAGGGATCTGAGCGCTCCCTATTTTCTGCAACAAGAAAAGCAAATGCCAGCTCAATCCGAAGCTCAAAGCCTGTGGCACTGGAATAAATTAGATATAGAGCTGAATGGCAATTGGGGAAAAAAGGACCCTGAAACTATTAGGTATCAATGAGACATTTGTCTTTTTTGGGGGGGGGGGAGGGGGGGGAGTGAGGAGGGGGAGAGGGTCAAGGGGGGAGGGAATTCTGTACAGTCCTGTGAAAAAGTACCTCGGAACAGAGGAAACGGTGCGAAGGAGGGAATGTTAGACGGGATCAATAAAGGGATAAATAGAGCTCCCTTCCTTTTCCTCCAGCAGAGAGAGACCGAGAGGGAGCAGCCGGTTTATCAGCAACGTGCTTACCTCCCCCCCCCTTTCTCCCTTTCTCCCTCGGTCCGAGCTAAAAACTGATTACAGGTTGCTTATCGACTCCAGCACAATCCCACCCCTTCCAGCAGAGATCTCGGAGGGTTTTATATCGCATCAATTATTTATCATATTTTATAAATCCAGCCGCACTCCCGGTTTTTGCCCCCGAGGAGGGGGCGGGCGGCGATTGGCGCCGCTGGAGCCACGTGCCCGCGCGTCACACGGGCCGGGAGGAAAAAGGGCTCCTTTTTGGTGTAAATCTGGACTCTAATTCCGTAATATATCACGGTACCTCGTAAAACCGACACTAAAACGTCCCGACCTACAAATCACCCGGCCAAATTATGAGTTCATTGTATTATGCGAATGCTTTATTTTCTAAATATCAAGCCGCAAGTTCGGTTTTCCCATCCGGAGTCTTTCCCGAGCAAACTTCTTGCGCTTTCGCCTCCAACACCCAGCGAGCGGGGTATGGGGCCGGATCCACGCCTCCCTTCGCCGCCTCCATGCCCGGGCTCTACTCCAGTGGCAGCGCCGTGCACCCCCAGCCCCCCAGCATGTATTCCTCCGGTTACGGCCTGGAGCCCGGCTCCTTCAACATGCACTGTTCCCCTTTCGAGCAAAACCTCTCCATGATGTGCCCGGGAGATGCTTCCAAGCAGAACTGCAGCAAAACGGACCAGAGGGACTCCGATTTGCAAAGCGACAGTAACTTCCGTATCTACCCTTGGATGAGGAGCACAGGTAAGCCCCAGCCTCCCTAAAGAAAGGAGCCCGCAGGCAGGGGGGGCGGCGGGGGGGGTGGGTGGGTGCTGGGGGGAGTGTAAATTATTTGATGGCGTGCGCGGGGGGCGGCGGAGGGGGAGGGGAGAGAGGTGGGGGGGGGAATTGTCCCCAACTCCTTTCATGACGTTTCACTGAAAACGCATCTTCTAAAGAGAGAGGGAGAGAGCACCCCCCACACACACACCCCGCGCCCCTTCCCCTTCCCCCCCCCCCCCCCCCCACGCCATAAAGCCATTCCTTTTAGCTTTAAATATTTATTGGTGGTGCTGGGGCTGTGTATGTGCCAGGCAAAGGGCAGTTTGTCTTAGAGGGGACAGACAGAGCTGCGGAAATAATGGCCAGCCCCCACTTCTCCGATATTTACAGGATGGAGATCGTGCTACCCCCGTGTAGATATAGATACCGAAAGAAACTGTTTATGGGAGGTGCTTGCGAGCTCAGTTTGTTTTCTGTTAGATTGCAAAAGCTTCCTTTCCCAGCCCCTCACCGCAATGTCCCAGACACTGC
This sequence comes from Neomorphus geoffroyi, assembly GCA_033558235.1. Classification (NCBI taxonomy): domain Eukaryota; kingdom Metazoa; phylum Chordata; class Aves; order Cuculiformes; family Neomorphidae; genus Neomorphus; species Neomorphus geoffroyi. Next base: position 895,964 of record JAUMJM010000097.1, read on the forward strand.
CATTAAGCGAAGCGTGTTGCCATCAGAAACAACAACACACAATTTCGGGGGCAATGAAAAGCCCCGCTCTCAAAACGGTGACACCTTCGTATCCAGATGGATGAAGGGATGAAGGGATGGATGGAGGGATGAAGGGATGGATGGAGGGATGGATGGAGGGATGGATGGAAAGATGGGTATAGGGGGGAGCACGCTTCTCAGTGTCACCTCCCGAAACCATCGCCGCGGAGAGGTGCGGTGTGCTACGCACGTTGGGGAAGACTCTTTGGGGACCATGCGGTGCTCAGCGTGGCCCTGTGGGTCTGGGGGTCCCCGGGCCCCCAGAAAGGTCGCGCAGTTCTCCTCGCCGGGACGCGCTGCCTCCGCACGTGTGTCCCAACGTCCCAGCCGGCTGAACGCCGGGCGGCCGCGCTGCCTTCAGTCACCACGGTGCTCAAGACCGTCTCTGGGTATTAATGTCAATTAACATTTAATAAATATCCATCCCACCCCGCGCGGGAGCGGTCCCGGCGAATCCTGGCTCCTTTGGCGCCCCAGGCCCGGCTCCCCCAGCTCGGAGCATCCCGGCCGGGATCCGGGTGCACGCGTGGTGGTGTTTACACTCGTGTAATCCTGGGAAGGGGGGAGAAAGGAGCTGCTGTCCCGCCTGGGAGCTGGAGGAAAGGCATGAGCTCCTTTTCCAGCCGCCCAGGCTTCGCCTGTGCCGTGCCAGACTGCAACTTGAGAGCATCTCTGCAAGCGAGCCTCCCTCCGCAGCCAAATATTCGGGAAGGGTCTTGTTAGCAGGGGGCGAGGGGGGAGCGGGATCAGGCTCTTGCCAAGCAAAGGAAGAAAAGGAAACAGCGGAGCAGCCTACGCGTAACCGCTTATATAACAGGAGTTACCCTCGCACTTATTTGGTGGTCAGTTCTTTCCATTACCTGCTCCATAATTCATTCGCTTTTACAGTTGATTTATCAAAGACTAAATATTTCTGGTCGTAAACACCTCATCTCTGCTTATATCTGACTTCAGATTTAAGAAGCCCCCTCCCCCGACACTCACCCCCTTCTAGGCTGTGACGCTGCGAGCATCAACGCTCGTAGAGGGTTTGGGAAACAGGGCAAAAGAGCGGGGTCCCGCGCTCCAAACAACCTGAATCCTGAGCCTAAAACCCAGAGAAACTCGACCTGGGTTGTAAAAGCGGGGTCCCCTCTGCCGTACCCCCCCTCCCCCTATGCCTCATGCCCACTGTGTGATCGCGCTTGTGGAATTTCATCAGCGAGCAGAGATAGAGTTGTCATCCCTATTCAGCAGCAGTTTATGGCTCTCTCCCCTCAGCGGATTTTACAACCCGCATTCCACGACCTGCACATTTTTACTTTACAGCTAGCCTGGCAATTTTGCCTTTTTTTTTTTTTTAACTCCTTTTAATGACTGGATCTTTTCTTCTTTTAAAAAGAAAAGAGAGGAGGGGGAGGGAAGAAGAAGAGGAATCCAGTGGAATGTGTGGAGGAGAGGCCGAGGGCTGCTGTTCGCCATCCCCACTGCTCTTGGAAATAATACGTTATACTACAGATATACATAGTATTTACGTAGAAAATAGACTGGGGATCGCAAAACACTATATTGTAGAATTATTTCCAATCAGACTGCAAGGAAATGTCGGGTGGAAGGAGAATTGGGAGCTGGGCCCTTCCCCAAGCCCACTCGCAGGCAGCTGGAAGGCAGTGGGGAGCCTGGGGGTACATCGAGGGGTTTCTCTGTGCGGGCAGCTCCCTTGTCACCCCCAGAAGCCTCCGTTGTGCCCAAAACGTCCCCTGAAATAATTAAGACCATCACGCACCTTCCAAGCAGATGCTTTGATGACAGCTTTAAGAGAGGACAAATAGTTGGATTTGTGTCAGTAGCAGATGCCTCCCTCATTCGACACTATTTCTGCATTTATTTCCCAGCCACCTGAAATTTCTGGTGTCTAAATGGAACTTAAAGCAGGAGCTCAAGCCCGAGCGCTCCTACGAGGGCAGGAAACTTTCAGAAGTTTGTGAATCACTCGGAGACATGTACAAAAAAATAAAAGCACCACTTGCTTTTCCTAGAGCAAGGGAAATGAAAGCTGGGTGGTTTGGGGGCTGAGAACAGGGTGGGTGAGGTGTGGAAAACCTCAAGCAGGAGGAGCTGACGCTGCAAATGAAAAGAAGGGCTGCTCCAGGTTCTACAGATGCCCCCAGGATTTTGTCCTCCTCGTGTGACCTCAGTGGATGGCTGCACTCAAAGACAAAAGCAAGAGAGCAAACCGAGCCAGCAGCTCCCCCAAAACATCTCCCTTAAACCCCCAACTGATCTCAGTCTGCATTTCTTTCCCAGGCACGGACAGAAAACGCGGCCGCCAGACCTACACCAGGTACCAGACCCTGGAGCTGGAGAAGGAGTTCCACTACAACCGGTACCTGACAAGGAGGAGACGCATCGAGATCGCCCACGCCCTGTGTCTCACGGAGAGACAGATCAAAATCTGGTTCCAGAACAGGCGCATGAAGTGGAAAAAAGAGAACAAAACTGCCTGCTCCGGCTCCAACGGCCAGGAAAAACCAGACGCGGAGGACGACGAGGAAGAATGAGAGGGGCGAGAGGTGGATACAAGAAACGTGGAAACCCACGCGAGAAAGAGAAAGAGGGAAAACACACAAAAAAGACTATATATTAAAATAGATGAATGATAAGTGCATAAATAATTAAAAACCCTAGGAATGATACATTGTGTTTCCTGACACTGAAAAAAATACTACCTATATTGAAGTCTTTTTTTTTTTTTTTTGTACAATAGAATGACTATCTACCTATTAAATGTGGCTTTAGAGACAGAATAGACACATTTTTCTATGTGGGTCTTCCTATAGTATAAGTAATTTGTAAATCTCCGTTTGTACTTCGCTGTGTACTTTTTGGTATGAAGTAACGTGGTCGTGTTTAGCACCTTTAATTTAGAAAATGTGACCTGGAAGTCTGAATGCAAATTATACTTAGCGCATATAGTCCTGTACATAACGAATGATTATTACGCCTTCTCCCTGTAACCTCTGTGTTTTTTTTCTCCTTGCTATGCTCTTTTGTCTGTGAATAATTTTACCCGGAGTTCTTCCTTGTTCAAGTCTACGAAAAAAAAAAAAGAAGAGGAATTAATATTGTGCTACATAAAATGTTGTATATCGAAGTAGCAAATTATTTAATGGCGACGCGTTGCTTTTCTCCCCCTTGTCTGTGATTATTATTATTCTTCGAAATAAAATGGAAATCTCAAATAATCTACCATTGCGTTGGGTTCCTAATCAAAAATTACACACGGGCTTTTAGAATTTCGTCTTTCCATGTAAAACAAATATCCCAAAACGTCCTTAAAGGCTGATACTCGCCCCGGCCTATCATTCTGAACTTCTCTTGTTTTAGGACAGTCGTTCCTTTCGAAATTTTGGTGTCTTTTCAATAAATTTGAGGAGTCTACTCAGATAGAATTGGTATTCGGGGTTCTCGAAAGGCAGGCTGGTCGCCTTTCACTCTGTGATTACGCTGGGGCTGTTACTTAAGGTAAGAACATAAAGGAGGATTGTAAAGAAGCCAGCATCAGCTCAAATAGCCTTTCCGCCCCTTGTTTTAATACCCTTCTTCTTGTAACTAATTTGCAGAAAACCGATCTATTTCGCCGTGCCTCTAGTACATATATTTTTAAGATTCTCTCTCTCCGCCCTTCAATTACTGCGGACTGGAACTCTTTCATTAGCACCAAATAATGTTTAGCATCAGAGCATGCATAAAATAAATTAAAGCTATTAAAGGCAGGAAAAATCAACAACGCAAAACAAAAGGCGAGTAAATTTAAGCACTTGCGCGGGGGAGCATCCTCTCCCCCTCCCGCCCCTGCCTGTTTATTTACATTGCCAGGCTGCGCAGTAAAGATGCGGATTCCTCCCGCGGAGGCTCACGTAATAACGCAGACAGCTCTGGAAGGAGTTGGCCATGGAAGCTTTCCACCTTTTCCCCTTCCTTCCCTCTCTGTCTCCCTGGTTTCCCACCCCCTAGAACGGAGGGCTCCGTGTCCGAAGGAAGGTGCGCAGGGCAGGTTTGAGCGAAAATAAGATGCCACGTCAAGCATCTGCGCTCCCACGTCTACAACTGCAGCCTCTGCTGCCGTGGGTGTTAATTACGGGAAGCCCATTATCAGAGGCACCAGCTAGGATGGCTTTTGCACACTGAAATTCCCAACTGAAGGGAAGATAGAGGGAAATGTTCCTTTTTCCTTGGTGAAATCCATCGGTGCAACATCTTTGCAGGAGAAGGAAAGCAGCAGCTCCAGAAATCTCCCCTCCTCCCCACTCCTGGACTGCAGTGGCTCGGCTGGTTCCCCCCCCCGGCACTGGGAGGGGGGGGCAAGCAGGAATTGGGGAGAATTCCCTGGAAAAAAGGCAAAGCGAGTCACAGGCGCTTTAATCCTCTAAAACCAGGTTGGCCGTAGGGGTGACCCACCTTGATGAAACATCCCCCCCTCCCTGCGCTACGGCGGGGGCTGCAGGGGGACCCGGGCGGGGTCCTGGGGGCTTCTCGGGGGGGGGGAGCTGGTCTTGAAGATCTCGGCAGGAGTGAACCCCGCAGGCTTGGCTCTGCCCAGGGCTTGGGCACCCTGACCACGCTTTTATTGCCTTTATTTGCCTTTTTTTCCACATTCCCCCCCCCAATCCGCTAATTGCCCCTTTCAGCAGAAAGGATCCCAGTTGCGCACAAAAAGAGACATCAAAAAATCCCACCCGAACCCCACTGTTTTACTGTCCCTCTCCCAATTTAAAAGCCAACCCCGAGCTCTTTATTCTTGGGGAGGCTTTGGGGGGGGGGCTGGTATTGTTCGCAGCCCAACGCGTGGGGCGTTATTCGATTATTTCTCTCCAACACCCCCCCCCATTGCAACCAAGGAAGCGGGGGGGAATCCCTGAACCCGCTTTCCTATTCTTTTATTTTTGTTAAAAAAAAAAAGATGGCGGCTAAGAAAAAGACTGCTGTTAAACCGGTCATGAAGAAATGCAATAAATTCCTTGTTGTTTTATGAAAATTTACAACTTTGTGATAGAACTTTATGAGTGGCTGGGTTCTGGGATTGGCCAGAGCCGGTCATGTGGACTGCTAACCGTGAACATGAACTTTTTATTATTTCCCATGTGGTTATATTGCACCATTCTTCTGTCCGCTGCACCTTGGGTCGGATCAGTGTCCTCTATAGGGCTCTCGCCTCTTTACATTTTTTTACTTTTGTGTATAAGCTCGATAGGGCTAAAACAGGGGAGAGGGGAGGGGGGGGACGGCTGTACCCCCATCCGCACGCACACGCAGGCACCCACCTCCGCACACACGCGTAGGGAAAGAGTTATATCCTTTTTTTTTAATTATTATTATCTTTTTTTTTTTTTTTAATTCCTCTGTTAATTTGCCTGCTGCTTTGGAATCTCAGTAGTAATGGAGGGGCAGAGGAGATTCTGGACGGCGTGGAGGCTATCATTTTTCAAAGAGGGAAGTTACTCCATTTTCTATGCAAATGACAGAAATGCAAGAAGCTCTCACAAGTCAGAGAGGCAATCGACGGCTATCAGGTTGGGACAATATTTGTCAGCTAACAGATAAGCAAACGCTGTCTCTCTCTCCCTATATATTTTACTTGTACCACAGAAATGGACGTCAAAAGGTAAGGGAATAATATGTTTCTCTGAATTTATTTTTTTGCTTTGAGAAAATATATTTGTTAAGCTGCTTTTTTTTATTCTCTTCCCCATCTCCTTCTCCCCTCTACCCAGGGAGGGGAAATAGAAAAGGGTGGGGTGAGGAGTAAAGGACAATTTTCCCGAAAAAGTGTAGCGTAGAGGTGAGGAAAAGAGAAAAAGGGGGAGAGAAAGAAGAATGGAAAAAAAAAGGTGAAGAAAGAAATTAAGAGACAAAAAAGGAAACGAAGAAATAACATAGAAAATACTATAAGAAAGAAAGAGAGGGGAAAAGAAAGAGATGGAGAAAATAAGGAAGGGAATAAGAAAGAGAAATAAAATCTAAATAACGGAATAAGAAGGAAAAATAAAGCCTGTAAGGTCACCTGGAGATAGTAGCCTCGGAATGAAGGGGTTTGCAGTAGCTCGGTGGCGGAGGATTTTAGATACTGCCTTTAAAAAATACCAAACCCTTTGTGGGCAGTTGTGGTGTTTTATTTTTTTCCCGTCGCCGAATCTCTTGCCAGTTCGCCTGTCTTCAGGCGAACCCCGGAATTTGGCGAAGTTGGTGTGGAAGCCAGTCGGGTTTCGCGTTGCTCTCCAGGGTCATTATTATGTGGGTGGTTTCTGCGGAGAGGGCAGAACGCGGCGATCCTCGGGAATATGGGCTGGAAATTAGTTTAAAAAAAAAGAGGGGGGACAAGAACAAAAAAAGAGGAAAAAAGACAATAAGAACGAAGCCAACCCCGAGCGCAGCGCTCTCATTGTATTTTTTTTTTTTCCCCTCGTTAAACTCCCCAATGAAGCTGACGTTGCGATGTAATAAACCTCCGTGTGTTTAATTGCGTTCTGCAGCGGTAACGGGGCTGTGTGGCTTTCCCGGCCGGAATCCTGGCTTGGGTTTCAGCCCCACAGTGGGTCGGTGCTTTTCCACACCAGTTTCTGAGCACATCTCCCCCTCCTCTGTCTCTCGGATGTCCTGACGTTCACTTCGGGTTTGGGAAAATATTTGTCAGGAGATGCCCGTCATTTTAAATGTGTCTTTTTCCCGCAATATTTCAAGGGTTTGTATGTGTGTGTTTGAAATATAATACTAATTGCTACTGTTATGAGGTGATTTTCAAATAAGATAATGTAAGAGCAGAGGGTATGAAGCGAGATTGAGTAAGAAGAGATTCATTACTTAAGCATAAACCATTTTATGACGTGACGATTTATCTCATTGAAACTGACTGTGCCTGAGTATTGTGAGGACAAGAGTAAATGATCGCAAGCTGTGGAAATAATAAACAGAAAGTCATTTTTAAAAGCAATTTCCTCCCGAACCTGTTACATTTTTCATAAATCACGGAGGGGAAAAAAATTAACAGGGGTTCAAAGGCCCTGTTCTCCCTTCCCCGGAGTCTCCGCGCTCGGATTTTTTGCACATTGTAAGAAAAAAATTATTTTAAATTGAAATTCATTTAGAAAACTTACTCCAGAAAGCTTTAACGCCGATTCTCCCACATCATGCGTGGGCAACCACTTGTGGAAGCCCCGCACCTCGGGGCGGACTGGTCTTTTTAACCATTTTAACCACATTCGGCAGGGACTGAGAGGGAAACCTCCTTATCTCCCGGTGTGTGGGGGGCTGTTCTGGGGGTCTGCGCTGCCCCGGGCAGGGGTCCCGGCATCCCCTTCCCCCGCTTGTTTATTGAAGACAATAAACCCGGTGGCACCGCGGGGCCGCCCCGTCCCCCAGGAGCCGCCGCCGCGCCGGGGCTCGCCCATTCCCCGCCGTCTGCTGCCATCTACCGTCAGCGGCGGCTCCCGGCGGCTCCCGGGGGGCTCCCGCAGACCCTGCCCCGCCGGGGGGGCCCTGCCCCGCCTGCTATCACCTCACCCCTGCCGAACGGGAGCGCAGCCCCCCTGACAGAGCCCCGTCAAGCTTCAGCCTTCAGCCCTGTTGCCCCGCTGCGAGTGGTCCGTGCGCTTCTATCTGCGTGCCCGGCCCTGCAGCGTCTGGAGACGCACATATAGGGTGCACTCGCACATATAGGGCGCACTCGCACATATAGGGTGCACTTGCACACATATGTGTACTCACAGGTGAGCTGTGTGCACTCGCGTGTGAGCTGTGTGCACTCACGTGTGAGCTGCGGGCACCCCATAGGGGCACGTCGGTCTGTACATCCCCCAGGCTGCGCGGGTGCTCCTGTGCCACGCGTGTCCCACCCCACACGTGCACAGGCTCCCCCACGGGAGATGAAAGGTAGCTTGGGGGGTCGCCGAGCGCGAACACAAGCGGAGAGCTTGTAAAACGCGATGGTAATGACGTACGAGACGAAAGGGGACCCGGGTTGATCATAAAAGGCAGAAGAGCTCGTATTTATTTATTGCTTGGAATGGTCATTTCGGTGAGGTCTGGAAAAGATAAGTCAAGTCGTGTGCAGAGAATGGAGGTGGTTGCTGGGGAGAGGCAGGCGACGAATCACTTTTAAGTTACTGTAGGCTTTGAAGGGACAATGCGGGTCTGTTATTTTAAAAGGTTTCTCCCTCTCCCTTCCTCCCTCCCTCTGGCTTTCTCCCTTCTCGTTTTCTCCTTCTACCACGCAGTTTCCTGGCAACTGTTTACGTCTGGGCTGGGGACATTTTCTCGGAGAAAGTGAGATGCCCAGGGACTATGTTAAAAAAATAAAAGGGAGGGGGGAAAAAGTTTCTCTCTTTTGACCAGCCATGATTAACTTGTTCCATGCTGTAATTCCCAACACCCCCCCAGGATTCGCCTTGCGCATTACATGATCCGTCTCGCCTTTCCCTCTCCTTCTCCCTGCTTTCCCAATATTATTTGACCAACAGCCCCCCTTTCCTCCACCCAGGGTTTGCTTTCGCGGAAATACTTCGGTCTTGATGTATTTTGACTCCCCCAATGCCCCTCTCTCCCCCTCCTCTCCTTCCACATCCCCTCCTTTTTTGTTGTTAATAATTAGCCGCTCTCTTTAATGGAACAATGGTAGATTATTATTGCTTCTTTTCAAAGATCCCATTAACAAGGTTATTATGCACCGCACGGGAAGTCAGGTAAATTAAACTTAAATTGCTGGAAATTAACTTTCAGGCGGTTGTGTGCGGGGAGAGCGGGTATTTTTTTTACACCTTCAGGGGTTATTGTTTTAAATACTCCAACCCTGGACCTCTACATGGCTCTATGGGGTCTTTTTTCCGATGTGATTTTGGGTTTGCATGAGCATTTCAGGGGAGGTTTCTCTGCCGCCAGTGGCTCTCTATGTCTGACTCCAGGAACAAGGGGGGTTTTCAAGTGTTTTCGTGGTGTTGGCTTGACTTTATGGCTGCAATAAGTCCCTCGGTAGGGAAACTCCCGCTGTGTTCTCACTTCAGAAGGATCGGGAATTCCAGCTCCACATGAAAAAAAGAGAGTTTCATTTTTTATTGGAACCAACTGCACTGAACTTTCTACCAAGTTCTTAGCGGGTTTAGCTCTCGCACAAGCAACGCTCTGTTCTGTTTGCGTTTCGAAATATTTGGGTGTTGTTTTAATCCCCTCATCTATCTGCCTGGCTCTACTTGGTGGGGATGGGGTTTGCTGGCCAGAAAAGCAAAGCGACAAAAAGCGGGACCTTCCTGGGAAGGGAGCTGGGATCGCACATACTGTAAATACTTCTCTTTATCTTTATTTAAGCCCTGGCAGATGAGTGATGCCTGTCAGGAAGGGAAAGCCGCGCAGGCAAATCTGTCCTACCACCTTCTGGTGCCTCTCGCAACTTCCCCGCTTTAGCGGCTCCTTCTCAGCAACCCCTGCGCCTGATTTTGAGGCCAAAGACTGGATAAAGATGTGCCCAGGGGTGCCTTCACAGACGGCGCTGACTCAAGGGCTTCTGTATGAGCTCGCTTCTGCAGCCGCTGTTGCTCTGGATCCAGCTCCCTCCCGACTGGGCTGGCGCTAGAGGCGGCCAAAGAAAATATATTCACAAAATCGGTCTAAGGTTTACCTTCGGACTTCAGCGGGGAGGGCAGGGAGCGTCTGTGACACAGCCACGCTAATACCAGTTTAATTCCTTTTTTTATTTTTAAAGCTATTGAGCTGGGAACAGAACCCACCTCTGTGGTAAACACCCCGTTCTTCGAGATTTAGTGCGGTTTAAGACCCCTGCTCGTATTTACATATATTCTAGGTAGCAAATCAATTAAACCGCGGGCCTGACCCTCCGCAGGATGAAAACTATGACAGGCAGCAGGGTTTTTTTCACGTTGAGAACCAAGTTCTCTTTTCTCCCCCAAATAACCATCTATAGGGTCATCCTTATAAGAGGCAAAATGTATTAATTTTTATCTCTCGCGCATCTAAGGTGTCAGCAACAAGCAATTAGCAAGCGGTCAGCTTCAATTAGTGCATTTTTATTTCCTTTTAAATGTCAAACTACGTAAAAAGCCCATTTTAGCCACAAAGGTGGAAGGTTGAGCAGCATTCTAACACGGTAAATCTTGGGGGGCAGAGGATTTTTTTTTTTCTAAATTATTTAGAGAGATTTATTTGCACAGCAATCACGAGAAGCGAGAGAAAATATCAGAACAAACATTTTCGGCAGATGTACTCACGCATTGGATTATCAGGACTTCCCATTTCTTAGCCCAGAATTTGTATGCGGAGCTGCTCATGCCAGATAATCGCTGGGGTTTGCAGACCTACAAATATTGCGTAACTCTGCAATCCAATGTGTGAGCTGTTCGACTTCTGCGAAGCTCTTAACTTTAGGCTCGCATCCGAGACTTTTTTTTTCTTCTCTATTCATCAGTCCCTTTCAATCTCATTTTTTTCCCTTGCATACCAATAAAGCAGATCTACGTAAGTTTGGGTCCACTCCATAGACAAAGGGAAACTCTGCAAGAACAAATATAAGAGATATCAGTCAGAGGGGGGGTGGAGGATGGAAAACTACTTCCTTTGCATGTTATTTCCTTGAATTATAAGGATTACGTTTCAGTCGAAATGTTCATTGCAGCCGTGGCATGAAACAATCTTGGCTTTGCTGCTGTAAACATGATGTTTAAAATAAATTGGCTCGTAATAAGATACTAGTTTCGTAAATACTTAAAGCTCCGTCAGAGAGCGCCGCATTGGCAGCTCCATAGACACCATGTAATGTGTGTAATTCTAGATTTGTAGCACACACATTCACAGATGCAAGTACAGAGCAGTGTGTATTATAAGGCGTGTCATTTCTTTGCATATAAGACCCGACAGACAGATGGCAACAAATTCGGACAGGAAACAAATCCTTGATAAAACGCAAATGATCAGGGCACAATCCTGACTTTAATTTAGTTGTTTTGTTGTGGTTTATTTGCCTCTTTTTTATTTTATTTTTTTAACCTGTGAGGTGGTTCTGATTTTCTCATTTGGAAAATAGGAAGGCGGCGGTCAGAGATCCCACTCTACCTTGAGCAAAAAGGGATCTGGAGGGGAAGCGCCAGGTAAAGCAGAACACATCTCTGCGATTAAACCCGGGTAAAACCCCGGGGTATCTTTTATTGAGACGGCAAACTGCTTAAGACCGTCGTGCTTATCCCTTCCAGACTTTTGTCTTTGTAGAAATAGGGGTTTTGCGGAGGGAACAGGATTAAAAGAGGGGGATGCAAACCCATCGGGGCTCTGCGCTCCAGCAAAGCAGCAGCCCCATCACACCGCCAGCTTCCCTCTCCTTAAAAAAACAATCGCGATCGGTAACAATCAATAAACTCGGCTTTTGACCGCAACCCAGGGCTTCTTTTTAGCCATAAAAGGTCGGGCATAGATTCGATATTGACAAAAAAACGCAAGAGGGCACAATGCGGTACCGGGCTCCGGAGGAGATCGGGATTTAAGCAAGGGATAAAGGAAATACTTCGATTTTCCATTTATCTCCCCAATAAGGAGCTTTTGCAAGAAAAAGAAAGGAAAAAGGTGCAATATATGAAAAGCGAAGGTTTGGTTCAAGCGAGCGCGGCTTTCCTGAAGAGGAAATACTAATCTATGGTAATTAGACAAACATGAACCAAAACAAGTTGTCAAACCCGATTTCTTCTCCTAAAGCAAACCTAAGTTAATCAACCCGACGGGATCTCTTCCCTCCGAAGTTCACACACACAAAAAACTTTTTTTACCAATTTTTTTTGTGTGTTGTTTTCTTTAACTATGGCAAAGTACCCAGACATTTCAGGACCATTTGCAATCATGAGGGGTTCAAGTTTTCCAAATGCGACTAATTAACTTTTCTCCCTCCCTTGCAGCGCGTTTCTCTGTGCGGTCCGTGTCTACATCCACAGAGGCGCACACAGCGCCAGCCGCGCAGACGGGCTCCGCACACCCCCACGCCGAGCTCCGGGGGACGGGGAGGGGAAGGGGGGGGGGGGGGGGGGCGCGTTTATTTATTTATGAAGCTCCGAGCTCGTCGGGAATGTTTCTTTCGGCAGATATTATATATTTGGTTAAGGGGGTGCATTTCTGTTGTTTAAAAGGGAGGGAAAAGGGGGTGGATGGTTTGTTCTTGGGGTCCCTGGTGCAATCTCAGCTCCTCATGGGTGCTATTTTGCAACCTCAGGCGCCTGCTATTGGTCAGCCCATGATCAGATGGTTGTATTTCCTTGTGTCCCTCGCTGGCACCACGCCATCTCCCTTCAGCTAAAACCCAATCTCCGATATACTACTAATAGCTAAACCACTTGGACTATAAAACACAACAAATCATAAAGCCGGGAAAGGACGGCAAGGCTCCTTCCAATGAGTTCTTATTTTGTCAACTCGACCTTCCCGGTGAGTCTGGCGGCGGGGCAGGAGCCCTTCCTGGGACAGATCCCGCTATATCCCTCGGGCTATGCGGATCCTTTGAGGCACTACCCCACCACCTATGGAGCCACGGGCGTCCAGGAGAAGGGCTACTCCTCCTCTCCTTACTACCAGCAAAGCAACGGAGCCTACAGCCGCAGCTCCGCCTGTGACTATGGGGCCGGCGGGTTTTTCAGGGAGAAGGACCCTGCCTGCGGCCCCCCCGCCCTGGACGAGGTCCCCTTCGCCCCCGAGCCGCGCAAGTCGGACTGCGCGCAGAGCAAAACTGTGTTCGGAGAGAGCGAGGAGCAAAAGTGTTCCGCCCCGGTTTACCCCTGGATGCAGCGGATGAACTCTTGCAATAGTGAGTTTACTCTTTTACAGAAATAAATACATCAATCTCCTCCCCCCCTTTCTTATTTGTTACCGCCCGAGAGAGAGAGAGCGAGCGAGCGAGGGAAGCAGGAATAAGGTTCACTTTAGAGCCCAAACTTCCAGCGGGGAAGTTAGGAGGCAAGAAAAGCTCCAACTGGCTCCTGACACGCACCAAAACTTCACGCCGCTGAAGTGTTTTCTCCCAGCACCCCCTCCCAGCTAAAACTTTCCCCGGTCTTTCATCCCCAATACAATATTTCTCCATTTCCCCCCTTCTTTTCCCCCCTTTTTTCCTTGCACATTCCAGTTTGCGTGTCACTCCGCTACAGCGATTTGTCTCTGTCCTTCCCCCACACGCAGAGGGAGATATCTTTTCTAAATCAGCTCTGGATGACTTTACACACGCACGGAGCCACCTCCTCCCCCCACCCCCCCACGCAGATCCCTCTCTCGCTGGCCACCCGATCCGGAGTGAATTAATAGAAAAGTCTTTAAATACTTGAAAGCAGAGGGTTACATTTTTAATGAAACTCGCACATAATGAAAAGTCTGCCTGGGGAGAATTTTTTTCCCCCTGGTGATATATGACTTCTTTAAGTGCTGTTTCCTCAATCAGGAAAAAAAAAAGGAGAGGGGGGTGTAGAAAAATAATAGAGGCTCAGCACCCTCCTTCCCATGTTTAGATGCATTTGTTGCCTTTTAAGTTCCAAATTGATGTCCATTAGCGCAGGGACATAAAGTGTTGTGTCCTCTTTAATGCAGAGTTTGGGCAGATCGATTCACTTCATTATTGCTTAAATGCTCGACTCGATTACAGTTGCCGGTAGGGTGGAAAACAGCGAGGGCGGGCGGGGGGGGGGGGGGGAGAACACCTTGCGATTTTTCATCCCCGAATAAGATAGATCTCGCCCTGTCTCCCCAGCCCTGCCTGCAGCCTGGCAAGCCCAGCGTTAACCCTTCTGCCCGGCCGCCTGCAGCGCGGCCGCGGATCCTCCGCGGGTGCGGCCCGGCCGGGGGCCCTCCCTGCGCTCACGGAGGGGTTCATAGCCGTGCGGGTTAATTTTGGGGGGTGGTCAAAGCTCTGGGAGAGCAGGGGAGCGGGAAGGCACCCCTCCGCACGCAGCTGCGGTGCGGGGCGCAGCATCCTTGCGGAGCATCCAGCATCTCCACCCATCCACTAAATCTCAGGGCTATCCCTTCTTTTTCCTTTCCTGTCTTTTTTTCTCCCCCTCCCTATTTTCTCGTTATTTTTTCCGCTATTTTTTTCCTTATCTTTTCCTATATTTTCTTGGTTTTCTCTCTCTTTTTTTGCGGGTGTCACAGGTTCCTCCTTCGGGCCCAGCGGCCGCAGAGGCCGCCAGACCTACACCCGCTACCAGACGCTGGAGCTGGAAAAGGAATTCCACTTCAACCGCTACCTGACCCGGCGCCGGCGGATCGAGATCGCCCACTCCCTCTGCCTGACGGAGAGGCAGATCAAAATCTGGTTCCAGAACCGCAGGATGAAGTGGAAAAAAGAGAATAAATTGCTCAACTCCTCGCAACTGAGCGCGGAGGAGGAGGAGGAGAAAACGGCAGAGTGAAAGTATTATTTAAAACACACACAGCAACAACAAAAAAGGGAGTGAGTGAGTGTGTGAGAGCCGAGAGGATGAGGGGGGAGTGGGCTGGCTGCGAGGACAGGGAGAACCTGCACATTGGTGGGACAAGCCCTCTGCAGCAGCGGCAACAGCCAGAAAGTTTGGGCCACCAATGCCATGGACTCGTGTTCCCAGCGATCTGTCGTGACCAGGAAAAAAAAAAATCAGGCTTCTAGATGCGTTTTTTAATTATTTTTCCTCCTTCCCAGACTCCCCTCCCACCCCCAGAGAGAAAATAATAATGAAAAAAGCGAAGAGATAGAGAGAGAAGGGGGAAAAGAAAGGGAAAGAGAAAAGACAAAAAAAAAAAGGACTCCTACCCGTGTTTCTACCCTTGGTGTCACTGTTAGTAATCTGCTAACTCTTGTATTTAATGGAAGTGCTGCAATATATGTCATTTGGGGTGTTTATTGTCTTAATTTTGTAAAAATGTTTCATGCACGGTTGACATAGGGTTTATTTTTTTCATTTTTTCCCCCTCTCCTTTGGTAAATTAATCAAGCCCTGGGGTCTTTGTAATTAGTTTTTTTTTTGTTGGTTTTTTTTTTTTTTTTTTTAAGGTAAATCTACTGAAAGAACAAGTACTACCTAAAAGGATGCAAAAGCAACAACAGCAACAAAAGTTATATTTTATTAATTTTTGTACGTGTTGTGTTTGAAGTTTGTCTTAGGTATGAACATGGAATTCTCTAATAAAAACGAAGTCTTCGATATCACGCACACCACCCTGTCATTATTATTATGAACTTTCCCTTTTCCAGGGGAATTTGCCTTTCTTAAGGAGCAGGGAGCTGTGCAGGCAGCCTCGTCGCTCTCTGCCTTCTGATCTACAGGGACGAGCAGCTCCGAGCACACGGAAGTTACAGTACAAAGATAAATCTGGTTTTCCCTCTTTTTGTCTAATCTGGAATGGAAGACCTTTCACCAATAGTATTTCCTCGCTGACATTCTGCTTTAGTATCGTTCTTTTTTATTGTTACAGTACAAAGAGTTATGACGAAACGCACTCCATATACATAATAAATCAAGGAAACAGGCAAAAATATGCTCTCATTTATCTACCAAAGATACCTAACATTTGCCTAGCATCTTTCAAACATCTGCTCCCTTACTTCATAGACCAAATCAAAGTGAAGTGTATTGCAAAAAAGTCCAGATTTCAAGGGAATTTGCCCTGCGAAGTGAGGAGCTTCCCAGCTCCAGGAATGCAGCCACCATTTCAGGGGGGAAAAGGTGGGGAAAAAATCTAAGTCGAACGAGCTCTTTTAAAAGCTTAGATTTTTATTTTCACTCGAAAGCGTTTCCAGTGGCTCCTTTCGGGAGGCTCGTTTGGCTCGGGATGGGACAGGGAACGGGTTTGCTCCGAACGAGGAGGCTCGTGCGTGCAAACAGCAAACTTTTACAGGGTTTTCAGAATTAAACGAAAGGAAATGCTGCTTCTTCTGGGCATTTGGGGCTGGAAGCGAGAGACCAGACCAGGCTATTTCGAATACCGTTTTCTGCAGTTTTGCAGGGGGAAAACCCGCTGTAACCGTATCTCGTACCTCCCATCCCCTTTCCCCACTGCCCACAAGGAATACCTATGTATGAATGCATTCCCCCGTGCCACAAGCTGGTTTAGTGTCAGTCACTTTTAAAATCAATTCATGCAGAAGCTTCACAGCTGTAGGACATTTACTATTATTGCCACGCTTTTCATTGCCCGTAATTATTATAATTATATGTCACTTTCAATATGGCGCATAATTTCCAATGAGTTGCAGACAAGCACACGAAATTCCTAAACTGCCTTGGAAGAAAAAATAAAAGAGGGGGGGGAAAGAAGAAGAGGAAGAAGAAAAAAAGTACTGCGCAACAAAGCTCAGCTCTTTCACAACGTTTTTACCAATTTCAGAGTGTTTTTGCTCCCCAATATTCCTTGCAGGTTAGCAAATGGAAAGGAAAAAAACACGAAGCACGATGCTGTGTTCGAAGAGGATGTGAAACGCTCAGGAACAAGAATATCCTAAAAGCAACGTTGTCAACCAGTTCCACCGGCTGGACTTGCCCTCCTTTTCCCTTATTTCTTCCCCACCGTTTTTTCCTCCTTTCTCCCCCTCATCCCCCCCCAGAAATAAGGTGCAACCGAATCGCTGCCTCCACGCTCAGCGTGCAGGAAACCTCGACTTTTCTGACAAAACCCCACGCGAAATAAAACCAAGCGGCCACGATCCCTCCATCCCCGTGGCAGCTTCGTCTTGCACCCCATCTCCCTGCAAATATTAAAAGAGAAGACTACCCGGCTGGAGAAGACAACGACCCGACCCTCTCATCCCCAACTTCACCTTAAAAAGGAAGAAATTAAGTTTAATTAAGAAAAGGCGCCGGGCTCGAAGACCCACGCGGGTCAGAAGACTCGCGGGAGGATTCTCTCTCCTTTCCATCTCAGTGTACGTTTTTAGGAAGAAGGAGGATAAAAGGGGGTGTAGGTGTGTGTGCAGAGCTGGAGTGGTTTTGGGGTGCGGACTCCCCCCACCCCCCCGGGTGCGATTCCCGGCACGGCCGGCAGGTGGCGCGCTCCGCCCAGGCGGGGGGCGCTGGCGGCGCGCGCGGGGGGCTCGGGGCGCCGCGCGCCGCTCGGGCCTAAAACCGGCTCCGCGCTCGTCATTATTTGTAACCATAGAGCATGAATTACCTCTTGAGGTCATCAGTGAGAATTTACGACTGGTCAACAAAAGCACGTGATTCCCAAACGCACCCCCCACCCTCCCCCCATATTTGGCCGCATACATAGCAAAAACGAAGTACAGTGCATTGCTATAATTCATTAATACATCATAAATCGTCAAGCACAGGGTTATAACGACCACGAGCCACAAATCAAGCCCTCCAAAATAACCCAAATGAGCTCTTACTTTGTAAACTCGTTCTCAGGGCGCTACCCAAATGGCCCCGACTATCAGTTACTAAATTATGGGACCAGCAGTTCCATGAACGGTTCTTACAGAGATTCAAGCACCATGCATTCCAGCTCTTATGGCTACAACTACAATGGGATGGACCTTAGCATCAACCGCTCAGCCTCCTCTAGTCACTTTGGGGCTGTGGGGGAGAGCTCCCGCGGTTTCCCTTCTCCAGCTCAGGAGAGCAGGTTTAGACAGGCGTCTAGCTGCTCCTTATCTTCTCCCGACTCCCTTCCCTGCTCCAACAGCGAGAGCCATGGAGGCAAACCCGCCCCGTCCCCCTCCGACCAAGCTACTTCTGCCAGCACCACCAACACAAATTTCACAGAACTAGACGAGACCAGCGCGTCCTCGGGAGCCGACGAGGGCACTCCAATAAGCAGCAGCATCCCCCGAGCGCAGGCAGAGCCCATCGCAACCTCCACCGCAGCAACAGAAGGGCAGGCACCTCAGATATTCCCTTGGATGAGGAAACTTCACATTAGCCATGGTACAGCTACTTCTTTTTCCGTCGTTGTCGTTGTTGTTGTTTATTTTCGCACACCCCCCTCTTTTCTCTCTTGTGTTTTATTTCCCTCTTTTCCCTTCCCACCTCCCCCACTCCCTTTTTTTCTCCCCTTCCCTTTATTCGGTCCAGGCGCTTTGATCAGAATCGCAGCTATTTATTGCTTTTGTATTTCTTGCTCTGATCGCTGCTTTAAAGCTGCTTCTGGCGCCTGGAAGGGCGGGGGGGGGGGGGATTTTATTTTAGTTTCGCTATTCTTGCCGCGAAATGTGCACTTATTTCAAGCTCGTAGCTCTATGTGGATGGTGGGAGAAGGTAATTTAAAAATTGAGTGAAGGGGGTGTTCCTGGGGGGGGGGGGGGGCAGGGGAAAGGAAAGAATTGACCATTAAAATGGCATTATATGCACAGATGGGTCTCTCAGTCCTTTCCTGCTCTTATTTTGCTGGGTGTATTCTTGACAATCTGCTCCTGACAAAATCAAAATTACGAGGAGAGGCACAGGGAATAGCTACCCCCCCCCGCCCCCAGTTTTCTCCTGGAGAAAAGAAAGCAGCATTAAACCAGATGCCCCCCTGAAAACTGACCCAGAAACCCTCAGACAGGGGTGAAAAAAAGGGGGAATTTCAAGATCTCTCTTCTCCAGTTAAATTAGGAATATTGAGTTGCGAATGTCCGTTCTGAAGGGGCCAAGGGTGGGGGGTTTTACACGTGTTTGGGGGTGTGCGAGAAAAGGGGGGGGGGGCTGTTATTTGGGGAATAAGCAGTTTTCCTGACTGCCCGAAGAAGGCGAATATTTTTTAAAAATAGCCTTTAGGATAATAAAAATCGTAGCAGAAAGCAAAATCCCCAACCCTGCTGTTCGTGTTATTCAGACATGACTGGACCAGACGGTAAGAGGGCGAGGACAGCGTACACTCGCTACCAGACCCTGGAGTTGGAAAAGGAATTCCACTTCAATAGATATCTCACCCGCAGGAGGAGAATAGAGATCGCTCACGCTCTCTGCCTCTCCGAGCGCCAGATCAAAATCTGGTTCCAGAACAGGAGGATGAAATGGAAGAAGGATAATAAACTGAAAAGCATGAGCTTAGCCTCGGCGGGCAGCGCCTTTCAGCCATAAATTCTAGAGGAGGAATCTCGAGCAAAGAAGAGGAGACGAGAAAGAAATGCGTAAATAAATAAATAAAGCGCCGCAGATCTTAGTTTCAGAGTACTGTACAGTGAGGCACCTTCTTTTCAGCATGTTGTTGATACCCTAAATCAACGCGTATGGTACCGTTATCCCAGGACTGATTTCATGTCGTGTTCTGCTTTGGGTTGGTTTTTTTAATTATATTTTTTTTTAATTAAATTTTATTTCCAGATGCTCCTCATGCTCTTGTTGTTCTTATAAATGTACGTGTCCGTGCTCTCTGGAAAGCTAGCATGTTTTATGTGAGCCCTTTAAATGTTATAACTTATTTATAAATTGAGAACAGATACGGTTGTTTGTTTATTTGTTGTTCCCCCCCCCTCTCCTGAGTTGACTGCTATTGGGTGAGTTCTTCTCTGCCTAAGCTAAAATCGGGGGTTTCTGCACTACAGTTGCAGAAAAAAAATCATCTAAAAACCAAACAAAAATGGAAAAAAAGGAAAAAAAAAAAAAAAAGAAAATGCTCTTGTATCTTCTGTCTTAAAAATTGTCCAGTCTGTGTTTTAGCTCAAACTTCAGGCCAGGATTTCTAGTCCCAGGCTAATTCCGAGCCGTTCTCTTAGACGTGGGTAAATTTCACTATTAAAAAAAAAATGTATAAAACCGGACCAACAATGGAGTGCTCTGGTGTTTGTAAATACTAGGAATATTTCTGATGTGAGTAATAGACGGTTCGTAGTGGGCAGAGTGAATGCAATGTTATGTGTAAAAATGGCATCTGTCATGTCTAGCTGCCTGGTAGTACTTTGCCAATAAGCTTTTTGTATTTGTTTGTAGCTTTACTCGAAGTCAAATAAACGTTTCTCCTATTCACAAAGGCTCCCAGTTGCACTTTATCCACAGCCTCCGAGGCTCGCAGCCCGGGCAAGAGCCGGAGAGACGCCTGGCACGGGGCTGAGCCTCTGCTCGGAGCTCCCAGCAGAGCCGCAGCCTCAGAAACACCAAATATTGCCAGCAAAGCCCCCTCTGGCACCGCGCGGGGACGAACCGCCACCCTCCTCGCTGCTCCAACGCCGTCTCCCCAAAACACCACAGCCCCCCCTCCCACCCCACCGTATCAGACAAACTGGTTCCGAGAGCTCCAAGTCGCGATAACGCGGCATAAACCCTTCCCGGCGGATCGACGTGCGTTTCAGGAGCGGTCACAGCTAGGTCTACACTGCCACATTCTAAAAGCGAGAGGTATTTTTATCCACATATCTGCCCACGTAAAGCCGTGTTCTATAGAATTCCGGACCTGTGTGCTTGCATCGATATATTTATTACATAAATAACACGTTTCTGCGCTGAGCTCTCCTCTCCCCGCCACCTCTCCTCCTCGGTTTATTGTGCTTTACTGCTTTTACCTCTGGCTCAACATGTAAATCCCCAGCTCAACAGCTCTGCAACCGCTGACACCCACTACAACGAGTCATCCCGGCTGCAGAGAACCCAACATCATCAAAGATGGCAAATGTTGCCATTTCCCTACCTAGGGAATCTCACAAGGCACGAGAAACTCCGCTCTAAAGTCGCTCGGTCTGGCAAAACGCCACTGACATCTCTACAACAAAGCTCAGGCTTTTTGTCCGTAGCAAGTAAAGTTGGAGCTTAAAACTTACCCAACTTAATCTCCCTCTGTTTAGGTACTTCTTAAGTGATTTTGAGAGGGATGTGAAGTGGACTGTCAGATCCCAAACCATTTGCTCGCCTTCCCTTGATATTTTTTCCTTTCTTTCTCTCTCTCTTTTTTTTTTTTTTTTTTTTTTACCAATAGCAAACTATAGCAAAAGTGGGTATGACATTTAGATGTCAAATGGATAGGGTTTTATCTAGAAGTTAGATCGTAAAAATCGCCCAGACCTCAGACAGATACCCCTCACTGGCTCTCAAAAGTCACGTGAGGTCCATAAAGTTAGTTTTATGGTTTTGGGGAGTTGACAATGTACAATATATTTCACATTCTCTAGAATGTTAAGTGACACTTTAACTGCTTGGTTTGGCTTGTAAGGGGCAGCAATGGGTGAGCACTTTTCCAGATGAGATAAACGTTGCAATTGCAGGGAACATGTTTTGCGGGTCCAGTTTTCAGTCCAGGGAGCCAATAGACTGGAGTCCTGAAAGTAAGTTCCTCTGAAATATTATCTACTTAAACTATTTTAAAGGGTTGATATGGTGAAAGGCTGAGTGGGGAGGAAAGAGGGTCTGTCTCTCTTTCAGGGCTTTATTTCTCACTTTCAGAAGGTCCTAATTCTTATCCTCTTGAGAGCTGGAATTGCATTACATTTCCATCACATCTTCCAGGCCCGCAAGTAAACTTTGTGGAAGTGGGAGGAATAGCAAATCTGTAAGGATTCATTACCATTGCGAGGCAAACTCCGTCCTGGCTTTGCCGGGGCACTTCGGGCAAAGTTTGGGTTTGTCCTTCGCCGTGAAACCAGGCTCCTGCTCGTTCATCGCGGCGGTTCGGTGGGGGTTACGCTGCTCGCAGCCAGCCGCGGATCCGGCCCATGCCTTTGCATTTCAATAAGCTGGATTCTGTCTGCTCTTCAGGTTGTTAACACCTTTGGATTGTAATTATTTTCACCTGCTTGCCAAAGAAATGTCTGCACATTTATTTTTTTCCTTTTGGCCTGTGTAGAAACTGGTTTAGTTTGGGTTGTTTGGGGGTTTTTTTTTGCCACAGGGCTTTTAGTAGTAGTATTATTTAAGTTTTTAAAAAAATTGATTTCGATTTTTCTCCCCAATAATACGAACGATGTCCTCCTATTTTCGTAGTTCGTTTCTACCTTACGGGGACAGCGAATGCCGCTGTTGTCTCCAGCCTGTCTGGTGCTACAGAAAAATAATCAGAGAGGCTGCAGTTTGCTTACGAACCCTCCAGACCTGGCTGAGCCCACCTATAGCTTCCAGATCCCCTCTCCCTCTCCTGGTGACATCGTACTGGAAAAGGCAGGCAGCAGCCCTTTTCCTTGGGAAAATAAACAAGTTAACGGGGAGAGCGGAGCCAGCCAAGGCGAGGAGCTGAGAGGGGGCTGCGGGCGGGCAGGTGGCCCCGGCCGGAGGCTGCGGCTCCGCGGCCGCGCAGCGAGAGCCAAAGGGGGCAAAATAGGGCAGCAAGAGCCAAACAGGGCAGCAACAACAAGAAAAAACAACCTGGAAAGGTTAGTGCTTTTGGAAAGCCAAGACACCACATCTTGTGCAGAAGTGGGGGGGGACACTTTGTCCACACCTGAACCAACTCACATCTATTCTGCCCACTCCTTGATCCTTAAATATTAAAGAAAAAAAATAAGTTGAAAGCGGAGGTGCGGGGGGGATGGGGGTTTTCTAGAATTTGGAGTAGTCACAAGCTTCTTCCTTCCCCCCCCCCCCCTTTTTTTTTTTTTTTTTACGGTGAGACAACATTTGGTGGACACATGTCCGTCTCCTTTACACAAAGCAGAATGTCCCCCTTTAGCACACTTTGGAGATTGCTTTTCCTTCCTTGGGCTGTTTTTCCTGTCCTGCTCCATGTGTCGCCTAATATCTTTGCTATTATCATTTGAACTCCTGGCTTCTCCCTGCGCAGTCGAGGCGGGGGGGGGGGGGGGGGGGCAGCGCTACCCTGGAAAACCTCTGCTCCGAAAACCTGTAAACACAAACGCAAAAGCTGGAAACTGGAGGAAGGGAAGCGGGGTGCAGGGAGCCTTTCCTATTCAGCAGGCTGGGTTTGTGCTGAGGAGCCTCTCCCTGATCCCTGTGCAAGCTGGGCGCCTGCTTTTCAGTTGATAATAAAGCTGTTTGACGGGATCCTTCCCTGGAATGGTCTCTAAAGGTGAATTTAGCCGCACAGACACCACAGGCTGCAGAAGGTTGGTCTACACAAGGTTAGAAACGCTTGGAGGAGAGAGGGAGCGTGGGGAGAGGTGTGGGATCGTGCTGGGGTTAAACCAAGCAATGGCCTGCTGGTTCTCTACCCTTCTGATCTGTATTGGTGACTAAAAATAATTTCTCCTGATTCAAATGATAATGAGCGATTTAGGCAAGAAAAGTGACATTGCTTCGCTTTAATGTATGTTTGAAACTGTAACCGTATGTTCAATGCACCCACAAACACCACGTTTCCATCCATGTATCTATAGACCCATCCATCCATCCACCTCTTCCCTACCCATCATCTGCATCACTCTCAGATCCCCACTTCCCCACTGAAAGGTATGAATTTTTTATACAGTCACAGGCAAACTTAGGAAGCACGAGGATTTTTTCCTTAAGTCCCACCGTTTCTAGTTTGCTGTACACAGGGCGTTATGCCAAGGGGAAAAAAGCGGAGTAAGATGGCCAGAGCGAGGGGAATGTGCAGTGCAGCTCAGTTACAGGACTTTGCAGTGAAGAGGAGATGCCTTAATGGGTGACAACATGTAACAACCCTGTGCTACCCCCTTGATCTGGGCATCCAGGAACAGGGATGGCACCAGGCCTGTGCCACAGCAAAGGAACAGGGACTGGATTTGCTGCTGACACAGTAATATAGTCCTTCCCTCTCCTTTCCATCATTCACAAGAAGCCATGTCCTCTCTGTCCATGAGATCTGCTTTCTACCTGCAGCATGTTTTTTGGTTGTGGACTTTTTTTTACAAGCTGGGGGTAATTTGGGGATTCCCCCCCCTCCTCCCTTCCCCTTACATGGTGTTAACGTCCAGCTTCCTTTGAAGGATAAGGAAGTATAAATGTCTGCCATTTTACAGCCTGGAAGGGGTCACAGGCTTAGCACAGGCTTCCCCCCACCATCCTTTAAAGGAAAAAAAATCCCTGCTGCTGGTGAAAAGGAAATGTAAGGAGAGTAAACAGGAAAGTGGAGCTCTGACCGTGCAGGTAGGCGGGGATTTTCCTTTGCATTTTTCATCGTTTCTCTCGCTTTCATGCCATACATCAAGACTGGGACAAAGAGTTCTTCTGCAGCTGTGGAACACAGAATAAATACAAAGTGCTTTAATATCGAGTCTAAGAACACGGAGAATCTCTAGGACACGGTCACTGCTCAGAAAGGAAGCTCTCTTATTGTGAAGCTGTTGCACAGTGTTTTAATGCTGCGACTCTGGGCATGGACGGGGAAAAGCTCTGGTTTAAGGACTCTCCAGAGCTGAGTGGTGACCTGGGTGGATGGGGTTGTTTGCCCCAGATGTGCAAAGCCCAGAGGAGCTCCCCGTGAGCTCACCTGGCTCGCAACATTTCTCCTTGTTAAAAATGGGTGCAGCTGTATCCACTTCTGCCCTTTTTTGCCCCGGTCATGTCTCTTCAGCCTTTCCTCACCTTTAAAGGTTTCTTATTTCGTTTAGTCAATGCTATCTAAACCTTGCTGGGAAAAACCCCAACCCCAGAGCAGTTATTTTTCAACCAGGACCCATCGCAGGCTCCACAGATTGGAGGAGACGAGCTGAGCCTCTGTATTATTACAGCCCCTTCGAGCTGCCTTTTGGGGCATCTCCCTAGGGCCCTGTGCCAAGGCGGGAGCGGGACCCCATGCCCAGGCTGCTCCTGGAGGGCGAACAAGATGAAATTTCACACATAAACCACCCTGATTTGCCAGGTTGGTTCAACAATAAAAGGGAGGGAAAACGCATCTGTGAGCAATGCAAAATGCAGCTCAATGTTGCGATGCAGTGGCCAGGCCACCAGGTCATGCCTTTTTTTGATCTTTATTTCTTGTTTTTAGGACTTTGCTTTTAAAGCATTTGAGCATTTCAGACCTTCTTTGCTCACTGGGTACAGCGTAACACAAAATGAAATTTCCTTCCACCTGGGTTTTAAAAACTCAACCCAGAAAGCGAGCAGAGCCAACTAAAACCAAACCCAAAACAAAGAAACCCCCACCAAAAACAAACTTCGCCAAGGTAACCTCGTTACAGATGTGTATGATGTCTTCTTTTATTCAACAAAAAGTGATTAAAATCTGTTAAAGGATTTAATTAAGAGAATTAAATGAAAAGGAAGGGGCACAAATGAGTTGGAAAAAAGCAAAGCTATTCTAAACGATTAAATCGCCATTTTAACAGTATAATGGGGTTTGCATACTGAAAAGAGAAATCAGAGCTCATATCTCATCAATAATTCATAGGCAAGAGGGATCATTCCGAGGTCAGCAGACTTGTACAGCCCCGGCTCCTCTCTCGGAGGAGAGGGTGAGCATCCTATCACAACACAACGCGGACCCTGGGGCTGCCGGGTCACCTTTTTTAAGGAAAACATCAGCTCCAGGGGTTTTTTCTTTCTTTCTTTCTCTCTCTCTCTCTTTTTTTTTTCTTTCTCTTCAATTTAGCAAGTCCCAAGCTCGGGTGCGCTGGCAGTAAGAGAGGGGGAGGGCTGGAGAAGGGCTGGATGAGGTTCATATTGCTCCAGTACAGACACACACCACAATGTGCTAATTCTGTGTTTGAGAAGCCAAAGGGATCTCCTTTTTTCTTTCTTTCTTTTTTTTTTTTTTTTTCTTTCTTAGCCACGAATGTGAAGGTTGGGAGGTTGTGGGTCCTTATCTGCCTTGGAGGGGATGGGTTGGCAGCAGGGGCTCGGGTTGTAACTTTTGAGTTTCATTCTATTCAAAGGAAGAATCCGATTATTCACCTATTTATTTGCAATAGTGCTGTAAACTCCTCCAGCCTGCACACACCATGACCTCACCAAGAAGGGAAAGCTTTGGAAGGAACCAGCCTCTTCCCTACTGCTCCACTGCCCAAGCCCCTTTCCCTCCCCCACTGCTGAATTTCAGGCTGAGAAATTACTCTTTCTTTCCCCCAACCACCTCTTCCTTTTTTTTTTTTTTATTTTTTTTTTTTATTACACGTCCGACCTGAAGAGAAGGAGCTGACGGGGTTATTTAAAATTCTCTCGATAAAGGTCTCTCCTCAAATGGGGAACCCGAAAAGGACTTTTATGGGGCTTGGCTCCTCCTCCGGGGGTCTCTTTCCAGCCCTAGAATGGATTTAAGAATGAAATTTCCTTTCAGAGAGTGGCTATTTCGGTGTCTGAGCTGATTTTTTCCCCATTCTTCCCTCTTCTAATGTTAAATAAATTATATTGAAAAGAGCTTGATAACTTAACTCTAGAGGTGTCCACCCTGCGTAGGTTTTCCGTGTTCAGTTACCCTAAATAGCTTTAAAAAGAAACTATTTTGACAGCCAGCGTTGAAAGAACAAGACTAGTACGAGTGGGGTTTTTTAACCCACTTTGATTTATCTCTTTTTAACATGTGTACGTATGTGTATGTATATATCCACACGTATATATATACTCCTCAAGTCAAAACAAATTACAGTGCTGGGATTTTTGTAAAAGCCGTTTGTTTGGTGGCAAATCGGGGCTGTGTTTATGCAGGGAGACTTTGCAAAACCCGGGGGAGGGGGTAGGTTAGGGATGGAGAGGGGGAGAAAGGCGACCCAGGGCAGGGGGATTCGGCTCGGCCGCCTGGGCTGTAACGTCCCCGAGCAGCCAGCAGAGCCCGCTTCAGACCAAGTTCACTGCCAGCAGGGCCGGGACGGGCCGAGCCGAGCCGGGCCGGGCTGAGCTGGACTGAGCTGGGCTGAGCTGAGCTGAGCGGCACCGGCCACCCCGCAGCCCCTGCCCTGGGCTCCGGTTCCCCCCGAGCTCGGCGGCGCCCACCCCTTCTCTGCTCCAAAAATCACCACCACCTTCCCCCTTATCCCCCAAAAGAGAGGGGGGGGGGGGAAATAATCAGAGCGAGCTAATTACCGCAGTGAACAACTCCTCCAGGTGAAATCACGGACAAAATAGAAATGATGCAGCGCAGCAGCCGCGGTTTAAGGCTCCTGTTCTTTTGAATATAAAAGTGGGGGGAGCAAAAAGGATTAAAAAACCCCAGCGGTCTAAGACAGCATGGGTGACTTGGAGATAAATTTGTAATGTGTGCAAAGCTCTGATCCTTTTTTTTTTTTTTGTCTCGGTGACAAAAAAAAAACCGGGAAGAAATGTCTTTTCTTAAGTAAAATACATAAAATAAGGAAATCAGCGCCGCGTTCGTTTCTAGAGGCGTAGACGGTTGCTCTGGTCTTGGGGGGCTTGTTAGTACAGCATTATAGCTCGAGGGGTCAAAAAGTTGAGGGTCAAAAGTTTACGCTGTGCGTGACTCCGTCCTGTGTATAACCCTGATAGAGTGATGTCAGGGTGGGAAAAAGGGAGAGAGGAGAAAGAGAGGGGCGAGGTGGGAGGAAGGGTCTGCGCCGATGGGCAGAGATGGGAGAGGGTGATAGTGAGGTGGGAGCGACCTACGGGGGGCGGGGGGGGGGTGGGGGGGAGAAAAAGAGGGATGCAGGATTTGGGAAAGGATGTCGGTAGAAAATAAGGCAGATTGATTTGGGTCTCCCGTGAGGAAACGCCGAACGACGACTTAGTATTTTTCTAAGATAACCCCTGAAACGCTATATGGAGTGAAATTAAGAGAATATAAGGGGGAAATACATTTATTAAATCCAATTACGTGCAGGTCCCTCTAGGATATTAACGCGAGCAGTTAAAAAATAATTTTCATTCCAGCGTCAATTCTGTTTGGGTAGGGTTGAAATTATACTGAAAAAAAAAAAAAAAAAAAAAAAAGAAAGCCTGACACAGTTGGTGAAAATGTGTTCTAACATCTTTTCTTGGAAACACTTTCCAAAGCCTTGGAGAGGTGCCTGCCTCCCGCCTCCCTCGGGCATCCCCAGCGCCAAACGTTGTTTAACGCGTGCTCGGTACGAGTGCAAAAACTAATCAAAAAAAAAAAAAATTGCATGATTTTCAAAAAAAAAATAAAAAGATTACATGAAATAACGCCCTTGATTTACTGCCTGCATTTCTACCTCAATCGCAGGGAATCCAGAATAATGACAGATAGGCAAAATCAAGGGGCTGATGGCTTTAAAAAAAATCAATGTACGTGTTTAAAGGTGCTTTCAAGCGCCTGTTCCGTCGCTTGGTCCAGTTAAAGCAGCCAATTTTGTTTTGCAGCACGCTTTCCGTCGGAATTGGGAGGAAATGTTTTCTATTTCTTGCTTGAAATGTGACTCCACTCTGGTCATTGCAACAGTTTAATGAACTGATGTAATAAATATTTCCCTTGGCATTTCAAAGTTATTTCTACGCTGCCAGACTTTGAACCCTCCAAACTCTAAATATTATTTGCACTGGGACCAGGGAAGATCTTTTCAATGGCTCCTTAAGCAAACAGTCGTAGCAAGGCAAATTCTTCTGGAAAAGAAACAATACCAAAAAAAAAAAAAGTCCTACAAATTTATCCTTTTTTTTCCCTCCCCCTCGGCTTTTAAATATTTTCAATGCCTAAATACTTATAACAAGGGTCATTTTTCTTGGAAGAGAAGGAGAGAATATTAGAGCCCTGGGAAAGGCATTCTGGAAAATCCATTTGCTTTTCCGATGCGGATATATTCATGGAGTAGGTGAAATTCAAGAGAACGTAAAGCGTTTTGTTTCGCGTGATAAGGCTAGGGTTTAATTAATTGCCATGAATTTGCTTGGTATTTATAAAATATCACTATATAAGGGCTACCGTTTAGTTGTAACCTGGGTGATCCATCTCTTCGCCCTTGTAATTACTACACTTATCTCTCCAGAACAGTCATTTCTACTCCAGGTTTATAGAACAGGTAATGGATAATAAAGGCCATTTGTTTTCGGGATATTAAAACAAGCAGGTATAATTTCACGGCAATAAAAAAAAAAACCCACTGCCACCTCCCAACTTTCCTTATAATCCTCACTCCTACATCACAACGTTTAACTTTCAATTTAGTGACGCGGGGCTGTTTAGAGAGGGTTCGTTTGGAGAGATGTGAGGAGGGAGGGGAGGAAATTAAAGGTATCGTTTTCAAGGATATTTCTAATTTATTTCCCTCGCTCTGCGCGGCCCGGAGTCCCCCACTGCAGCCACAAATTGAGCAAACGCCACTCAGGGTGGGTTTTCCTGCTATTTCTTTGCATTCCTTGCTGGACAATCAATTAAATGCGCTTTTTAATCGAGATGTGCTTTCCAAATGACCCCTGTATGGTGGGGAGAAGCGTGGTGCGAACGCGAACGGAAGGGGTGAACCCCGCAGCTCCGGCCAAAGGGATGCTCCCCCCGTCCCTGCCGGCGCTCCTCGCTCGCCTCTTCCTGGGATTTGGGTGGGAATTGGATTTATTTCTTTCCATTAGGAAAGGAAAGGATCCACAGGGCTTGCTGGGAAACAGCGCAAGGCTCAAATCTGCCTTTCCCTGTTGGAAAACAGGTGTGGGCCGATTCCCACCCGAATTCCTCAGCTCAGATATAGCCAGGGAGCTCGTTATTCCCTATTAAAAGTTCTGCCCTAGGGAACCCCTCACCCCCCCAGCGCTGGGGGCCGGGGGGGGGGGGGGGGGAAATTCCCTTTAATTCCCAAACCCGAAAGGGGGAAAAAAAAAGTAAGAAAACAATGACAATTACATAAAAATATCCCCATCTTCATCGCTGCGAGCGAGGTCTCCAGGGGAGGGGGCGTAAGCCGGGGGGGTGGGAGAGGGAATATTCTCTCCCCTAGGAATGAAGGCGCGGAGCGGCGCGGAGGGAGCGCGGGGTGAAGCGCGGGTCAGCGCGGCTCTCGGCGGCCGCGGACACGCCTCGCTGTTTAACAAAGACTGACAAACTATGAGATTAATACCAAAACTTGCGGGTTTCCCACCCCAAAATGCTCAGAGGGCCTCCTGGCGCTGCCAGGAGCGGTTCCGCTCGCCAGCCAGGACAATGGGGGTTTATACTGGGGGCGAGGGGGAGGGGGCACCGCCACCCCACCGAAAACCAGGGAGAAGAAGGAGAGGGAGAGGGAAATTAGTGTTCTGATGGAGAAATAATCTCGTTGAAAAAGCAACACGGGGAAGAGAGAGCAGAGCAGCCCAGAGTGGACTGGGGAGGGGGTGGGGGTCTTGAGGGGGTTCCTATAGGATTCCGCCTGCAAAACCTTCCCAACTTTTGAGGGAGCGTCCTAACCCCCCCCGGGATTGCTCCCAGGAAAGGAGACAGGATTTGCCAAGGTAGGTACCGCTGTCGGCTTTGAACCTGGGGAGGGGCACCCCCCGCTTAGGGACCCCTCTTTTGGGAAGACCAAAGAAGCCCTCAGCACCAGCAGAGGTCTAAGAGCAGCCCCCGCTGAGCGGGCAGGTGCCTTTGGGGGGGCTTCTGGGGTTGGCCGGGGGCTCCCCTGGACCCCTCTGGGGGGATCAGGCCGGGGAGACTCCCACTCTCCTCCCTGATCGCTTTGAAATGGGAAAGAGCCCGGGTGGAATTCGATGTGGGAAAGTTCCGCCGCGTGGGACGGATTCCCAGGGAAAGGGGGAAAGGTGTGCTAGGAGGGGGTGGCAAAGAGGGGCTGCCTTTAATTTGGGATCAGAGGAAGCAAGGGGGAGATTCCTGGGAGGTGTGGAGGGGGGAAGATTTCTGGTAAACGCTAGGGGTGCTGGTTTGCTGGCACCAATCCCCCTTTGTCACTGGGAAGGAAAATTAAACCCGATTTTTTTATTTTTTTATTTTTTTAAAAAAAAAGAATGTGGGAGGGGGTTAAAAATACGGAATAGGCCTGGTTATTTCTATTCGAGTTCCTCTCCTCGGTTAGGAGATCGCTAAGGTACCGGCTGTGAGGAATACAATAAAATAAATCAGAGAGAGGATTGGAAAGGAGGAATAAAATTTAAGAGGAGGGGGAAAAAAGCGTTCTAATGGGATCTGATCTGTAGAATTATTTTATGGCACCCATCTAGACGTTGTACAAGCAGATATGATTTGGCTTCGTGCTTTCATGGCAGGTTTTAGAGTGAAAGGTAAATTTTAGAGTCGCTTTCTGCTCCTCAGCAAAGTGGAGGTGCTGAGTTGGGGCGGTGGGAAACTGCTCGGTGCAAAAAGCGATTGTGCTTTGCTCTGTGTTTAGAAAACTGGGGTTTGGTTAGGGGTGTGCGATGGCTTGGGGAGTGTCCTAGGTGCCTTAAATCACGGCTTCGTTTTTCTGTTTATCTTGGGAATTCTACGTTTTATCAGGAAAACAGACTATTCACCTGAAAAATCTCAGGCTGTCCGGGAAATGCAGGGGAAGCGTGCTCGACTCTAACTCGGTTTGGTAGAAAAATATGCAGGGGTTCCGTAAATATATTAAAGGTAGTTTACAGGAATTGTAATGCAGGGGGAGTGCAGCTTTTCTCTGCTCGCCTCTCTGCTGTATCATTTAAATACAATTAATTCTGGCGATACTTGACCAAAAAATGTCCTGCCTTTTGAAATACAAAATAAAGCAGGAAGGGAAGGGGGGCTGCGCGCTATACTTTTAATCTCTTGGGCAACTGTAATTTTAAACGAAATCTCAACATGATGCTACCCTCATTAGTTCCGAATGAAGGTTCATTACCTAGACAGTATGAATATTTTATTGCTTTATATCCCCTTTTTTCGGAAATGAAACGCCTTTGATCTTTTTCTCGGGTTGTAAAAAGAATTGCCTGTCATTAAAAAAAAAAAAACCTGTCGTCCCATCTGCCTTTACATTCTGTATTTCTTTTCATCTGTTTCTTCCCCACTTTTTTTTTTATCATTTACCCGCACGCGCACGTACAAACCCAAACCTTGGTTGACCTCCAAGAACGAAAAATGGATGAAATCTTTGCGCTGCGTAGCGGAGAGTAATTAAAAGGGTTTCGGGATGGAGTGGGACGGTAATGAGGCATTTTGCTTTTAAGCGGCGATTACTTGGATTCGAGTCTCGTTGTGCGCCTACACTTACGTATTCATGCGGGAGCTGAATTTTTTAGCACCCTGATTCACAAGATAGGGACGAGAAGGTAGAAAAGTTCCAGTTTTCTAATATCGGATATCGAACTGGTGCTCGAATCAATCGTCTTCCCTCCGAAGAGAGAATCTTTTAACCAGCTCTACCTATAGATTAATTCTTGATCTCTCGAGTCACAAAACTTCCCCTCACCCCAACCCTTCCCAGAAGAGAATTCTGGCGAAGATCTCTGACCGAGGAGGATGCATCTGTCTTCTATATGTACCCTGTAGATCCGAATTTGTGTAAAGGAAGTTGGGTCACAAATTCGTATCTAGGGGAATATGTAGTTGACACAAACACTACAGGTCACAATCCCAGAAGGCATTAAAAAAAAAAAAAAAAAAGCCACACAACCCCCAGAACCCTACACATAAAAGGATGAAAACAAGGTCTTAACCAGAAAACCGTTTTATAGCTGAAAAGAAATCCCTTGGATTTGACCTTAGCTCAACTCCAGCGCTCCCGCGATAAACTTTATCATCACTTGGAGATAAAATCTGAGCTGCAAAGGCGGATGGGGGGTCAGGGGCGTTTTCACCGCGGTTTGAGAGCCGGGATCCTGCTATTGCTTTCGTTTGTATAATCTCGGCAGTGACAGCGAGCAAAATATCGCTTTTTATCTTGCTTGCGAGGGGCTCACCGCGCGTTTCGGGTTGAAACACGGATTTGAGGAATTGGGGGTGGCTTTTGAAAGGCTGCTGAGTTGCTCTGGCTGTTAAAGCGTCTTTATTACAAGAAGGGCGAGGCGAAGATGCATTAGGACTCGGACTAATTCTCTTTTGTAATTGCTCATCATGTCCTTGATTTCTTGCTTGGAGGACGGGCTCCCTTTTCCACCGGTGCGTGGGAAAACGGTCACTGAGAGCGCGGCCAAATGTGATTTAGGAGACCGGGTACCCCGAATTAGCTGATGAATTTCTTATCGATCCCCAACGAGCCCTATTCATCTCTGCCAGGCTCGGGGCGCAATGTCCCCTCCCGGATCACCTTAGCAGGGAATGAGACGCAGCCGCCACCCGGAGGCACCGCCATGGATCACGGGGCCCCAAACCCCCGGAAAACGCATTTTTAGCCTCTTTTTTTTGATTATGCTTTTTTAATTATATATTTTTAAGGGGATTTTGATTTTTTCCCACTCTCTCCCTCGTTCCCCCCCCTCCCCTCCTCTGGACACACCCCCGAGGGGGAAGGGCCGGGGGGGGGGGGACACGCTTCTCGCCCGCGGGGCGCTGCGGAGCCCGGGGCCGGCGGGGCCCGGCGGGGCCGGGGCCGGGGCGGCCGGAGAGGAGCGGGAGCCCCTGACCGCCTCCCCAGGGATGCTCGGGGCCCCGGGAGATCCCGGGCTGGGCAGATTTCCTTATCCGGGGATCGCAGGGCACCTCGCCATTGGCCCGCGCTGTCACATGGACTCCAACTTTGTTCACTTGACAGTAAGTAGGAGGGTTCCACGAAACAGGAAAACCAGCAAAGGGGGGGACAGGAATAAATTTTAGGAGAGAGATATATATTTTTTTTTCGTGTGTGCAATTCTAAGAAATTAATGGCCATGAGCTCGTTTTTGATCAACTCCAACTATGTGGACCCCAAGTTCCCACCCTGTGAAGAGTATTCCCACAGCGATTACCTTCCCAATCACTCGCCGGAATATTACAGCAGCCAGAGGCGAGAGAGCACTTTCCAACATGAAGCGATGTACCAGCCGCGATCAGCCTGCAAGGAGCAGCTCTACGCGTCCTGTCAGAGCTCCGGCCACCAAGCAGCGGTGTTATCCCCCCGGGGTCATGTCCATCCTCCGGCCGGACTGCAGAGCCACCTCTCTGAGCCAAACCATCCCTGCGAGCCGGTCACCCCCAGCCCACCGCCCTCCTGCAGCCAAAACTCTGTCAACCAAAGCCCTTCCAATTCCTCTTGCAAAGAGCCGGTAGTTTACCCCTGGATGAAAAAAGTCCATGTAAGCACGGGTAAGTGAACTAAAGTGGCTTTGCTTTATACTAAGTAGCACCTCAAAGTCTTGTAGAAATCTTATTGCACCAGTTGTAAAATAACCATTCGTGGAGATTTACGATCGCCTGTTTGCAGAGCGGTATAATTACATCCTCCATAAATTTTTATTGCTCTGCTTGGCCATGTGCCTTTGAAGTCTCTGTTACCATCCTCCTCCAATTTCTTGCAGGCTACTTTTTTTATGGCTGTTGAATCTTCATAAGTTAAGTTTTATGTTTTCGTAATTTGTATTTAAGTGGCGGGTTGAGTAAACTTTTACTATTTCCACCCTCTTTTTTTTTTTTTTTTTAGTGTGATATTTAATAAAAAGGAGTGCCTGTGTTTGCCTGCTTGCATGTGTGTAGGGGGGAACTTTAAAGATTTGGGGATAATAGAGTGATGTTCAGGCAGAGGTGTGTGTATAAATGTGGATATACACGCGCAGAGGGCATGGAAAATGTGTCTGGGGGACCTTATAAAAACGTTTAGACAGGAATACACGTCAAGCGATGAGGATGGAGGTGGAGATTTGGAGATAGGTTCTGGGTGTATTTTTAGAAGGTTTGCGGTGCATTTTTTTGACTGTAACCCCTCACCTAAAGAATGTGTGATGCTTTTTGGGGGGAAAGGACCCATTAAAGGAACAGCTCAGTAATTCTTCTGCTCTTTTTTTTTTTTTTGCCTCCTCTTTTTTCCTCCCCCTTTTTCTTTTTCCTCCTTTGTGTTTGCTCAGTAAACCCCAATTACTCAGGAGGGGAACCGAAACGCTCCCGCACAGCCTACACCAGGCAGCAAGTCCTGGAGCTGGAGAAGGAATTTCACTATAACCGCTATCTCACCCGGAGGCGCAGGGTCGAGATCGCCCACTCCCTCTGCCTCTCCGAGCGCCAGATCAAAATCTGGTTCCAGAACAGGAGGATGAAATGGAAAAAAGATCACAAGTTACCAAATACCAAGATCAGGTCTAATTCTTCCAGCTCCTCTGCCAGCCTGCAGATCCCACAAGCAGGGTCTCAAACCCGATCCCATGGACCAGCCACCAGCCTATAACTACTCCTTGGACGGACGGATGGAGTGTGCTTGTTTGTGGGTGTGAGGTGGTGTGTAAGGAGGGAACACATGAGGATTTTTTTTGTTTCAACGCTCCAGGAAGCGAGGGAAGGAGGGGTGCTCTTTATTTATGGGGGAACAGAGGGAGACTCAGCTGCAACAAAGCAGGGCTGTGCTGTTGTGCCTCTCTTCCATTAAAAGGAGGCTGTAGATAGTAGTTTTCAGATTTGGCTAAGATGGATCCTTGTTTCATCTTTAATCACGCCAAGCTCTGCCCCATTTGTCATGTTTACTCTCCCGTACAAAGGATGGACCTTATGTCTGCTATTACCTCGACAACCAGTGCTCACTTTAATAAATGAGGCTCCGTTTCTTCAAGACGAACTGGATTCTCTCCCCCCAACCCCCCACCCCCTTTCCCCCCCCCCCCCCCCTTCTTTTTCTTTTCTCGCCTACCAGCCACAAACGGAAAGTTTCTGTCCCAAAGACGCGGTGGTTCCAGCTCGGTCCCGCGACAGAGGAGTAAAACCCGAAAGACCCAACCCAAATCCGCGCCGGTCACGGAGCGTGGGGAGTGGGGGGGGGAGGGGGCTCGGACACGGCGCTGGTCGTGCGTAGGAGTGGGGGATAGGGGAACCCCCTGGAAAAACAAGGAAAATTAGGTCAACTGGGTGGTGGACAAAGAAAGCGAGAGGCTGGAGTGGGATGTAGGATCTCTCCTGCCTTTTTTTTGTGTGTGTGTGAGTCCAGCAGGTTAATTGTGAGTTTAGGAAAGGGGGGTGGGAGGGGAGAGGGGAAAGCAAGGGGGTAGGTTAGAAACGGAGGGGGCTGAACAGCGGCAGCTGGATTAACCCCCGCAGCCCAGGGTGAGGGGCAGAGGGGGGGGGAAGCTCCTCTCCCGCTGTCTGGCCCAGTTTTGTACTGAAAATGTGAATTACGGTGGGGTGAGGCAGGGTTTTGGAGAGGCTCCCCCCGACTCCCCGGCCGCCTCTGTCCCCTGCCTTTGTCCTTCGTGGTGTCCAGGATTACCTGTAAATAGCAGAGAAAAGGAACAAAAGGGGAAAACCCCGCAATTGGAAATAAATTTTTTCATTGTGAATCTGACCCTGTGTGGTTTTTTTAAGGGGGGTGGTGGTGGTGTCTTTTTGTTCTGGTGAGAAAAAAAAAATCTATTTTAAAGAAATTAATTAAACAGCCCATTTCTTTTTTTTACAGGGATTTCTGTTGTCAATGGTACAGCCTCAACTCCCTAATGAAAACAAAAGATGTTTGACTATAGGGTGCATCAGCCTTAAGTACTGCTAAGCCTTACATATTATGATTTATTTGTTCTAAGCATATATTAATATGCTCTTCCCAAACTGGTCTCAGACAAAACAGAGGTAGTCATTAGCGCTTCGCTTTGCTTTGAGGAATGGATTCAGCGTTGTATTTCTCTAGAGAGACTTCTCGATTTAAAAAAAAAGAGAGAGAGAGAGAAAATCTCCTTCTCCAAGGTAGTTAATGCATTAATGAGTCTAATT
This sequence comes from Neomorphus geoffroyi, assembly GCA_033558235.1. Lineage (NCBI taxonomy): Eukaryota > Metazoa > Chordata > Aves > Cuculiformes > Neomorphidae > Neomorphus > Neomorphus geoffroyi. The sequence continues at coordinate 932,489 of JAUMJM010000097.1, forward strand.
TTTGCACAGATGTTTCTCGGTGTTTGCAGGTTTTCTGTGTATTTTTATATTACAAAGGAGCTGGCTCCTGCGATAGCTCATAGCCTGACAAGCAAATAGATAATCAAGAAGACAAATGGCTTCTTTTGTGAGCCGCAGCTCTTGTATTAATTTTCATTTTCTTTCTCATAGAAAGTATCGAAAAATACTGCTCAGGACGAAATAACATTCCAGTTCTAAGTCACAAATATATATATAAAAAAGGACTATTGTGCGCAGGGGGTCCACAGGGGGAGAAGCCTCGGCACCAGCTGAAGAAAATAATCATTTTCTTATACTTGACTCTAAAAGGGGAAAAAAAATACTTTTGCTTATTTGTTCGATGTCCACGGAATTCTCTGAGACCCCCCAGCAGGGCCACGATATTCCCCCGCTTTACTTAGAAACAAAGGCAGGGCTTGAAATATTTAAAGGCAGAGCATGTGGATGTGTTATTGCTTCGGTTGAAGGAAGTCGCTGCACGGCCACCTTGCAAATAAAGTGTCCCCCAGCGTCCCCCTGCCCCCCGCTCAAACAAAGGCCCTTGGAGCTTGGTTTCTATCGTCATTTTAATACTATAAAATAATATTCATGTTGTCACATGGTCCAGGTCCGTTACACGCTCGGGTGTAGAAAAAATGGATTTATGGCTGTATTTTTGGTTAACTGTGGCATTTTTAGAGGGAGCAACTGCAAACCTTTAAAGTTTCTCCTTTTTTTCCCCCCAGGGTGGGTGGCAAGGGCTGTATTTTATTGCACTGCCTGAGGTTGGGGAGTTTTGTTGTTGTTGCATTTTATTTTACTGTTTCTCTCTTTGATCTGCTGGGGTTGTAAAGAGGGTGTGATTTTCAAGATAGTGCTTCTAAGAATGGCAAAAAATCGTTCTTTTTTTTTTTTTTTTTTTAAAAAAGCATATGCTTCCAGGAATGCAGGGTCTATAGAGGCAAATCAAAGCTGGAAAGTATGAATAGAATAGAAGGGGCAGAAAAGAAGATTTCTATAGGACCTAAAAGTTCACAGCCATTATAAGCAGACAGAAGCCAAGAAAAATGCGAGAATTATACAGAAAATCATTAATCACTTCTTTTCTTTAAATACTTATCCTTTTCCCATTGTTATTCAACAGCAAATCTCCGCAGACCGTCTGTTGGGAAAAAAGCACCCGGAGTCCTACAGGAATCTGCAGGGGAAATAATAATATTAATAATAAAATCTGGATCGTAAAGGTGAAAGCTTTATTTTTGGGGGAGAGAAACAAAACCAAAACTCCCCCCAAGCCACCCCCTCCCCCCAAACCTCTCACTTTGGAAGAAACCACCCAAACCATGAGGGTCGTCTCTGGGGCGTTGGAAAAAGGATGTGGGAGCGAACCAGGTAACAGAGCTGCTCTCTTGGCATGCATTTCTGATCGGTTTATTGCCTCCTTTCACGAGAAATCTGGGGGAAAGCAAAGGGAAAAAGGAACTTAAAAAAAAAAAGGGCAGAAAGAAAAACAACACGTGAATTCTGTGCGGGGTTTTTCTTCTGTTTTCTCGTTTTATTTTGACCGATGTGAGAGAGGGGAGCGGGCAGAGAAAGTTTGCGGCCGGGTGACTCGTGGCGAGAGGGGTTTTGTTCCTCCTCGCTTTGGGGCTGTGCGTGTTTGGGGCTCGGCCCTGCGGAGCTTTGCTGCGGGAGCCCGGGAGGGGCGTAGGGGCCCCTCCAAAGAGTGTGTGTGTGTGTGTGTGTGTGTGAAGTTAACATCCCCAGGGGCCTTCTTTAAAATTGTTTAATTTTTTTTTTTTTACTTTTTAATTCCTTTTTTTCCGAGATAACATCTCCTGATCTGGTGTGGGGACGGTGTGGCAGTGCCCAAAGGGGTGCGGGTGTATGTCCTGGGCTGAAGGTGTCCTGGGGTGAGGATATCCCAGAGATGTGGGAGTCCCGGGATGCGAGTGTCTCGGACTGTATGGGTGTCCTTGGGGTGTCTTTGTCCCAGGACACCGGTGTCTGGGGACGCAGGTGCTCCCAGGGTTGCTGCCCCGTCCCGGGGGCAGGCGGGGATGCGGAGGGGAAGGAAAAGAGTCAAAATTGGGGAGACAAAGTCCAGCGGCTGGAGAGCTCGGATCGGGGGGTAGAGTTCACGCAGAGGACACGTTTTCTAGGCGATTAGCTGTGTATTGCAGCCGGGACTGACCTCGCAAACCCCTTGACCTCTCCGGGGCTGGACATTGTGCTGGGCAACAGCCTGGCCCGCAGCTCAGCAAAACTCAGCGTGTGCGGGGTGCCCGGCCCTCACCGCAGCCTCGGGCCCTGGGAACGGGCTCCGGGAGGAGGAGGTGGGGGAAGAAAGGATTGGGGAATGGGCTTAGCAGTGGGGTTGTTTCTGCTTTCTTTCGGTTTAATCGTTGTGTTTCCGAGACTGGGCCCGGCATACGCTTTTCCCTCCGGTTTCCCTCGGTGTTTGCTCGTTTGTTCGCTGCTTTTTAAGAAAGAAAGCGAGGAGAGAGGCGCGGGGCTCCCTTTGGTTTGCAGAACAGGCTGTTTGCTGTTTGCTTTACAAAAATAATTCGGGGGAAAACGACCCCACGCCCGACCCGAAGGACAAAGCCCCCGGCCCGCCGCCTCCCTCGTCCCGCGTCTCATTTCGCCTTTTATTTTCAGAAATTCCTTTGTTTCCGAGAGTCCCTCTCCGTCCTCTCCCCCCACGCCCCCCCGCTCTCCCCCCCGCACCTCCTCCCACTTCGCCCCTGCCCACGGCGCTCTCAAAAGCCTCTCTGTGCCCAGCTGCCTGCTGCCGGCACCGAGCGGCGCGGAGGACCCCACCGGGCAGAGGGCGGCCTCTGCCAGGAACCCCCGAGCCAGGGTCCCCATCCCTGGACCCCCAGGCGCCGTTCCCGACCGGGATGCTGAACCCCTTTGTTTCCTCTTAGCCCCAAAATTGGACAAAGATAAGAATATCGGGTGAAAAAAATCGCGTAAGCGAAGCCCTCTGAGGTGTAGTTACTAGCGAGAAGGTTTTAGAGGTAGTAAAAACAGGTATTTATATAGATCTATTTATAAATGAATGGTTAGGAGTCGGGAGGGGCTTCTGCCCGGTCTAGGGGTCGGGAGGGGGGGTTGTGCTGCCCCGCTATTGCTTTAAAGGCGGCTCAGCTGGACGAGCGGCTGGGAGTTTCTCAGCCCCGGTGACAGATTTATGATCCGCAATAAGAACGGTGTGTTTAAATCCGTAAATCAATCTCGCTTTCTCACTATATAAACGTTCATTTTATCTTTAGAAACAAAACGGCTTTGATCAGGGCACCTCGGCGGCGAAGTCGCTGTTTACGGCCGCATTTCCGACCCTTTGAACTGGGGGCTTAAAAAAAAAAAAAGAAAAACGAAATGCGTGATTCTTTTGCATGAAACAAACCCCAAAATGCCAGCGGAGGTGGATGGGGGTGAGATCTTCCCCGTTTGCTGCCTGGGATAGCTCTGATCCTTCTTCCTCCCTCTTTTTTATATTTATTTACCCGGCTGCATTCCCAGGGACACTTCATTTTATGACTTAAAAAAAAAAATAGAAGTGGTTGTGTGAAGCGAAAGTTGCGGCTTCTGAATTGACCTGAAGTTGCCATTAAAGCCCCTCCCGAAGTTTCCTCCCTCGTGGGACCCCCCCAGCGGCGGGAGCCCCTTTTAATCGGCTTTTCTCCCCGCTTCCTCCCACACCTTGACCAAACGCCTCTCTCCCCACAACCGCTCTCACTCGATAAAATCGATTCAGAAATAATCGAGGGATTTTGAAAATGAAGCTTCCCCCCTCGCTCCTTCCTGGCCAAGGGGAGCCCAGACTCCCCCTCGCCCTTCCCCAGCTCGCTAGTCTCGGCTTAAAGAGAAAAAAACCCCGCTTTTAGGCTTTTTAAAATTGATTTTCACATTTAATACGAGCTCTCTCCAGGCTTTGCCTGGGCGGGGGGGGGATGGGTTTCGGTCCCAGTGTAGCCGGGATGGGGGTCAGGGATGCTGAGGACTGAGGGGAGAAGCTCTGCCGGGCTCTGGGAGAACCGGGAGCGCTGGCACACGCTCCTGAGGCGTTCTGGCTCCCCTGGCTGGGTTTTCCCGGGTGACAGTTTTTCCCGGGTGACAGTTTTTCCCAGGTGACAGTTTCCTCCCGTGGGCGAGGGGAGGGTGCGGGCAGCGCTGTGCCAGGGCAGCGCGCCTGGCTGCTGCTCGGCGGCTGCTCCCGGCCTTGCCCGGCGCCTCCCTTTGTTGCCGAGGTTTTTTTTTTCAATTCCCTGTTCTTGGCAGCTCTCAGTGCCAGAATTTGATTTTATTATTTTTTTAATGCAATAAAGGCTGGCCAAACAATAACAACAGCGAGTAGAAAAGGCCTGGAAGTGAGTGCTGAGCTCGTTAAATCCAGGAATATAAATATTATCAACTGATTTGGATTCTAAACCAGCTGTGCTATCCAGTACTATGTTGTAATGAAAATCTCAGTTTAGAGAGAAAAAACGGGAAAAGGAAAAAAGGAGAAAGAAAAAAAGAAAACGGAATAAAGAAAAAGGGAAAAAGAACCATATAGCTTAGCTGGACAAAAGTCCATCAAAGCCAGCCTCCAGGAATAGTTTAGGGGAAGATTTTAAATGCTCTCAGCTCTAGGCAGGAGTGTGGATGTGGAAATAAACCAATAATCCTGCCCTTTCGTGGAGAAGTGGATTTGAGGTGGATGGCCCCCGCACATCCCCATCCCAGGCTGGCACGACCGTGCCAGACAGCCGGGAGAGCCGTCCCGGGAGGGGGGTCCTGCCCGCCTGGAAAAGCTTCGTTCAGTTCCAAACTTCTTTAAAAAAATACTGTTCCGGTGGAAGGTCACAGTGGTCCTTTGAGTATGGAACGGAGAGACCCCCTTCCCCCTTCCCCATCACGTGATTCATTAAATAATTAATGCAGAGGTTGCAGAATAGATATGTATTCGTCAGGAAAATCGCAGACATGGTCTCCTTGTGTCTGACGTGAAATTCAACTGTCCTTTAAAAAACAAGCCTATAGCTGGGGGAAAAAAAAAAGAGAGAAAGAGCGAGAGGGAGAGAGAGAAAGAGGGGGAGAGGAGGAGAGAGAGAGAGGAGTCTGCAATAAAACAATTCTCAGGAACCACGAAGCCACGCCGAGGGCTGGATTATTGTAAGTAGCAGGGGCTTCCCAATTCCTAGCGTGTCTATATGTCCATGTAAATTTATTGTTTGTTATTAATGTTATTGTCGTAAAATGTGACAAATAGCCGTCTTCATTTCCTCCCATTCCTCTTCTCATGGTGCTATGTGTGTTTATACTCATCGAGGCATTTCATTGATATTTTTAGGAATATTCCTCTCTCCCCCTCTCCCTCTCTCTCCTCGCAACCACCTTTTTTTTTTTTCTTCCCCCCTTTCTTGATTTATTACAATAAACATGTCAGCAGCAGTGCGGCTGCCATTGTGTGTGTGTTTGTGAGAGAGTTGTGTTGTTTATAGCGGTGTCCAAGATAAATCATTTCGCGAGTGAAAATGATGTGCAAGCGATGATATTTTAGAGCGAGGATCTCTCTCTACCCCACTCCCTGGAGTTGATTATTTCAGACGATTTACAGTAATAGATCAGCAGCTAATATGAAAGGTCTATAGCTGGGGGTCTTAAATTACAGCATCTGTGATTACCAATTAAGGAGAGATTTGTATAAATTTGGTAAACCGGGAACGCCTCGTTGGCATATAAACCTAGCGAAAGAGCACGACCTTAATACAAAAATTACAGCTCGGAGTCCTGCGTTGCAGCATCCCTTTATCAACGATAACTCATTTTCTCCCCAGCTCCCTCTTCCCACCCTCCGGCAGGACTCCTCGCTGGAGAACAGGCACGGATTGCTTTAGGGAAGCAAGGCTATTTCTGGAGATGCTCTATTTTAAACCAGATACAGAAATCGGACTTTATAATGAAAAAGAGAAAGAGATTGCAGCAGGAAGGCTGGAAGGTCGCTGCCTCTGAGACAGGCTCGACTCTGGTCCCAGGCAGGAAGGGGAGTTTGCCCATCAAACCCAGAACAATGGGGATCTGCGGGAACTGGGGCGCTGGCGAGGGACCCCGGCAGAGGCGGGTTGTCCCTGTCACCTCTGACAACCACAGAAAGGGGAATAAACCCATCGCGGGTCATTCGTTCGTGCTTTTCTAGCAGGAGGATAACTTTGCGTGGCTGCCTAGCGCCCTGAGCTCGCTGGGATGGGTGGAGAGAGAGAATAACGGTGTGGTGATGAAAGTTAGAGAAGGTGCTCTAAGGGACGTCTTTCTATTTAGGAGCCCGGGCCTGTTATTTGCTTCAGGAAAAGCAGAGCTCCGAGGAGAGATAGCTCTGAAAATGGGCTTAAAATCTGCCAGAACCCGGCTGGCGGCTGTTACCTTTTTGGTGATTCCTATAAAAAATGTAGCTGAGCTGTATCAGGGAAATCTCTTTCGAGCTGCTGAGGGAGGGCGGAGAAGCTAAAGATCTGGGGAAGAGACGTGTGTCCCAAACAGGGGCACCGCTACCTGCTTTAATTTCAGCGCGGAAGCGCATCCTCCGCGGAAAACGGGAGGTCAGGAGTCAGGCACTGCTCTCCCCTCCTGGCTCCAAACTGGACCAAATTGGTCCTAACAGGGAGTGTTGAAAGGGAAGAAGGAAGTGGGAGATCGCGTTTTTAAATATTTTACAAGCTCCGACATGCGAGGAGTCAATAAAACTGACAACAGAAGCAAAGATTAAATGTTCGCACCGGATTCTCAGATGAGAATTCCCCCCCCCTTCCCTTTCCTCCCCTCTGCTTGCCAGCCAAGCCTCACACCGCCCGAGCGGGGATATTTAACTCTGTCTGCCAGTGTAAACCTTTATGCAGCAAAATTAGAGCAACTCAGCGACTTTCATTAAATATTAAGGGAGATCCAGGGACGGTGACTGTGCCAGAAATACAGCATCATTCTCTGTCAAGCCCTGTATTAATTTAAGTTGTCGGCTTCAAATGGATGCAGACCCTCTGCTCTCTTTTCTCCCCCCTTTATTTTATTCGGTGGTATTTTGTTTTGTTGTATTCTTCTTTTTTTCCTGTTGGCTTGGGATGTTGGACGTGAGAAACTGGCTCTTGGCGGGGGGGTGGGGTGCGGGGTCGGTGTAGGGGAGCCAGCCCGCAGCCCCTTTTAGATCAACACCGGGGATTAATTTATCCCCGGTCCAGACGCCTTTGTGCGAGTGTCGTCCTTTAATAATCAGATGTCAGGATGAGATGGGGTGGCCGAGGGCTACAGGGTCGCCCTGGCCGAGTCTTGGTACTGGGGACACTGCCCCCACCCCGGGACACAGCCTTCCTGGACCCGGAATGTGACCCTGGATAGGAGCCCCAGACCCCGATTTGGAGACTCAGAGCCAGATTAGAGTCTCAGATCCTGGATAACGGCTCCACAACTCCATTAGGACATTTAGACCCAGGAGGGCAGCCCGTAACTGAGATAGGACCCTAACATTAGTGACAAGAGTCTCAAACTTTGAAGGGGACCCCAGACCCAGACTGGGAATCGGGAGGGGCGGTGGAAGGCAGAGCGTTCCCCCTCCTGCTCGGTCCCTGACGGGGACGGGGATGCAAAACTTCCCTCCGGGCAGGATCCGAGCTGGGAAGGCACCGTTACCCGCGGAGCAGCTCCTCGGTCCCTGTTCCTGCTTCAGTCCCTCAGGGCTCTACCCCCCCCTCCCGCGTCATCTCCATCCTCCCCAAACCCCAAGGTTCCCCCCTCTGCAGTTAGCGATGACCCCAGGGAAAGGGATTCTTTTCGGCCAGAGCTGGGAAGTCTGGAGCAGAAGCCCCTGCCCTGCGCAGCCCCCGCGCAGCCCCGCCGCTCCCCACCACCCAACAGCTTCTCTGCTTTCTCAGCCCCGCTAAAAATAACAGTTCCTTACCAGGTTTAAGCTGTATTTCTTTATTAACTCCTCGAAAGTGAGTTTTTCGAAAAAATACCCCAGCTATTGCTCCTTAGCGTTTCAAACGGCAGAACACACGTTTAAGAGGTGGGAAGGGAGAGTAAGCTATTTCAGGCAGCTCGAACAAGAGCGATTTCATTTCTTTGCCCATCTCCTTGCCTTCTCCTTGCACATCATCTCGTCAGAAGTCCCTGCGCCGCGAATCCGTGTTCGTCCCTGCTCATCCCCTAAGAAATAGCCTTCCCTTCCCCTCTCGGCCAGACATTCCCTATCTCTTTTCCCAAAGAGGAAGCTATCAAGGTTGTAAATATGAGTCAACAGCACCTTAATTCATAATTTATTGCAGGCGGTAGGAGTTATTTAAGATCAAAGCATCGCGGAGGGCGAGAGCTGCACCGTGCGGAGAGCAGGGAGTGGAGGAGAACGCGGAAACCTGCAGCGTAGGCGCGGGGCTACGCGGCCGCGGGGCGGGCAGGACGTGGCAGAGGCTTTCCCCTCCCTTTTTTTCTGCCTTGGAAGGGGGGTTCAGGCAGCCTTTGCCCTGTCCGGTCCCCAGCAGCACCTCCGGGCATTTCTTCTGGCTCAGACCCGGGGCCAAGCCGGCATCACCCCAAATCCGGGAAGCGAGGGGAGGGCCCGGGGTCGATGCTTCATTTTCATATTTAAAAAGAGAGGCGAACACGAGTCACAGGCAGACGGGACAAAAGGGAAGAGCTCGGCCTCTTCGCAGTTAAACAGGCAAACGTTTGGAAACGGTGATGGTTTTCTTTGAAGTTTCGTCTTTTTTTTTTTTTTTTATTGGTGGGGAGGAGGGGGAGACGAAAGAAATAAAAGGCAATAACCACATTTCAACACTTCCCTGCGCTTAACCATCCAGGTTGAAAAGGAAGGCTATAAATCAGAGGCGATGGTGGAGATTTGACTCTTTTTTTTTTTTAAGAGCAGATACGAGGGGAGGGGTTAAGGAGAAATCCCACTCGTTGCTGTTTCGTCTGCTTTTGATGTCCGACTCAAAGCGAAATATATCAGTGTGCTTTATTGGCAGCGGTATCTAGAGGTCAGGAGAGAAGCCTGAAAACTTCGGGTCAAATTCTCTCTGAGGACATCCCGGTGAAATCAGCAGGGAATGGCAATCCGCAGGCTCTGGGGCTGGGGGGCAAGAGGGGAGAAGGACGGGCCACTCGATCCCACCGCTGCACCCCGGAGTCTGCAAGCCCTTCACCTGGCTGCGCTCCGGCCGTTCGCCCCTGCCCGGCTCTGGGTGGGTGTTGGTGGGGTTGTTTCGGTGGGGAGAGTTTGTGTGTGTGTGTGTGTCCCTCCCAGTTTTGGGGAGCCGCCGCGCCATGGCACGCTTCGCCCTCTCGCCAGCATCCAGATCCATATTTCCTCTCCCCGCGCTGAGGTCAGCTCCAGCAAAGCCGCGTCTAAAAATAACCTGCAGGATCTGGGTTGTTGCTGCTGTTACCACTCCTGCTCTGTGCTGCAAGCGCAAGAATCCAAAATATTCCCTGAAAAGGGACAGGATTTTCTGACAGGGGCTACTGGGAAGGATGGGGGTGTGTGAAAGAAAGTAAGAAACCCGGTGGGCTTTGCATAACTTTTGTTCCCTCCCCTCCTTTCTTTCTCCCTCTTCCTTTCGTTCCTTCGTTTTTTCCCCTTTCCCCAGACATATGGAATCAATTTTGAATCCTGACATTGAAGGCTGGCTCTAAAAACCAGAATCCATTTGGTTCTCCTCTCTCCAGCACCCCTTGTCACTCAGTATTAGAAGCGTCTTGCAACATTTTTAAGTCTTTATAAAGAGAAACAGCTTTCCAGAGGGATACCAAGGATTCGGGAGTGGGGGGAGGATTTTGGAGGCTTTTTTTTTAAAGGGGAACGTGCGTGGTCTTCCCCGACACCCCCTCCTCGCCCCCCTCCCCTCGGTATCGCTCAGCAAAGGGGGACGCATCATTGCAATACTTTAAGCCGATTTGGAAGAGTTTCTCTTTTTCTCCACGCCAAGTCTGTGAATCGAGCGAATCCAAAAAATCAAAGCAACTTTGAGGGGAAAAAAAAAAAAAATCCAATCCGTCCGCTAAAGCTGTCAGCAAGATCCACCGGGGTGCAATAGAGTAGTTTCTCCTCCTTAATTTGCCTGCTCCATTTGAGAATTCGCACCACCCCGATCCGGCTTCGCTCCTTCTTCTTGCAGTCCTGGGTCAGACGGTACCACAGGTAAGAAGTTAAAAAAATAAATAAAAGAGTGATGCAGCTCTGCCTTTCCTGCCTTCTCAGCTCCGGCTCTGGGAGATGTAATTAATAGCTCCGAAAGCTCTGACAAGCTTCTCCCCCGCTCCCTGCGAGCTATAGCTGACTTTCTCCTGGTAACAAATTAGGAGGGAGCAGAGTCGGGGAAGTAAAAATGATCTCGCAGGGTCCATAAAAGAGACCGGCCGCAAAACGCTTCTTTCCAAAGGCGTGTTTATCCTCAAAGTTTATCTGGGACACATTTGTTTAAAGGTTTAGCACCTCTCTCTCGTTTGAAAAAGAAACTACAAAAGCCCACTGGAAAAGCGGGGTGTTAAACTGAAGAATGTATGTGATGGTGATTTATGGCCCTACAAAGTTTTTTGTTTACTTGAAGCAGACCCTAATTACAAGGGCTTCTAAAGAAAAAAGAAAATATTTCCCAAGCTTTGTGTATGTCCAGAGCAGGTTTCCCCTCCCCAAATCTGGGTGTAGCGGCCAGATGTGACTAACAAACCTCTGGTTAGTTGAGTTGCTTTTCCTTTTAGCCGGCCAGAGCATCTGACCGAAATGGGTAAGACTGAAACTCTTCAACATTTGACTTAAAAGCGGTGGCTGCCGGGGAGCCTCAGCCTGAAAATATCAGGCTTTGAAAAAGGTTCAAGGTTTGTTTGGGTTTCAGGGAGGGAAGTCCTCGAAAATGGGTCATTTCTTTCAAACGCAGTTTCTGGGATTGCAAGGGAAATGGCCGGGAGGGCGAGACTTCGCGTGGGAACCTCGTATGTGTTATTTTCTATGGACTTGTTTCTATTCACTTCTGTCTCAAAAAAAATCTCCCTTCTCCTCCCCCGTGAACGCCCAATGTGTATTTTAAGAGCGAGACAGGAAAACCGTTTATGCACAGGGAAAAACCCCTCCAAGAAATCGAATTAAACCTGGAAAGTTTTTTCTAAATATATATATATTTGTGCTCTCTGTTCTCCTTCCGTTCCTTTCCCTTTAGCGGGAGAAAATAACTCAGTCCCCGGGACAAGTTGCCAGTTCTAAAAATGTCCTCATACATTGTGAAACTGGAAAAGTTTTGACTCAGTGTCTAATATTTCCCGAGGCGAACTGGGATTATTGGCAGAGAGCTGGAGCTCGGATACACAAGCGTCTCTTTTTTGCTGAAAATTGCTTTGCATTAAATTTCCTCGGCTTCAGAATTATCTTTACTCGCCTCCAGCTAAACTCGAAATTTTTACCAAGCGCTTGATCTGTTGGCGAATGAAATCTGAGAAGAAACCGCAGGCCCTAAGTGGCCGTAATTTAATTGATTTTATCATAAATCATCAACTTCATGAAGCACCAAAGTTTTCATTGAAGTAAATTGATATTAATGGACACTTTCTGCAATGTAACCCTATAGATCTGTACGTTGGTGGTGCTCCCGCTTCTGTTCTTTTTGGAACAGAATTTGGGAGGGATGTTTCCACCCTTCTAGTTTTCGTTTCTCCCACTCTCCCTAAAAAACAGCTTTATTTCCAGCGTGGGGGATGCGAGCTCTGCTGCCGAGGGGGGAGATCCGAGAGCTCAGCATCGCAGCAGCGGGTAAATCCAGGAGCATCGAGATGAGGCTTTTTGGGGTGGATGAGCTCCAAACAGCTGGGTTTCTTCGTGTTTGTCCCCTAGGCAGGTCATCACATCTTCCCGGGGATGTGGTGGGCGTAGTGGTAGCATCGCTCTTGAAAACCCACGCGTGTTGCCAGCTCTCTCGCCTTACTCGCAGCCGTGTTAAAAATAGGATTTCCAATCCCCACTTCCATCTCCAGGTCTTCTGCTGCGTTAAACATTACCGTTCCCAAAGCTTTCTCGCCTAATTAAAAGTTAACTAAGAGCCAGGGTGGGTGGGAGCCCTTTGATATGGTGATGAGGATGAGGGACCGCACACCCTCGCAGTAAGAGAGCGTTTCAGCGAGGGCCCGGTGCCCTGGTTCGGGGGTGCTGGCACCGCGAAGTGAGGATGCGGGGCTCGCTGGGAGCCACGCGGTCCCTAAAGAAGATAAATATTCAATATAAATATCCCAAAGCAGAGAAATGTCATTCCTTGACCACTTCTTTCTCCCTCTCCTGAGCCTCCATGCTCAGGAATTGTCTCTATGCGTGATCAGAAGAAAGCAGGTAAAGTGGAACTCATTTCTCCTCCCAGGTCCCTTCTCCCCCATGCCCAGCTCGTTCTCCAGCGCCAGCCGGGTCCAGGATTCAGGCGAGTATCACTGCAAAAAAATAACCGAAATCCTTCTTTTTCTCACAGAAATGGCCTCGGCTGTAGCATGGGTGCCTGGTTCTCCCGGGAGGCGAAGGGCAGTGGGAGAAAAGCTATGAATCCTCATTTTCTCCTCCCTCTCCCTCTCTCTCTCTCTTTTTTTTTTTTTTTCCTTTGAGGAGGAGCAGGGTTGGTGTTAAAACGAGAGGAAACGGGGACTCTGGACGTGAGCGTAGGCGGTTCCGGGGCCGAAGAGACCATCCCCAGGGCCTCCTGCCACCAAGCAGGCAGGGACCCCCTCTCTCACTTTTTCCTATCCCCAAACCCGTTATTTTTTCCCTTCGTTTCCGTCGTGGTGGCCGCTTGGCTGGACGTCGAGGCTTTGGGAGCGGTGCTGCTGCGGTCACTTTCCTTTTTGGTGTTTGTTCGTCTCCTCCGCCATCAAGTTAAAAGATAAAAGGGAAAAAGAAAACTAAAAAAGAAAAAAAAAAATTAGAAGAAAAAGCAGTGCAGAGCGTCCCAAAGGCCAGGGCAGCCCCAGCCGCAGCGGGAGGGAGCGGGGGGCATCGCCTGCCCCCGAAGCCTGGGGGAATTTGCTGATGGGGGAATTAGTGGGACTGGAGGGGGAGCCGGACATTTACCGATTCCGTATAAAATGGGCAAAGGTTGACGTGTCCCGGTCACGTGAGCGCATATTTCAAGCTATTATTTTCGTATTTGGAAGCGGGGAGAGGGGCAGAGGAAGCAAAGCGGGGATGGATATTCCCAGTCTCTGGTGAGCTGCTCCCAAAATAGCTCTTTGTAGCTCGCTGATATCGCAAATGCCGCCTCCTCTCACCCCACGCACCCCCACACCCCCTCCCCATCCCTCCTGGCTGCCCCTCAAGCCGCCCCTCCTCTGGGGCGAGGAGATGCTTTTGGCGGTGCCAGGGGAGCGGGTGCTGCGGGCACCGGGAGCACCCAGCCCCGCCAGGAGCCTGGGAGTTGCGTGCCCGCCCCGAGGTTGGTTGTGTTTTGGTTTTTTTTTGGAGGCAATTCCAAAGCACTTCCGCTGATTGATCATTAACCTGGTGAGTTATTGCTTTTCTAAGCAAAGGTCAGGGGGAGAAAAAGGTCTAATCCGTCAAGGCAAACCCACTGCTCACTCAGTTTCGTTTTGATTTCTTATCCGGGCTGGCTTCTGTTTGGGGTTTCAGGAGGTCCTGGATCCTCCATAACTCTCCCCTCCTCCTCCGAGCTTTCCCCTTCCTTGGTCTCAGTTTGTGAAGTCGGAAAACCCAAACTCCTTCTCTTTAGACAAAAAAAAAATGGGCCGGGGAGGAGGGTGAGCAGCCCCCCCGGGAGGGTGCGGTGGGTGCTGCGGGGCTCCCCCCCTGCCCAGGGGCGAACACCCGGTGAAAAGGGGCCAGGCTGGACACGCAAAAATTATAGCCCAAAATAGAGCAAAACCAGCCTAAATCAAAACAAAGGACACCCTGGAGGGGGGAACGACTCGCCCGTACGGCGAGGGAACAGATGAGAAACAAAGCAAAACAAACACCCCACTCCTCGCTCCGTGCTGGAGCCCTTATTTATGCCAGCGTCTTTTCGGCTGTTTGTTTGTTTCTCTTTTTTCCCCTCCTCCCTCCCGCATCCACTCCAAATAAACGCGATTTTCCCTCTTTTCTCCTCCTCCTCCCCTCGGGCTGCCCACTTCCCCCCTTCCTCCCCGGGCTCGGCGTGGGAGGATCTTGCCGAGGCTCAGCCCGTGTTTGCTGAGCTCACGGCGCAGAAAGGGGGGGTTTATTTTCTTTTTCCTCTTCTTCCCCCCCTCCCCCCCAACCCTACAAATCTCTCTGTGTGCTCTGCAGAGGGAACTGAAAAGCCCCAGTTAACAGGGGAAGGTTATGATATAAGTGGAATATTGCCAAAACTGTGTATTAAAGTGTGCGGGCATGGAATAATAATACTAATAAAAAATCCAGCCATAGGCCGCCGACTGGAGAAGGTCACGAAGCATCCGTGGGTGATTTATGGACTCGGGGATGTTGTCACAAGCAGAGTAGGGGTGCGAGGGGAACATTTTTATTTGAGATTAATAACATCAACATACAGAACGGAAACAGGATTATTAAAGCAACTGAATGTTTCCCAAAACGAAAATATTTTTAAATGAGATTGCTTTCTCTTTCTCCTCTTCTTTCTCCCTTCCGAGCCCTTCGTGCCAAAGTTGCGGTGATAAATCTCGGCGTGGCTTTAAAAATGTTTATGGCTCGATACCGTTAATTCTGATACCAAATCACTGCTGTGTGAATGGTGTCCTCGTACACTATAAAGCATCTCCGTCCTCCCCTGCCTTCGTGGCCGACCACATCGGAGAAACACGAAAAAGCATATTCTGAACCCACAAGGCTTGCCTCTAAGGAGAATGGCCTCCTATTTTCCCTACTGTTATCCCATTGTTGAACCCAGAGCTAATTAACTGCATGTGTTTAAACGCATTTAATTCTGAAATTACCACCAGAATTTAACTAAACCTCTTCCGATAAATCTATATATGTATATATATATATATATAAAATTACATTCAAAGTTCACCTCCAACCATGGACAAACCATTCACAGTTGATGCCAAACTATTTCCATCACGAACGCGAACCCCAGAACTGGTGAAGCGTTCCTCTCGCCGGGGTGGAAGGAAACGGTGGGGAGACAAGGGGTTGCATCAGGTTTACCGAAATCAACCTGATATCCTTCCCCTCGATGAGAATATTGGGTTCCCAATGGACGGAGACCAGTGCGGTCCCTGGAAATGCTGTGGTTGCTTGGATGGAAGAGAATCTCAAAGGAAATGCGGGGGCTTTTGTTCATTAGAGCCCATCTGCCCCCCATCCCCACCCAAAGGTTTCTCTCTGTGATTAATTCTCTTGTCCACGCTTTTCTGACCGAAGTTTCATACTTTTTTTTTCCCCTTTCGCCCCCTCCCCAGTTCTTCTCCTTTCTCAAAGTCGGCCGCTGCCTCGTGTTTGCTGGACCAGCCACCCGAGAACTGGTGAGTTTTGCTGGGTATCCTACCTGGTCCCCTGTCCGTCGGTGTCTCCCTGTCTCTCTCTGCCTTAGACCTGGAAGCCATTCCTTCTGTAAAGTCACCCAAATCGACTTTACTCTTTTTTCCCTCCCCTCCTCCAACCCCAGAACAAGCACGGCTGCCTTGGATCTCAACTGAGTATTTTCATTTTGCTACTGCCTTGCCTTTAAACTTTGTGATTTATGGCCATAACTTTGAGGGAATGTTTTAAATGGAAGATATTTCCTGTCCTGCCTTTGAAGGGAAACCCAGACAGATTGCAACATTTGCTGCTGATTTCGTGACGAGTGAGAGGGAGTTACATTTTAAACAAAAATAAGTTGCAACTGAAGCAAAGATGGCAACACACAGGGAGCCTACAAATTCTACTTACAGGAGCTCAATATATAAGCGTGCAACGAACTTCTTAATAGGGATTTTTTCGCCTGCCAGTTAAGTTTAAAACAAAATCTAGTACTTCAGAGGAGTTACTTGCAGAATTCGAGGTACTTCTCTTGCCTAGGTACTCCAAACCAGTCATGTTCAGAAACCTAGAGAGCACTTCACCTACAGAGAAGTCTTTAAAAAATACTCCGCGACTGTTTTTCCTCTTTCCTTCCCTGGGATTTC
This sequence comes from Neomorphus geoffroyi, assembly GCA_033558235.1. Lineage (NCBI taxonomy): Eukaryota > Metazoa > Chordata > Aves > Cuculiformes > Neomorphidae > Neomorphus > Neomorphus geoffroyi. The sequence goes on from JAUMJM010000097.1 coordinate 948,596, forward strand.
GACGTCGGGGCTCCAAAAATAGGAACTCTCCTGTAGCAGAAGATTTATGGCAGAGCAGTTCATAAAAAGTCAGATGGGGGTTAAAAAAAAAAAATTAAAAAAAAGAAGTGGTAGCATTGGTGTCCCTGGTCGAAACCCTCACGTCTTGGACCTGGGCGCTGCAGCCCGAACAATAGCTGGAAACACCGTAGTCCTTGGAATAAGAGTTTATCCATCACTTAGAAAACCTTGGCTGTCCAACCCAGAGCAAGTCCTCTCAAAAGTCAAATGGTGACCTGGACACCCTTCCTTTTCTCGCCAGAGTTACGAGCCCAAAGGTGTCCGCACACACACAGAAAGGGCGCTGCAAACCCTCCGACGGGTCGTACCTTCCCAGCGAAGTCCCAGAGCCTTTGTGCTCCTTCTTTTTCTTGCTTTGCTCAACGAAATTCCCCCCGTCAGCACTTCAACCCAGAGGAGCCAGAATTAAAGGAGGGGAGATAATTGCGATGCGAAACAAAAGTAGCACTTAAAAAAAAAAAAGTGCAGACACCTCAATTCCTTCCTCCCACTCCCAGCCCCTCCTCGTCACGGACTTTCCCCAACATCTTGGCGAGTTTCTGCCCGCGGCAGCCGTGTGGGAGCGGGGAGAGGCATAAATCTCCCGTGGCGACAGCAGCAGCGCCGTGCATAGCAATAACGGCGTTATTAATAATAGCAATAATAATCAGTTTTATTGTCCAGCCCCGCGCTGCCTCGGCCTCCCCCGGGGGTGCTTTGCGTCCCTACCCCCCCCCCACTCCCAAACTCCTCCCCCCTCCCCTGCCAGAGGAACCCCCAGACTCTGGGACGCACAAACTTTAACGCTGAAGTTACGCGGGGCTGCGAGTCGCATCACCACAAGAGATCCCCCCCCCTTCCCAGCTCTCCTCTGCCCCCATCCCCTGGCAAACACGGGGGCCAGCGGCTCCCAGACCCCCCTCCTCTGCCCCAGAAAAGAGGGGTTCGCACGGGGGGGGGCTCTGCCAGGAGCCCGGGGCGGCCGCAGGGCCGGGGGAGGGAGGCACCGGCTGTTGAAAGCGCCGCGATCGCCGGCGCGGAGAGGGAGGAGGGGGGGGGGACACTATGACTATGTTGAAACGGTTTATTAGCATAAATTGACACCTAATTGTTAAACACGTGAATCAAAAGCAAGCTTTGCTATCTTTCTGCCTAGGCCTCTGTCCACCACGTCTGCAATTAGCATAATTTTTCACTAGTGACGCTGTTCGGGAGCCTCGGTGGCTTTGCCCGGCAATCCCAACCAAATCTTTATTTTTAAATACCCCCTCGGCTTTATCATCCACCCCCCCCGCCCACCCCCTGTTGCCTGGATTCTTTTCGTTATTATTTTAATCCCAGCCAAGCATTGCATAGTTAAAAAGGGGGGGGGGAGGTTGTTGTGTTCAGCTTTTCTTTCTTTCTTTTTTTTTTTCCCTTCTCCTTTCCCTTCTTCCCCTTTGCCGGCTAAAGCAGAGGCCATTGTTATCAGTGAGCAGCGCGTACCAGTCTATAGGGCAACCACAACCTCAGGGTTTGGCCATTCAAAGCCCTCAGCTTTTCTGCACATCTTGGAAGCTGGAAAGCATCTTGATTTTTTTTTTTTTTCTCTTCCCAAACGGAGACTGAGAGACAATTTGAGCGGCCGTAACCGAAAGCTCCACGGGCTCAGCCCCCTCCCCCTCTGTTTTGGCTGGGGGTTATACATATACACATGCATATGCTGGATTTTTTTTCCTCTCGCTCGTATATTCCTTTAACGTTTTTAAAGGAAGGGGGGTCATTCCTTGCTTATTGATTGCGTGGATGCTGGATGTGAAAATATATTATGTCTGCCCGTGCTTTGCTCGTCAGAGACTAAGGTAAGCCGGACTCAAATAGGCTATCACTTTGTGAATGGCGGAGTATATGTCCCAATGATTTATGACCATATGACTCCAATCTCGGTTCAAGAAGAGTTCACAAGCTTTAAGCTTCCTTCCACGCAGAGACTCTTTTGCAGCCCTCATCCAGGGCCCTTTCCCCCCTCCTCCCTTGCTTTACAACTGGGGAGTTCTGGTTGGGGTGAAGCTCGGTTGTGGGGGGAGGGAAGAGGGAAATTTTAGGAATGTGTCTCTATTTTCCAGGCGTATCCACCGCAAGGCAGTTGCTGGGATTTGAGCTCCTTCCGAGCAGCCGACCTATTGTTAAGGGCATGTTTAGAATATTTATTATTAATAATTTAAATTAAAAGCGGGGCTCTCCCCGTTTTCGCAGCCTGTTGGAAATGTACCTGGGGGGGCGGGGGGAGGGGAAAGGCGCTGCTCTTCTTCATAAACACAGGTTGTGAATTTAGGGTTTCCAACATGGAGGGGATGGCTTTGCAGGAGGATACCTCTGCCTTCCGTTTCTTTTATCTTTTTTTCCCCCGACCGCCTGATTTTTCTCCGAGCATCCCCCTCCTCGCAGCCCCTGCCCTCTCGCACCTTCCCCCCGTTTTGATATTTTTATCTCCCAAATGTGTCTAAATCTTTGCACTCAAAAGTTGCTGGCGAAGAGTTGGTGGTTAAATGTTACCGCTCGCAAAGTGAAACTTGGAGCGCGATGAAACACTCCGCGCGGATCCCGCCCGGTTTAATTGGAACAGGAGATAATCGAATATTTATTATTCTGCCTGAGATTTTTTTTTTTTTTCCCAAACAATTCCTTGGAGTAAATAATTAGGATTGCGGCCGTCCCCAGCGAAGATAAATGAGCGGCATTTGTGAGGCGCTGAGAGATGAGGTACAAAGCAAATCTGCTGTGGAAGCCACAAGCGAGCGAGCTTTTGGGCGAAGGGGGTTGTAAATTTATTTTATGGACATTTAAACAACAGAAAAAAAAAAATCGTCGGTGTTATTTTTAGCTGAGCCTCTGCCCTCGGTTTTGGTTTGCGTTGGTTTTGTGGGTTTTTCTTTAAAGAAACCTACGCCAGACAGGAAGGCCTTGGAGAAATTCCCACCTCTGCCCTCGTAGATATTTTCAGCAAACCTATTCATAATAACGGCGCTGCTGTTTGTTAATTAATTCACAGCTTCTCGGCTCGGGTAGCGGAGTCGACTTTTTAATAAGACATATTTATCATGGCGAGGCAAGCAAATGAGGATCACTCCCAGCAAGGATATCACCCTCTCTGCAGACAATAATACATCTCCGTGGAAGAAACCGTACAGATTTGGGAATGCATAAAGGATTTAATCAGTGTAAAAAAAAGCCAAGCAGTCCCTTCGTGGACACGTTGGCTGAGGCTGTGTTAGGAGCGTACGGCGGTTTCAGATGACATGACATAAGAACGCAGCAGTCGGGGACGGGGAAAAAAAGATGTTATTTATTGTCGAGCTGTGGCTTCTGTTAAACCGCGGTACTTAGAAATATCGCATTAGACTTTATCTCTACAGAGTTTATTTTATTTTATTTTAGAGAATGAAAGAGCCCAGATAAAATTAAATATACAAGAGATACAATTAAATATACAATGGATATCAATTTCCAAACAAAATGCACGGTGGCTCTTCGCAAACTCTGAGCTGCAGGGAGAAGTGTCTGCCTTTTAAAATATGTGTGCTGCTTGACTGAACCTCACACATCAGAGTATTTTTGGGTCGAGATAGTTTTCATATTTCTAAGGGTATTTCTACTCTTCCTTTATGGTAAAGAAAGTTTATGCTTTGAGAAAAGAAATAGAAAGAAAGAGATATAGGGAAAATAAAAGAAGGCCAGAGAGAGAAATAAAAAAGAAGAAAGGTTCATTTTGTAATTTGAGGCTTTGGATTGGGTTTTCAGACTTTTTGAGCTTTGATGAAGGGAGGGAGGAATAATGAAAAATCAAAGGGGCAGAAAGTTAAGAGCAAATGGTCTGGTGACACGTTTGTTTTCCAAGGGAAAAAAAACAACAGCAATTAAACTGGTTTTGGGATCCCATCTTGCCAATGGCAGTTCCAGATACAGGACTGGTGAGTACAAAGCAGTGCAGGCGAGGAAAGGGAATGTTTTCTAAACACAACCTGTGCTGCCAGAGAGTGAGACTAACAAACAGGCCAAAGGAAGCACATTCTTGAATCCATGCCCCTGTTTAGATCTGCTTAAAATATTTGCACTAAATTCCAAAGACATTGTGAGTCCCTGTGCAAACAGCAAACCAAGCCAAGTGTGTCAGGACACCGTTACCTGGATAAAATATATCGACTATTCACTGTTTTCAGTTTAAAAACAAATATACTGGGCAGAGGCCCTACAGTAAACTCACTAGACTTTTAATTTCTGATGATATAGGGTCTCGCTGGTGTTTATGCTTGTGAATGGCTGATTTGAATAGGTCAGGGGTAAGAAAGCGAGACTTCATTCCTTTCATGCTTGTAGCTAGCAATTATCTGCCCTGTGTTTTTATATTTACATTAATGTGTGTGTTATCTGGACATGGATTTGGATTCGAGCACACGATGCGCTTGTCTACTTACATACACATGCACACGTTTCTGTGGGTGTGCACGAGGGTGTGTATATACGTACATAGATAAATACAGGAGTAAATAGAAGTGTGCAGATGAAACCATGTGTACTTGCAGAGTGTGTGTGTAGTTACGCATCCTGGGTGCTATCCCCTAGGGTAAAAAAAGGTGCAAAACCCGAATCAATGAGGAAAACTCCCCCCCAAAACCTGCTCAGCACTTTTGCACTGTAACATTTGTTGAGCCTCCTTTGGCTGCACGCAGGACAAAATCTGCTCAAAGCATCTGTTCACCCTGTTCTGCAGGACCCTATTCATGTCATGGGCCTTTCAGGCCCCAAGATGGATTCATAGGCTGGGTACTATTATTGTGTGTTTTCTCCTAACCTTTCAGGTCAGCTTCCAACAGACAGCTGGAAACGGCCTGTCACGTGGCCTTGGGGTGCCAATGTTCTGCCATAGGGGTGTCAAGACCCTGGTAGCCAGAAAAATCATTTTGGGGAGTCCCAGAGATGCAGAAGACAACGTACTACGACAGCTCCACGCTCTTTGGGGGTTACTCCTATGGGAGTGCCAATGGGTTTGGCTACGAGGGTCCCCAGCAGCCCTTCCAGCCGGCCTCTCATGTGGAGAACGACTACCAGCGGTCTGCCTGCTCCCTCCAGTCTCTTGGCAACACAACCCCTCACACAAAAAGTAAAGACCTGAACGGGAGCTGCATGCGTCCAAGTTTGCCCCAGGAGCACCATCCACCTCCCCCTGTCTCGCCGCCCCCAAACCCCACCACCAACAGCACCAGTAACAACAGCAATAACCAGTCGGGGAGCGGTAAAACTGCCCCCAGCAAAGCCAACCTCAGTGCAAACGCCAGTCTCACCAAGCAGATTTTCCCCTGGATGAAAGAATCGAGGCAAAACTCCAAACAGAAAAACAGCTCCCCTAGCACAGGTACACTGCTTTTCTAACTGTCTGCTTTCCTAAAGAGCCAGGTAACAAAGCCAGAGGCCAGAGTGGTCTTGTTTGGAGGGTGGGGAGAATGGGAGAGGATCCAGCAAGGATCCAGCGAGGATTCCAGTGCTGGGCATGATCCCAAGACTTCCAGCCGCACGCCATGGCCAGGCTGCGCAAACCTTGGCCCATCCTGCAGCACCGACTGCGCACACTTGGTTTCTTTTAAAAGCATCCAGAGCACCACAGGGAAATACAACCAGGTGGTTGTACAGAGCTGATGTCTGACTGTGGGGATGCAGATACGTGAAAATGTACCCCCACTGCTCAACCTCACAATGCTAAAGCAGAGCGCTTGTTCTCTTCCCACCTCCCTGTCTCCAGACACGGCAGAGAGTACGGTGCCCTCGGAGCCTATGTGTGCATATATGGAGCATACGCATGAACACAGGGATGCTCTTGCATGTGTACACGTGCATCTCCAGGCGATCAAGAAAAAAATCAATGTGGAAATATCACTGTTCTGACAAACACATTCATACAAAGTTTGAGGCACACACTTCACTCTACGTTAATACAATTTATCTGCTATATACACATTTATCTCACAAAAAGGCAGGCACAAATGTGTTTAACAATGTAAATGCAAGTATTTGTGTTATACAAATACAAGACATGCACCAGACGCGCGTGTATGTGTGTGTGTGCATTTGTATCTCGGCAAACAAAATACCTCCCAACACTGAACTGTGTTAGTATTAATTGGCTTTGCAGTGACTGCCCCCCTGCCAAATATTATTTTCTCAAAATTATCTGTTGGAAATAATCGACTTCTGAATAAATGGCCCTGGAATCCTTTTCTACATGACATGATCAAATTTTCATAAACCAGGGGCAGCTTTGGAGAACAGAACTCTTAATAAATGACATGATTATGGAGTGCAGGCTAATGCAAAGGGGTGAGGGAAAGAGGGGGGGTCGAACTCTTGTGCCTGTTCAAGGATTTATTAAGAAACGATGCATTCAATTTCTGCATGTAAGTAATTATCTTTTATTTCATTTCACGGACAGCAGAAACCTGCAGTGGCGAGAAAAGCCCTCCAGGCTCCTCAGCCTCCAAGAGAGCCCGCACAGCCTACACCAGCGCTCAGCTGGTGGAGCTGGAGAAGGAATTCCACTTCAACCGCTACCTGTGCAGGCCCAGGCGAGTGGAGATGGCCAATCTGCTGAACCTCAGCGAGAGGCAGATCAAGATCTGGTTCCAGAACAGGAGGATGAAGTATAAGAAAGATCAGAAGTCAAAGGGCATGGGGTCTTCCTCTGGAGGGCCTTCCCCCACTGGCAGCCCACCCCAGCCCATGCAATCCTCCGCTGGATTTATGAACGCCTTGCACACCATGAGCAGTAACTATGATGCCCCCTCGCCGCCTTCCTTCAATAAGCCCCACCAAAATGCCTATGCCATGTCAACTAACTACCAAAACCCCATCAAAGGCTGCCCCTCACAACAGAAGTACGCCAACACGGCCCCTGAGTACGACCCCCATGTCTTACAAGGGAATGGGGTGGCCTATGGGACTCCCAGTATGCAGGGAAGCCCCGTCTATGTTGGAGGTAACTATGTGGATTCTATGCCCACCTCTGGCCCATCCCTTTATGGCCTCAATCACCTGCCACATCACCAGGCTGCCAACATGGACTACAACGGGCCTCCACAGATGCCCCCGAGCCAGCACCATGGACCATGTGAGACCCATCCCACCTACACAGACCTTTCCACGCACCACGCTTCTTCTCAGGGCAGAATCCAAGAGGCGCCCAAGCTGACCCATCTGTGATAGGGAGCAGGAGCAGGCTCAGGCAAAGCAGATGGGACCTCGCCATGGGGTATGGGAGAGGGGAAGAGGACAAGATCGGCTTCAGGAACATTTGTGTTGAGCTATTTTCTTTATTTCGTTGATAGGGCAATTTCTATCAGTTGTTGCGCTGGTTCTTATTATTTCTGGGTTATATTTGGCACAATTTCCAGCCATTTCAGTATTTACTGCCAAGAGCAGCTCTCTCTGAAGAGATTACCTCCTGTGTTTCAACACAAATGCTTCTGAAATGGGTTTGGAGTAGTTTTATGGGAATCTAGCAGATTTTTAGCAGCTGCATCCTTCCTTTCCAAACCAAGTATGGATCATCATGGATAAATCTCGGACGCTGGAAAGGAGAATAGTCAACCAGTCAAGTCCTTACAGTTGGTGTTTCTGCATCTACGTAAACACGCACATGTGTGAATATGCAATTGAAAGAGATTCACAAGAAAACTACCCTCCTCTCCAATTGTTCCCCAAGAGGAAGCTCATGCTTTCCTTTCCAGCCTGCAGAGGAAGAGCAGCCTTTTTCTCTGAGGATCTTCCCAGCAGTCCTCACCCAAACTGCAAATATACACACCTGCCAACGCATGGGATTCACGCTCTTCCCCTCCAGGCCCTGCCTCCCCTCTCAAAAATAATAATAATTAAAAAAAAATAAGAACAAAAGCGGTCTAAGAATTGCAAAAAGTTTGGGAAACTAGTTTTTCAAATACCTAACCCCCTCCACCAAGAATGACAGCAGTCCAAAGAGAGGAAGAGAGTTGACAGGTCTGAATATTTTCCCACCTTCGCCTCTGATGACATGAAGTCTCCATTTGACGATGCCAGGGTTTTTTTTGTTTTGGGGGTGTTTTTCTTAGGGTTCATTAATTGAAAAGCAATCTTAAGACTTGGAAGTCCTACGCTTCTTTCCTCCTCTTCTCTTGACCTTACGTGAAAACAGGGTATATTTGAACAAACGGAATGTCCTCCAATCGAAGCAGAAGTGAATGGATCTCTAGTATTTGCTAATGCTTTCTTGTCTGGACATCTTTGTTGCACTTAGAGTTTACATATAATGGGTATTAAAACAACTTTGAAGGGCATTCGTCCAACTCAGTCGAGACGTCCTTCAATAGGTGTGTGTTCTGGTGAACATTCATATATATTTATTGGTTATAGCCAGTTTAAAATATTTTCCTTTTTTTGTATTATTTATCCCCAATATTATGTATTTATATGAGGAAAAAAGAATCAAATTGTACTTTTTTAGTATTTACTTGTTATAAAGGACATTGTGTTTCCTTGTCATTGTACAACAAGCTTATTTTAGTTATTGTAATTTAGGAAGACCAGTAGTTTTATGTTACCTTCGTACTTATGAATAATGTAATTAGTTCTACTGGAGGCATGAGAGCAGAACCAGACTGTAATTGTATAGTCCTGAATTAGAAGAACTATAGCGAATCCCTCCCTCCCACCTCACCCCCTCCTCTTTGGAGAGCTTTCTTTGTTCTTACAGTAGTTATTTTATTTCCTCGCTTAAGGGTTGTCTGTTGAACAATTCTTGAATAAACTTTCTGTTATCAATTTTACCTTGTCCGATCAGTCGGATTTAGAGGCTAAAAGGACAATCTGTGAGTGAAAACAGCCGAGAGGAGGCCGGGAAGGGGCCCCTCCAAGTGTTCTCTAGTGCAAGCAGCGGGGTTCCCGTCTGCGCCCCCGTTTTGGGGTGAAACTGTGTGGGTTCGGGTGCGGAGCGGCCTCGCTGCCGCCTGCGCGTCTCCTGCGCGTTCCCTGCGCGCCCCTTGCGATGCCCCTGCGCGGCCCGGCCGGCGGCCACAAAGGCGGTCACGTGGCGCCGGGGCCGGGCTGCCATTGGGCAGGGAATGAAAACAAAGGAAAAGGATTAATCACCAAAAAAACCCAACCCAAGAGAGAAAGGACCCAGAGTGTCCATGCGGGAACCTTTAAAACGAAGAGAAACGAAATTCCTTGTTATCATTAATTAATATTTAAATACGCGAATACGTGCGCACTAACGCACACGCGTGCACACGCACAACTCACACACGTGTGCGCAGCCCTGCACACACTCAGAGCGACGCACGCAGCTAAAATTGTTATTTATTTAATATTTATTGAAAGAGGGGAAAAGCCGCTGCCAAATGTCAGTGGGAGCAGGAGGGAAAACGAGCTTCGGCGGCAGCAAAAGCAGATGGGATAACACGGTGAATAATTCACCTTTCGTGCTCCGAAGTCCTAAGAAAACGTCTATTAAAGCAACCAGGGCTTTTAAAAGTTTGAGGATTGTGGAAAGGGGGTGAAGCGCTGGCCAGGCTCCCGGGGGTGATGGAGAGGGGAAGGTCCCCTCTGGGCCACAGGAGAGGGGATTCTGATCGCTGCCCGGAGAAATGGAAGGGAAGGCTGGAAAAGGTACAGGAAAAGGGCTGGGCTGTAGGAACAGGGACTGTGTGTGGGGGGTATCCACTCAGGTGTGCACAGGCAGGAACATCCATAGACACCGGGATAAACCCTCACCTATCAAACAGTCGAGCAGAGAAAGCATTACATGAGAAATGATCTTGTGCTTCTTTCCATCCCCGATCTCTCTTAATAAATGAAGTTCCAGGTTAATAATTACAACCTTGGCGCAATAATAAATAACGGTGCAGCAGGGACAGGGCTTGTTTTTCTCCCCGGACCGGGCTGGGCGATGCCCATCCATGCAGAGCGCGGTTTCCCTTTCGGGAATACCGGGATTTTAAAGCATAAAAGCGTGCGAGCTCGGTTCGGAGTCAAGAGCCCGGTCTGGGCTGGGGTCTGTCGGTGCCTCCCTCCCCTCTCGCCTACGATTTTCCCTGCCTCCATCCCTGTCGCCATGTTTGTGTCAGGGATCCCCGGGAACTCGTTAAAATCGGGAAGGGAAAGGTAATAATTGCGGGGCTCCTTTTCTCCCACAGCTCATCGCATCCACGGGTTGATTCACACGGAGGAGTCAGGCCCCAGTTTGTCTTTACTCCATTTCTCGACCGTTCCCTAACGCTTTTATTGGTACAAAGCGATGCCTTTACCCTGGAGCTGAGATGGTTTTTTCCCTTGTGTCTCAGCCTGGTGCGTGGGAAAAAGCCCTCTTTCCCCAAGAGGTTCTTCTTTTTTTCCCATCTTTTTTTCTTTCCTCGACCCCCCTTGCAACTTCAGCGTCAGCAAAAGCAGCCAGAACCGTTGGGAGAGGCTCGGAAGAGTTTCCTTTCACATCCCAAACTCAGTCGCTGTATCCAAGCTCCCCAGCTTTGAGGGCAGCATCCCTCAAAGAGCAGGGAGGAACCGGCAGCCTCATGACAAAACCCGACACCCTCAAACTCTGCTGTAACCCAAACAGGCAAGAAATGATTGAGAACTCAGCTGCTAATTTTTACATCGGTCCTGATTTTCTGAGATTGAGTGGATTAGGAAAATTTCGATAAGCGCATTCACAGAAATGAAATATTTCGGGAATTTCTCCTTTCAATTGAGGGTTTTTTTGTTGTAAACGCTTTTTTACTTTCTTCACCTCTTTGCTAAACCAGGCTTCAGCCCCGGCTACAGCTTTAGATTTATTCTCTTCCTCAGGACCCCTCACCACCCACACGGATGCTTTAACTGACAAAAGTTTCCAGGCTTCTCCCTGCGTGAATGCAGCCCGGTCCCTCTGCTGCAAAATAGGAGAAATGGAGCTTGAACAAACACCAAAGCGGTACCGTTCCCACTCTGCAGCAGGCAGCTTATTTTTTTTTTTTTTTCCCCGACATTTTTACTTCCTTTCTTCCCAAATTCAGACTCTTGGATTAAACTTTTAAAATCTTTCTTGGTTTAAGTCACTCTTCACCAAAAGCCAGATTTCTTTGCTGAGTGAGCCAGGCCGAGCTGTCAAAAGTCTTTCGAGAAAAAGATTGATCGTTTCTCTCTTCTTTTCGGCTTGTCTGGACCGGGGCACATTAAAAGAAGGGGGTGTGTGTGTGTGTGGGGTGGAGGGATGGATTCTTCCTGGGAAATGACTTTTCATTTTATTTATTTATTTTGTAAACTCTGGAAGTGGAGCTGTTTATGGGTGATGGGGGGAAAGGGAGGAAAAAGCTGGGTAGAACGAAATGTGACTTCAAAGATATCCGTGGCCTTCAAACATGTTTGGCCTCTAAGGAAAATGCAAAGGGTGCATTAAGTGTGGCTTTAGAAGCAGAAAGATTGCGCTGTTTCTTTAACAGCAATATAACAGGATAAATCAGGCCAGTTTAACTCGACTTGAAACCTCACTTCATTTCCTAAGTGCTCAGATCTGGACTCAAAAGCAAAACCTCCGAGCAGACCTTCCTGCGGGCTTGAGTTTCCCAAGCTCTGCGGTTTGTACAGGACAGGCAAAACCACCGCGACAGCCCCGGCCCCGCCTGCCACACCCGACATCCCGGCTCGCCTGCACCTCGGGGGGAAAAGCCCCTTTTCCCACGCCTGGTTTCCCCTCCGGGGGCACAAACTTTCGGGAGAACGTCTGGAGCCTCTGGGTGCAGGCAGGGCAGGCAGCACCGGGCAGGGCAGGCAGCACCGGGCAGGGCAGGTAGGGCAAGCATCCCCAGACAGGACTGGCACCCCCAGGCATCTCCCAGACAGAACAGGCACCTCCAAGGCAGGGCAGGCACCCCCAGGCAGAGAGGCACTCCCAGACATCCCCAGGCACCCCCAGACAGACAGCCCCAGGCAGGCAGGCACTCCCAGACATCCCCAGGCACTCCCAGACAGAACAGGCACCTCCAAGGCAGGCAGGCACCCCCAGGCAGAGCAGGCATTCCCAGACATCCCCAGGCACCCCCAGGCAGGGCAGGCACCCCCAGGCAATGCAGGCAGAGCAGGGAGTCCCTGCCCGCAGCCCGGCAACCCCGGCCGAGGAGGGATGGCAGCGGGCAGAAAGGGGGTAGGGGGTGTCTTTTCTGGAGATCTTCTCTCGCCTCTTTTTTTTTTTTAATCAATTAAAGAAAATAATGCTTTCTGTTTGCCACCAGGCCCCGCCTGCCATTGGCCACGGCTGCCCACGTGACCAGGAATTGGCTGCAATTTCGCCCCAGTCTCGAGTTTAATAGAGCAAGGTCCCCATACGCCTGTATTATCAGCAATATAACAATTATAAAAAGCCCGAGAATCATCATCATCATTGCCATAAAAACTGAGGCCCTCAGATTTCTTTCCCTCTCCCCCTCCTCCTCCCTCTCCCCCCTCCCGCTTTTTAAACCCTGGGCCCTGGAAAAGCCATGAATTTTGAATTTGAGAGGGAGATCGGGTTTATAAATAGCCAGCCTTCGCTCGCAGAGTGCCTGACGTCTCTTCCCGCTGTCCTGGAGACATTTCAAACTTCATCAATCAAGGACTCGACATTAATTCCTCCTCCTTTTGAGCAAACCGTCCTCAGCCTGAATCCTTGTTCCAGCAGCCAGGCGAGACCGAGGAGCCAAAAAAGAGCATCTCATGGCCTGCTCCAGCTCCAGCCCCAGCCTCCGGCGCAGCCTGGCCCCTTGGCAGCGGAATTCCCCTGGATGAAGGAGAAGAAATCGTCCAAAAAAGCTACCCAGGCTCCATCCTCTTCTTCCTCCTCTTCCCCCCCATCATCTTCCTCGGTGCCGGTCCCTGCCGCAGGATCTCCTGCAGGTTCGTATAACGAGGGGGATGAGGGGGTGTCTGCTAAAATCGGAGAGGATCCGAATAATAAACAACTCCCCCTCCCCAGAGCAGCCCTACCCCAGCCCCCAATCCCCAACAGACTTTGCCCCCACCTCCCCCGACGCTCTGTCACGCAATAACATACAGGGCAGCGCTGCACCCAGCCGGGGGAGGGGGGGATTTGTCCCCTACCCTCCCCCCCCCCCCCAACCCCACCCGCAAAGAAAAGAGCAAATTGTTCTAATTTCTGCGAAAGCGACGAGGCAGAGGGGTATGGGGGGAGCTGGGCTTTTTATTATCTCCAGCGGGAGGACCTGGCAGCTCAGCCCAGCTCAATTCACTTGATTTTCTCTCCCCGTTTTTTCTTCTTCCTTTTTTTTTTTTTTTTTTTTATATATAGCCTACGGGGGGAAAAAAAGCCACGAAAGAAGAGCTGGGGAGGCGGGGTGTGTGTGTGTCTGTGTGTGTGTGTGGGGGTGCAGACGGGTGGGTAACGTGGAGATTTCTCCCAGCAGGATGAGGAGGTGAGAAGAGTGAGAACTGGATTCTCAACAGTCCAGCTCGGTGGGGACAGCCGACTCCCCATGGAAAATAAAATAGATACACCCCAAATCCTTCCAATAAAAGAGCAGCCCCTCCCCGAGGCCCCCCCTGGGCCGGGGAGCTCAGCAGCCCTGGCAGGGACCCTCATTCCCGCACGACAAATTGTTTAAGGCACAATCCACTGTTTCAGTGTTTTAATGGATAAAGGCTCGGGCAGGAGCAGGGCGGAGCCCGAAGATGGTACAGGAATAACGAAATCCAGACCCCGCAGCGCCCACCCGCAAATTACTGGCAAACGGGAGAAAAAACCCAAACCAAAACAAGGAGGGAAAGGGTCGAAATTCCCCTTCTCCGCGGAGCTGGCGGAGCAGGAAGGTCTCTAAAGGAAGAGGCCAGGGAGCACAATCCTTTCTCCTCCTTGGGAAAGGAGAGCCCTCTTTCAAGCGGGGAGAGTTTAATTAAACATTTGTTTTCTCCCGCAGTGGCTCCCCTTCCCCTCATCCTCGTTCGTGCGGGGCACGGCTCTGCCCTGCCCGCAACAGGGAGGGGAGGGATCCGGACCCCGCGCTTGCTCCCCCTCTCCCTCTGTTTTTTGCAACGTGCGGTTTTCCATGTGTTTAAGACATCCAGGGGCTGGCAGACAGCAGCGGCTCCAGGAGGCTCCGAACCGCGTACACCAACACGCAGCTGCTGGAGCTGGAGAAGGAATTTCACTTCAACAAATACCTCTGCAGGCCGCGGCGGGTGGAGATCGCGGCTCTGCTCGACCTCACCGAGCGGCAGGTGAAGGTCTGGTTCCAGAACCGCCGCATGAAGCACAAGAGGCAAACGCAGCACAAGGACCCCCCCGACGGGGACCTCGCCTACCCCAGCCTGGACGAGGGCAGCGACCCCGCGGAGGAGGCGGAGGGGAGCCCCGCTCTCGGCGCAGCCCCGGAGCCCGGCGCGCAATTCCAAAGGGAAAAGCCGGGCAGCGAGGAGCCCGGGAGCCGGCTGGAGGCTGGGGGGCAACGGGACCCCTGCCTCCCCGCCCCCTCGGGCCCTGCCTACCCCGGGGGCCACGATTCGCCTTTGTTGCCCGAGCTGAGCATCTTCTCGGCTGAGTCCTGCCTTGCCGAGGGGCTTTCTCCCGCACTCCAGGGCTTGGAGAGCCCCGTCCACTTCTCCGAGGAAGACCTGGACTTTTTTACAAGCGCACTTTGTACGATAGATCTGCAACATTTAAATTTCCAGTAGCGACCCCCTCTCCCCCAACTCCTTCGCCGTTTCTGCTCCTTCCAGGAGCACCAGCCCCATCCCGAGCCACTGCCGGGTCCCTGCAATAGGAGGGGGCACCCCCCAAATAAACCCAAACCATCTCCCACTCAATCACCCCATCCCGCCCCCCAAACCACTTACTTTTAAAGCTCCTCACACTGCGGGACTCGAATCCCCCTCCCAATATTTATTCTAGAAGGCTCACGTGAAAGAAAAGCCTGAGTTTTGCTTAAATGCAGGTATTTAATGATAGTTTCCCCCTCCCCTTATTTATTTTAAAGAAAGCAGCCGGTAGTTCTCATATACAGCAGAGATGTCAGCCCCCAAGAGAAAACATTTGTAAATCCTTTCAAGGACTTTCTCAGGAATCAGAATGAGACTTTTAGATTTCTTAATAAAAATAAAATAAAATAAAAATCAGAGGAATTTTCCTTCCTCTTTTTAAGTTTTAGATGTAGACTATTTATTCAAATCCTTTAATAGTAAATGGCAAATTATTTATTGTACATTATTTTCATAGAGTAAATAAATGTCTTTATAAAACCAAGAAACGGGTGTTGCTGCATATTTAGATGGAAAATGTGCTATTTGTTCCCTAAATTATTCGCCTTCCTCTGTCCTGCTTTGCAGAAATGATGTCCTAATAATCTCCTCGTGTGCACTGAGAGAGGAGACAAAAGGATTTGCTCCCAACTAACATTTCCAGAGGCTTCGAGAGTCAGGAATCTTTAATGTAGCCAGTTCTGCCTGCATTTTCCTTCAGCTTGGTTTTATTTTTTACTAAGTCAAAACGGGAAATTTGTTTCTAATTTTAACATTTGCGGTTTTTGAGGGGGTTTGTTTGTTTGTTTGGGGTTTTTTTGCAATGAAACAACCCCTCCTGTAAGGAAAGCGCCGGATAAAGGGGTGGGAAGCGACACAAAGGCGCTGGGAGAGGCGCTGGGGCCGCTGCGCGGAGCCCCCGCACATTCCGCGGCCCCTTCCCCGCCGCCATCCCCCCTCTCCCCCAGCCCCTCTCCCTGCCTTCAGCCCACTCCTCCTCTCCTCTCTTGCCGCAGCAAACCCAAACGTGCCGTATCACAATTTTATTGCGGATTAAAACGTCCCGAACTACAAAAAAAAAAAAAAAAAAAAAGGCGGAAAGGGAGGATTTGGAGTAAATGCAAAAAATCCACCCGGGGAGGTGGTGCGTGCCGGCTCTTTCGCCAACAAATAAATGCTGGAGGGGGGAAAGATGAGCCTGAAAGAGGGCTTTCTTTTTTTCCTCTCTTCTTTTTCAGCAACACAAACCAGAACTTTCCCGGCCTTATAAATCCGGGATCCCCTTCATAAATCCGGGGTCTCCTTCATAAATCCGGGATCTCCTTCCAGGGCGGTTTGTGCTGCTCGGTCCCGGCTGGAGGATCCCTTTACGAAAGCTTCCCGGCAATGTGTAATTTTAAATCCAAAACTCATATATCAGGGAGGGAGGGGGAGGCGGCGGCGGGGGGCTGGGGAGGCTGGTGAATGAAAAGGGGTCAGCGCAGGAATCAATCGCGGTGACACCCAAAATAAATCACGTTACGTCTTTGCTAAGTCACTGGTGTTTCCTCAGACACGGCGGAAATCTGGGAGGCGTTCAGGCGGGCTTAAAAGTAACGCGGAAAGGAGAGCTCGGGAAGGAGGGGGGGCTGGAACCGCGGAGGTGGCCTTGAAACGGCGCAGGGAACCGCGGAGAGGAGCGGAGCAGCCCCGGGAGCCGCGCTGCCATCAGCCTCGTTCTCCAGGGTTTGGGGGAGGGGAAGGCTCGGCCTGGGCTGCCTTGGGGTCCCGGCCTTTGGGGGCTCCCTCACCCTCCAGAAAACCAGAGCTGCTGCCTGGTGTGCTTGGAGCTTGCCCGAGCGGTGTGAAATTCCCCCCCGGAGTCTCCAGGGAAAGCGTGGAGCCCGGGAAGCTGCCGCGTGGTCGGCCAGTATTTTATTTTGCATTAAGAGCATCAGACCCAGGCTCGCTTTCTACTTCGGGTTGTAAAAAGAAATAAAACTAAATTAAGAAAACCCTCGACAGATGTTTTCGAGATTGCTGTTGGAAGATCTGGATTATCTCTTCCCGCTATAACAAAGAGAGGGGAGGGATTTTTATCGCTACCTTTTTATTCTTAATAATATTTCCAGCTCTTTCCCTACCAAACGAGCAGGCGTTCAAACCTGCTGGCATCTCGCTCTGGAAAGGAGTAGGTTTATATTGAAAATCGAAGTAGATTGCAATTAAAATATGCAAGTGAACATTACTTAACACCATCCCATAAATAAAAGGAGGCGCCTAGTGCATCACTTGCACTGCCTACAAACGAGTCGCCTTCCCACCCTGGCCTGGGAGTCATCACATCCCTCCCCCATCGCGCTGCCCTCTCTCACCGATTCCTCTCCGCTCTGGAAGTCCCAGAGCCACGCGGGGGGAAAGAAAGCCCAGGCACAGCCCGAGTACCACAGAAGGCTATTCATTATCTTTAAGTTTATTTAATATCTCCAGCTTCTGGAACGTACTCAGCGGCAGCGTTGGCACTGCCAGACGTTGTCTATCAAAGCACCATTTGTTCCAGTGCTTTACAGATTTCCCCTCTCGCCTCCTCCCCCTCGAAATCCTGAATACAGGCTTGTTGGGGGACGG
Organism: Neomorphus geoffroyi; assembly: GCA_033558235.1. Taxonomy (NCBI): domain Eukaryota; kingdom Metazoa; phylum Chordata; class Aves; order Cuculiformes; family Neomorphidae; genus Neomorphus; species Neomorphus geoffroyi. The sequence goes on from JAUMJM010000097.1 coordinate 966,002, forward strand.
CAGGAGCAGGGAATCAGATGGTCGGGGCTGGCCCACGCCAAGAGCCCCGAGCGCCGACGGCGAGCCCGGGGCCGGGGCGGCTCAGTGCTGCGCCAGTGACCTCTCAGCCCTGCCAGATCCCCAGGGAATGCTCTGCCCTGTCTGGTCCTCGGAGGGATGCTCAGCCCTGCCAGGTCCCCAGGGAATGCTCTGCCCTGCCCGGTCCCCGGAGGGATGCTCAGCCCTGCCAGGTCCCCAGGGAATGCTTTGCCCTGCCCGGTCCCCGGAGGGATGCTCAGCCCTGCCAGGTCCCTGGGGATTGCTCTGCCCTGCCCGGTCCCGAGGGTCTCTCAGCCCTGCCCGGTCCTGAGGGCCCCTCCGCTCCGGTCTGGAGGTTTGGATCATGGATCTGCCCATCCCCTTTGTCTCTCAAGAGGAGGGAAACTTCTTATTCAACTCCAAAATACGTGCACATGGACGCGTCTCCGCAAATTGGTCTCGCAGCGGATTTCCACAAACACACCCTCCCTTTCCGTGGGGAAGGGAGGAGGGGAAGGGAGGAGGGGAAGGGAGAGGCGGAGGGGAGGAGACAAGGACACCGGCCTCTGCAGGGTCCCCTCTCGTTCGGGGTTGGGAGAGGGTGGGAAAGGGGCTTTCACGAACCCCCAAAGTAACCCCTGACACCTTATCAATACAGATCTCTAACAAGGGCCTTTTCGCAGATCATAATGACTCCTCAAAGTTGCTGCAGGTCTAGAAAGCATGCCAGTCACAGCCACAGATCAATTCTACACCCACGGAAAGTGACTTAATAAATGGAACCTCGCCAGTTATTATCCTTGCTAACAGCAGGGCCCTTCTTATTTGTCCTAATTAGCAAGACTGAAATGTCGGAGGAAAGAAGGGGAATATTCAATAAAATCTAAATTATTGAATGACTGTAAGATTTCGCCATTAGTTCAGCCATTCTTTACCTTCTTCAAAATGTCAAACAAATGGGGAATGCATATTTGCAACCCTGCCCTTCTGTTCTGTGCAACTGGAGGGCATATATTAAGCATATTAAGCGTATTCAGCTCTTGATCGTTGTCAAAACACTGCAATTGCCTCACGATTATTAACCTAGAAATATGCAAATGAGGTACACTCACACGTGTTGTAGGGATGCTAAAGTAATATTTATCTTGTGCTGATCTAGTCTGGGGATGTGTGTGCTAAAGAGCTACTCGAAGCCCTGAAGATGTTGAACCAACCCATCAGAGCCACGGGAACGCTCCAGGCGGAAAACGTGCTGTGAAGGAAGAGCGGAAGAGACAGCGAGGCAGCAGCTGAGCCTTTGGTGAGAGATGGGAAGAGTTAATTCCTGGGGAATCACCTCGACCTTTCTCCTGAGCTGCCGGTGCCAGGCTTCGGCTTTCTGGGAATATCCCTCCAGTGATCACTTCCTCAGCTGAGCTGTACAACCTTTTCCACCATTGAAACGCACCCAGTCCTCAACGGCCGGAGCTTGAGGAATGCTCCTAGTGCTCCACCACCAGAAAAGGAAGGAGCTGGCAGAAGGGAACTTCTGCTCGCCATCCTGGCACCTCCCGAATCTATCCCAGCTTTGCCAGTTATTTTTTTTCCTTTATAAGCATCGAACAGGTTCCACAGAGTCATCGGAGGAGGAATTTGGTCTTTTGGCGCAGGAGGAGGTGGGATTTGAGGGGTTTGTGCCACTCTGAAAGGGAGAAAATATCTAAAGAGGCGTTTCTCGCTCAGATCTTCCACTCAAAGTGTTGGTCAGGAGACCGAGAACTTAAAACCTGTCCCTCTCCCTTGCTCCATCCCTCTCTCTGGGGGATGCTGACTACCTGTGGACCATCCCGGTCCAAGGAGCTACAGGACATGGTGCTGGAGCCGGTCCTGGTTTCCAGTCCCACCCGACCTGTGCTGGGAGAGAAGGGTAAGGACTGGCCGGTCCCCTCCGCCGCGGCCGCCCCGCTCCGAGGCGGCAGATAACAGTCATTACATCTTATCTTAATTGTCTTGTATTTACTCTGCGTCTCGGACATAGCCCGGTGCTTGTAACTCATTAAAAGGATTCCTTCTGCACTTCTTTGGACTCCCAAACTCTGGACCATTTTTCCATAAACTACTTTATTTCCCTTCTTCTGTTTTTAGCCCCAAATATAGCTTAGCAGGCTATGATCTGACCGAGACACACGCCGGGGCTATGCGTTGCTCTGACAACTTCTAGGGACAAGTGCTTTTTGGCGATAACGAAGTCCGCAGCCAAACACGCACCCCCAGCGCCAGCAGAAGTCGCTTATAAATCACCCCGCGCGGAGCCAGCAGTGACATTTCTTATGCACTACACAAACTTTCGCCACAGAGAGTTATATTTAACTCCAAAACGAAGCATTTGAAGACTCTGAGCACCCTGGAGCCTTTGGAAATGCCTCATTCCTTCTGTGTCGCCTGCGCAGAAACATCCCCGATCTGTCTCGGGTGAAGATTTCTTCCCACAGTCTTGGAAGGGCCCTATGCCCATGCCAGGAGCTGTTTCAAAGCAAACAAAACATCTCCTAAGGAAAGGCGAAGTGTCCCCTCGCTCTCCTCCACGGGCTGTTGCAGCCCCGAGTTCCATGGAGCCACTTTATGCCGCTAAAAGGGAGAAACTGCTCTCAAGAACAGGTTTATTTTAATGAGATGTCTTCATCGAGTTGGAACAAAAGACATGATTTTCCTCAGGGGAGCAGGCTCTGCATCTCGCTAATCCAGCAGAGAGGGGGATGGATGTGTTTCCACCTGGGACAACGAGTACCGAGATCTGTCACACCAAATCCCTCTTCCCGGGGTGGATGGAGTGGCCCAGGGCATGCGATGAGAGGTCCCCTGCCACCAAGAGCTCCGCAGAACAACGGGGTTACCCTGCTGATGGCCTCCTCGTTTCTGATCCACTCATCATTTGCTGCCTGGGGTTTGGGAGACGTCGCTCTTGAAGTGCTTTGGGCCCGCATCAGCTGAGGGCAGTGGGAAAGCAGCTCCGTGCGGAGCTCAGTGCGAGGGCAGTGATTCCTTCCACAACCAACGGACCCTCCGGCCCCGCGCCTGGACAGAGGTCTCTTTTTCGAGGAATAAAATTCGCCGCTCTCTCCAACCTCATCCATCTCCAGATATTTCATTCTAATCCTGTTGAGTTCAAGTCAGCAGCACCCCCCAACCTGTGTTGTGTAGGGTAGCAATAATTACTGTCTTCCTCAATATATAAGTGAAAACCAAGTAATAAATACAATCAAAAGTTAATTAACTATTTTCTGGGAGGGAGGAGGAGAGAGAGAAGACAGAGCTCTGATCATCTGAGAATCTCCATTTACACCTTTTCTTTGATGGCCTTGAGCATCTTTCCACTCTTAACTCCCCATATAGGAGGTTTTAAACAAATATTTAATGATAACTGGGTATCATACCTTCTCCATAAGGGCAATTAGACCCGGTAATAATAGAACACTGAGATTCAGGGCAAGAGGCTAAGCAGGAAATTCGGGAAAGTGATTTCTAAGCGATTCTCAGGGTGCCTGCACGCTCGTTGACTCTGAGGCTTCCGAAAACACTGCACAGTGGCCGCAAGCCATGTATTTTGGTGAAGACCACCTCACTTTGTGGGAGTAAGCGGAGCCGGAGGGCAGTGGGGGTGAGGTGCAGCTCGCCCTCCCCGGGGCCGTTAGCCTGGCTTCTCGGGGAAGGGGCACCCAGGGGAGACCCAGGGAGGGATCCCAGTACCTTCGCACCCACCGCACCCCGAAATCTGCCCAGTGTTTTGCTGCCTGGGCTGCCACAGCAGGTACGAGGTGAGAGGTAAGAGGTGAGGGAGCGGGCTGCGAGGAGGAACAGATGGCGAGTGGTGAGCGGCCCCGCAGTGCCCGGGGGCGGGGAGGAGCGGGGAGCAGCGGCCCCGTTCTGGCTCCAACACCCCATCTTCCGTCATCTGATCGTCAGCTCAAAGGAGGAAACAAAACCACCTTTGCCAAAGTGATTCAGCTCCGCACATTCCTTCCTCGGCTCTGCCCTCACTTTCATACCCCCGGCTCACCAGCCTCTTCACTTTCCCCCAAAGCAGGGACTGGGGCTGCTCCGTTGGGCCCCGGACCGCACTTCACCCCCTGCTCAGGTCGGGATGTTCGCTGCACTTCATGGCTAAACGGGTGACCCCGTCCTACCCGACTTTCCATCTATCAAGGAAACTGTTCCACCTCCCAGCTGCTCAGGACTGAACTTCGGTTCAGCCTTCGCTGAGAGGAGTCGTAAGGAAAACATTTCCCTCCAGACTCCGCAGCAGTGAACTCTCTAGGAGTTAATTCTGAAACTCCAGGAGACATCAGGGTTTTAATGACATAAACCATCCCCTTAATGCAACAGGGGAGTGAGATCTCGGTGGAAAATTATCAGACAATACGAAAGAATTGATTCAAGGACGAAATAAACATCTATCCTTTTCTTCTTTCATTTTACACCCATAAATCACCTATTGTAAGCATCGTTTAAATAGAATACATTCCATTTAAACGCGAGTGCAACATAATGTAAAAAACACTCCTGGAATCAAATTAGAAACCGTTTTCTCTTGCAAGGGGAATGACACGAGAGTTACTTTGAATCTTTGCAATCACTTTTGGTTGTTTTATGCAAAAAAAAGAGAGGTAGCGAGTTTCACAGAACGTTTGTAACCTAAAAGATTTTCTTTTTGAATATCTCAGCATCAGCAAAGTCGGCAGAATAAATGAATAAATAGGCACGCAGCTCTGGAAATAGTTCTCTCCTTATTCTTTTTACTGAAGAGCGAGAGTTGTGATGGGCTAAGCCACACGTTTTCTCTCAGGGGTTTAGAGAAAGGAGGAAGGTGAATGCTGTGGCTGTCTCTGTTGCAGTTTCTTAACAAATGTTACCCCAATGTCTTGCATCAGCCAAACCCACCAACCAAAGGACGTGTTTATGCTTTTCGAAGTGAACTTTTGGCCTGGAGGAAAAAAAAAAAAAAAAAAAAGAGCCCTCCTGGTTCTTCTTAGAGGCTGAATAACCAGTAAATATTCTGACAAGTAACAAATGACTGTGGGCGTCATATTGTTGGGTGCTCTTGTCTCCCTTCTGCTAACAAGTAAATAAATGTTGCCTACCTATGTTTCCATTCTCCGAACTGTGGAGTGGCCGGCCTGAAGTCAGTGGCTTTCCACCTACTCACCAGCGGGACTCTGCTAGGGGAAAGCTCCGGTCAGAAAACGGATTTTGGGAAAGATCAAACCAGATTTCCCATGGAAAAGCAGAGCTCAAAGTTCCAGCATTAATTAAAGCCCTTAAACCGTCTCCTGTTCTCAGCAGTGAATATGTAGAGGGTAGGTGCATGGGTGAGGGGATGGACAGAGGCATGCACAGACACATGGATCATTTTGGGTTCCGTTCCTCCAATTGCTTAAGCTGGACATGGTATTTCTCCAACAAAAGACATTCTGTCTTCCTAACTTTATTTCGTTGCCTCATTAGAATATTGATTTGATTACATTGCTTTTACCCACCCTGGTCCTAGACACAAAGCCGGTGAGGAAGAACTGAAACACATGGAGCGTATCTGTCTTTGGAGCTTTTATTGACTCCTCAGCCCAGAAAACGCCAAACGTTCACTTCACTTTCTAGGGAAAGGTTCGAAATGAAGAGAAGAGCATCCTTTTGTGCTGGGGGGAAGAGCTGTCAGACCTCCCTACCTCTTTCTCCTCTGTCTTTTTTTTTCCACATGGAGCTGGGGTGGGGAAAAATCTTTTTAAGTTGGGGCAGAGGGAAGTTCTGTTGGAATTGGCATAACTTGGGGGCCTTTTTAGCACTTAAAACAGTCATGGATAATTCTAATTCTTCCCCCAGCCCCTCTTCCCCCCCTTCCCAGCACCCCGCCTCCCTCCTCTCTTTTAAAGTCTTTGAGGAAAGATTTTGACGTATTCGTGTTGTTATCAGATTGATGGGCAGGGTTTGATTGAAACCCCTTTGTCATGCAAATGCCAGGGCCGTGATGGATGAGCTGGGAGATGGGACAAACTTCAGGAGCCCCTCGCCCATTGGGCTGGGGGAGGACCACGTGGCTGCCCCCCTTGCTCCCCCCGGCCCCGCCGAAGGCTGCGGGGTTCGAGGGCCAGCGATGCATGGAAGGAAGTTTTACAGCTTTGACATACTATCTAAAGGTTGTAGGGCAGGCGGAATCCCCCCCAAAACAGGCTGACCCTCCTCCATCAGTGGCAGATGGACAATACTAGGATGAACTCCTTCTTAGAGTACGCAATTTGTAACCGTGGGACGGGTGCCTACCATCATTTAGAGCAGAGCTCCCCTTCCTTCCCCTCCTGCTCAGGTAGCCCAGCCAGTGACACTTTTAACGGGGACGGGCGCTTCAGCGTGGGAGGGAGCGCGGCCGCCCCGCTGCCCCAGCAGAGCCCCGGCTTCCCCCCGCCCTCCTCCGGGCGCCCCATCCCCTTCGCGGGCGCTGCCCCAGCCGCCGGGTACCCGGCCCAAACTTGCAGCCCCAGCTACGGGCACCACCAGCTCTACCTCGGCCAGCAGGACGCGGATGGGGTGTACTTCCAAGCGGCCGGGTACTCCTCCACCGCGGGATCCAACCTCGGCTCCCTGGCAGAAAGCTTCTGCGGGGCGGGGGCGGCTGGGCAGTACCCGCAGCAGCACCTTTACGGGCAGGAGCAGCCCAGCTACTTGCCCGGCGTTTACAGCAACCTCTCGTCTTCTCCAAACGAGGACAAAGACACCGCCTGCCCCGCCGAGCCGTGCCCCAGCGCTGGCACCGCACAGACCTTCGACTGGATGAGGGTGAAGAGGAACCCGCCCAAGACAGGTGAGTTTGTGGAGCGCGGAGCTGGGCCACGATGGTTCCCATCTGAGGGAGAAGTGAGATGGGAGGGCACCTCCCCACCTCTGCAAGGAAAGGTTGCTCCTTCTCCGGGGTCTGGACCCAAGGTAGCAAACCTCATCTTCCAGGGGACCACGGGTTGGGTTTGCTTTGGATTTTTTGGTTTAAACTCCACCTCAGCACTGCGGAAACAGAGATTTTCCAGACTGATGGAAGGGTCCCTTAGCTCAGTTTCCGCAGGCCTGATGCGATTTCAGCCCAGCTAGGAATAGGAAACGATCCGGGCTTCCTGCTTCATCCACAGTCGTGGCTTCCATCTCCCCTATTGTTCAACTTCCTTCTCCACAATCTTCCTTAAACCACAGCCTTCCCTCCTCCCCACATCAACACCCTCACCCTCTCCTTCCACTCCTTCCCAAGCACGTTCAAGGTTCATGGCAGTTTGCAGGGATCTAGGGTGGGGGGAATGGTTGCAAGGGATGGGGACAGCTCAGCAGAAGCCGGGGAGGTCTGTCCCTCCAGCGCGTATCCCTGGGCTGGGAAGCCAGCGGTAGCTGAGGGCCCGGGAGGGAACATGAAACCGTGGGTCGTGGAGGAAAAATGTCCAGGAGAGGAGGGGAGCGGAGGAGAGCCCCGCCGTCCCAGGGAGGGAATTTCTCTGGCTGCTCCTGCCCTGTTGGTGTTTGCTCGTCAACAGCCAAAGTGTCGGAGTACGGACTGCTGGGCCAGCCCAACCCCATCCGCACCAACTTCACCACCAAGCAGCTGACGGAGCTGGAGAAGGAGTTCCACTTCAACAAGTACCTCACCCGGGCCCGGCGGGTGGAGATCGCCGCCACCCTGGAACTCAACGAAACCCAGGTCAAGATCTGGTTCCAGAACAGGCGAATGAAGCAGAAGAAGAGGGAAAAGGAAGGTCTCGCCCCGGCTGCTGTCTCCAGGTCTGCCAAGGAAGCGAGTGAAGCCTCGGATCAGTCCAACTGCACCTCACCTGAGGCCTCTCCCAGCTCAGGGTCTTCCTGAGAAGGGGCCTCGCCGGGGCACGCAGAGGGGGCCGGGGCTTTCCTCGAGGGGCAGCTGCTCCCCGCAGCCCCTCGTGCACGAACACGCATCTCCACGCACCGCCCCGCCGCGCACAGGCGTGGGAGCAAGGCCCTCTTCCCTCTCCGGCTGCCTCCACACGTGTGACACCAACCCCCCCGACTGCATTTTTCTCTCTTAATTTATAGACCCTCTATACAGCACCGGACTCCAAAGGAGCAGCCGTGTCCTCGTACATCCTTAGCAATAGGCGTTGGTCTCAGGGAAGTCACTCCCTTCTTCCTCCCCTATAGGAACTGCACTTTCAACTACAGGAACTTAAAAAACGAATTTAGTTTTTTCCCATTTTAAAAATGTGCACAACGACTTTTGCCTGCAAGAAACCTTCGTTTGATGTATTTTTCCTCCTCGCGAGATCGTTAAAAAAGTTTTGGGTATTTTTTTTTCCTTCCCTTTTATTTACTGTATGTATATCTTGGAACGAGATCTGAGGTGCCCAAGATGCTCGAGGCCTCTACAAAGACCCAAACAAATACCAAGCAGAAAATGCAATCCCTCTGCTACCATTTTGCACTATTACTGCTTTTTACAGGGTTTCCCACACCTGCGACTGTGGCTGTGACTGATCCTGGGGAAGGAAGTGTTGTGCTGTCAGAGAGAACGAAGAGAAGGCTGACCTCGGGGTGCTTTGGTCACGGTCGCAGGAGGTGTGAAGGTGGACGGGAAAAAGGCTTGGGGGGGCCGCAGGGTTGGCTCCCCCCGGCGCTGATGCACTGGCTGCTATTTATTGTACTTCTCGATAGCCTGAGGTCTTGGAGCGAAGTAGCACGGTTCCTTGTGCCCCACCCTCTTAGGCTTGTCGGAGTCCGATAAAAACATTATTGAAACATGGCTCAATTGTTTCCCTTCCCCACGAGTAACTTTAGGGTAGGATGGACTAAAAACCACGGCAGCTTTTGTTAAAGATTGTTTCAAAGGGAAAAACGTCATCGAGAAAAACTAGCAGTTTCTTAATCGGAATCTCCTGTTTCCCCTCCACTCCCTTCCCCGTGCTCTGTATCTCGAAATGAAACTACCTCAATCTAATAAAGTTTACTTTTTCCACATGCGAGTCCTCTCGCCTTTGAGCCAAATGGAAACCTCTCCCGTCCAGGGAAATGTGCGACACGGGGAGGGGGGAGACCGGGCTTGGAGGGAGGAGGAGGAAGGAAAAGTCTCCGTCTGCTGCCAAAGCTTCCAGACAAACCGCCCGATGGATTGGTACCCTACGAGCCCCGCCTGGCACCGGCAGGATCGGGCCCCTGCACAGCAAACCACCCAGACGGGACTGGACAGAACCGAGGAGCTCCCCGCGTGGAATTATTGCACAGAGCCGTGGGGCCTGATGAGAACAGAAAATGATCGTCCTACTCAGCGTGAGCACCCCTGCACGGAGCCAGATCCTGCATCGCTGAGGCAGCAGCTCTAACGGGAACGGACCCGGGCTCCGGGGTGCGGGCACAGCGGGATTCTCATTTGTACCGAACAGTTCTGGGAAGCTGATCCAACCCAAAAACAAACCGAAGCATCAATTTGGTTTCCTCCCTTCAGCATCCCAAGGTGATCCCTGAGAGCTCCCACAGCATCAGTATCAGGCGGGAGCGGCTCCCTAGGGTCGGAGCCCGCGGGTCGGTATTGGCAGAGCCCCCCCCGGGGCCAGGCGGGGAGGGGGAGGCAGCGGCCAGGGTGCAGCTCTGACCTTTTTACCTCGAAAAGCCTCTGGGGTTTCTAAACAAGTAAACAGAGGGGCTGCCACCAGAAACTATTGTTCTGGCCTCGTCAGATTTGCAAACCTTTTCGGTGAGGGCGGGCGTGGGGTGAGGGATGAGCAAAGGACCTGCTGCTGCTGCGGCCGAGCCCGGTACCCGGCCCGGCGCGTCTGGGCTGCAGAGCATCCCTCTGCCCCCGAGACAACACCTTTCCCCTCCTAATGCACCTCACTTGCTCGGAAGAAAAGAGTTCGGAGTCTCCAGTTAGCTCGGAAATAAGAAAAAAAAGAGCGGGGACGGGGGTAAAAAGAGGAGGAAGGGGTAAAAAGAGGGGGAAGGGGTAAAAGGAGGGGGAAGGGGTAAAAAGAGAGGGAAGAGGTAAAAAGAGGATTTTGCTACACCAGCAGCCTGCAAACTTGAGGAGAGAGGGAAAAAAGGCACAGGCAGCCAGACTGACTTCATAACCTGTTGGGTGTAGGTCGACTTAGGTTAACTTGTTCTTCGAACCAACGTCATTGAAGGTTTTGTTGAATCTATATGACTTAAGCTGTCTCACCAGACAGCTCTCATCTGTTTCAGAAAGCCCGTGGGTTTCAAGAAAGAAGGTTTCGCCCCCGGGTTCTGGCTCCGGGCCCCTTCAGCTTCTGCCCGGTGCGGCAGGCAGCGCCCTAAGAGCCGGGGGAGAGCGGAAAGGCCGGGACAAAAAGAAGGACATCGATGTGTCAGCGTGTCGGTCACAACAAAGGCTCCCGCTCCCATTTGAAACTCAAAGGGAGCCTCCGGAAGAGTGCAGAGAGGGTGCCGATGCGCCCTTACATATGTAAGCCCCTGCGGGCCCCTCTTCGCCCCATTCCCGTTGCCCCCTCGCTGCCAAGCCGAGTTTCTCTAACAACGACCACCACACAGATAATCTCTTCTCCCCCTGCTCTCTCTCCAAGTTTCTCACGCTCCCTTTTTTTCTCAGGAACCTGAAACCCACTGCTGTGCAGCAGGAGCCCCTGGAAAGGCCACGTCAGGACATCCTCGGCCGCTCCCAGATGTGAGGTGTGAGGGACACCCGTGTCCACCCCACAGCCAGAGAAGCAGAGAAGTAGCGGGCACCGGTGTTTCGTACCCACACAGGTGCCTACGCATCCGTATGGGACACGGGCTCCTGCGTCAGCGTAGCTTGCAGAAAAAGAGGCTCACAGGCGCCTGCAGACCTGCTCACAGAAGACACTGCCGAGATTTCACCCCACCGCCTCTTTGGGGCTTTATCACAAATACGAGGTCTACACACAGTCCTTCGTTTTATATAAATGGTACACAACGACAGGGCTATTTATAACCCAGAATATTCCCATATCTCCATGTGTGTCTGTCTGTGGGTCCCTGGAATCGCATTTTTCATGAGCAGGAAAATTAGCCAAGTCCCCGTGTACTCTCACACACAAAGCCACGTCTTAATGGAGATTTATTCTTTTAATATCCCAAAGGAAGGGGAAATTCCCAGTTAAAGAAACGTAGCCGTGTAAATTATTAATGGCAGTGGTGGCGTTGGAGCTGCTGTCCCTCTGCGGGAGGAGGGGATGCCCAGAGCCCCTGTTCTCTGGCTCTGCTCCCAGAGCAGAGACCCCAGGAGTGCATCCGGCACTCTGGCCTGGCGTGGCAGCTCCTCCAGGGCCATCTGTTCCTTACCCCTTGGTGCGAAATGTTTCTCCTCTCCCCAAAACATTTGTTCTCACAATGTGAGGCCCTTTTGATCTCGGAAGAGCACATTCTATTAAAAAAAAAAAAATACCCTGAAGACTTCCTTACTTTCAACTCCACTTTTCTGGCCGCTATTAACTGTGCTCCCGGAGCCTCTTTACTCTGGAGGTGTGAAGCGTTCCTGGGGGTCCCTGTCTGGGGACAAAACCTCCCCCTCAGTGACCACACTGTGGCCGGGTTGGGCTATTACCAGCCCCTAAAAGCCTTTGATGCCTTGAAGTGGAGGAGAAGAGGAGCGGAAGCCTTCCGGGTTTCTCCAAACTCGTTTCACAGGGAAAAATTAGTCAAGGGTCACCCCTTCCCCAGCTCTCGGCAAAACCAGAGCAGGATGAGAGCGAGATATTTTCATCACACTGTGAGCGAGTCAGGACTGAAACAGAGTTTGATCCATCTTCTGTGAGAGGTCCCAAGGCGGCAAGGCACCTGTGCACCTGCTTACATGCTAACACTCCCTAGGGAGTCGATACACCCTAAATCAGGTAAATCAGGAAAGAATTTCATGCCTGCTAAGTTTTCTCAACACTTTGACATGAACACATTTTTAAGCGTCATTAAAATCACTGGAGAAGCGGGCAAAAGACATGCAGCCATGGAAAGAGCTGGGTGAGTGTCTTCAGATCCCGACCGGGCAGGAGAGCCTGTAGACCTTTCCCCATCCTCAGGGTCTTCCCCTGCCTCACAGTCCCAGCAGCAAGGTAGGGCTGGGCTCTGGGTGTATTTGTGTTTATTTGGATTATATGTATTTATAGACTTTATTTCACTTCTATTTGTTCCAAATATAGAGTGTATTTATTTTTCAGGATTGCTGCTACATAGATCACCTGGATTTAAGGTGAGGGACCTCCTGCCCGATCTCAACTGTAATGCCCCCTGCTTGCTACACTGAAAGGGCCACCCCTCGATGCTGTCCCCTCGCTCACCCCTCTGCCCCTCGGCCGTTCCTTTCCACCAACATAGATATTTCAGCACCAATCACCCCCAAGGTTGTTTTAGCTTCTCAGGCAGGTGAAACGAGGTCTGGGGCAAAGGGCTTAGGTGGGAGGAACAATTGCAGAAGTGAGTGTACAAAATGTTTCCTTGCTCTTCAGAGGCCTCACCTATCCTTTCAGTTTACACTGGTCTGACAGCTCCATTTCAACCCCAGCCTTCACATGGACTTGTTCAATATTTACTCAGGCTGATGGGTTTGCTCAGAACTTGCCTCTGTCAGCCTTGCTCTGTCGGGTTCCCTTCCCCTCGGGCCCAGGTTCACACAAAGTTCAGCCTGAAATGAATTCACCCAAAGATGGGCCCAGCTTGGCCTGAGGACCAGAGATGGGGTCAAGCCCGGGTCTCTGCATCCCAGCCAGCTCTCACCAAGGCCAGCACTCAGCACTCCCGGCCAGGAGGCTGCCTTGAAAAATTATTTGGGGTTAAAAAAGAAAAAGCCCTGGGCCAAGGAGGACACATCAAGAAAGGCAGGAGTTGCTTTTCAGTGTGGAGAGCACAGGTCAGCCCTTCCGGGAGGGTGGATAGTTCATGGACGTTTACTCTGCCCGGGGGTCCTGTGTGACAAGGAACAACCCTGCAGACTCAGTGCAATCAGAAAAATTCAACAGGGGGCAAAATGTATATATATACAAATTAAATAAATATATTTATAGAAAGTATAAACCGCACACATATATTATAATGAGATATTATAGACATCTATATTTTGATACATAAAAGTACATCCAACAACAAAGGATTAAACCCTAACATGAACAAAATTAAGGCTGATTTGTTTCTGCCTGAAGCCATTCCAGGAGAGATGGCTTTAAATAGCAGCAAACTGAAATCTGCATCATCAACAACAACAAAAGTCTTTTCTGAAAGCCTTTCAGCAGAAAAGCAAATCAAAATTCGGGGACCTGGGATATCTCAGGGATACGGTGGGAGCCGAATCTGCCCCTGGCCAGACCACTGGGTCTCTGGTAAAGGCGGGGAGACCTTTATTTTAGGGACCCACCAGCTGTCTGGGGCTTGGCCAAAAGCCTGTGCGAGTTTCCAGAGGGTCTGGGGTCAGAGCCTGGGGTGGAAGCTCCAACCTGAAGGCTGAAGTGTCCCGGGGAAGACAGGGTTTGTCCTCAGAGCCTGAGACAAGAACCACTGTTGGAAGATCTACAAGTCCGGAATATTTGCACCCTTGTAACACCTTGGCAGAACATCTCTGAGAACCAGAACTCGAGGTCGATATTGTGAGTCCACACCCCTTTCGCACAGCATTGTCAAACAGCCGTGAGAGAGCCAGGTCTTAAAATCAGACATGAGGAGGGTGAGCTCCCTTTTAGTGGCCATAACGCTAATCCGATGATTTAACGGGTTTGTTAACGGCTATAAAACTCGGCAGGTTATCACAGTCCCTAAAGAACCTGGTGAGGTGGCAAAACACAAGCGGGGAAAAAAAAAAAAGAGGGGAGGGTGGGGAATCTCACACAATTCTGGTCTTTCTCCCGGGAGTTAGCTCCGTGGGAATATTCCCTCGTGGAGACCTTACCCGGCTCTGTCTTTATTTATTTTCTTCCTTCATTCATCATCTCTGCCCGAACCATTTTCCTTACCTTTCCCAGCTCAGCAGAGGGTGGTTGGGGTCTCCCGTGTTTTTTTTTTTTTTTTTGTCCACGTCTTCCCAATCTTTTCCATGGATACAGCAAGGCACAGAGCTACACGTGGGGAAAGAGCAGGAAAGCAGCGTTGTTCCAAATCGAGAGGTGGCACTGGAAAAGCCTGTAGAACAAACAGTTTCTCGTCTAAAACCAGGGTGTCTCTAAGTTTTCCTAAGAGTTCAAGTTGTTCTTGTCAAGCTAAAAGATGAAGACCACCAAGGAAAAGCCTTTCCTACAGAACTTCCATAATTTAGATGAGAATATTTTCCCTCAAACAAAAAAAAAGTGGCTTTTCACCTCGGTTGTGTTACCGATACGGCTCGGAGACAGGAAGGGATTTCTATTTTTTTTAGTTCCTACTACAAAATATGTCTCAGTGTGAGCTATTCCAAACGTGACACACCTGAAAATACGGACATTACTGGCACGGAAAGGAGCGGTAGGTGAACTCCAGCCTCCGGTTTGTGTCTCTGTGCTTCGATTGCTGAGTGAGATGGACACTGTTTCAGCACCCAGCGCGGAAACACCGAGCCCAGCTCGTTTGTTACAGAGAAGGATACGAGAAAAATGCTTTCTTAATGACACTTTAATTGTATTTCCTACGGAAGGATTCGAGATCGTTCACATTTAAATAACGATTGGCAGAGGAGAGAAAATAGAGCTGCTCCCGGCAGCCTGGGAGAGCTCTCTTATTTCAAAGGCGATGCCGAGCGTTGTGGATAAAACCCTCCAGCGTGGGCAAACACGGTGGTTTTAGAGCAAACACCATGTTTTTGGAGCGACGCCTCTAAACACGGGGCTCCCCGGGAGGACGGGGCAGAGCTGCTGTCGGCTGGGCCGGGGTGTGCGAGGATCCTGGTGGAGGAGCCGGGGAAGCCGAGGTTTCCCTGGGCCTGGGGAGCCCCCTGCTCCCCCCGCTCCCCCGCAGGTCCAGGGCACTTCCCAGCTCACCGCAAATCTCTGCTCTGGCTCAGTCGAAACGATTTAAGGAAGTGGAAGTTATCCCTACATCACCAGCATTCCTTTCTCTAGCAGATCCCAAAGGACAGGTACTTTCCTCTCTGGACTCGCAGTGAAACAGAGGGGTTTGCCTCCCCACATGCTTTCCCCAGCCTCTCTCCTCTTTTCTGTTTCATCCCTCCTGAGCTGAACAGCAAATAAATGTTATTTTTGTGCCTTAGGAATTGTCCTAAATTATTCTTCAATAAAAGATCAAAACTTGCAGCAGCATTTCTCTACCATAATTATTTTTAGAGGGAATTTTCTAAAGAAAAAGAAGTTCCTGAGACTCATTCTCTGCTTTCCCTCTGTCCATTTGCTTTGCGAAGGCCCTCTTCTCTTTATTATTAATGGATTTGTTGAAGCTTTTCCTGCAGTTTGGAGAAATATGCTAGCAAATGAAAGCATCTCGGTGATGGATGAGGAGCTGGGCTTTAAATCAGTCCCTACTGATACAAATTATTTTAATATGCCCCCTTTATGATTTATTTCAAATTTATGAAGTAGCGCGCTATGCTGTAAGACTTGATTATGGAGGCTGCTTGCCTACAAAGTTATGAAGTCTTGCAAGGGAGGTTTTTTTGAATAGCTTATTACAAATTCAGTGCATTCACAACTGTGCTGCCAAGGCTGTGCATATCAAGGAAAAGTAAATCTTTTTTTCCCTTGACCCGTACCCTGCCTCTCCTCCACGCTGGAGAGGAAATTGATAGTGCCACGCACATCAGCAGGCATTCTTTGTGTGTTTAATATCACTTCTGCTGCTCCATCATAAAAATCCCAAACCACAAATAATACAATCCCAACACAAAATCTTTGTTTTGTCTCAAGATAATACAGGGAAGAAGGCAGGGAAGGACTGAAATAGGATTCTATACTGTGTACGCCATTTCCCAGGAGGGTGAGGCTCTCGCTCTGTGGGTGCTGTGAAGGTGACACTCTCTGCTTTGTGCCCCTTATGCTCAGACATCCGAGGTGCCACAGCTGAAGTGTCTTCTGCCCTGTGCTGTAACTCCTGCAGGGCAGACACATTCCTCAGGTGTCTCGAACCAAGCATGTTAAGCTGTTCCTGAGGACAGGGCAGTTGAGTTGACCGATGTCCATCTGGTGCTGGGAGCGAGGGTGCAGCAACAGTTGTCTGCGGGAAGGGTGCTCTGAGTACCCTCTGAAGCCACGTCGAACGAGGTCTGCTTGCACAGCAGGTGAAGGGAGGCTGAGGTCAGTTGGCTGATGCTGTTCAGTGTGGGCAAAGGCTGAGGGCAGGAACCCACAGCTCGCAGATGGTGCCAGGCTCCTTAGGGTGATGCCCTCTGCAGCCTTGCAGCAAGATGCAGGTGAAGGTATTTATTAAGGACCTGAATTTTCACAATGTCTTTGACCTGCTGTGTTAAACTTTGTCCAGCCAGACACAAAATACACTGAGGACCCTGTTTTAACCAGCCTGCACTTTTCTGTCATCATCAGCACTGGACATAAATCAATTGCACAGTCTTGGCTATGAAAGGTATGACTGGAACCTCATCTGGCTTGGTTAACTGTCTCTGTGCCAAAGCCTCAGCAACCTGCTGGGTCGGACTGTATTCCAGATGCAGCACATTGTATTAACTGTCTTTGGCGGTCATCACCTCTCAGCAGAAACATTCAGGGAAGCATGAGAAGAGGATATGAGTCACTAAACCGATGGATCTGATGCGTGCAAAGCATCTGAGGGCCTTTTGGGCAAGATCAGAGTATTTCAGGTCAGAAGCAGTGCTGTTTCAACAGCTTAACATTCTGAATTTTCTTCTCTCTGAACACTTTTGTACAAGTTTTAAACTCAGTTCATAAAATTGGCCTTGTACCAGCTACTTGAACATAGAAATTTAATGCAGTGCTCAGAGGTCAACAGCATCAAACCAAGGTTCTTTCCCTTCCTGATCTTGAGGAATGGAAAACCAGTGCCAGTAACTCACTTGATCCCTGGTCTTTGCTGGGCAATATCACTTGCAATGGGTTTTGTTTGTTCGTTTGTTTATTTTTTACAGCAAACCCACATTTCTTCTTGACCTTAGATCTGCTGAACTCATTTTATATGAACATCAGAACAAGTTCATATTTGGTATCTATCAGCTCGGTGAAAGTCAAGCAGTATCATGAGCTTCCCCTGCTTTCCTACTCTCAGATACATCCAACATTGCTGAATTTCTGCTTTTTGGCTGAATCTTCTTCTATGGTGTGTCCACATTGCTGTGTAAAAGGGGGTTGGGGGCAGCATTCCCAGAACATTTACTCACTAGCTTATTTAAAACATCAAAAACATGGAGGTTTTCTGTCTGTTCAGTTCCTATAAGACAAAACAGGCAGAGACGGCCGCAAAACTTCTCCTGATGTTACTGAGAAAGGATTTTAATAAAAAATAACAGCACACACGCAAAGGCTCCCAGCAAGATAAAAATTCTCCTTGATCTGCTGATAGGAAGGAATCTATGAGAGTGGCAGATCAAAGGGAGAACAAAGGCCAAACCTTTGAATAACCAAAGCAGTGATGTCTCCTCCATCAGTCCTCAGAGTTATATCTCCTTCTCAGGTTCTTTGGGGCAAAAGATTCCCTACAGAAAACAATTTCCAGAAATTCAGTGTTTTAAGTAGCACAACAACCCAAGGATCCTGGGGAAGAGGAGGAGGATTGTTTTTCATAATGTTTCTTGGAGGCTCCACGTCTTTCAATTTCTTATCAGTTTTGAAATACAAGGCACGAAGTCTCTAGCATCGTTGGGACCAAAAGGTTATCAGCGTGTAAATACCTGAGCTGGAAAGACATGTTTGAGAAAGAACAGATAACATTTCAAACATACTTAGAGCCTGCATCCTTTCCAGCTTTTATCCCTATTTCACCTGAACTTTCACAAGCAAAGGTGTGCTTCTAATAATGCAGCAGATAAAAAACTGGATTATCTCAGACTGAGAGCAATAGAACCAGCACCGGGATCACTTCTGTTGTTTGCTTTTTGTTGGAAAGCGACAACCTGCTCTTTCTTCTAATAAAGAGTTTTTGAACCTGCATCTGAGAATGTGAAACAGGTAACAGGTTAACCTGTGCAACCTGTGCCAATTCTTAGAAGACCTGGAAAGGAAACCCATCAGCTGAGAGACCAAGGCTCCCTGTCAAAACAGGTAAATGACAGCTAAAAAGGCCAAAGGATATTTTCCAATGAAGTAGGGGAAGAACCCAGCTCACACAGTGTTTTCTGGTGAATGCCATGCTATTAAAATCTGGAAGGGCAGGTTTTGGTTTGTAAAGGACACAAAAGAGGATGTTTTGCTTCTTATGAAGATGATGAACAGGCTTTGTGGGGTTTTGGAGAGCTTTAGGAGGCTGGAGGCCATGGTGTTCAAACTTGTCTTAGAGATGGCAGGGTGAAAGAGCTGCCAGGAACTGGTCCATAAGGGCCTCCTGAATCAAGAACTCATCAATTTACAAACCCAGCGGCACACCCATCCTTTGCGCTGCTCTCTCTAGCAGCCCCAGAAGGCAAGGGCAGGACTCACATTATTAAATGCGGTTGTTTGTAACAACATCCCCTCTGGGCTGGCTTCCCTTTCTAATCACAGGTGCCACAGTGTGAAGAAGGAGTGGAGCCTGGGGCACCATCCATCTCTTTCAGGTGAATCACCCTCTGGGTTTCACTGACTGAATTGACCACATCTCTGCAGACTGCAAAGAGTTCCTGGGCTTAGATAAAGATGGCTACGACCTAGGCAGGGATTCCCCCTTGGAAACTGGGGTGCCCTGATTCTTAGTGTAAGTTGGCATCACCAGAGCAGCTACAAACTCACGCAAGGAGAGAGTACAGTCTTGTTTGGACAACCCAGAAACCATGACTGTATCACAGCTCTTTTAATTGACAGTGGAGTGGTGAGGGGGTATAGAACTATCTCAGATACATGGAAATGAGACTGACTGACTTAAATTGACCTTTCCCCCCTCCCCTTCCATCCATGCAGAACTGATACGTAGATGAGGCCACTCAAAATCCTGGTGCTAAATCATGAGTTGACTGAGTGTGTCATGGTTTGCATGAGTTTCTTAGAAAGGGCAGATCTGGGAGACCATGAGATGCCATTGGCATTTAGACCAACACAGAATGGGTCCCTATAGTAAATTCCTTATTTTTTGCCCAGTCAGCTTCACAGTCTGTCTCATAAATCTCTGTTTAAAGAAGATTGCACATTAGTGGTTTATCTCTGGTATGTGCTACCCCATGTTGTCCCCACTCACAGCGTATTAGCCTCACGCAGGTGGGGAGAAAGCAAAATAAACATTATCAAACAAGGGCATCAAATATTTAGTGTTGAGGTTTCTTAGTGCTTCAGGATGAGTGGGACTGTTTAGATATCAGATGTTCTCCTGCCAGGTCAAACGAACCACTGCTGAGTAATGGCTACGTTCCCCCAGCCACCTTTGGCCATCGGTGCATTATCACCCCTGCCCTTTAACTTTCTGTCCAGGGCAAGAATCACTTTCTTAATCCAGCATTTCAGCCTAAAGCTGTTTCAGCTGAGACAGGGGATTGTTTACAGAAGGTGCTGGCTCCCTCCCCTCCACCTGGTTTCTGTCTGGGCCACACTGTTAGGGATGAGGGCAATACATCATTTATCTTGGCCTCATTTCACAGGCAGGTCCCGCTGTCATTGTGCTGTTGGTGTCTGGAGGTGCAGCATCCTGATAAGCACGCTCTGCTCTCCGGTGGGTGAGCAGCCGCCCAGCAGTCAGCAGATGATCTGTGCTTTGCTTGATACCCCCCGGCGTACAGAGTGCTGCAGGACATGGGATCCAGCTGGCAGGGGCTAACAGGAGTTTATGCAAAAGGGTCAAGTGGTTCTTGTGTTCCAGGGACCAATAGATACTAAACAGGGGGGGTTTCTCTCTGCCCCACTCCAGGAAAAAGGCTGGAATGACAAGAAATTGTTCATGTCTTGAGGCTGATTTAAAACCTGGCATAACCCCAATAGAAGGTGCCCTTTGCTTTTTGGGGGGCTTAGGGTTTCAAGAGCAAATGGGTAAGCGTATGGGTCAGCTTTTTGACATAGGCATTTAAAGGGACTGCTGTTAGGAGTGATCCAAGTAAGAAATACCATGAATATCTGATCATACAGGAAAGCAGGGAGAGATAAAGGGACTGTTCAGACACAGAATTTTATGAAGTTTAGAAATGTTCACGCTGAGGTTATAAACTTGCTTTTGACTAACGGATGTCAGGGAGAAACTTCCCTTGTGGGCAGGTGATTTGATAATTGCATTTGCAGAGGTGTCTTGTACCTCCCAGTACAACAGCTGGTGCCGTGTCTCCTGCAGAAGGTCTCAAGCCAAAAGAAACAATGGTACAATCCAGCTCCAGTTTTATGACACTGTAAATCCTGCACATCACTTCAGACACGGCGTTTGCTCATTTCTACGCTCTGTCATAGGAAAGCCAGCGAAGGGATGATGGTGGGTAGGCTCAATTTAAACCGAAGGCATGTTCTGTGGGATATTGTCCAGGGTATTGCAAGGTTCTGGCCTCAGGTGCAGCTCTTTTCAATTACTGGGAGCTCTCTGTTGTTATGGGCCAGGGCTGGTGGCACTGTGTCCAAGGGACAATTATCCAAGAGGGCTGGAATGAAGTGGAGGGACCATGATATCTTTTTAGCAATAAACCCCACTCACACCCACCTTAGGACTCAACCTTCTGCTGTGTTTTCCTCTCTGACAGCATTTTGACCTGTGCAATTCTCCTTCACCATTGTGAAAACATAGAACATGCAGGTCACATAGTAAGGACAAGGCAACAGCGAACCACACTCAATGACTTTAAAATGGTCTATTTTAAATCACACATGCCTGCTTCTCCCATCATATTGATTTCCCTTTTCTCAACAAGTGCTCTTGGCTGCTGAGAAGCTGGCTGAGGCTTTGAAAGCTCGGAGTAACTAATATATTGTGTCAGTTGGTGGCATTTCATAGAGAGAAAAATGGCAAATCAGGAAAGCAAGCCCAGACTGTTTGCTTAGATTGAAAAAAAGAAGCCGTGTCAGTAGAATGACAAACATGGTCATCTTTCTATCCCAAAAATGCCGGCTCATCTTGTTCATAAAGATGAATGTTATGTTTTCAACCAGCTGTGGGGTCACTTCACAAAGCATTGAACAGTTGAGCTTCAGTTGTATGAAGGGGCACAGCAGGCTTTACTGAGGTTGAGAGAGCTGAAAGAAGAAGGGCTGGATCAGAGAAGAGTTACTGGTGTGAGGAAGGACTGGTGGTAGCTGGCAGACTTGGCTGTGGACACAGATGGGGACAGCAGAGAGTTTTGCAGGAAAGGGTAATTTCCGTTATCAGAGCCGGGGTTGTGGGGTGACTGGAGTGGCTGGGATTGCTGTGGGTTCAGCTGCAGAGAAAGCCCGAGAGCCACCAGAGCAGCAGCCACAGCTGAAGGGCTGCACAGTGTTCTCCATGGCTACAGGCAAAGAACAAAGTGTTCTGACAGCTCGAGAGGTGGAGTTTTGTGCAGGTTAAATCTTCTCATTCCTATTTTTAGTGTAAGCTCATTTCTCCAAGTCAGAAACATGATTTAAAAGATTTTAAAAAATCATTTATCCGTGGGGCTGGTTGCTCCACCTGCCTCTTTAGTACCTGCCTATTTCTTCTGTGGCGCACCTAAAGAGGGAAAAGCCACAAGGCGGTCTGGGGTTGGGTTAGGATTTTAAATTGCTGCCTATCACGATAATAGCTGAATGTCTTTTACATAAGGACAAGCAGCAACAGCAAATTGACCAGCAGATTTCACCACAGGGACTCATCTCTGCTAACTTTAGATGTTTACAGTGGGCATGTTTTCATCCAACCCAGCCACCCGGGCTCCTTTTAGAGCTGGTGGAGAGCAGCAGGCGCTTTGCCTGCACCGTTCAGCGGAGCTCTGGCTCAGGAGACAAGCTGCAATTTGAAAGCGCCCGCTGCTCTCCAGTTATTATAGAGAAAGCATAAATCACTTATTCAGAGGCAGCCATGTGCCATGGCCACAATGACTTGCCTGTGGTGTTATTCCTGTTGCTCCCTCTATGGATGTACCCGTCTGCCTAAGGTGATATTGTAAATGTTGCTATAAAGATTTAAGTATTTTTTGATTTTTTTCCTGGCTGGAGTTAGGGCTGAAAAGGGACGTTTTCTTTGGGTTGGGATAATTTCCCTTACACTGCCAAAGCTTTTGTAAGGAGGAGCAGCGTCTCCCAGGAAGAGTGAGCTTCAGAGTGCCGCTGGAAATTCACTCTCTGCACAGGAACACTACAGCATGCTGACAACATTGTGGATTTGTTTTCCAAACACCTGATTTTGCAGACAAGATGCAGATAAACAGCAACAGCCCCTCTTAATGAACACAGCAGCATCTCCAGATAAACTGTCACCACTTAGGTCATGCCTCGGTATCACCAGAGGAGGAAACATCTCAAAGCTTGTAAAAGCACATTCTCCTCTTCCCCTCCTCTTCCCAAAGTTAGAAACCACTGAAGCAGTTCTCTGTGATGCTTTTTACACCAAGCAGAGATGAAGAGGTTGCTTCTTCCTAATCTGCCCGTGGATGATTAGAATGCACAAGGTTCTAAATTATTCCAGCTTCTGGAAGCGCAGGTTGGTTCTAAGATCAACCAATTAGTTTAGAGTTCCTGGTTTACCACTCTGTGGGACTCCTGGGCATCAGACTGTGCATGTAAGAGTATCCTGTTCAAAGTTCCCTGTCGCAAGCACCTGCAAAGAGAACTGTTATGCCTCAAGTGAGTTAGATGGTTTTTAAATCAATCCACAGAAGTCTGAGAGCAGGGTATGCAAAAATGTGCTTGAATCACTGCCTCCACACAAGAAAGGGCAAGGTGAGGCTGAAAATACAGTGCAACCTACAGCACCTCCTGCTTTGTGAACTTCAAAGCTCGAAGCTGGTACTGTCACAGCCGCTGTTTCACCATAGAGCAAAGGGGAAGAAGAATCTGGTCTTTGGGTGACAAGGTTGTACGGCCCTGACATGTAAGGAACCTTTGGGACTAAATGTGTTTTTGTTCTTCTGTGCTTGAACATAAGGTTCTGACGCAGGAAAATAACTTCTAGATGCTACACAGCACAGACGAGCAATCAGGATAATCAGGAATCTGGAGACGGAGTCTGTGGCTGTCACAAGGGCATTGGTGAAAGAATCTGACTTTTTTACAGACTTACATGGATAAGTTAATATCAGGGGGATTGGACTATAATCAAGAGAGCTAAGCTAACAGTATTTATAATCCTCATCTGCCGGGGGAGACCGTCAGTCTGATGTTCATCCCTGCTAAGGCTCCTTTACATCAATTGCTTTTGCACACACTTTAGAGGCACTTTTTTTTTGAGCTAGAGAACTGTAAAGGCAATTTCACGTAAATGAGAATCAGGCCATCAGTAGGAACATTATCCATGTCTGCAAATGTTTGCCAAGCTTCAGTCCTGCTATAACATCTGCTGAGGAGCAAAAACTCGTGAGCCTCAGCAGTTAAGGGCTTAGGGTTTTTCAAAAGCCACATCAAGGTCCTGCTAAGTTTTGTGGTGACTGTTCAGCTTCTTGCCAAGGAGTGCATTTCTTTGGGCAACATCACAAGGAAATGTGAAATGGAGCAGAGATTAAAGCACGGGCGGATTTTGAAAAATGTAGAGAGTGGTTTAATGCAACCAGGTGGAGACTGTCCAATGCTTGGAGCTCTTCTAGGCCCTTTTGTTAAACATCTCGGTCTTCTCACTTCTGATTTGAAAAGAAACTTTTCCTCATTATTCTCTGTGGTTTACAAGAGGTCAGTGGAGCTGAGCCAATTCACATGAGCTCAGAATCCATTTCAGTTTTCTCAGCAATGTTGTGACATGCACCTGAGATTCATGCAGTTTTACAGACTCTCAATATCTGTCTAAAAGCTACATATATATATGTATATGTACATTTGTTACTTCTTTCTCCCCTCTTTACATGATTTTCTACCCATCCTGTCTCTTTGTTTTGTCTTCGCTGCATTTATATTGGTCTTTAGCCATTGCTCCTGGCTTCTCCACTTATGGCTAAGTTTAGATGCCCAGAAAAACACACTTCAAGGAGGAGAAGCATGTCCCACAGCCATAGTAGTTTTACCACTCATCTAGAAAGAAACCTAGGGCCTATTTCAGCAGGATCTTTCACAGGCAGATTTCTGATTTCTCATTCCCTTTCCTTGCTTCCATCCAAACGTGCGTGGAACTACTCTAGTCCCATATCCATAGTTTTTTTGACATTCTGCCCCAGGGGCTGTGCGGAGCTCAGAGGGCAGAGTTATCCTGTTAATGCTGCTGCCAACAGAGTGCCATCCCCTGATCTTCCACCCCAGCTCTCCAGACCATCCAGGAGACCCTGGTTTAAACGCACATCTGGCAAATCTCAACTGCTGCATCATTTTTGGCATTGACTTCCGCATGCTTAGGTTCCATCACTGTGTGGAGCCATGGTGACCATGGGAAGGGACTCTTTGTAGGAGGTATCTAAGGCAGACTCTGTTCAGGCTGCCATGTAAAGCAGGATTAGACTGACAACACGGTCTTCCTCTGCTGTAAGAACAGTGTTACATCTGTAATTCACTTCCAAAATGAAAGAACAACTCCATTGCACAAACCTATAATTTGAGATCCCAAAATTCAACCACCACAGATTTTGTCAGTACTTTTCGGAGAATCCCAAGGCCTCAGTCATATTTTGCATCATCCCACACCCTCGTACATGGACAAAATGTGATTCCAGACTTGGTAAAAGCTTGGAGAACAGTTCAGAGCTTTTCTAAGTGTGCATGGTGTTTGAGTTCAAATGCTGGTCACTTCTGCCCACAGAGCCCGCATGACTGTCAACAACATCTCGGCAGGAATCTTGCCTCACTCCGGAGAAAGGGGATGCTGGGTCCTTGGCACAAACAATCCCATGAGTTGTGCAGGAATCAAAGCAACTCAGCTAAGGAAAAAGAACATCAGTAAATCTCTGGATGTGTTGAGTGAGATAGCAAAAAGAGGCATTAAATGAAATCAGAAAATAGCCTGTTATGGCAGTGAGGATGTGTCAGTCGGTCAGCTGGGTGGCTCTGCCCTTTGCAAACTCTCTGTGAGGATGGCTTTGAGTTTAGAAATTGCAGTGGGCTGGGATTTTGAACACCTTGAGTCTTTCAAGGATGAAGTCATTTCCCCTCTCCTCTCCCCAAATGCACGTATTCCTCATCACAGATCTTTCTCTGGAAGATTTTTTCCTCTTGCATGTACCACATTTCCAAAGTTGGGAGGAAAAAAAAGGCAAAGAAAAAAAGCAGGAGACATTTCAGAGGTGAAACTGGCCAGCTGGCAGTTGATTTATGAAGTGCTGAAAAGCATCTTCGGAGCTGTCATTTATCTTAAAGCTCTCAGCCTAAATAAACAAAGAGCCCCCCTTCCTAATTACAGTTACAATGGAAGCAACCCCAAAGCCTGAGAGCTGGCATCTGAAACCAGTGCCCTTCAGGCATCCGGCCTGCAGATGCACCCTAGTGGATCAACGCTTCCAGCCCTTCTGGGATCCAGCTAACCTGGCCCTTCTCCCCCTCACCTTTCAAACAGGAAAGCAGATCAAAAGCAACAGGGAAACAAAATCAAAAGCAACAGAGCCATCTCAGTCCTGTTGAGGAATTGCAGATCCATAGTTGGCAAAGAAAATTTGCTCCATCACCAGTATTAGATCCTACCCAAACAGCAAAACTTCTCCCCATGACTTTGTTTATAATGTTGATTGATGCTGCATTTTTCCTGGGCCTCGCTGCATTTCCCAGCCTAAGGGAACTTATCCTCCTGTTTCAGCAAAGAAGGGATAATAAGTCTCCTGTAATTGGTGGTTGCCCTATAGGCTTTGGTTTGTGCTAGTTTTCCATCACACTGAAGTCTGTACGTGGAGTTAAAATCCACACTAGAAGGAGCTCTACCTATTGCCTAGGAATAAATAGGATATGGAAGCACCATGGCAGTTGATGACTCGACGGAAAACCACCAGCCGTGTGGGCTCAGCATCAACCTGTGCAGCAGAAACCACTCTTCCAAAATTCTTTTCAGGACTTGATTTTCCTCTTGCTCTTGTAGCAAAGGTTGGCTGTAGGAACTGGGATCTTTTCTTGGCTATCACAAATAATCAGAATTCCACTGAAGGAAACAAAATTTCCGCGGCTGTACCAACTGAAGACACTGCCATTATAAAAATAAGTGACAAAACCCCCTATGATGTCCGTGCTCTTCATCCCTCTAGCTTCTCTACTGTCATTACACTTACATTCCCTGGCACACTGCTAGCATTGCAAACCCTTTTCTCACGTCACTGGTCATAAATAATGTTTACTTCACCCCCTTAGTCAGCAAATACCACATTATACAAAGGCAATCAGAACCTAAGTGTCGGACCAGTCCTGGTTTGCTCTGGTAGATTCCAGAAATGGTATCAGTGTTTTTATGATTTTATAATTAAGAATGTGGGGCTAGGCAAAGTGAGTTGCTCATAACTGCCCAGCAAGCTGACCTGGGAACAAGATTCAGATCTGCTGAGCCCCAGCCAAGTGCCCTATCCATGAGGCTGCGCTGCCAGCACAGCTCAATGCTGAAACATTAATGTAGCAGATATTGAAAGTACCTGTCAAGATGATATCCCTAATCCTCCTTCACCACCAATTGTCCTCAAAGCATGCTGGCAAAAGCCAGCGTTGGAGATACTCACAGCAGAGAGGCCAAGAACAGAAGAGGTCACAGACATTGTCTTTTCTTCCTGGATAAGGAGAAACTGTTCCAGAGGCTTGGTCACAACCACAAGGATGTTTATGGGGAAGTTCAACTCCCAGAACAAGTGCTGTAAACAAGGATTCCTCTTGTCCTTGTATTAAGGTCACTGTCAACCAGTTGTTCTTGTGGTGCTGCCAGGAGGGATTCTGAACACCCAGATCTTCTTTCAAGGGAACTAAAGGTACTGTTAAATTACACCTTTTTAAGGCAGAAAGGTGGTTCTCACTGGTGGGGATCATTGGCCATGCCTCTTTCACAGTTTTGGATGATGGCTAAAGAACCCCAAATCACCAGACCGTTGTGGTTACAGTACTACCACCACCTGCATAACACAAACAGGCCTGGCATTCCCTCTGGCTCACTGGATAATAGGAGTTATCCTCTGTCTTCCTCAAGGGCAGAAAACAGTGCATTAGCAAATCTACATTCTGAGTAAAAATATCTGACAGCATCACTTAAACCTCTCAAGGAGCTGCAGATCCCTCTGTTCCTGCTCAGATTGAACACATTGTTATCCATGCCTCCCAGATCTGCTGCAGGGAGAGCAGAAACAGCCTTTTCTCCCTCATATCTTTCTCTACACCCAGCATCCCACCCTGTAATCTCAGTTTCTCCAAACTGCATGAGATTAAACACTTGGTCTATCAGCATGGATAAGACCCTCCATACCTTTGATCACTTTATAGCTCTTTGTACCTTCTCCAGAATTTGTAAATCAGATAACTCCCCATATCTAACAGATAAGGGAGCGAGTCCAGATGCACCAGACTCAGCAAGAAAGCATGGGAGATAACGATAGGGATTCCACATGCATGAAATCTGGATCCTTGTCTGGTGGAAGATACCAGTGGTTTGGGCCTTGTTAACTGTTGTTTTTTAAACACAGCATCCTGTATCAGATTATTTTTGAACAGAAGCCACAACTGCATATCTGATGTAAAAAAATAAAGCGAAGGGAAGAAGAGAGACAGGCATGAGAAAGAGGAATGGGAGGTATTCCATGCAGATAGGACAAATTGAAGTCGTCACTCTCCTGAGAGGGATTTATTGCACAACTTGCTTCAGAGTACATGGAGATGTAGAAGTATTGAATTGCACCTGCTCCTTGTGGGTGCAAAACGAGAAAGAAAGAGAGAAAGGAAAGGGGAAAGAAAAAGAAATAAAGGAGGCTAAAAGAAAGGCTTTCTATTCTACTCTCTTCTGCAAAGTTATTCTGGACTTTTCTGATTGCTTCAGTCTGTTACTGGTTTTGCACCAATTCAGCCTACCTATTACTGCTTACAGGAATAGAAAGAGCCGCATCTCTTCACCCAGAAGAAACAGAAGGAGGGAATTATCCTGGGCTCAATTGAAACTGCAGCCAGCAGAAATTTGTGTCTGTTTTTGTCTCCAGCTGCGAGCCATCTGTAGTTATCCCTAATTTTTTTTATCTGCAATAAATTGATAGCTCCAAGGGGTGAGCGCACTGCAAGGCAGAGGCAGAGAAACAGATTTCTAGGTTGCCATCAAGAAGTGGTTCACATGGATCAAATGAGAAAGGAGGAAGCTGGCTACTCTTGACAGCCATTGTAACAAGTCACACGGCAATGAGGTAGTGACATGTCATCTCCTGGTAGCAATGGGAGCTACGGGGAGGGGGACAGGGAAAAGACACGTATTTGAAGGCAGTTTCTGCAAGTCTGGAGCCAACAGACTCCAGTGAATGTGTGTACACGCTGGGCGTGAAGACAAGGGCATAGGAGAAACATCTGCCCACTGGAAGGTTTTCCATACTCCTCTAGGCATCTGCTTCTGACTCCGAAAACAGACAGGATAAAATTCAGCCTAGGCACCTTGCTATGTCGGTGTTCTCTTGCTGCCTGTCATCCTGCTTCTTGGCTGTTGACACTGAGAGGCAGAGCTGGTGGAAGTGAAGAATTTGCACCAGTGTGAACATAAGAACTAATAACAAAGCAATGTATTTGACTGGGTGAAACGACGCCTCAGCTCTTAGCTACAAAGTAGATTCCATGTTCCACTGGGCCTGTTGCACTGCCAGCCCAGCGCAGCTCCGGGCCTTTCCCAGGGTTGGGGCCCTGCTAAGAGTTAAGTCCTCAAGGTCATGCTGGGAGGCTGCCTGAACCTGGCCTCTAAAGCTCATGGGAAGAGGAAAGCTCCAGCTGAGCATGCATCCAGGTTCTCGTTCATGCAGTGCAAAGGGATTGGATACATTAGATGGAGCCAACTGTCCCATAGCCCAGTCCGTTAGCAGAAAGTCTAAGGTCAGCTCTTTCTACGTACACTGAGGATGTCTGAGCCTGAGCGAAAGCTGGCCTAGCAGATGGCTGCATGGACAGAAAGTGTGTGAGTCACATCTGCTTTCAAGCCCATCCTTCATTTCCCAGAAGAGATAAAGCCCCTTCTGCCTCACCTTATCACCAGACACCTTGTAAAGGTGGAGAATGCTGAGGCTGCAAGTCCTCCTTGGCATTACCCCTCCCATTGCCACAGCCCTTTGTGCAGCGTGCTGATCCGGCAGTGCTTTAGCCCTGCACCACGCAGGGGGAAACTGGGTCCTGCAGCTTTGCTTTGGTACCCGGAAGCAATGACACCGAGGAACACAACACTACTCCGAGGTGTGGCCATCCTGCAATATGGGGAATTTTTACCAAGGGAATGCCAAGCATTTCTGAACCTGAGACCCCACCAGTTTCGCTTTAGGTCAAAGGATTGCTGAGCATTTCCAGGAGGGTGACTCAGTAACTTTGTGAAATCCCTAATGCCAAGCGCTCCTGTGTTGACAGGCAGAGGAACTGCAGTTTATGGTCTTCCTTGTTCACCAAAAGAAACCTTATCTCTGATCCTACAGTCAGCCGGAACAAATGTAAGGCCTTTCTGGGGGAGATGTGCGTGTTGTGTTAATTGCATATTTTGCTGAGATGAAAGGTCTCAGCATCTCTCAGTAACTTCCTCTGCTTCCTTTTGTTCTCTAGAAGCCTCATTTTTTCCCTCCTAATATTTATTCATGAGGATTTTTGCTTTCAGAAGCTTTAGAGCAGCTGCTCCTGGTCTGATGGAATTCACTCAGCAGCAGAGATGTCTTTTCATCTGTTCAGCGCAGCCAGCTTCACCATCGACAAGCATCTGCTTCTCTGGACAGGACTCCAGCTTCAGCACCATTAATATGCATTTTACGGAGTGCAGTGGAACACATGTGCGAGCTGCGGGCTAAAGCGTCTGCGAGGTTCTGCACATATGCACACCTGCGTGCAAAGGGCATCTTGTTATGCCAAGATCTTGGTCTTCACAAGATGGACATGTTTTCGTGAACTGTGGTGACACATGAATATGGTTTACATCTGAATACATCCTAATGTCCATATCGGGGCGCTTGGCTTATTTGGTATACGTTACAACTGGCTACGTTTGTCTTTGGTGCAACTCCCAAGTCCAGGTTTTTAAAATCATTAGTCTGGTTGTGAGTTGAATTCTGATGATGCTGTCCCAGAAAATGGAAACATGCTTCAGTTTCTTCATGGCAGAGCAAAACGTGCTTTACCTGTAGTTTTCTGGCAGAAACTTTTCTCATGAGAAGGGACGGATGAGAAGTCCAATTGCCATTAGAGTTTCAGTAATGCAAGAGATTTCACCTCTACTGCTGTGCTTATTCCAGCGCTCACCACTGAATTAATCCATACATTGTGGATGTGCAGCTGATTTTGAACACACAAAACATCTGGTCTCACGGGCACATCTGGCAGCTGGAGAACCAACCACCTGCTGTGCAAAGTGGCAGCTGCAGGTAGGGAATGGGGAGGTACAGCTCCAAGAGGAGCGAGTGCACCGGAGGGTGGACCCAGGGTCAGGATGTGCCATCTGATATCTCACTATTTTCTGGAGATTTGAGCACACCTCTTTAGCTCAAGTACTCATCACTGCTGTCATTTCCCCACACATTAGGCCTCCTAATTGAAAGCAGACAAAGTTAGGGAACTCAGAGTTAGCAAACAAAAATCTTTCCTGTGTCTCCTTCACCTGCAGCCTCTTATCTTTGTTCATACAGGGAAGGTAACAGTATTTCCCCTAGAAAAGTGAATTTCCAGGCACGAAACAAGGTGAGGGATGAGGCTGAAGTTGCATGAGTGCCAGATGCCATGAATGCTCGATCCAGTGTAACACACGGCCTATGTGAAATACACCTTTTCTTTGGTTTGTCTGCAAATAATCTGAGAGTTCTTTGACTTTATTTTAAGAATCTCAACTCTGAAAGTGAGAAAAAAAAAGAGAAAAGAAAAAGCAGAAGAAGAGAACAGTAAGACTCAAACATACGGAACAGGTTCTGCTCTGGGGCAGAGTTAATCCCAGAGATGAGTGAAACTGGTGTAATTGCTTCATTCTCCTCCCACTTGCCCCAATAACTTCAAGAGAGGAACCTCTAGGTAATAACTGGAGTGGGATGACTGTAACAGCTGCACTTTTCAGAAACGCAACCCCTAATGCCTCTGTGATTCAGTTTCCTCACTGGTACTAAAAGGAAATAAAACTTGCCCCCCTTACCCTCCTGGAAACTTTGGAGACCCTTAGGTGAGCCACACTGTGCACGTCTGAATCACTGCTATTTAATTACTTCATTAGAGAACTTCAGTGGAGTCCAGAGAGCCAGAATGGGGCGTCCCCAGATCCCTGCCAGCGTGGAGATGTCCCCTAGGGGAATCTAGAGCTCTGCACCAACTGCCTCCAGAAGGAAATCTGCCGAGCTGCAGGGGTTGCACTGGGGCAATGGCCAGAGCCTCTGCCTCGCCTGCCAGGCCTTCCATCTGGATGTGTCAGGGAGCACTGGGAGCCACCGAGCCAGAGACAGATGCAGTAAAGAGGGAGCAATGTTTCACGAGTCTGTCAACGTGTCATTAGGCTCTCATGAGGGAACATAGAGCAGAGGGGTGTGGGGAGGAGGGGGGAGATGGCAAGGGGAGAGAAGAAGAAAGAGAAAGAAGGGTAGAGGAAATGACAGAGTATTGGAGAGACGGAGAGGTTGGTGCCAATGCCATGTAAATCACTGCCAAGGGGAGAGCTCCATCAAACACAAGGCCAGTACTATAAATCAGCCCATAATTAGGTGCAAAGAGAAAGCTTTAACATCCTCATCAAATTGATTAATACATATTGTGGCTCGGGACAGATGTAGATGGTGTTTATGAACAACAGCAAAGCAGCCAATGCTGTGTCTGGGGCAGGAGGAAAAGGGGCTGGAGGGAGGAGTGATGGATCTGAAAACAGAAGCTCACCATGTTCTCTTGGGCAATGACTGAGGGTCTCCCCTGCCTCTCAGCTCATCTGCCTGCAAGCTTTGAGGAAATGAAGTAGTTAATTTTAGCACAGCATGAGGGCAATGGGAAACCTTTATTTTAGGGGCTAATCCAAAACCATCAGTGCTAATGAGCACCTTCCCATTGATTTTGGTGCAGTTTGATTTAGATTTCTAATAAGAACGACTACAGGTAGCCTTGGGTGAAGACAACAAAGAGGGAGCTGCTGGCTACGAGAAAGCAGAGAGATGAAGGAACAGAAGATGAGACGTTGGGACTTTGTTCACCCTCAAGTCAGCAAACCTATCACTGATTTGAGTAAGTCAAGGGTTCCATCCAGATTGCCTGCTCCAGAGGGGAGCTCAGTGACAGAAAGTGCAGGAAAGGATGGGAGGGTGTTCCCAGCACTGGGATCCTGATGTCCGCAGTGGCTGTGAGGCAAAGCAGAGTGAGAAATGAAGAGCTCCAAGCCACCCTCATAGTTGTTCATCCCACGCTTTCTACATACCACCTGCAGTTTCTCAGTTTTGAGCAGTAAGATTTCCCACTGAAGGAATCTGCTTTTGGTACTTGCCATGTGGTCAGCTTGAAAGTGCTCGAAAGTTTGGGGCAATGAAAGCTGTATGAATTATGTGCCATTATTCTCACTGCTGACGTATTTCAAACGCTTGTCTGTGGATTGTTATGAGCTGCTAATGTTCATTCATTCATGATTACAAACACACAGACACGGTCCCTTCCCCGAAGTGTTTAAAATCAAAGGATAAGACAGACAGCTGGTGGATACAGAGAGATGGGAGAACCTAAGGAAATGATGAGACAGTGTTGGTCAGCAGGGTAAGGCCACGGTGTCAGTGCACTCGCTGCCCAACCGTTGTCAAATGAGCAGGCAGAGTGCACAGGTGAGGTGGTCAAAAGTGCACGATGGTAACGATTTATCACGCAGCTCTGCAACTTAGCTATTATTCATCACTTCGAGGTGTCCGTGCAGCATGTGTGCATGGTCAGGGCAACCCAACACAGGGCAGGAGAAACAGTTCTGTGGAGGGAAAGTCAGAACAGAATCTCAAATCTGCAGCTTTTCTCTCCATTTTGTTGCAATAAATACTGCAACGTCCAGCTCTTACAGGCTGCTGTTGGTCACTTCAGCCACAAAATTCTTTGTGATGGAGGTCAGCATTTCTCCCATCTTTTTAATAAATAGAGAAACTGAGGCACACGGTAGAAACTGACTTATTTTCCCACTATCATCCAGCAGGTCAGGGACAGAAGCTGGAGTAGACCTTGACTCTTTGGACACCTTGCTCAGTGCTCTCCCTTTGTGCTTTCCCCTAAAGGACACTGCCTGGCATTCAGAGACTGTTCTGGGGTGCTGAGAGCGAGCCCTCAGCTTTCGTCCTGGCTTGACAGCAGGGATCCCTGCTCCTGCTGGGCAAGGCTGGTCAGAAGTCTGGGATTTGCAGGTGAGGTGTCTGTACTGGAGTGACAAGATACTTAACCCCTCAGCCCCTCAGAGTTACAGACACGATGCGGTGTGTGTATGTCAGCAAATAATTCAGAGGTGAAGGGGTTACAAGAAACACAGTTTCTCCAAATCCCTCCCTTTGAGAAGACACAGGTTGGCTTGGTTCCTGCTCCAAAACGCTGCTTGCCTTAAGCCCCAAACCCAGCTGCAGTGACTGTTTTATAGGATATATCAAAAAATGAAGAAAACAAATCCTTCCACAGAGGCAGCACGAGCCTTATTTACTGCCAAGAAGCATCAAGAAAGGGACTCTTTATAGACAGGTCTTAAACTCTGCTGGTTCTGAGGATCTTTAACCTCTCTGTATTAATCCTGGCAGACAAAGACCTTGCCCATGTGTCATTATGGCAGAAGGATAAGGCCCTGATAGCCATGACTTACAGGTTCCAAAAGCTCACCAACAGACCACAGACTCCAGAGAGCCCAGCAGCAGCCATCCAGCCCCAAGGGTGAGCCACCAAAGGGGTTCTGTCATCCTCTGTCTGCCTCAGAGAAGAGTTTGAGAAGGAAATGTGGCTTTAGCAGTTATTTCACTTCATATCATCACCCACAAAATGTTATGAGCCAACCTATGAAGAGAGATACAGAAAACATTGAGACTTAAGAAGACTTCAGATTAAAAGGATGGTGCTCCATTCAGAGCTTACTTGCTTGTTCTCTGCTTTTCTGCTGGAATTATATATTTTCAAAACACAGGAAACACTAGAAAACAGAATATCCTTTTCAGCTGTGAAATCTCTCCCATCCACTTAGGCTCCCTGCCCACACTGAAGGATAAACATCGAATCCTTAGCTAGAGCAGTCATCCTTGCTGCAGAAAATAAATGCTTCCAAGCAAAAATAAATCAATGGAAATTAGCAAAGCTTGGGTAAAAAATCCATGCCCTGCCAGAGTGATATTTGAGACAACATTTTTTTGCATGATGTAATGTCATATAATTACAAATATCATTCCCATTTTTTGATTGGTTCTTTCTGTCTATTTATTAAAGTTTCTTAAGGCTGAACCTGCTCTTCTTGTTGTCAGTTGGCAGAAGGCTTTTAATTTAATGAGGACAAAATCTGTCCACACTGCAAACTCCATGGACAACAATGGTTTTTCCTCCTGTATTTCCCAGAGCTTGTTGTACACAGACTGTTCTCTAACGTGAGTTCCTAGGTACCACAGGGGTACGTTCAAAAGGCTGTATGTCTTGTCTTTTAACACGTACAACCGCACTTAATGAAAAAGAGCCTGTAAACATTACGGTCTCATTCTTCTCATGCTTGGTGAAATACTGAACAACTTGTTACAGCCTGTGAACTGCATTAACAAAATAAGAAAGCCAGACTTTAAGGTGTAGGGCACACTTATTGCAGAATCCCCTGTTGATTGCCATGGGAGTTTTGCCTGAAATCAGGTCCAAGAGAGAACTGTAGGATTTGACTCTATGTACATTCATATAGGGTGATATAAAATGCACTTTTCAGGAATTAGACCTGGGTTTTCTACCTTTCTCCTGATTTTATTTGAGTTGTTTTTGCTTTCCAATATTTAAAGTTATAGAAGATCCGGTATTTAGAAACAGTAACTACCTCCTCCAAGCAGAGCTTTGAAGTTGCTGCCGAATAAACTCTCCCACAGAGCAGACACTGATGCTTTCTTTCTGTTCCAGTCATTGTATCAGATTGGACACTGAAGTTTATGACATTTCCAGGTTAACTGACTTTTCCAATAATGGTTTTCAAACTTCATAGCAAACACCTAAATCATGTGTCTGTTCCCCTCTCTCCCAACTCTGACTTCACTACAGAGTTTTCAGTCAAATTACTCCTCATCTACACCACACAAAGTCAGGCAGGAGAAAATGAGAGCCGCTTAAAAGAAGAGAGGGAGTGCTTGGATGTGAACTGCAGGAGGGCATTTGCCCTCTCCCATTTATCCATCCTACAGAGCTCTGAATGCACCTGGTGGTCAGGATCCCTGGTGGTCACATCTTTGGCTGGTGTAAATCAGCATTGCTTCGCTGGCTTAAACAGAGCTTCAGTCCAACATCTGAAGGCTGTACCTGCTCTGATTCCATGCTGTAACTGACCCTGCCAATGCCCTCATGTTCCATTGGTATAAAACATCCCAATAAAGCCCCAAAGGTGACCTGCAATGTGCTGTTCCCCAAGACACAACCCCAGAGAAATACAGGAGTTTAAACATTCAAAATGTGCGTGAAAATATTCCTCTAATGCTTTGGACAGCGAAGTCCAGTGAGAAGGGCCCCGCTGTGGACTGTGCCCCAGCTGGAGTGACAGCACAACAGCCGAGCCACTTTGTGTGTCCCTGCGGCCCTGTCAGGGAGCAGTTATTGATGAGTAAGGGCCATTCTTAAGGGCTCTGCTCCAGCCCCTTCCTCTGGCTCGGGCCCCATTGTGGGTCCAGCCCAGGAAACAGTTCACGAACCCTGGTCAGTGAGAAAAGAAAAAAAAAATGCCTGTTTGTAGTGCAGGGAGAAGCCATTCCCAGTGGCTCTACTGAAGGAAGGCAAATGTGCATCACCCACAGAAAGCCAGAGACACGACCTCCAAGAGCGAAGTACGTGTTCAGCGATGCAACAGTGCTGGTATCTGTAAATATTTACGCTATCAAACCAGAAGGCTTGATCTTGCAAAGTGCTACTAGTGCTCAATTTTCCTCTGAAAAACTCCTGCTCCTGAATTCAACCCTATTCCGTATATTTATTAATAACTCAGGCAATGGAACAGAGCATTTGTGCAGATGATTTCGAGATGGGGAATAGGGACAGAGCTGCAAACCCTTCAGGGAGCAGGGGTTTGAGTTCAGGAAGAGCAATAATCTGAAAGGAGTAAGATAATAAAGATGAGTGCTAAATTCCAAAGTTGTGAAGCAATAATCAGCCACACAAATGAGCTGGGAAATAACTGCCAAGAAAGCAGTTTTGCAGGAAAAGAGCTGGGACCATCACTGAGCCAAAACTGAAGAGGCATGAACAGAATTTTGCTGGCCTGCAAAGGGATGTCAGATTTAAGATACAGAAAGAAAACTACTCACTCTCCTCAGCCCTGACAAGGTCCTCAGCTGGCCCAGCTTTGGACACTACAAGAGGAGACTCTAGAGGGAGAAAAACAAAATAATTTCAGATCTAGAAATGCGGCCTCCACGGAGAGCCCAAAAGTAGTGGCTACATGCAGGGAGGAGACTGGGGGGATATTTATCATTCTTCAAGTATGCTAAAAGCTGCCAGAAAAAGGAAGGTAATAAACCGTGCTCCATGTTCACTGACAATTTGACAAGGGTTAATGAGTTCAAACTGCACCCAGAGAGGTTTAGATGAGGCATTAGGGAAAACTTTCTGACAGTAAGGATGGTGCAAGCAGCAGCAGGTACTGCCCGAGTGGGCCGTGGGATCCCCCTCACTGGATATTTTTAAATCCAAGAAAAGTTAAATGTCTGACTGAAATAACTGATCCTACTTTTGAAGGAGAGAGGGGCTGATACAGTTCTATCCTCTGAGTTTCCACAACTGTGGCTTCCGAGTGCCCTTGAAACAGGTAAATGCACATAAACAAAGCATCATAAGCTCTACCTGTTGTGAAAGCAGACGATATTGAGGCGCTGAATTTGCCAGCGAAACTTTCAACAGTCATTTGCTTAATGTTTCTCTCACACCCAGGTAATAAAAGTGGAGCAATTCCTTCAGCAGCTCAAAACCAGCCACCCTCACCCATGTGTTGCTCTCTTCAGCTTTTTTCCCCTCCTACCAATTCCTGCTGACTTAAAAAATAATAAATCAAAGGGAACGGCTGCAGCTCATACAACACAGGCAAAATCACAAGCCTCTAACCTTCACCTTCAAGATTTCCTTACAAGGGTTTCAACATCTGGAGGCCATTCAGCTTGAAGTGATGACAATTTCCAATAAGCGTTAATGGGGGATCCTGCCCAGTCTATACTCCATGACCATAATTCAGTCTGTCTGTCCATCTGTCAGGGTTTATGACAGCCAAAGCTCACACACACAGCAACAAACTACAGCTACAGATTTCTTAATGAGCACATAATGAAGTCAACCTGCTTCATTTTTTCCAGCTTGGCTTATCATTTCCACCAGGCAGACTTCTCTTTGCTCTACCAGCTCTTGGGGCCAGGAGGGCTTTGGGCTTCAGGTGAGATGATGGGAGCAAAAAGCCATAAACGGGAACCTTGGGAATGCAAGGCTCTTGTGCTTTCCCACAGGCAGCTCCCAAGCCCATGTAAACCACCAAGGTGACTTCTGCTGCTTTTGGATCAGGCTCATAAGAAGGAGAAGCAAGGAGTGGCTCCATGCATTACCCTTGGGATGACGAAACAGCCCACGAAGTGCAGGTGGAGCTGGCATAGCACTTACCGAGCAGCGCTGCTCCTGCAGCTTGTTCTGTCTGAACTGTGAATTCCCTCGTGGCCTCCTCCACGAGTGAAATGTCATATAGGAAGGTTCCTTGTGAGCTGGTCAGGGCTCCTCTCCCCTCAGGTTGTGGCCGTGTCACTACAGGGAGCTTTGCAGAGCTGAGGATGCCTGGCGAGGGCGGGTGCCACAGGATGGTGGCCTATGCCTCGGTCTCCAGGGCCAGCATTGTGCCACAGTCTGAGTCAACTCGCAGACTGAGGCAGCCGGTGTCACCTCATGGCTGGCGTCACCACACCGCTGGCGCTGGCTCACTGCTGGTGTCGCCTCGCAGCCGGTACCACCTCACTGCTGGTGTCACTTCGGAACCTTTATTGCCTCAGAGCCCGGAGTGCCTCAAAGCTCCTGTCACCTCAGAGCCTGCGTCACTTCACAGCCCAAGTTTCCTCAGAGCCTGTGTCACTTCATGCCCTCGTTTCTTCACAGCCTCATCACCTCAGAGTCAGTGTCACTTCTCAGCCCCTGCCACCTCCCATAGTGTGTTTCCCAGCTTCCCCTCAGGCCTGGCCCATCTCGCTGCCCTCCGCCACGGCACTCCTGCCTGCTCTCCATCTGCTGCAGCAGAGCTAAGCCCCACGGCACCAGGGACACGGCAGCTTGCCTTCTGCCTAGTAATTACACCTGGAAATAGCCCCACAGATCATTGTAATAAACAGCTTCCCCAGAGGTGACAGTGTTTTCTGTTGTCCTCGCTGTCCCGCAGTGGCCTCCATTTTGGGACGTGAGAGGCTTCAGGACGACGAGGGATCTCCTGCAGCACCAAGGCCTTGCTGCTGTTGTGAGGCTCAGGAAAGCTCAGCAGCAGAGACGAGAGTTTCCACCATACTGGGAGCCTTCACCCTTCTTCTTTCAGGAGGTTCTCAACCAAGTTTTGCTTGGAGTTCCAATTTGATCCCATTTGTTCAACACGTCACTCACTCAGACAGCCTGATCCGCGCCCGCTGGAGTCAGTGGAAAAGCTCCCTCTGGTCTTGGCAGCCTAGGACTAAAATAGTGGCCATTAAACCTGTTCTGATTGGGTTTAAAACTATTTAAAAGTGCCTGGGCAGACTGAGAAGCTGCTAAATTATTTTCTTGATGCAAAAAAGTACCCCAAACCATACAGTTCAAACTGCAACTTTATACTTCATTTTGGTGTACGTTTTTTCACCCTTTTAGTAAGTAAAAGGTAAAGAAACCTGAAAATGAAAAATAATTCCCTCAGGATGAGAGTTGTGGGAGGTTGAGCTCAGTTTTCTGTCACTGCCCTGAGTGTAGGAGAGGTAACGCTGCTGGCAGGCCCAGTCTGTAATGGCTGCTGCTCCCTCGCCCTCAGCAGCAGAAGGGGTTGTAAACCCCAGAGAGATTCCCTCTCCTTGCAGCACGTGTAGCCAGTATTTGTCTTCTCCATCACAGACAAAGCAGTCAGCAAGGCATGGGCATCCCTTACTGACCCTTTTTACTGCCCTACTAAGCACCCACTTGCTTTGTGTGGGGCCTACTGCCAGGCTTTGCTCCTACCACTTCTGACACCAGCAACCGGCAGAACAGGAATCCGACCATGTTTGACTGTCCCTGTGCTCCCAGAAAGCGTTGCCTTCCACCTTAGGGCACTTCAGGTGTCCACTTCAGATCTGTCTTGATGGCATACCCACAGCACAGCCAGGGCTGAGGTACCAAACTACTCTAAGCTCAGAACCTCAGAGGGCATATTGCTCTGCGGGTTGGTGCCACTGCCGTGCACCTGGCTGCTATAGGGATTTGTAAAGCTGTTCTACTGGGTCTGTTAAAGGACCATTTACAAAGACAAGTTCTGCCTTGGAAAACATGGAATCTCTGTTCTACTCCCATAGCAATAAGTGCCCATTGAAGATCTCCACTGAATATTAAAGTAAGCAAGATCTGAATTAGACCCCATTTTCCTGATTTTTTTCTCTGTCTCCTTTTGGAAATACTGTTTCTAACTTATCGCTTGCTCTAGGATCTCAATGGTGCTATATAAGGCTTGCCTTATTCCTGTTTTATTCATCTCATTTTATTCTGACTGCAGAGAGAAGTCTAGAGCATCCTACTGGAATCCCTCTACCCACCTAAACAGGTATCAAAGGCTCTTCATCAGCCCTAAGCTTGTCTGGCAGACGTAACAGAGCGAGGCTTTCCGCTTCTGAATTTAACTTACAGCACCTGAGCTAAGGAGTTCAACGGGAGTTTCTTTCCTGCCCAGTTAAAATGACAAATTGGTACATGAGTGTTTAATGAAAGATGCTGGAAATGTCCATGAAGATCAGAAAAATCACCTCTTGGAATTGACAGGCAGGCCATCTGCAGTCCTGCGTTCCTATTAAATCCCTAACAATAAACGACAGGAGAGCCTAGAGGGTTAAAAGCTTAATTCAATCTCCTAGATTCCTTCCAGGGCCCTGTCTGCATATCGAATGAGAAAGGCATTTATAAAACTGTTATTTGCACACTAGATTTTTCATATGGCTTCATGCACCAAGTATCAATCACGCCCCTCTCAGCCATGGTGTCACCATGCATCACACAGCGCTGCAGAGACTAATGATGCGCCCGCCTGTGACATCTGCCACACAGATTGATGACATCACACCCGCTGCACATCATGTGACTGTTGCTGCAGCTCACATGGCTGAATTTGACCTGATTCAAGGTTTGATAATATTCCTCCCAAACTCTGGCACTGAATTTGGGCCATTTTATTCACTAAATTATAAATGAACTAACACATTTTTGGGAACTTCAGAGCCAGGTGGGAATTTTATTTCACCATTGTTTTTACTCTGATGATTGTTTCAGGGTAATTTCCATCAGGAAAACAGCAGCCCTCTCAGTCACACATTCTATAATCTCTGTATGGATCAGGCTTTGATGGGAGCTTAATTAAAACAACAGTCAAGTTCATTCCGATACACACTAAGCTTTGAGGAAGCCTCAGACACAGATTTCCTTCGCGCTTCACTGAAGGATGACAGTCTCTCTGTTCTCCTTGCCGCGTGTTTATCAGTTCTACTGAAATTGTAAATTCACAGGAAGCTGAAATGCCAAAACTGCCTTGTTTTACTCTCTGCTCAGCTCTCCTTTCCCTTGCTGTGTCACACACAGACACACGCACACACCCTTACCTGTGGGAATATGGTCTAAGAATCTATTTACTGTCTATTGTTCACAACATGGATTGAGCTCTAATTTTAATATGAGAAATGACTTTCCTATTTTCTGTTGCCCTTGCTTTATCAATTTTCCTTTCCCATAGGTTAGACCAGTGACCATTAAGGTCAGTGGAATCCTTCTGTAGCCTCCAGTGGGCACTAGGACATGGTCAGAAAATATCCACAAGCCTTTAAAGTTTAGGTAATTCTTTCCCTAACAATGTAATGATCTTATGAAGGCAGCTTTTGTCTCTCTATGAAACTTATTCTGCAATCAAGTAAGGTGCAAATGTGAAGCGGAATGCCTTGCTGGGATAACTCATGTGTAGACAAGCCCTTACACGGTGGCATTAATTTCTGTGAAGGAGTGTTAAAAACATCGATTTTGCAGGCTCTTCTTGGATAGAGGAGGGAAGATTCATATTAAAGCATCTTGCCTTCAAGGGCTGGCCTTAAAAAAAGCACTCACTGGTAGCATTAGGGATAAATACTTAAACCATGGTAAAACCTTTTATCCAT
Source organism: Neomorphus geoffroyi (assembly GCA_033558235.1). Classification (NCBI taxonomy): domain Eukaryota; kingdom Metazoa; phylum Chordata; class Aves; order Cuculiformes; family Neomorphidae; genus Neomorphus; species Neomorphus geoffroyi. The sequence continues at coordinate 1,007,769 of JAUMJM010000097.1, forward strand.
TGCTGTATCAGTCAAACTGTCCCTTGTGAGCAGGGAGCTTCAGCAGAAACCCGAGGACTTGGTTGCTTGAGGAAAGATGGATTGAAAGAGTCTGCATACTTCAAATATTCAGCCAGTTGCAATGTGGCAGGGCTGCTGCTCAGCAGGCTGCTTTGTGCTCTGACTCAGTTTACTCCCTGCAGGTTTATTACTGCTGCAGTACCAGAAACAGGGATGTGACTGTTCCTCTGAATGGTGGAATATAATCCCTCCATATGCTTCTGCCCTTCTGAAGTGATCACTTATATTTTGCTCTGTGTGTGTGTGTGTTCAGGCTGCTTCCACTGCAGGGGTCAGAAAGCCCAGAGCAGCAAGCTCTTATCTCTAACGAAGGTTGCATGAGGGCAAGAATACCAGTCTGTACCTCTAAAGCTACACACAGCTTTTCAGCACTTCAAGTGCTGCTCATGAGTGCTACGACTCACAGGGTGCCCCAGGAATTGCTAGGAGATGTTCCCACAGCTCAGAGAAAGCTGTTCAGGCTGACACTGCTTGGTTGCCTGGTTTCCAGTGAGCACTGGCACATCTTTTATATCAACCCTTCCACCTTAGCCCTGCGTAATGGACAGGTTTACATGGACTGTCAGATGCTTTTCCCGAAGTCAGAGTGCTGTGTAATAGGTTTTTACCGAGTCTCAGATTCTGAGTACTGTGGAAATATTCTCTTCCTCTCTGGTACAAACAAATCTCTGAGTCCTGTTGGAAGGAAGGATTTCTGACAGAAGTTTTCCCTTTCTAAGAACATGCGACTTACATAACCAGATATCACTATCAGATGGTCACCATCATCAGTCCTCTCCAAGCCTACTCACACAGACTAAAGTGGATGAGCTTTTGCAGCCTGCATTCTCCAGAGTGAGCATCATGACTACCATCCTAATGATGTGACTTCAACTCCCTGGCCGAAATGATCAGCTACACGTGCTCAGCTGCTGTAGCTTTAAGTCTCCTGCCAAGCTCAGACTCAGCACAGCAAGTTTTCTCTGCCACTCTGCCACTGCCGCTCCTTCACTGAAGACTGAGGGAACATTGTTCTGCTGTTTCTCCAGCCAGCTGAGGTATCGCACAGCCGTGCATTTTAAAGAAAGCCTGGGAGGCAGGCTTAGCCTGAGGGCTGCCTCCCCAGATTCACAGTCCCTTTTCCTAAAGTGCAAACTCCAGCGTTTTCTGAGCTGTGATTGGCATCTGGGAATATAGAAATCAGCTTCATAAAGGCCTGTGCTATCTAACACTTCCCACTGGTGAGGAAGATGGATGGTATCCTGTAGTGTTAACATGTGGAAAGTGCTAATATTTCATCCAATTGTTCAGTCTGTAGGAAGGTGAGACATGGGCCTAGAGCTTCCCATTCATGGACATCTTGAATAAAGCTTTTCTTAAATTATGTCCATTGGAACTAATTCTCCTGTCCCCTTTGTCAGTGGCCCATCCATCTCTTGTTGCAGCTCTGCACACTTACCAAAACATCCAGGACACGGAAGACAAAGTATTCAGAGGAAAAATAGCATTTCTAGGGCTGGAACCAGGCTGAGAGCAGCTCAGGAACTCTCTGATGGAATACTGCGTTAGAGTTGTTTGTGCAGGTAGGAACATCGCAGTGGATGATGCTTGACAAAAGCATTTCCAGATACCAATAGAATTACAACAGTCATTAATTTAATCAGAAGTGTATTGTACTTGACCATCAGATGGGCTACTTAGTGTGGAGTGATCCTGATTCACAACAGCAAACGACCTCCACTATTCAATGCTCTGTGTGTCCACCCTTCATGAAAACACAAAGGAGGAGAGTAACCCTTGTCCTCCAAAATCTTGCCCTGAAAGGTCTGATTCCTCAGGGCTTCCTCCATCCTACACCAAGTTGCAGCTTTATATTAACTATTACGGACCTCGGGACTTTGCCCTGACTTAATAATAAGATATGAGACAACTGGATAGTGGCAAAAATACACAGATGCACAATTGATGAGGACTAACCTTTGAGGTCAAACAGGAAAAATAGACTTCAAGAAGGAGGCTGGAGACAGAGGCAGTGTTGCTTCACAGGTGCTGCAGGGCAAAACTGTTAGCTTGGAAGCAGATGCATATAGAGGGAGAAAAGAGAAGAGTCTGAAAGGAGAGGTGTGATATTAGAAAATAAGGATTATGTACAAGCAAAGGAAGGGCAGATTTCAAAGCCAGAGACAGCTAACTGGTGTCAGTGGGACTGGAATGAACATCATGGGCTGGCAAGAGGCTGAGAATACTGTTTGGATGCACAGGTGGGATGCACACACCTTTCTCTGCACAGCTGTGGGAAGGCAGCCTTGGCTTGCCATATCTTTTGTCCTTTATCACTGTTGGCCTCACACAGCTCTGTGAGGGATCTATTTCTGACCCTGAACATCCCCTGCCTTTCCATTACCAGCCTCTCCCACGGCTGTTCCAATTCATCTCAATCCTGATTTCCAACACAGCTGTCATTGCAGGACTTGGGTTCCCCCTGGCTCTTTGGAGGCTGCCAAGCACACGGAATGGTGCTGACCTGTGCATCAAGCTCTGCTTTGTTTTTTATGATGTGGACAAATGTCTGCTACAGATTGGTGACTGGTACAGCTGTCTTTTAGAGCCAACACTGTTTAAGAATAGCACCTCTGATAAGCCTCCTCTAGGCCACGTGGATCTTATTTGATGCCTTGTGAGATTTACTCACTGACCTTTCCAGGGACAAACCTAGGAAGGTGGAAGTAGGAGGGGAAGGAAAGGGGAAATCAGCTCTGAAGTGGTTAATTTTACTGGCTCCAAAATTGATAAGCAGTGGTACGTCAGCCTGAAATGAACTTGCCTTGTTCAGTGGGGTTCTAAGACAGCGGAACTCAATCAGCAACGGGCCACATGGTTCAAAGCCGCAATTCATCCCACCGCGCCTCTGAAAAATGGGAGGTGACAGTTCATTTTGCCAGTGACAGTCTGTCGGTCTCGCTCACTGCTTCTCCCGTCGATTGCACTGCTGAGGTGAAGTGTGAGCTCCGAGACACCCTTGCTTTGTATTCCACTCAGCTGAACAGGACAATCCGAGGATCAAAGGTGGAAAAAACCTCCCGTAGCCCAACCCTATCCACTTCTATTTCTCCTTCCTTACTTCCAAAAGGCTTTTGCAAGCCAGATACCAATAGCCCAGAAAACCTCTATTCCTCCCAGTGGTTTCACCTTGCTCTTTTGGGTTGACGTTTGTCCCAAGCGTGTGTGCCTCTTACCACCAACACCTCGGTGTGCACAGAGCAATCCACATGGCAGACAGACAACCCAGGCCTGCTGCTCTGAAACGCTAAATCTGCTGTACACAACTAGACAGGCTAATATTTCAGGTGACAGCGTTCTCTGAGATGCACAGGATCCTGGCAGAGTTTCCATTCTCTGTCCGTGCACAGTGTGGAGGCAGGCGAAGCAAAAAAGATAATAGAGATGACAGGCAGAGAGATTTCTGCTCCTGAGCTTTGTCTTTAGCAATCGATTAGTTCCTCTCAAAGAGCACTTGTGTGAATGTACTCAGCGAATTCTCTCCTGAGCACAGCGATGGCACTTTGAAAAGCCTGGCACAGCACGGCGTAGTGAAAGCAAAGGGCCGAAGGATGGGCTGGTACCTAATGCCCATGGCAAGGGAAGCGTGAACTGGTGGTTAGGAGACTTGCTCACATGCTGGAAATCTTGAATTCTCTCAAAGCATTCTCCCAGCCAAAGATTCAAGGCAAAGTTTCAAGGAATCTGTGCATGACACGTTATCTGCCCAGTCAAATATGGGTTTGACTGAATGTGAATGAACAAGTCCTTTAACTCTTCTCTTGCAGTATCTATCAAACTTGCTACTGTTGGGCTGCTCTGTGGATCTGTTGGCACTCAGGGACTGACCCTGAATGTGTGTGACTCCTACAGGAGAAAAGCTCTTAGTTTCTCTTCACTGCAAAAGTACAAATACGCAGGAGAGAAAGCAGTAATTGCTGTTTAACTTCCAAAGTCATCTGTGCAAACTATCGACTCATTAAATGGAGATCTCCAATCCTATTACAAGCTGGGCTTAAAATATTCTTGGCTGAACTTAATAAGAGAGGAGAAGCCAGTAATTAAAGCTTATTAAACACTGCGCATCACTACAACAGTCTGACACAGGCAGTTGCTTTTTTCCTTGAAGATGGGAACTATTCAGTTCTTATGCATCTTAGAAGCAGATAAACAGGTTTTCAATGCAAGACAGATATATAGTCAGAAAAAGAAGGATAAGGAAAAGAAAAAATCTGAGAAATATTGGAGACACTTAACATATGGCACATACGACACAGTCAGGAAACATCCATCTTCTGTATATGTCATAAATAGCCAGAAATTCTGAGTCTCGTAGGGTATAACCTCAGCCAAGGCTTGGTATATGCCTTTCTTGTCCCTCTTTGGTACACTCAGTCAGACCTCCTGGGCACAGAGCTCCTCTGCAGCACGTTTCATAAGAAACACTCCTGCCCTGCTGAAGAGTTGTCTGACTCTCAGGCAGCATCGAGGCACTCTGTTCTGCTGTGTTGCACTTAGCATGTAGGCATGGTGGAGACAGGCACATTACAATGCAATACCTGTGTATCCAGACGGAGAAGGAATGAGAGACCTGACAGATGTGGAGGGGACTAAGCTATGCCTCCAACCTTCCTGCCGCACAAGCAGGCAGTGTGGGATAGGGAGCAGAAATGAGAAAAGGCAGTGGGCAGCTGAAATGATTTGAACAGGATTTTGTGAAGTCCAGAGCAGGGAAGGTTGGGTCATGTTGGATCCCAGGTGGAATTGCTCTGTCGGTGCTTAAAAATTAAGGTGAGATGGCAGGTGTGCGAGAGGACTGGCAATAGGCAGCGCCATCCTGGAGATAACAGGTTGTCTGTCAATTCAAGGAGCTTATGTACATGTTGGACCACAGAGCTCCCACTAACGGAGAAATTAAACCTGTCTCCACACAGCAGTCCCAGTGCTCTGATTACATTTACAGAGGTTGTGACCTGCATCCTGTCACCATGGAAACCTCTCCTGCTGCCGATGTACAGTCAGGTTGTTTCTGTGGGTGGCTGATATTTAAAGGTAGAGGCTATGGCACTGTAATATCAAAAGCCAGGGCACCAAGTTTACGAGCAGCCGAGTGGCAAAATTCATTTCACTCCCTTTGACACCTTGTAATCTTGACTGGGCTGAGAAGGTGGTAGAGAAAGAGAAGGAGAAAAGAAGAAGAGAAGAAGAAAAGGCGGGAGGGGGGAAAATTCACTCATCTTTATCAAGCAATTCTCCCACATAGAGAGAATTTGTGTATTAAACTCATTGCGAAACATAGTGCTCTTCTGACCCACCAAAGCAGCCTTCCCCTTCCATTCCCTTCTACCAAAACAGGCTTTACATCCAGCCCGTGTCTCTCCTGTGCCAAACATACTCTTACACCCAGTTTGCCTTGATGCAAAATGATATTTTAATTTTCTTCTACATCCCTGTCTTCTATGTATTTGGAACTGAATGTGTCCTGGGTATAAACCCCTGATGTTCTATGAAATCAGAGTTCTTGCTCTGGACATGGGGGGCGGTCCTTGGTCCCCAGCTGTTTGAGAAACCAGACTTCTTCTAGTGCTGGGCTCCGTACCTCAGCAGCTTCATGTCCTTGTTAGCCCACTTGCTGAGTGTGCAGTGCACATGGATAGAAGTGGAAGCTGCAGAAGCTGCTGTGCAAGGGGAGTCCCCAGTGGCACTGCTACAAACACCACTGCAGAGAGAGCGCACGAGCAGGAGGACTCAGGGGCCAGGACTGATGCTCAGCACGGAGATGGCTGACAGTGTAGCTGACTACGATGTCAGCTTCTCACACAGGCGACAGACACTACCTGACAGGCAACTACTTAGCTTCCAATTTTCTCCGGTATAAAACTATTCTGTTAAGCAATGGAAGGCAGTGCAATGAAGGTAAATAAAACTGACACAGGACCCAGGCACTGCTCTCTCTCTGCTCCTCTCGCAGATGTGATGCTCTGATTGTTTGGCAGAAGACAGAGGAGAGCTGGGAGCTGGGGACTGGCTGATGGAGGCAGGATGAAAGGAGATAAACTACAGGAGAAAAGCACTTGTGGTGATAAGGACAAGTAGCTGGGAACCAGAGCAGTGCCCCACAGAATGGGAAGTTTGTAGCTAAAGCATTCGTTGGGAACTGCAATGAGCTTGCTTCAGTTCCAGATTCTTCCATGGTTCAGAACTGTGTGATCTGAAGTTGAAACAGTTAGTGAGCCGCTTCTTGAACATCAGTTTCTGCAGGTTCAGTTTGCAGGTTATCCAGGCTTCCTCCCCAGACAGCAGGGAGTGAGAGCTGGAGATGTACATTTTAATGTATAGAGTACAAAGAAAAGAGCCATCGTGATTATGATCCTTCAGTCAGCACGAGGGAGTGTCATGGATTTACCTGATCAGAGGTGATAAAGTGTGAACTGTGGCAAGGAGAGCTGAAACAAGGGGGACAGACTCAGGAGCTAGAAGCAAAAAGCAGAGTGACACATAAAGGGTGCTTTGTGGTGTAAAGACTGGGGATGCTTCCAGGGAACCAGGCAGCCTGGTGACCTGTGCATCTAGGTGAATTTTCCACTAGACTCTCATTCTTGCACGCCTTAAGGTCCTACCTCTTTGTTTCCCTCTCTTGTCTCCTGCCTTATGCATCGACTGTAAGCTCTCTGGGGCATCTCTTAGTCCCGCTCGCCTATCCCAGCAGAAATCTGCACTATGAAAGGATTCAACAAAGCTATCATGATACAAAGAATAAGAGTTTGCATACCAGTTCAGGAGCCCCTGGAGCCGAGCTCAGTGTAAGAGATCCATTGTTTAAGCACCACAAGAGTGATTACTGTGAGTGCTGTAGACAGAGGATGCAGAGCCATGACTAAGGGAGCAGTTGGTTCAGGAGGAGGTGAGAAAGAAAAGGCATCAGCTGGAATCCCAGATCAGCTTGCTCTGGGTTGGATATCTGACCTTTGCAATTCTTTGATTTGAAATTGTAAACCCTTGTAATCCTGGTGGATTACATCTCCATACCTTTAATATGTGCATCCCTCAAAGCCATGCAAATGCAGAGTGGGAGAGAATGGGGTAGCCCTGCAGCACCACAGACATCCCTACCGATGCCAGGCACCGGTCCACTGCCCTCTCTTTCACCTTGAATAATCTCCATTCGCTCTGGGGTAGAAGGGGACAAGCAGAGAGTGGAGGTTAAAAGCAGGGGGATGCAGAAGTTTAGAGAAGTGCAATACAAAGCAGCAGATAATTACAGTGGTGGAGATAAGAGAAAAGTGGAGAAGGAAGAGATTTTCAGACTTAGTGGTATAAACAGACTGCCTAAAAATCTGTAGTGTGAGCAACCACTCCAAAAGGCACACAGTTTTTGATACCAATCAGTGACTCAGAAAGGCCAAACTTGCAAGTTATCATCATCCCTTTTCAAGTTGAAACAGAGGCAGCAGAGAGGCACTGTTGCCGCCTGCCTGGATCTGTTTGGAAGTGATAAGGGAATGAAAGAGAGGAAGCCCTGCTATGGGAGTGATGCTGTATTTAGGAGACCCAGGTTTGATTCCAAGCTTTGACCAAATCACAGGCTGGATCCAGACAATGATTGGTAACATTTTTCTAGGTTGTCCTACTGCCATAGAGGTTGGCACTTCTGTCTGGTTGCTCTATCTGCCTCAAGGAACTGGGTTATTTCTACTGAGTTCTGCTGTGAGATTTCACCCATGAAGACTCAGTAGAAGCAGGTCAAATCTGCAGGACTGTCTGATGCTTCTGCATGGCTGGAAGCATAGCTCAGCATGGCTGTTTGCCAGAGTAGGGAATGGCAAGAGCTGCTGATTCCACACGCAGTCAAGCAGGGACACTCTCTACAGCCAGCGGAAGAAACGAGCATCTCCAGAGGATAGTTGGGACTGTAGGTGGAGCAGGGCTGTGGAAGTGCTACACTCTGTTTCTCCGCTGCTGATGGACAGAGCTTGGTGTGACAGGACTCCTGTGCAGAGGTTTTGTCCTGAGGTGGGAAGCGCTAATTAGGGAAACTGTGCTATTTTTTTTTACTTTTTAAACTACCGTTTCCGAGATGTTCTCAATTAGACAATTCATAAGCTTGGAGTTAACCACATACTTAAGTGCTTCCCTGGAAGAAGGCCAGAGTGCCCAGAATGGTACCCTTGGAAAATCCCCATTGCAGTGCGACTTGCTAGAAGAGGACTCTGTTTTAAACTTTAAAACAAATTGAGCTAGAGGGAAGGGCACTGGATTTAAACTCAGAGGACGTGGGCTCTGCTCCTCATTCTTTCACTGGCTTGAGATGTTGTTTAGCCAATCCACTGTTTTTCCTTCAACCTCGGTTTCCTCCTTCATGATTGGATTTTTGCATTCAAAATGTTCTGAAATCTCCACATAAAGAGTGTAAGAGCTGTGCATCAGCACCGTTAGTTCAACCACATCTCTAGGGTTTCACCTTGAGAGCAGCTCTGGGATGTCTGAATTCCTCCCTCTCATCAGAGTGTTTAAAGCATCTGGCAGAAGGGGGCAACATAATAACAGCTGCACAAATGTTTGGGGTATTTTTCAAGCCGAATTCCTTTGCATCTGCAAGTTTTATCCTTTAATTTCATAATGAATGAACTGTAGGAACGCTTTGCATTTATAAACCGCAGCACCATTCATTGGAGGATCTCAGAGCAGTTTACAAAAATTCATTGATTGCTTGACAAGCATGAAACGGAAGGGTAACTGTTTTATAAAACGACAGGAACGAAACAATAAGCTCTTGAATTTAGGGAATACTTCTGCCTTCCCGTTCTTTTAGCAGATAAGATCGCCGACTAACGGTAGTCATTTCTGTGTTTAATTAATAATGTAATGCATCCAATATCCAAGCTCGCAGATAATGGACTTGTAATACAGCCGAACATGCCTCCCATATCATTAAGTTTAACTGTCACACTAAATACCAGATTGTCGTGCAGCCTTGTCAGTTTTTCTTTCTTTCTTTCTCATGAGTATGGAAAAAGAGCAGCTGTGGGAAAGGAGAAGCTGAAGAGCTGAGATGATGCAGTGTGGCAGTAAAAAACCCTTGAGGGACAAAAATCATGGCTTATTCACCATCACAGCTTGGTAGGGAGGCAGCGAGCACTCGCCGCCAGCCCCTGGTGTTGTGTCTGTCACATTGCAGCGCTGCTTCCAACACTGGAACTCTTTTTGCTATTTTTTAAATGCAAATAAGAATGAGAGATTTTTTTCCAGAAAAATGTTTGTTTTCTAAAGGTTTTTTTTTTCCTTCTTCAACAATGAAATGCCCGTAATTCCCTGTAACAGAGTTTGTTTCAACTTGCAAATATTATTCCATAGCATATTACATCGGCTCTAATCCCAGTGCTCCACATAATCATTTACATGGGTGCTGCACTCCTCTTCCCAGCCCCCTGGCTATTTCTCAGGATGTGCCACGGCCCCTGAGGACAAACTCTGCCAAGACAATTCCAGCACTACAGGGGAGGCAGCCTGACTAAGGATCCTGCTCACAGCGCCTGGAACACCCGCATTCCCACATCCATGCGCAGAACAACCATAGTCCCTAGGCAAAATACTTCTGATGAATCTTTCAGTCTCAGGTCAAACTGGTTTGATTTTTAAATTTCTACTGAAACAATCAGTTTCTCCAGGAAATTGTTTTGGACCAGTGCTATCACCGTGCTGCCTGCAGTGCTGCCTGTCCGTTCCCCAGGCCTTTGGCTCTCATTTTTCTTCATGAAGATTTATAGTAATTTCTCCCATATCACTGATTTCTTCATAAGAGAAAAGATCACTTCAGGGACCTACCTCTGTCTCCAGCTACCCTGTTTAACACCTCCAAATATTCCTATTTATGAACTAACATCTGGGTCAGTCTACATCGCATAGTTTGAAAGCCATTAAGACAGATGCCTGCATTTCATTAAGCAAGATTTGATAAGGTGGGTAGGGTTACAGGGCAAGATTACTATGGGAATTCAGTGAGTTTAAACCTTCACTCCAGTTAATAAAATCAAACAATACATCATAAAAGTGTCTGGAAATTGGCTCAATAATTGAAATAGAACTAAGTGATGGATGGAGATTTATGGATGTTAATGCAGAAGCAGGGCTACATTAGAACATCATATCTGAGCCTCTTTGGAATCCAGACCCTTGAGTCCAAATCTGTCTTTTGTGCTGCTTTTAGATTCTTTTCCAGAATGAAGGAAACCCCACAGAATGGCTGGTCCAGCTTCAATCTGAAATGTCACTGAACTATCCATGACATTTCAGGACCATTCAGTGCGATGATGTGGTTGATGTTTACACAGACATCTCTGAAACAGCTTTAAACAGCCTGGATCTCAGTGCAGGGGAGACAGTCGTGTCGTGCTGGTCTGGCAGACTGTCCTCAAGCCGGAGCCACATCACCATCTGTATTCCTGTCCGCCAGTGTCTGACACACACTGCTGTCACCACCTCCCTCGGCAGTGTAGACGCAGTCTGTTATTATTACATTGACTAAGAAAATCAAGGCTAAATTTAGCCATTAGCCACCCAATGTTTTTCCATCTCTCATCTTCATCCTGAACTGAAGTACTCTACGGAGCTCTCATTTCACATCCTCTGCATCCACCGAGACCCTCTCCAAGACCAATCCCTCCTCTGCAATGCTCCATTTTTCTCTTCTATACTTCACCTTGTTCAGTCAGACTATAAACTCAATCCATGGCTTCTCAGACCATGTGCACTTTTGCCCTAAACCTTTGTTCCCTCTCAGGAGTAGACAGGAAGCTCTTCCTCCTCTAGAGAACTCTGGATCCTCCCTCAATTCCATCCTTCTCCCCTAGCCTTGATGGCAGCCCTTGGTCCTAGCCGTTTACAGGAAGTGTCCCCTCTGCAGCCTTAATGAAGTGTGTGGCAGTTCTCCTCATTAAGACTTGGTGTTGTCAATAAAAGAGTCATTAAAGTAGTTTGATGAGGATTGGGAGAAAGAGAAGAGGTGCTACAACACATCTACAGGGCAGAGGGCAGCTCCATCACACATTGTAACCAAACAGCAAGGGATCAATATCACCTTTGCATTAAACTGAAGCCCATCCGTCAGCCCGAGGAGCAGCAGCCTCCACAGGAGCTCAGCTCACTGCTCATTTCTGGCTTCCTATCTTTCTAATCCTTCACTTTACAGCATGTTCTTCCCTTCCTGATGCTGGCCAGCTTTTGCTGGAGGCTGTAGAAACGCTGTCTCAGAGCTGTGTCCTGCTTAGGATTCCAGTGGTGGTATCCATTCCCCACATCGAGCTTCAGGATGATGCATTTTCTGCAAACGTGCTGTTGGGAGATGCCTTCTCCACGATGACACCTCCTACAGGCCACCTTGATCCCGCAGGTCACTGTGGATTCTCCCAGAGAAGGACTTCCTTGCCACATGTCATCTCCACAGGGGTGATATAGGAGTGGGTGGACGAGTGGAATCGATTCACCCTGCAGGGGAAAGGATGTTTGTGCCACATGAAAAAGAAATGTGTGCCCAGTCTCGACTGGCTCACGTCCGTTAGATTGCAGCGAGGGGCCATGTGGCGAGCACAGACGAATCTGGACTCTGGAATGAGGCCTGGCCTGGACCTTGACATAGAGTCAAGAACTGCACAGGAAGAATGAGGCAGGGAGGAAACTTGGGCCTCTCCACTCCCGGGTTGAGACTCGGAGCTTCCTTCCTCCCTCTCAGCTAATGATTGCTCTGACTCTGCCTTTCCATTTCTGGGGTGTTGAGCACAAATTGATGACTGGACACTTGTCTGTCACCAACACTCTTGTTTATTTTCCCAGGGTCTTCTCCTGAGATGTTGTGTTTCTCTTCCGCACCTCATCTTGTTCGGTCAGACTACGAGGTCTTCCAGGGGTTTGTGTGAGCGAGTGGAACCTTTCAGTGGGTCCTGCTGTAACTAATGCGTTGGTGTGAGGAACAACAGTTATTACACATTCACAGCTCTTCTAATAAATACATCTCAGCACACCTGCTTGCTTCTGAGAAACCTTCACAGCAGAGAAAATGCCACGTGTCTGGAAGGTAAATGAATGCAGAGTCTGGAAGTCTAAGCCAGGAGCAAGGTCCAGTCATTTAGCTTTGCTTTGGGACCAGATCTGTTTACCATAACTCAGAGCTGCTGACATAGTTTTGTTTCTCTTTGGCTTCGGGAACTGATGAACGGTAACCTGCAAGCCCTTGTGAAGCAGAGGTGCAGAATCGAATTCTGAAGACACCAGAAGACCATGCAGCTTTAACAAATGAAACAGGTTTTATGAGGATTGCAACCAAGCTTTAACGGAATGACCCACTCCCACCAAAAGACACACGAGCTGTTGGATACTGAAAATGACACAAGCGTGTAAACTCTGGGATTAGAGCCGAGCATTAGCACGGCAGAGCTGATTAGTAAACCCAGAGACATTATTCAAGCAGTCAGGTGCATTACCAGATTGGAAAGGTGCCTTTTTTACTGCGTTGTTGGTCACTGTCAGAGGCAGCAAATGACACCCAGTGGTCCAACAATTTGCCCTGGAATGGCAGGATCCGCGGTACAGAAATGGATGGACTGGCATCTGCTTGGAAAGAGCAAGAATTAGAGTCTGCTCTGAATTGGCAGGAGCTACAGTGCCGGGAAGGGAGGACAAAAGGGCAAGTTCGTGCACTACCCAGGGATATCGAGCAAGATGAACAAAGAGGCTGGAAACACACTTCCAGTGCTGCAGCACCAGAGTAGGTGAACAAATAACCTGATCCAGCTTAATGAAGCCTGTGCCACTCCACCTCCTTTGTGGAATGGCTGTCCCAGGGTCAGCGTGTGCCCGCACGAGCATGCACACATCCTTATCTTATCTAATTACTAGAAGTTTTAGATTAATTTCAGTGCAGCTGCTTGAAAGGGCTGTTATCAGCCAGGGCTTTGTGGTTTAACCTTGTTACCCTTTTGTTGTTAACCTTTCTGAATGGCAGCGAGGGGAAGGTTGAGATCCTGATGTGCAGGAGGAGGGGGCAGAGGGGAACTGGTGAGTCTGCACCCCCTGGTTTTTTACCTTCAGCTCCCCTTCAGGCTGGGTGACAGGGCAGGGGGCTGCTTGCCTCCATTGACAGCCGCTGGGACACCGCCACGCAGCACAGCCCAGAGCAGGACACATCTCCTGCCAACCTCTCCAGATCCTTTGATATTTCCGATAGCGCAGTAAAGGACTCCTGCTCTCACATTTTACCTTGCATCGCTCAGCTCCTCTAAGGCTGCCCTGCTTTGTTTCCATAGCTACACCCAATCGCATCTGCCTTCCTGTGAAATTGGATTTCAAAGCAAGACAAGCCTTCAAAGGAATTTGTCCATTTAACAGAATATCATTAGGACAGAGCCTGTCTGCTGAACTTGGGACCTAAAATGATTAAGGTGGGGCTTTTATCATGTAGGGAGGCAGCTTTACATCTAGAGCCCATAAAGCCTGATGGCACACAACAACGATAAAGCGGAAGGTGCCCGTCACTGCCAGACTCCCCCATCCCCTTCCCAGCTGACCACTAAGCTCAATTTGTAACCTATTCACACGTTCAAAAATTAAAGTGGCAAGGAAAAAGGAAAGGAAAAAAAGGTCATTTGCCAGGGAATCGGCCTGCCTGTCCCTCTCTGCAGCTGCCTAAGGCTGCGTGGGAGGGTTGGCTTGGTGCTAGGGCTGTAGGTGATAGTACCCACATCCCCAAGGCAGCTGGGGCTCTGCGCCTCGGTATTCCTCACTAAAATGGATTTAATAATAACAGCAGCTGCTGCACGGTAAGCCTGGTCTTAACAAAATTTTCCTGTAGGGCCTGAGAGGAATATTCTAGGTGCTGGGTCTGGCTACCAGGACCATGGAATGGATATGTGGTTCAAGAGCACCCAGGGGGCATCTGTGCCAGCCTCCACACATAATGCTGTTTTCACTGCTCTTAAGATCTGCGGAAAAAGACCAAAAATCACAACTGCAATCCATCTCAGAGGTTCAGCAGAGAAGATCTAGAGCTTGACTGATGCTGCAAACACTGCAACAGCAGGAAATTTGCTGGGTGTAAATCCCCACGTGCTCTTAAGCAGCAAAGGAAGGCAAAACCACACGGAACACCTGCAAAACAAGTCACTGCTGGTTTGATACGAGGAAAAATTTCTTCCAGACTCTAAATATGCTAAATTGGTTTAACTCCTGGGCAAGGCTCACTGACCAGGTATCTCCTGTTTCACTCTTCACAACGCTGTCCTTTCAGACTGTTACGTGAGCTACAGAAATGCAGAGAACGTGTGAGATGACCCTTTCCTTTGCAGCTGCATGAACATTTCTTCCTCTGAGATTTGCATTGATCAGGTTTTATTGATCTTTTTGGCATATCTGAAGGCAGTTTCTTCCGTTTAAGGGACCTATTTGATTCCTTTATAAACTCATTTTTAAAGTTAGTCAGTCTCAGCAAGCACCTGCTTTTTATTTGTAGTCTGTAATGAACTGACTGGGATTTCTACACAGAAGTGTTTAAATATTTATCCCTAAATACTTCTAGGTAAGAACACGTACACACATCCATCTACTGTACACACCTCCCTACACGCGCTACCGTTTCTCACGTACAACCAGAACCACTCAAACATGCTGTGAACCTCAGGCAGCTGACAGATTCACGTTCTGAGGAGACTCTCATTTTGCTAAACCCTGACTCATGAAACCCTGCCTGTCTGGGAGATGCGACGGGGAAGGCCGCTGCCCTGCATACGCTTTCTAGTGAGGCAACTCCTGCATGAGACTTTCTGAACTGCAGCGACATTTCCTGTGCTTTAAAACCTCTGCATCTGCTAAAGAGCAATTTCTTGTACCTGTTGTCCTAAAATCCAGACTCATAGAATCACCTGGTTGGAAAGAATATGCAGCAGTGGTGCTGTCACTGCAGGCGAGCCCATGCAGTAGAGCACCAGGTAAGGGGGAAGGACGGAATCTGAGACTATTTACTCTGAATGGGAACCTTGTAAGGTCTGGTTTGGCAATGTCAGACGTGAAGTCTGTCTCTAGTTCTTCTGAAATTACATGTGCGTGCAGAGCACAGCCAAGTGACAAATCAGAAGTGGTGGTGTGTTTCTTTTCCCGGCTCCGGAGAGCAATTGAGCCTCCCTGAGCAGGAGAGAAAACACACTGTCTCCTCTTCCCTGTGACTAAACCCCAAATGGCAGCTGCCACTTCAGCATTGCCACAAGGAGAGACTCAGTACCCAGAAAACAGCACAATGTTACTTCCCTGGTAAATCAGCTGCACACACTAAACCTGTTCCTGGTCACGGTATCTTCACTTCTCCTTTAAATCCATCCCTTCTTGACAAGCGTTACTTATAGATGAGTTATTGAGGTGTTGTCTCCATGCATAGAAGTGCATATTTCAACCAAAAAGTCCCCACAGAACTCAGCAGCTGCTTTGGGGGGTTCCCCTTTCACTTCACTCTCTACAGACAAGGCAGTGTGCTGGAATTGCAGACACACACCCCAACCCTAAACCCAAAAAAGCACTGTGCTTCATCTTATACCTGTTCTTTATCTGATTTGTGTTGATGAACTCAAAGCCCAGGGGTCTTGTTTCACCCATATGGCTCAGAAAGTGGGTCAGAAAGCATTTTCGGTGCTGAGAACATAGGGAGGAGCATCTCTCATACTCCCATCACTTCCACACCTGAGTCTTTGCCAGCATAACCCTTGTATCACGTACGTGAGACAAGCCTCAAACACACAGATCGCCTTGACTAGAACCAAGCAAGAGGCTTGGGGCAAATCTGGAATCTGCTCCAGGTTTCATTTATCCTAGGCCTGCTGCCAAACAATGAAACCTTTATTCCATCCAGGTGACGCATCCAGAGAGCTGTAAGAAGTTGATTCTGCAATTGTTTGGAAATACCCCCAGCCTCGCGACCCGGCATTGTCCCAGTGGGATCGTCGTGTTCGTGTACCTCAGCCTTGGCAGGCTGCGAGCCCAGCGCACACTTCCTTTTTCCTTCTCTCCTGCACATTTTGCTTTGCCAGCTTGTGATGATTACTGGGGCCGTCCGGCTTGCCCACAGCAGGAGAGCAAAGCAGCAAAAGAAGCACTTGTAGGTGGGTCCTTGAAGAGCTCAGAGTGGCCCTGCCTCACCACATCGTGACACAGCTTCGTACACAGCCCTGGCTCTGCACCTGCAGGAGCCTCGTTGGGCCCCTGCGGAAAGCAGCAAGCACGACCCTCCATGAAACCCTGTGGGTTTGTGTTTGTGGGCAACACAGCTGGACTGCATCCTTTTTTGTCATCTCTAACATTTGCCATGTTGGGAAAACATAAAGATTCACACGCCAGACATAAACATACCAGAAAAGCAGAAGTAGCAAACATGTTCAGAGTGAGCTTTGCTGTGTGCTATAATAGTAAGTATTTGTTTGATACCAAGATATTGCAAAGTAAGGACTGGACCCTGTACATTTAACCTATGGAAAACCTTATATTCATCTTTGGACTCCTCGATGAGCTGCAGATAAAGAAAGCTGTCTTTGGATTTGTCAATATTGAGCCTAAAATTTGGGAATGCAAGAATGAAAAATAATAATGATATCCTCATGGTCAGCTTGTGGTAATTCATTTACACAGGAGAGGAGCAGACGCGGGGCTGTGGGTTAATCTAATGCAATGCCATTTCTGTTTTGTAGAGTGCAGTTCGCATTTATTGCCTGCCATAAAGCAAGTTAAAGTGCGCAACCCTGTTATTTCTCTGGCCAAGACATAGAAATATGAATGGCTATTACAAGCGAGCCCCCTTCCTACGCAGGATGCAGGAAGAGGGGAAATTTTATTGCAGAACATCCAAGCACCATTCTCTTCCCCTGTGCATTAGATGAGGGAGCCGGCCTTTGCTTGGAACAGCTCCCATCCCCCACTCTGGAGTGCCAGGGAGAGGCACAGGAGTTGCAATCAGTGCCCCCCAGCCTGGCAGGGCTCTGCCGACAGGTGTGCTGCATTAGGTGATGAGACAAGAGGTGCAGCCCCAACTGCCACCAATTAAAGTGCTAACGCAGGGGCACAGCTTTAGCTGGGCTGTTGCTGGGGTGGCTCAGGTGTTTTTTGCAGCTCGTTGGCTGGAGCTGAGGCTCTTGGGAGCACAGAGGTGCTCAGTGTCCAGAGGAGCTGCGCACCCTGCTCCCTGCAAGGAGGTAGGTTGAGCTGGCTGGAAGAGGAGGAGGTGGCTGTGCTGAGCCCAGAGGTTCCTCCTACTTCTTTTGGGGTGTCCCCGCCCTCCCTGCTTCCTTTCTGACTCTGTCCCTGCCCCTGAGGGACAGGAGCAGTAGCAGGAGGTTTAATTCCTGTGGAGAGGTGGTGGCAGGTATCATGATCCCAGAGGACGTTCAGAGACTGCTAGAAGGTAACCATGAATTCCTCCTTGCTCCTCGTCTGTTCAATGGGGCTGTGATTGCAGGGAGAGCAGCTGGAAGGCTTTTGGCACCTCAGTGTGCTGGCACAGAGAGGGGAGTGGAAAAGCTGTGGGAGTGGCTTCCGCTTTCAAAGTTGATAGTTTTGGGATCCGCAGGTTAGATCTGCCGTCCCTGTCTCTAAGCCCAGTGAGAGATTAGGGGGTGTGATTGCCTGTCCTGGTGGTTTTGGGGCTGTCCTCCTGTTGCTGAAGAGCTGGCGTGTGGGTCCATCAATGTGTTAGGAACAGGGAAGTTCTCCGATGGTCCCAGACCCTGTGTAAGGGCAGGAGAACGTATGCAAGATTAAAGGGTGTCTTCTGGGAGGGTCAGAAGTTGTCCCCACAGAGTGCTTCTAGTTAAGGTACTGAGTGGCTCTGCTGGTGAGCATCACCAGGGCGAGACAAGGGAGAGGGTATTGCTGACCCCATGGTGTGGGGCAAAGTGTTGTCCAGAGGTGACCAAGTTACAACCTCCCCGTAAATAAACCCCAAGCAGCAGTGTTGTAGGCTGGAGCGCCAGTGTCACCCATCGCCCAACAGCGCGTGCACGTGTTACCGGCACATCCTGCTGCCACAGATGGGGGTGGGTGGCGAGGAAGGAGTTGTTAGCATTTGGCCGCTCACCACTCGGAGCGGTTGTGTTCGGGGTTGGCCCTGGCTGCCACAAGGCTTTGTGACCTTTTGTTTCCTGTTGCAATGGCTCCTGGCAGCGCAGAGCACTCGCTCCATTCCGAGACATGGGATGGCTTCCAGTTCTGGGACCTCTCAGTCGGAGAGCGAGTGCGCAGCCTCCAAGCCTGTCAAAGCTCTCTTCCAAATGCTTTGTGTCTTCCCCCAGATGTAGGTGTGAATTTTCTCCTCTGGTTTTTAATCATGGGGGTTTTGGTGCAATTCACCCTTTCACATTTTTGATGTGCAGCGCTTTATTGTTCAATGCTGACACTTCTGTAAACTCATTTCTGCACCTGCCACCTCCCTTTAACTGAGATTATTTTCTTGTTAGCTGACTGTTTTTAATTGAAGGCTTCAGATCTCCTTCTAAAGCACAGTCTTTGTTTGCTGACAAGTAGAGCAGGCTATGAATGGAGATTAATTGCATGTCACACACACCTCGGTATCAAACTTGCTGTGTCTTAACAATCTCTACGGTCTTGAGGCCTTCTGGTGGCTGAGGAGGTTTCTAGCTCTGCAGGGTGGAAATGAAGGAGAGTAAGCTGTTAGTTTGCTAACTGTGTTACTATAAGAATTCTTATCTTTAAAATGCAAAATACACATAGAGTAGGAAAGAGGTACTGCTGTACAGGCAATAACATTGGCTTCCTTATATTAGGGTTTGGTCCATGGTGCAGGATGTGATTCACAGAAGCAGGTAGGGAATGGCTTTGCTAGACATGAGGTGCTCAAGGCCAGGTTGGATGAGGTTTCAAGCCCCCGATCCAGTGGGAGGTGTCCCTGCCCATGGCAGGGGGTGGAACTGGAAGGGCTTCAAGATTCCTTCCAACTTAAACCATTCCATGATTCTATGAGCTCTGAGGCTGCAGTGGTGGAAGGCCAACACACTACGGCCATTCTCTTTACCCTGCAATTCTGCAGCACTTAGGAATGCTTGTTATTTTCAGTTTGAGTAATGTGGTTGCAGTGATTATATTACTTTAATTTCCACCTTGCAAATAAGCAGCTCAGGTTCTCATTAGCACAGTGTTATCAGTTAATTGCATAGGGTTTCACTTTTGGCTCAGTCAGGTCCCTTTTAAAACTATGTTTTCTTAAGGGTATCTCATGTTTGAGCACATATTTCTCCCGAAGGCTGAAACAGTGGTTCTGAAAATTGTGAGACATCTCTGCCAAACCCAGAGCTGCTGCTTGCGTTTGTAGAAGCAAAGGCAGTTTGGCAGCCTGATTATCCTGCCTTTTGTGTGCCTTGCTTCTTGATCCTTTTCACTTCAGATTGTGGGTTGGGAAAGCTGTTTTCTTGTTGGAGTTTGGGCAACAGAAGAGGACAGGGCAGATGCTGTGGTGGGAGCCTGTGACTGCACCTGCGCGGCTGAACAAAGCTGGTGGCTGCTGATTGCAAGGTGCTGTTTTAAAAATAAACAGTAAAACACTCTGTGAAGGCCACAGTCAGCATTGCCATAGCATCACGAGTAGCTCTGGAAATTCAACACTGAGACTTAGAAGCTGTTCTCTCTTCCCCTGTTGCCCATAGCACCGGGGAGACTATCCCCTTCTGTCTGTTCCTGGAGGATGGATGAAGGTTGCTTCAGTGCTCAAGGTTTCCTCTGACTCAGCCCCACAAAAGCAGGAAGGCTCATGAAAAATGTTGTCTCACAACTAAGCCATCCTTCCTTGAGCTTGCAGAAAAGTCAAGAAATAGTGTGTGATAGTTCACAGCTTTTCTTTGATAAGTGGGGCCAGGGACGGGACACCCAGCCCTCCAAACCTCTGTCTGTCTTGGGATCTGTCCTGGAAATATTAATGCAGTCCCAGGGAAACTCAAGGTACTTGCACTCTCTGCACTGATAGGTGGCCTAAACTTTTTATTTAAACTAATTTTTCCCAGCCAGCTGGGGTGACAAATGGCAGGAGGGACTGTGTGAAGCATCAAATAAGGGTTGGAGCAGACTGGCAGGCTCAGCGTTAGATTGCAGAGCTAAAATGTTGTGATTCTGTGGGCCCAGCTCCTCTGTGCGTGGAGCGCAGGGTTTCTGTTGGCGATGTTCCGATGGCAGAGGAGTAGAAAAGGGCAAAAAAGAATTGACTGTGTGGGTGTGCATGGGGAGAGTACACACAGCACCTTAATACCTTTCAGCTCTGCTCATTGAGTGCTGATTAACTCCTGAAATTTAGTGCTGCCATTAAAAGGTTATTTACTACCTGGGCTTCAGTGGTTGTGACATAATTCTTCTGATGCCACGCATCTCCTGCAGGATTAAAGTGGATAACTGCAATTGCCTTTAGAAACCCCCCTGAAACACTTGATGAAATTTCAACTATTTCCCCCCCCACCTCCCCTTACCTTTTTGGCTGCAGGAAATGAAAAGGAGAGTCCTGTAAACTTTCAGAGTGGATCGCAGAGAGCAATCTATAAACATCAAGAATATAATGTTACTGACAAGCAGTAAAACTAACATTAGGGTGATTTACTCTAGAGCTGCTTACATATTGCTCTTCCTGATCCACTTTGAGAGTTTATGGGTAGGCTTTCTTTTTCATTTCCTGGTGCCATAAACATCAGGGCTGGCTCTGAAAGGGGCTTTGCCTGCTTTGCAGAAGTGACCCTGGTTCTACTATAACTTATCCAGCAGCTGATCTGTGCTGACATCCCAGTAAGTAAATACCGTATTAGAGCTAATCGCATACTCATGGAGCTAATCTGCGCTTAAAAATGACAGAGGGGATGCGGCTGATACTTGCACGAGTTCTGGGAGCAGTTTGTTTTCCTTGCTTGTTCTCTTTTGCTGCAGAAATCCAGCCCGTACGTCGTTCCTCGTGCTGACCCGTTTCTACTGTGCTGGTTTTATGCTGGTTTGTGTGTAATAAATTGTCCCCTTAGCCTCATCTGTTCTTAAGCAGGAAACTCCTCGGAGCACAATATATCCTTTGTGCTTAGATCTACGGACTTGGGTGCTTTCTTTGCAATTTGTAAGTGGTGTAAGGCTCAGCATTGTGGGCCTTGTCACAAACTGCTCCTGTACTTTGGCTGTACAATTAAAACCAAATAGAGATGTACAGAAAATGAAACTTAGCCTAAGGATTACAGGATTGGCCTGGGATTTAAAAAGCTTCACTCAGCTGCACTGGCAAAGCCTTTGTGTTAGCCCAGGCCGGCCACCGAGGGCCAAATCGCAGGCAGCGAACTTGATATCAGTAGGCATTTTGGCCTGACTCCTCTGCGCTCCGGGGGCTCCCAAACCCGATGTGGGGTGTGGGTGTAGGTGTGGGTGTGAGCCATGCTGTGGGTTCGCACTGCTGCCCATCTGCTGAGATGGGGCAACTGTGCAGCCCCAGTCAGAGACAGAGGTTGTGCCAGGATGCTTTGATATCTCAGTGCTGTATCCAGGCTTTTTAAGCTCTGCTCTCGGCTATGAAGCAGCGGCTGCAGCGTGAGGCTCCAGGTATGAGGCACAGGTGGCTCTGACCTGGTTTTTGTGGGTCAAGAGCCCTCCTGGTGGAAGGAAAGGAAAGGCAAGGAGACAGAGGGCCTGCAGGAATCTGCATTTGGCTGAAATGCTCTCATTAGTGCTTCCATGGAAACTGGTGCTTCCAGTTGAATAAATCAAGAAAGGAGAACCAGACTGCCATGGAGACAGGTGTTATGATCCAGATTCACTCCTTCCCAGGCTGCTGTGGTTGGAGTTGGCTCTCCCTGGTCACTCTGAAGAGGAGGTGGGAAGAGGGCTGTGTTCCTGGGGGTTGCCCAAGCATCAGCCTTGGTCCCCTCTGTGTCCTTCCTTATGCTTTTGACATTAAAGAGCTCCTTTTCCCCCCTTCTTTGAGTGCCACGAGCAGGCAACAAAAAGCAGTAAGGGCTTGTGATTTTAACAGGAAAAGGTGTTAATTTCTCTTCTGACATTTTGATCTTGAGATGTGCTTGCAGGTGGAGGAGCTGTTTTGAAGGAGCTGTGCAGATTCCTGGGGTGCGCTAAACAGCGCTGGCTGTTGTACCGGCAGCTGAAGCAGAAGGAGCTGAAAGTCTTGCAAGCAGGATATTAAACTGACATTAGTGTC
This sequence comes from Neomorphus geoffroyi, assembly GCA_033558235.1. Classification (NCBI taxonomy): domain Eukaryota; kingdom Metazoa; phylum Chordata; class Aves; order Cuculiformes; family Neomorphidae; genus Neomorphus; species Neomorphus geoffroyi. Next base: position 1,030,051 of record JAUMJM010000097.1, read on the forward strand.
GCAGCATGGGGCACGAGTTAAAGGTTGGAGAGGCCTGTGGATGTACAACACCACAGCTTTGGAGCCAATCTTTTCTCTGCAAGGGGAAACTAGCAGTGATGCTGCTGAAGCACAAGGATATTTTCCTGTACAGAGCAGTGGGGTTGGAACAGTTCTGTTCTCTATGAGATTTCTTTGAGGTTTCTGTAGAGAACATAAATATTTATGCAAATAGAAGACACTTAATCCTTTTATCTTCCAGTTCAGGCTAAATTTCTGCATATAGATGTGGTTTCCAGGTGAGAGAACACTATTTACTGTGGTCTGGCGCTCTCTGAGCAAACACAGGGTGTAGTATTTCTGTGATAACCTTGCAGTGAAATCATGTTGCGATAGGAGCACAGGTAGGCTGCTACACCAACCTGCTCTTCAATGCTTGCCCTTTACGAAGATCATCCTTGTGAATACCACAGAATAGGGTTTCCTTGAAGTGTCTTTATATCGTGCACTGGCATTTAGAAATGCTTTGGATTCCCCTCTGAATGATGTAACAACTTCTGGGTCCTTACTTCAAGTCAAAAGCCTTTCACAGCAGCAGGTTTTTAGGGTTGGAGGCAGCAAAGCGGCAGGGGGAATTGCGCTTGGTCTAGTAGACATCCATGTTTGACTCCATCTTCCTCTTCCTTTCTTGTGCTTGGTGGCTTCTTTGCAGTTGCTGATTGACCTTATACCACTGCAAAGAGAGAAGCTCCGTAATCACATGCAATATTTAGATCCTCTTCTATGATAAATCACTTCAGTGTCTTAACTTCTCCAAAGGAACTCTTCAGGCTGACTTGCGTCTCCAGATCAGACTGCTCGGTACGGTGCCCCAAGGGCTTCCCAGTGCACAGCCAGGCCTGGATGTCTTAGCTGAGAACAGGTACCTCTGAATTTTAACCTGGAATTCTCTTTCCCAGATGCTGAAGGCTACCTGACAGATGGACTGCAGAATGAAAACCTGAGTGCTAAAGCCAGGGAGCAGAGGAATGCGATTCTTTTTGGCTTCCAGCAAGTCAAAGCCAGGTTTGTGTTGTCTGCATTACTTCCTAATGAAAGTTCTTCCAAACAGCATCACGGCTTGGGTACCACGTGCATCTCCCTAGTGCGACAATTGGCTCTTTGCATGTGGGTCTGTGATCCTGTCCTGTTTCTGCTTCTCCCTTGTGCTGGAGAGGATTTTATGGAAAAAAAAATCCATCACTTGATACTTAAGCTTGTGGGTAAATCAATACAGGGAGCAAAGGTTTGTGCTGCTGGAAGTATCTGTTTCACAAGTGGCTCCTGAACTTGCGTACGCATTGCCTGGGCTTTGATACAATACAAAGGAATGAACAGGACTTAATTAGTTAAAACTCAGATGTGACCTGGCTTCCAAAATCGCACGTCCTGTTCAAGCCCTGTGTGGGAACACAAGCTGCATCGTTTGCATGAGTGAGTGAAGCAAATGAAGGTGGTTCTGTTGTGCTAGGGGAAAATTGGGGAACATAAACAGAAAACGGGCTGCTGGAGGCTTAAATAAAACTTTCAGCCTCAACTGCCTTACATTTTTGGTTGGAAATGTGATCCAGAGCTTGCTGTTAATGCTCTACTTAGAAGATATGAGTTGTGTCACTTGAAGTTAAGACTTGACAATAAAACTCAGGGTGGCTGACTGATGTAAGCATCGAGTTTAAATAAAACTGCTGTCAAGTCCCTGAGAAGCGGAGAATTTTATCCTTCGGAAGGGCACAGCCAGACTCTATTCCCTGCAGTCCCACTGAAGAACTTTGCAAGATGCCCTGCTGTATCTTAATCGATCTTTCCTGCTGGCTAATTAAGCATCAGTTTTACTCAGCAACTCGGGACTGTGTAATTATCAGCCTGGGTTGCCCTGAATAATTGAAACAAGCTGAATGCAGAAGATGGAAGCCTTTGGAAAATGGGGCTGTAGCACATCTAATGGAGAAATGGGGGGTGTGTAGCAGTCTTGTTGCAGAAGAAAGGGCTTGACTGCACGTTTCTAACAGATTGGTGTGGTTACTCTGAAAAATTTGCACTCATTGGCAGGTATTGATCTTGGGCGGAAAGTGTTAAGTAAGCAGAATCCTGAACCTGAAGTAGTCAGACATCAACTCAAGCTATTCTCAACTGTCCTGCGAGCGTGCAGCTTTAAAAGTGACAACTCTGTCTTCCTGTAACGCAACACTAGGTCTGTTTTTAATGAATTAAAAACAAATAGCATGGATAAGTGTAAGGCAGCTGGCAAACCTGGAAACACTGTTTTGTTCTTGCTTCCTGAAGTAGGTGGGTTGTCCTCATGCGCTGTTAGTCGTGAACAGTGCTTGAGTGGTGGGGAAAGCTGCTGCTATGACCGTTGTCCTGTGGACCTCTGGCTGTGTGTGCTTTGCTCAAGAAGGAGCAGCCTTTGGGGTCTTGGGGCAAACACCGATGCTGTGGTGCAGAACTCAGCCTCGGCTCTTCCTCTGTCTCAGAATGCAGTTTGGGATGAAGCTTTTAGAACAAAGTCAGGAGATGAGGTGAAGCAGCCTTTGCATCAGGAGGAGAGGTGATCTGCACATTCCTCCCGGGTGCTCAGGTTACGAGATGGGCCTCAATCCTGTCACTTGTTGACATAAACTGCAGGTGCTTCTGGAGGGGAAAGTGGGACCCTTGAGCAAAGACGACAGGGCACGGCTGATTTCCTACTTGTGTTTTATTGCTCAGTGGCGTTTCAGAAGGGTGAGAAGAATGGAGTTTACGGATGTTCTTGTTCTGACCTGAGCCATTAATGCAATGATTTGTGGTGGGAGATTACAGTAATGATGACTGTATCTCTTTATTTGAAAGGATCTAGGCAGGTCTTGCTCTTGGGGATGAGGCGCGGGTTTGTCTCTTCGGGGAGCTTCCTGTGGCTTCTGCGGCAGGCGTTCAGGAAATCATTGGCCGTTGTCTTCAGGAAGCGTCTGCCTCCCCCGAACAGCCCTGCTTGCTGCATTCCACCTCTGCAGGGTGAAACGCAACACGACGTGTAAGGTTTCATTATTTGGGTTCATAATGGACATAAGCAAACTGCTCAGCTACTGGGGAGAGACGTGTGTCTCTGAAAGGGAAGAGCTTCGTCTGGTACGATTATCCTGAGCCAGTCTCAATAACTGTTCCTGTAACTTGGCCATCAGGTCTTTACACTGTTCTTCTCCCTGTGGTCTCATAACGTTCCCCACCAGGAGGTTCGCTGATGACTATAATGCGAACAAGTGGTTGGGCTTTATGTCTCCATGTGCTACCTGTGAGGATATATTGTTCCAGTCTCGCCGCAAGAAGTGCGGTAGGTAGGGAGGGGATCGTGTTTGCAGGTTATAATTTTTTCCAAGGCAGTCTGGGGTAGTTCTGCTTGAGGAGCAAAATGTTGGAGGCGTCGCAGGCAGCGGCTGTGGGGAGGCTGTCACCATCCAGCTGAGTTATGACTCCCTGTACCGTTTTACTTTCAGAATTCATTTGGTTATTCAAAGTGCACTGTTGTGTTGAAACAGTTCTCTCTTCTTCCTCCCCCCCGCCCCCCCCCCCCAACTAACTCAGATCCTGTTCTACTTTGTAACATTTTCCATCTAAATCCTGGCCTGGCAATTTTTTCCTAATTGTCTCTTTGTTTTTTGTTGATAATCTCTTTTTAATTGCTTTCGCTGATTGCTTTGCTTGGCATTCAGGAAACCAAGCCACAGAACACAACTGTAGGCTTGGTTCCCAGGAATTATCTGTGTGAGGGATGAGACTCTTGCAGCGCAGGAGTGTGTGCGGTTACCTGTGTCCTGACCGTGGGCTGAGGGACTCCGCTTCTGCCCTGAATGGAAAAATAAAGTGTTTATAATGGATAAAAATTCTTAAAACCAGCTTTGGTTATGGGGGAGGATGTGGTGCTGGGGCAGAGCTCTGCTTGTCTCTCAGAAACCGCCAAGGTTGTTACTTGCTTCTGTTTTGGGTCCATTGGTGCTGAAGGTTTGTTTGAAGTTGTTCCTTGGGAGCATCACGGTTTCTGGCGTCCTGACAGAGCCGGCTGCAGGGCCAGCAGCTGTCTGACACCTGGGCTGGAGTGGATACATGACTCCACTCAGGAACACAAGCCCATTCTTGTCCTTTGGCAAGAGCAGCAACCAAAAAAAGAAAGTCTTCTTGCTGTTAAATGACCTCACCTCAGCATTTCGACATTGCCAGAGCCGTTACAATGGCAGGGGGTGAGATGGGGAAAATGGGATTTATTTAAAAATATGGAGATAAATAGTTCCTCCCTCTCCTTGGAGTCAGCTGATCATTTAAACTCCCTGTTGGAAGGCAGGTTTGCACTGATGGAAACAAATTCTTAGTATTTTTTTTCTCCCTGAAGTGAAATGTAATAGCGCTAAAAGGAGAGCAAGGCAGAGCTGATGTACATCAAAGCAGGAATGAAGAGAAAGAGGCTTAATTGATGTTGAGTTTCTTGCATACGCCCACTAGGAAACCCAAAATAGACACTGCAACTCTGCCTTTAATTTGCTTCACTGTGACAAAAACAATGGCAGGAGCCTGAGGCCGAATCCCGCTACTCATAACTAATTCATAGGACCACTCTGTGATGTTCCTACCAGCTGCAGGAGCCCCAGTGTAGACCAGGCTCTTCACCTCTGGATAAGAAGCCCCAAACCACATTTTACTGCCTCGTTGTCTCACTCTCCAGGCTTGTGGTGACGTTCCCAACACTAACACTGTGCTGTCGGTGAGGAAAAGTCTGCATGTGGAGTTTTGACTCCACAATGAAACTTCTCACATTTTGGACATCTCCAGGTGATGTCCTGACCCTCTAAGGAGCTCCAGCAGAAGCCAAGGTCTTTCCTGGACCTCCCCAGTTGCTGTATTCCATGCCAGTATCCATGTGTGGTGTCACAAGTGCGAGAGCGCTGTGACTGGCAGTGTGTTTGGATCCCCAGACGTGAGCTCCTTGCCTGGTTGAGTGATTTAGGTCTCCAGGCTAAGTCTGGGGTGAGGTTTAAAGGTCCGATGATGTAGTGACTCGCTGTAGCTGTCCTGCCCCTCCAACCAGAGGCTGGGCTCTGCTCCTGTCACCTTGTTTACAGCCACAGCATCGTAGAATCATTTAGGTTGGAAAGGATCTTTAAGACCAAGTCCAACCCTTAACCTCACACTGCCAACTCCACCACTAGAACATGTCCCTAAGCACCCTATCTACACATCTTTTAAGCACCTCCAGGGATGGTGACTTAGCCCCTTATCCCTGCTTGCTGCTGGAGCTGAAACAGGATGCTTTGAGCCCAAACGGAAGCGTAAGAGCAAAGACAACAGAGCGCGTTTGCATCTGGTTCAGATGTCCCTGGGGTTGTGCTACAAATCTTGGCAAGCTCTTGTAGGGTGTGGTCCATGAATGCTGTCACAAACCAGTAGGCTACTGGTTTTACTGCTTTACAGGTGTAGCTGAACTGAGGTACTTCAGCACGAGGGGAACTCCATCTAATTATCAGGTGGAACTGGATCCCTTTTGTGGCAAGGTATTACAGCGGGGTTGTAAAAGATTCCCTCATGGAAATGTGTCCAAGAATGTCTGAAGCAGTGTGTTTGGCCTGTTTTAATAAACTCCTAACCGTATTAACTACATTTATTACTTCAATTTTACAACTTTAAAATAAGGTTGAAAATTGAAATTAAAGAAAATGCAATTTCAGGGTAATTTTGCTTCATTAGTGGAAATGCTCTGCCTGTAATTCCTACCAATATGAAACTCATTATGCTGAATAACGTGTGATACCAAGATAAAAAGGAGTTTAAGAATGTGACCTGATGGGCAGATAATTGAGCTCAGCACATTAATGCCAGGGCTGGACTACATACCCACCACATTGTCGTTAATTAGCAAAGTGCTATTCTCCTCCTTCGGGCTCTTCAGAGAGCTGGAATTCATTTGCCCAGCACGGAGATGATCTCACTGAGCAGGGTTTTGTTCACACGTTTGCTGTTAAATACAGATTTGTTCTGCAAAAAATAAAAGCAAGTCCCTATTACTTTAGAAACGCTTGGCAGGCTTTGGATTTGCATTTTCTGTCCTTAAAAATGAGCTCCCTGAGTTGTTGTTTTCCGTTGCGCAGGGAAGAGGAGGTTGAGCATGGGCTTGAGGATCCAGAGCTTCTCAGCACCCGGTGCTGGGGTGTGTGAGCACAGGCATTCCTTTCCTTTTCTGCAGTCAGGTTGAATTCTGACTGCAGTGATTGCTTCTTTTTAAAGCCCGATGAAGTTTCCATTAGGATGTTCCCAATTTATTCTGTAATCTCAGTAGGGGATTTCCCTCCCCCCTTCTTTTGGGAATGTTGAGGAAGGAATAAGCCTGCATTAATAGACGGCGTGGCAGTGGTACAAATTTGATTCAGCTGTTACAGTGTCCTACCTGCTTTTATACCTGGGGTGAATGTGGCTGTTCCTTCTGCCAGTAATGCAGTTTGGTGCCTCTGGGTTAGGCTCCTTTCAGTAATTTGCATCATTTTCCATCCCAGCTGATAAAATTACCCCTGTTTCCCCATCCATTTCCTTGTGAATGCATTGTTAATTTGAAACCTGAGGACTGTAAATGATTGAAATGGTGTAACCAGAGTCTTTGCATCGCTGCTGCTGCGGCTCCTGTAACATTTAACCGAGAAATGCATTTGAAGTGGTTTGTAACTGACTTGGCTAATGGTGAGCTCCCCAACCCCATTTTCATCTTTTTTTTTTTTTTTTCCTGCTTGAAATCTTGTACAGCATTGATTTTTAACGGTTTTTTTTGTGTAAACATTAAAACCCAATGAATATGGTGCACCAAGCAAATTAGACTGTCTTGAAATATCTAATTTAATAACATCTGTGGTGATATTAGTGTTCTTAATTGGATGGGAAAATACAGGAAATTTGATTGAAACCTGACTTTATTTTATGGTTCCTGGTGAAATTGAGTCTGGGAGGAAAGTGGGGTTTAGACTTTTATTAGACGTTAGAGCTGCAAAGAGACCATTATACCCATCAAGTCTGACCCCCTGCACAGCACAGACCATAAGATTTCAGACATCAGGTTTTGCCTCTACCCCCAAGTGGGTCTGGTTTGGCTCCTTCAGCGCTGGGAACTGATGCAAGCGTGGACGCTGGTCAGGAAACTCAAGTTGGGGATGGGAGGAGGGGGTGTGTTTATCATGTTTTACCCTGTGCGCTGGGGGGATTTGTGAATCCCTCCTCTCTGCAGCGGAGGACAGAGGCCGGGGTGGATCTGCCGCTGGAGTTTTGCGGAAAGGTTGGAAATGTAGAATAAAATCGAATTACCTTGGTGCTCTAAGAAAACACCAGTCCTGTGCTCACACTAAAGGGCAAATCCAGACCAAGTGTGGCAGGAATGATACTGACCGGGGGGGGGAATTTAATCCTTGCTTATTCCAGGGCTTAACCTGCCCTTCCTTTTGGAACAAGAAGAGAGATTTCTGGCTTTCCCTGGCTTAAACACTGCTGCTGAGGTGACAAGAGTATTGAAGTGATTTCTGTGCTAGTGGTCCTGCTTGGTCAGACCTGGAAGCATCGCTGTCCTTGGGCGACAGCTCTTGAGTAGAAGAGCTATGAAAAGCAAACTGCTCTTCTGGAGGTGAATCCAGCACTCGGTACTGGTGGGAAGGGTGGGATCTGGAGAACTGATCCCTAACTCAGGCTTCTGGGGTCGCTTCCTATCTTGTATTTGTTATAAACCAGTGCCAAGGTAAGGTCTGTGTTCAAGGTCCTGGTGTGTCCTGGAAGCATCTTTCGCTGGTGGTGACCAAGTCCTGGCTCTGTGGGAGGCAGCAGAAGACTGTGGTCCTGGTTCAAGACTCTACAGACAGTGGGTTCCTGCTGGGAATAAGGCTTTCTGGCAAAGCTGCCTGCTCTGTGACTCGATTTCCCTTTCCAAAGTGACAACATCATTTTCTTCTACTCTTTCTCATGGCAGTTTACCCTTTGAGGTCTGCTCGCAGAGTTGAGTTGCAATTTTGATTGGGTCCAGCTGGAGACACTGCTACCGGGAGGCCGATGAATTAGAACTGGGATCTGTGTGGTGTTCAGGAGCAAAGAACATAAACACTGCCAGAAAAATAAGCCCCTCTGATGTTTGCGTGTTGTGTGCGAAACCTCAAAGGCTGACGATCACAAGAAACAGTTTGTGTTCTGAACAGAACAAATCTGGGGCTTCTTCCTGTCTGCCCTGAAATATGCACCGATGAGGTGAGAGGTGGCTGTTCCGTTGTGAAGCATGTGGGGGAAATGCTTATAGGATGTCTTTCGTTACAGTATTGGCAGCGCAACACTCGATCTTTGCCTTTGTAATGGAAATCAGATATTTTTGGGTTAGTTCCTCACTTTCCATATTGCATCAAATATCTCAGCGGATTCCTTTGTGAGGTCAGTTTGCTGAAGCTACTTAATCATTTGATGAGTTTTCCCCATCTCCCTCCAGTTTCTTAAGGTCTGATGTAAGTTGGAACTTCCTATTTGGCTGAAAACTCTTTGCTGTGCTTTGCTTTAACCACTTCTCTTCTTGAGGGATCGTACCCGCAGCTGGTGGACAGGAGCCTTGTTAATAAAGTGCTTAAAAGGAGCAGTTGAGACATGACCAAACACATCACCTATTGGCAAACTTTATGGTTAAGAAAACAGATGAGAAGCTCTTGATGTTTGTGAGAACTGAAAGTTGTTTATTAAGGAAGGAAATGTCAAACCTGATCCTAAGGCAAATACCCTCCAAAATGTTTTGCTGTGAGGGTGGGGAGGCCCTGGCCCAGGGTGCCCAGAGCAGTGGTGGCTGCCCCATCCCTGGAGGTGCCCAAGGCCAGGTTGGATGGGGCTTGGAGCCCCCTGACCCAGTGGGAGGGGTCCCTGCCCATGGCAGGGGTTGGCACTGGGTGGGCTTTGAGGTCCCTTCCAACCCAAACCATTTCATGACTGTGAAAATAAAGATGTGGTTGAATAAGAATTGGGTCTCTGGTTTCTAACTTCCACCATCTGGCTCCGGGGGGGCTCTATATGGAGGAATTAAAATATTTATTATTAATTATTTGCTGGGAGATCTTTTCAGGCTGTAGCTCTTAGGGAAAACCTCCTGTGAAGCTGCTGAAGGAAATGCTGTGTAACTGCCTGTTACCCAGAGATGGGGCTTGTTAAAGGCATAACAGGCTTGTCAGTACTGTCTTAATTGGGAGCAACAATCAGAATTGGCCTGAAACTCTGTACTTTGGAGAATGGCCCAGGATGACTGATGTGTTTCTGCTGACTGAGCTCCTCCTCCTCTGCGGCGCAGAAATGTGCCTTATTCGCCATCTCTAACCCTGCACGCGACTGGTGGCGATAGATGTATTAGAACTGGCCCTGTTGGCTACCTTGGCTGTTGCCAAAAATGGGCATTTGGGCCAAATAATTAGACTTCTGGGGTAATGCAGGCATAAAAAAAGAATATCCTGGCCACCTGTGAAAGCTGTGAAAATATAACTCGCTGTGTTACCTGTAGGGAGGGATGAGGGAACACAGATGCTGAATTCCTGCTTCCCCATGCCCTGGCTTAGACACGTATGAAACATTGGGATGAAAGAAAGAAATCGTATAAGAACATACTGAAAATACCCTGGCATTGTACGTGGGTGCCTTTTAAGCCCTCAAGATAAGTAATTTATTCAAGATTTTCATGCAGGCAGTGGCAGATGAGGGAATTGCATCATTCCTCTTTCATCTTCCCTAAGAACAAGCCCATCTTCCCCCACTCCCCATTACATTTTAAACTCACTTTCATTCCCTGTTTAAGCCTTTCCAGAGTGAAAATGATCAAAGCACGAGATTAAAGACACATCCTGATCTGAGATTACAATTTTTGACTGTTTCCTTATGCTTTAAAAAAAAAATAAAGGCAAATCATCTTTTTGGTATTTCCCCCCTGTTTAGATTTGATCAGAGCGAAGCCAACGTGGGCTTGTGGGTCTGGTAGGGACTGGAACTCAATTTTACATTTTTTTAAACCATTTTGCTGTATTAAAAATGACAGAGGTTAGAAACAAAGCTCTTATACTTTTATTGAACTGGAATGAGAAGTGACAGAAAATCATTTTGGTCCTAGTGCAGTAAATGTTATCACTAAAACATGTTCAGCGGAGATTAGGACGGTCTCTCAAGCACAAGAGACAAAAGTTCACAGAACAAGAAGTGGTTTTTGCTGTCCTTGTCTCGCAGTCATCGGGGCAGGAGACAAAAGTATTTCAGCTCTCGGGGACGCTGGACTCGGGGCTGAGGGAACGCAGGTTCCTCTGCTGTCGCAGAGCAGAGGTTGAGCCCGGGGAGGGGAGGTTTTCCAAACTGGATGTTGAATAATATTTGAATTCTCAAAGCAAACATCGAGGCAGGGTTAATGCTGGTTGGAAACAAAAGGATGGGGCTGCTCTGGTGGTTCCCGTGCCCTTGGGCAGGTGGTGTCGCTTCCCTGGGCCGTAGAGATAAGATGGAGCTGCCAGGGGATGGATAGGGAAGAGCTCATTGTGAAAAAGGGGATCACTGCCAGGGGCACCCAAAGGCCTGGAGAAATTTGCAGCCCTTTCTCGCTGCAAAGCACGCTGGTGTGGCTCTTTCCAATAAGATACAGCTGGTTTTCGTCCTTGAGCCTGTTCTCCCAGGAAAGTTTATTCTGCCTGTGCACACTTCTTATTTATTTAATTTTGTCCAAAACAAACAAGTCAAATATTTATGCCCTTAATCAGAATTCTGTTGTTGTTTTCTAATTAATCTGTGTCAGTAGCTTAAATGTTTGTGTTAAATCATTTTCTTCATGAAAGCTTTTAATGAGGAAACAAATTGATTGGATTTTTACGTACTGGATTCTTGCCACTGATGCCTATAGAGCAACCCTTTGTTACACAGCTTGCAAGGGAATGGGTCACTTTGTGCTTTGTGCCCAATCCTTGATCTGTTTCCAAAACTTGCCAGTGCTGTTCCCTTATTAAAATGACTCGGATGTCAACCCAAGGTGTGCTCAAATGTGAAAGTGGAAGAAATCATGGAGGTGTTTTTTTTGTTGTTGTTTGGCTGGCCAAAAGTGGGCAGTGTTTGTATTGCCTTCTGTGCTGCTGCTGGAAGGGAAGGTGTGAGATGAGGTTAATTAAGGACACAGATCTACTGGAGCGAGTCCAGAGAAGGCCATAAAGATGATCTGAGTGCTGGAGCAACTCCCATACAAGGACAGGCTGGGAGAGCTGGGGTTGTTCAGCCTGGAGAAGAGAAGGCTCTGGGGAGACCTTAGAGCAGCCTCCCAGTGCTGAAAGGGGCTCCAGGAAAGCTGGGGAGGGGCTCTGGATCAGGGAGGGCAGGGATGGGATAAAGGGGGAACCATTTTAAACTAAGGGAGGGCAGATTTAGACTGGATCTTAGGCAGAAATGTTTTTCTGTGAGGGTGGGGAGGCCCTGGCCCAGGGTGCCCAGAGCAGCGGTGGCTGCCCCATCCCTGGAGGTGTTCCAGGCCAGGTTGGATGGGGCTTGGAGCCCCCTGACCCAGTGGGAGGTGTCCCTGCCCATGGCAGGGGGTGGCACTGGGTGGACTTTGAGGTCCCTTCCAACCCAAGACAATCTATGACTCTAAGGCTGCAAAGCAAAAAGCCATGTAATCTGCATTTGGGAAGAGACCCGTTCTCATGCGAGGAAGCCGAGAGCCTTTGAAACCCTCGAAGGGGAAGAGGTCTGGCTGCTGAAGGACGGTACTTGGGCTGCAGAGGAAGTCCCAGGAGCCAGCAAGCATCTGTAGGACTTGCAATTCCTCTTGAAGCTTCTCACACAGAACATGTATTGCCCATTCACTGGATTCTTGGCAGCATTTCTGGCATAATTCTCCCATCTGTCTCTTATTTGTCAGGCTGGAACAAATCATTAAGAAAATAATAGATGCTTACATCTGACTTTTTTTTTTTTTTTACTTTTGGTCTTTTAGGTACCACTTGGAATTCCTGCCCCGAGGTGAGTACAGCCCGTGGGGACGGAGGGGTGATTTCTCACTGCCATGAGCTTGGGGAGCAGGGAAGGGTTGGGTGTGAGTGGTGTTTTCTATGCCAAGTCAACAAGGAGATGAACTTAAACTGAAGCCCCATCCCTGGAAGCGTTCAAGGTCAGGGTGGATGGGGCTCTGAGCAGCCTGACTGAGTTAAAGCTGTCCCTCCTCCTGCAGAGGAGTTAGACTGGATGACCTGTAAAGGTCCCTTCTAACCCAAAGCATTCTATGAATACAGAGCTGTGTGTGATGGTTCTTGGGGGTAGAAAGGGGGCAAAGCCGTAGCAAGGGTTGTTGCAGGGTTGGGGTTAGCCGCCGTAGTCCATTTCTCCTGACCCAGAGTGCAAATAACGCGAGGCCGTGCGGTGCCGACACCAACACGTTGTCTTGGGCAAACACAGGAACTTTTTCTGCAAAACTTCTGTCTCCAGAAAAGGCTTAAAGTTCAGAAAGGGCAGAATATTCCCATGAACCATTGACTTCGGAGCAAGGACTGTTGGGTAACCTTCAAGTTTTCCTCCCCTCTCATTACTTCACGTTAACCCGAACTTGAAATTGAATCAACCTCCAGGTGTAGACAAATGGTCAGGCTGTAAATTTTTCCGGACCGTGACCATCTCTTGTTATGTCTGTTAACAAGCTGGGAGATTGTGATCGGGACTTTGATCTTCATTTCCACAATAATGCGGTGATGATTTAAACTTTCCAGGGTGCCTGCAGGTCACAAGCCGTGTCAGTGGGTGCTTCTGAACATTCGGGGCAATTGATGGATAGGGCTTTGCTCAGAGCTGACCTGGAGCTCCTTCAGCTCTGTATTGGATCAGTGGAGCTCGACTCACATCCTGGCTTTGGAGCGTTGGGTAAAGCCAAGGTGTGTGGTTCCGTGAGTTCATCCTTTTTCCTCAAACAATGGTTGTGCCATGGGAGCACAGATGGAAGGATCTGCCAGCGCGCAAGCAAGATTGGAGCTGGGGCTGCAATAAAATTCCTTGCGAGTGTTCCAACTCAGCTAATCCTTCATTTACTCCAGGAATAAATTCCCGTATGTTACCTCCTCGAGCAGGGCCCACTTCCAGCCCGTCCTGGCTGTCTGGCAGCACAGAAATGTCAGAAATGCAGCAGCGTTGCAATTCCCACTAGAACAGTGTTATCACATTTTAATATGAGCCTCGGTGCAGCCTCGGTGCTTCTAATTGCTTTCAAACCATTGTTTTCATGCGTTTGGTTGATGAACCCAGCATCTGGCATCATTTGAGAAAGTACAACAGACAGCTGTGTTCAAAATTAAAAAAAAAAAAAAAAGAGTGAGAGAGGATTAGAACATATAAAAGGGCTCAAAATGAGATTTTTTTTTTCCCCAATTTTAAAAGTTCATACAATTCAAAGGGTGGAGGGAGGGATGCTTTTGTTCTTTAGAATAGCCTTTATTCTTTTATAGAGTCAGAAGCCTAAGTAATATTAAGAAGATTGGGTTGTAGAGCTGTGTATGGGTTCATAAACAAAGTGCCTGGCTCACTAAATGCCTGCTAGGAATTGCTGTACGAGTGCTTGGGACTTCAGGTGTGTAGGTATCTTCAAATGTGTCCTTGTGTCATCTTGAACTAAATAAATGTAGTAAGGAAACAGCCTGAGAGTTAAAACTCGGTCTCAGACATCACCTGGAGAGCATCGGCTCCAGTTTGATGCCTTGATGAGGGAGGGAAAGGTGGTGCTGAGAGCTGGGTGCAGACTGAATGGAAAAGAGCTTGGGAACTGTAATGTGGGGCTTGGGTTTAAGGGAAAAAAATGAATCCTGTGAGCTTGGACGTATTGGTAAGAGGAGCGGAGGGAGCAACGAGCTGCCTACCTGCACTGCCAGGGCTGATGTGGGCATGGAAAAGGCGGCTTGTAGGGAGGTTTGGGATTTTCTTTGTAATATCTAGTAGATAACTTGTGCCCACGTCTGGTAAAGGCAGTTGAGCTCCACGAACTCGGAGTCACACCGAAATCCCTCTGAAGACAAAAACCTCAGGGATTTCAGTTGTCCCAACCTGTTGGTTTTCGGTATTGGCTGAAATGAATACAATCGCTCTTGATGTCTCCCAGCAGGCAGCGATGTGTATGAAACAAGAGTGTGGGTCTTGTCTTGAGGATGGGTTGGGTGGACCAGTGCGGTTTGAAAGATGGAGCTGAACAGGGCATAAGGTGCAGGATGAGGTGCTGTGCCCGCTTCATGGGCACCAGGCGATGCTGTTGACTGTAGCAAAGAGCTGCCAGTTATTTTTGCCTTGTTCCTTAGGTTCCCTTTGAACGGAGCCCCAGGGTGACTTGGATTTCCTTTTGGAAGAGGGCTGACTGCTGATGTGAAGCATTTTATACACTCAATATATTTTAGATATGCGTGCCGTCGCTGTCTTGCAGCCTCCCCTCTGCGGAAAGAGAGCTAAGGAAAATTGGCAAAGGAAATCTGGAGGGGACCTGGCTCGGGGTAGCCCTGCCCCCGTTCCTTTCTGCTGTTTCCGTCTCTTCTCACAGCTCAGTGCAGGGGAAACGTTCTGCAACAGCTTTGATTTAGAAGAAACAAATGGTCTGAGGGAGCGGCGAGAGGCCGTTCCGGGGTACTGCAAGGGAATCCAGCCTGAAACAGGAGGAGAGAGAGGAGGATGGAGGGAAAGGGAGCAATGCAAAAGAAAGTATCAGAGACCACAAAGGTGCATGTGGGGCTAAATAAGAGCTGTGGGCCAAGGCTCAGAGTTTGGCTTTGCTGGAAGTTTTGCTAAGTTGTTGTCACTGACGTGCTTTTGGCTTCGTTTCCAAACCCCAAACATGCGCAAAGATGAGCAAGTGTAAAAACTTGAAATGACTGCTGGTAGGAGTGATTTTGATTAAATCATTGGGGTTTGTACAATATTTAGAGATGCTCAGGAGCAGGAGTTGCTCTGTAATGCTCTGCTTGAAGAACCAGACCTTTGGAGATGAAGAAAATGTGGCTTTGCTCTCCCAGCTGATGGTTCCATCCTGGGGCTGAGAGGGAATTGTCCCTGCTGTGGGGTTCCTGGGCCTTCCTGCTGGGTGGTGTCCCCTCAGCTCGTCACTGCACGGAGCGCTTGCAAATTCCATGTACGCATTCCCACTATAAAAACCTCACAGTGGACGCAGTTGTAGGCAATGATTTCTCGCTTTGTTTTGAAGAAAACAACCCCAAATAGATGAATAAAACCAGATTGATTTTCATTGAGCTTATGATAACACTTTTGTTTTTCCATCAAAAATTCATCCCAAATGGTTTTCTCTGAATAGCGGCGCTCCTTAAAATATTCATAAGTTGTCAAAACATGAGAGAGCGAGTATAGTTGTTGCAAATTATGGAATTTAAGAAAACTGAGGCTCAAGAAATGTGCTTAAGATGCCAGAACATCTCCAGGTGTGTCTAGGCGTTGGGTCCAGGATCTGCTTCTCCCAGCTCTGCGCCTTAACCCTCAAAAACATCGTCTCCCCGAAGCTGGGAGCAATGAATACAAACGTGTGGTGGGGAGGTGGGGTGAGGGACAAGCCCAGATGAAACATGACTTAAAAACTGGGAGCCTTCATCTTCCATAAAAGGATTAAATAAGTAACAGCGTGGAAAGTCTCAGCAGGCCACGTACGGCGTGCGCTGTTCAGATGAAGTGGGTATCGGCTTTACCTCTATTGGCCTCACGCACTTTGGCTCGGATGCCGAGTGCTCCGTGGGTCGCCGGTTATCCGTGGGGCTGGATGTTGTAGCAGTGCACGAGGTGTGTCCAAACCCGAGGCATGCGTGTCGTTTTCTTTCATTAGGTGGCATTGTACAAAGGCCCCAAGTGCTGGATTTATGAAGTAGGTTTTCTATATAAAGCCTCAAATCTATTGAGTTGGGCTGAAGCGGAGCTGGCTGGGAGACGGAACCGCGCGTTTCCCTAAACCGCTGCTCCCTGGTATTGCATATTTGGTTCGTGTAGTTATGACAAGTACAAGTAGCAAATCATTAAAGCAGCAAACCCACCGTCTTTACTGTCCAGCCCCTCTTTGAAGCTGAGGCAGAGTGTTCCTGAATTAATGGAGTGCATGGTGATTTTACTAAGTTTTATTTATAAAACCCCCTCTTTGCGTTCATGCCAGGAGTCTCCGGCTCAGCGGTAAGGAGGGTTCATACACAGAAACCCAGCCCAGATTTATGATGTGTTTGAAAACGCAAGGGGAAAAATCTCGGATTGACAATATTTGTAACATATTGTTAAAATATCCATTCTGTCGCCATGCGTGGAATTCCCCCGCTTTATAAACACGGGTGCCAGCTACAGCCCTGGAGCTGTCATAACACAGAGAGACAGAAAGAAAACAAAACAACTTTTGTTAGAATGCCTTCAAAAGTCCGTGATGTGTTTGGGCGGCGCGTGGAACAGGGAGTTAATTAATGAAAAATAAAATATACACCACGGGCGCATGTTCTTTAACTTAAAAAATAAAAGCTTTAACATCAACACTTCTGACAGGTCCCTTTATCAGCGCTGAAGCTTTGCTTCCTGCAGCTCTGAGCATGCAATTCTCTCCCTCGGTGTATGTGTTATATTCTGGGCAAATGAATCTGTGGAGAGACAGCATTTTTTTTGCATTGAAATCCCTCCTGTTTCATAGTTTTGCGAACTCTGAGCAGCTGCGCTGCTTTGCTTTTACAAGGACTTATAAATTATTCTGCTACCTAAGGTATCGTGCACAGATTTTGGAGGCGGGTAACGGTTATAGGAGGAAGCGAAATGCTCTGCTTGGAAAGATGTCAGCGGTAGGTGTTGGGTGTCTGTGCTCTGGGGCTGCGTGGAGGTGGATTTGCATTTTTATTTTCTTATATAAATAGAAACCCAAGAGGAATGTGTAACTTTGAAGCTGTTGCATTTCAACTGTTCAAACCAGAAACCAAGCCCCCCTCTTAGAATGAAGCTTTGAAATCTTTTCCAAGCCTGGGAGTCCAGACCGAGGGCTGTGAGCGACCACGCAAAGTCCTTCAGCTGGAGAGGACAAGAAACCTGGAGGGCTGACGTCCAAGGTGTCCCATGATGGTGCTGGGATGGAGTCTCTTGACAGAGACTGCTCCAATGAGCACCTTGTGTGTTGTTCTGCAGTGGTCACAAATGTCTTTAGCTGGTTGTGACTGCACAATAAACAAGGGGGAGATGTTGTTTCCCCTTGATTGAAATTCCTGTTGCTGGGGCACAAGGAAATATAAAAGCCCCCCCCCCCCCCCCCTCCATTGCTTGAAAACGTTAGTCCCTTTTTTCTTTTTAGGTGTGTTTGTTGCAAGAAATGAGTGGGGGGAAAGCCTCCAAAAATAAACAGGTTATTTGATTTTTTTTTAAAAAAAAATGTTATGAATCTTTACTTGAAGCCAACAAAGAACTTGCAGAATTTATAACAGGGTTGAAAGAGCCGCTTGCAGTTTGGCTGGGTTATTCTGCAGTTGATGTCAAAACTACTGCGACCTTTATTGAGAGGAATGAGGTTAATGAGGAGGGCTTTGAACTCTCTTTAAACCAGCCCGTTGATTTAAAACTTCTTACAAACTGGAGGAAAGTTTCCTGGTTTGGATTACTGGGCACTGCTTGGAGATCCCTACTTCATTAATCAAAGCGTTCAAGTTACTGAGTCACCCGTGGTCCTTTGAAACCCATCCCAGTTGTAGCACCTTGGGGCAGAGCTCACCCTCTTTGGTCACGTTTAGCTGTGTCCTGGGCTTCTGTCCCTGGGGAAGTTCAGAGCACACCAGAATAAAGCAATGTATTGTAAAGAAAAGGTATAAAAATGTTAGTAAATATCCTAAATATACAGTAGTTTGGGGAGCCCCAGTAAGTTAAATCTTAACAAGTTCTATTGCTCTCACTTTGGTCAGTTAATAAAATACTCTAATTATTAGATTGTCTAAATTGCCTGATGTGCAGCTTTGGCGATCGAGAGCCTTCTCAAATGAACCCTCTGTGCTTTCTGAACTTGTTTGCCTAATAGGAATGGGCTGAAGCTTTCTTTTTATAAGGAAATCTCAGGGGTTGCTGTAATGTGCTCAGATGATCGCGCAGCCCGAGCGCTGCTTATGCTCACGCACAACAGAAGAACGTTCAAGAAATTGCAGCCTCTGGGGATAGAGCGCAAGAGCCTTCACGCACACCATCACCCGAATGCTCTCACAGCGGGCGACAGACCTTCCTGCTCCACAAAAATAGGGACAAAGGATGTAAATTCTCAGGTTTGGCCATTGTGGTGTTTTGGAGCCCTTAGGAAAAGGAGTGCCCTGTTGTACTTCTGGGTCTCCCTGGGGAGGGGGACACGGGTGCCCTCTGCATCCACAGCCCTTGCTCAGCAGGAGCGAGGCTGGGAGCGCAGTGCTGGGTCCCGACTCCTGGGTCTTCAAAGCCTTCAGCTGGTTCAAACCTTGCATTTTCAGTCTCCCCCCTCAGTGAATTCTGCATCGCTTTGGTTTGTAGAGCAGTAACCCCATCCAAACAACCTGCAAAGTAGTAATCCTGCCCTTTAGCCGGACTCCATCCTGAAGCACGACTATAAAATCATTATTCGCATTACCATAAACGCCTAATGAGCATCTCCTCCTGTCCCCAGAGCGCCTGTCGCTCTGCTCTGCACTCCTGTCTCTGCATTTGCTGCCTGGACTTATTTTTTCTGAGCAGTGAAGATTGCCGCAGATACGGGCAAGACAGCCTCCTTGTGTCTTGTCATTGGAATACGCTCGCTAAACCCCAGCTCCCTCGTGGGTTGGCTCTGTTTATTCCTTGTTCTCTTGGAAGGCTTTTGGCTATGAAAATATGCTGACCCTGCTGGCACCGCGATGGACATCACTCAAAACTCTGGCCTGTTGGCTCCTCTTTAGTACTGATGATGTTGATCTTTTTTTAGCTCCCAGACCGGGCTTGCAGAGCTGTTTGTTAATTATTGCGTGGGGTCTGGCTTTGCAGACGATGTTTTGCTCTGTTCCTAACAGAGCTGCTACCTCAGAAGATGAACCAAAGCGCAGATTTGTGATCTTCCTCTGCCTCAGTAGCCCCATCCGTTAAATGAACCCCTTCTCTCTTCAAAGAGGGATAATTTATTAACGGACAGAGATACAAACTGTTGGTTGCTTTGGGCTGGTTTTGCTCACATTGGATGGGCTTTGTATTTCACTGATGTGTCACCAAGTCATAAAAGAGGGAATAAATCTTGTTTACTTGTTTACATCCCGTGGGAATCTTGTGTTGCGCTGGGTTTCAGGCTTGTTCCTCGCCAGACTGCGATGGGCTGTGCTTCCCCTGTCAGGCAGCTGCTCTGCGTAGCTGCTGCCCACTCGAGAGGCAGAATACGCAGCGCCTGTACTGAAAGGGTGCCAAGGACTGCGAGTGAGGAGCGGGAGGGGAGGAAGTTGGAGGGAGAGGGAAGGAGAGAGCAGAGACAGTGAGAAAAGGAAGGGAAAACGGGGAAGGAGAAATGACCCAATGGGCTGGCAGGGGATTATAAAATACAGAGTAACGGCAGAGACGCGGTGTGAGCTCAGCAGCTTCTTTGTGGCTTCATGGGTCTGGGGGGACCTCTGCCCCCCCCCAGCCTGATCATCTATTTGGGTTCATGAGAATGGGCTTTGCTGGCTGACAGAGCAGCCCTGCCAAAGTCGTTTTGAGGGCAGGCAGGGCTTGCAAGTTGGGCACTTCTTGAGCGTCATTTGTGGGGTGGCTTTTTTGGTGCATGAGCAGGACTTGGGTTTTCTATTGTTGCTTCTTCTTTCTTTTTATTTTTCTTTTTTTTTTTTTTTAAGAAACAAACCCCCACTCAGTTGTGGGAAGGCTTTGATTTGAATATCTGCACATCAGCTTAAAGGTCTATAATAATTTCACCCCCGCCTGCTCAGAGTTTCTCAGCCCCGTTTGGGTTTATTCTCTCGAAGCTGAGAGTTGCAAAACTTGAATTCCTTTTGGTGTAATCAAATACTCGGATGCTTTGCAGGGCTTTGATTGCCCCCTTGACAACGGGCAGATTTTGCCCCTCAGAAAGCTTCGGGAAGTCTCCTGTTGCGTTGCCCGGCTCCTGCCTGCTGGACCTGAATCCCAGGAAGCGATTGCCTCTCTCTCCCATCGGGGGAGGGGGCTCCTGCCTGGCTGATTCCTGCAGCCCGGCTGATGCTGCGCGCTGCAGCCCGACCTGCTGGGCACACGGGATCATTGCATCCCGGAATCCTCTCAGGCAGCCCCAGCCCCGCACCAGGCAAGCCTTCTGCAAAGGGCTTTCAGCTTTCGACTTGGTTTTTAACAGAAGTGGCATTTTGAGTGGACCATTAATTTGCTTTACTACGTGTAATTAGCAAAAAACTGGATACTGAGTGAACGAAATTAGGCTTGGGCTGGATTCACTTGTCAGCCAGCCAAGACCTGTTTGGGTCGACGTTTCTAAAACAATGATAAATCGGCTCCTCCTGCGCGCGAGGAGGTCCCTCACTTCGCTTTTGACCCTGTTGCCGTGAAGTGGACCCGTCCTGCTGATAGAACACAGCGTACGCAGAGACCGGTCCTGCTCTCACCGTGGCCTTGTTTGCCTTGTGAGCCAGGGACAAAGATATTTTCCCTCTGTGCGTGACCTCCGCATCCAAGAAAATATTTATTAAGCAGGATAAGTGCTCTGAGGTTTGCAGATAAAGAAATTTCTCATGCAGTTTGTTAATAATAGCGGTGGTGTCGGTGCAGCCTGGGGAGCAGAGGGTGGACGTGGACGTGTGCGACAGTGATGTGCAATAGGAAACACGGGATTTTCGGGCCAATGTAACGTTATCCGGGCGCTGGTGCCATAAGGGAGTCAACAGTCTATGAAGAAGGTGCAGCAAACCTGCATCCACCCAAACCTCCGCTCTCCACCTATTAATCACAAGGGCTAACCACACAGATCCAAATGGGTGCTTGGGAGCCGATGAAGCCTTTAAGGCATTCAAAAAGAGAAACATCATACATTTCCTAGCACATAAATGTGTTTAAAAAGGTATATAATTTATAATAGCAACGTTGACAGAGCTTTAACTACATTACAGAAGCTAAACTGTAATGTATTTACATGTGAGCAGTACTTACTGTGTGGGTGCGTCTCTGTTGATGTGTTTCCATGTGATTCTCCATAATTTCAGCGAGTGATTGTAGTAAGGGATATTAAACCATAGTATTGATAATACTTTTACAGCTCTGCTTGGGGAAATGCATTACTGCTAAATTAGTCCCTGAAAATCTAGAGATATTAACACTGTCGAGCATGAAGGCAGATGGGATTTGGATCAGAGACCTTTATTTGTAGTATGATGCTAAGGAGTCATTACTTTAAAGCAGGAACTTCGTTTCCTTGAATATTAACTTGAGTTGGAGATTTTACTTCCGCTTTGGCATGAACGAGCTTATCATAAAAGCGTAAATGGAACTCGCTCGGTATTGATTTTTCTTATGCTCTAAAAAGATGCTTAATGAAACTCTGGGTACCTAGATAAAGCCCTCCACTGAATGCAAAGTAAGCTTAATTGCAGTTCCCTTAACAAGCTACTGGAGATGAATTTTTTTCCTCCTACAAAGCCCTTTCACCTATTCCAGTTGTTTCTCTTCCTGTGTCTGCCAGGATCCCTTAATTCAGCTTTTCCCCCACATTTTTTAATTCCCCTCTGTGAGAGGCAAACTGCAGCTTAAAGAAAGGAAAACTTCTTTGCTGCTTCACGTATGGAAAAGATTTCAGTCTTGGGGAACTTGATTTTTGAGGTCCCCATCAGAGGTCTTCGTCTTAAAGGAGAGTAAGTCCCTCTCCCACCCCTGCAGAAGGGGAGGCAGGTGTGGAGGTGTGGTCTGACCCTGCACAGCAGAACATCATCAAAACCAGAACCTGAATGGAGGTTTTTCCTTGTGCCCACCCCAAGACCCATCATCTGTCAGATCCTGCACCTATGCCGGCGCAAAGGGAGGACTTGTGCTTTGACCCTCCAGCATCACAAGCCCCAAAACAAATAGGAAGGGCAGGCTGGGATGGTTCCCTTCTTGGAGAGCGAGCAGGGAGCAACAGTGCGTTCCCTGACTGTGGTGCCTCTTTCTCTTGTAGGTCCTGCCTGTGCAGCTCATTGGGGCCCTGTTAATGCTTAACTGGGTTATTTTCATTCTCCTGTTGGGAAGTTTTATCTCCTCTGATGCAGGGGGGGCTGCCAGAGCCTGCGGCTCTGCCTGCTCTTTGCGAGGTCCATGGATCCTGCGGGGACCTGCCTGGCACTGCTGGCCAAAGTCACTGCCACCTCCTCTTCTGGGGACACCCCCGTCACTAGAGACGCAACCTGTCTCCTCTGCACTTTGCCTGGAGTTGATACATATAAAGCGTGATATCTGTGTTGATTACGCAGATGCCTCCAAACTCCCCTCTCTGCTGCCGTGCAAGAAACGCTTTCTGCAGAAAACGTCAGGCAGCTGAAAGATGGCATCATTTCATTTGTTTTTCCTTGCCACAACTGTCACGAAGCAGGAAAGCCGGGTATTTAACACACTTGAGGGTACCCAAACAGTGCCAAGGGAGCCTCTGGATGAGGTGTAAACCCAAGAAACCTTTTGCTCTTTCCCTTAGAGTCAATCTTGCTTTTGTTCGTGCTCCAAAAGTGATAAGTTGGGGAATTTTACTGAGGATTTGAGTAGGAAGATAGAGCAGCTTTGCGTCAGGTGCAGAGTCATTATTTGCCAGGGTTCTCTGCTATTTGGTTTTTATTCCCTGTGTTTTCATTAAAAGCTAATGAGTTTTTTCTTCATTCAGAACAATAGCTTGGCCCCTGACAAGTTGGTGGTTGTTTTTTCTGCTTGGACTCAACTGGCTGTTGCTGCTCCATAAACTTTATGGAGAAGTGGATTAAAGCACAAGAAGTTCTCGTAATGCGAATCCAAATGGAAAGGAAATAGGATTTGTTTTAAGTAGCTGTGTGTGCAGGGGGTTTGTGGATCTTTTTTTGCTACTGAAACCATGTTTGAAAATCATGAAATAGAAGCAGGGAATGGGTTGTGTTGGAAGGGACCTCAAAGCCCATCCAGTGCCACCCCCTGCCATGGGCAGGGACCCCTCCCACTGGGTCAGGGGGCTCAAGCCCCATCCAACCTGGCCTGGAACACCTCCAGGGATGGGGCAGCCACCACTGCTCTGGGCACCCTGGGCCAGGGCCTCCCCACCCTCACAGCAAAACATTTCTCCCCAAGATCTCATCTCAGTTTCCCCTCTTTCAGCTCAAAACCGTCCCCCCTTGTCCTGTCCCTGCACTCCCTGATATATTCCTAAAACTACACAAAATGAAGCGCCTTGGTATTGATTTGTGTTGCAACAACTCACGCAATTTGCAGTCCTGCTGTGCTTAGCGTGGCACACGGATGTACACACCGCAGCTGGGGGGTGGGAGTAAGTCAGAAGAGCTCACAAGAACACGTGAAACCCTGGGTTCTGCCTCTACACGGGGTCAGCGAGAGCGAGCGCACCACCGGTGATGGCCCCGGTGTGATATTTCATGGCTGGAAAGGATCCCGCCAGCACAGCCTTGATTCTTCCCTTCATCGATGTGTGTGCCGGCTTCTCCTGCCGTTAAAACCAGTGACTTATTCTTGCAAGTAACTTCCCCGACCGGGCCCTTGTTCTGCTTCCAAATGGTTTAGTGCAGGCGCGCAGCGAGGCGCGAGCTGTGTGTCCCCGCGCTGCCTCCTGCGAGGCGGAAACCGGGAACAGTTTGCTCGTTATCGCCATAATGCTGCACCTGTATCTCGTTATAAGGGACCACCTGGTACCTTGTGTGTTTGGAACGCTGGGATTGATACCGTGCTTTTTGGTGGGAAGAAAATGTTCCTTTTAAGGGGCTGAACGAGCTTATGGAAAGTGTCTTAGAACGCTGGCATCTTCACATCACTGCGGAGAGCGGAGCCCGCCACGCTGCGGCGCGGCGTGGAGAACGGCTCCTCATCAGAGAGAACGCCGTGTTTACCTGCTCCACGAAGTTGCTGTTTGGTAGCAGGGTTTTATAGAGGCTTTTCAGAGCCTTTTTATTTGAGGGTCTCAAAGTGCTACAGTAAAACCAGGGAAGAAACATCCTCTTGTCACACCCCACCGAGCAGAGCACTGAAATGACTTCTGCAAGGTCAGGCGGGCAGTGGTTGCTCATGGATGCGCTCCGCTTCCCAGAGCCTGCCCAGTGGAGCAGGGAAGTATCACTCTCTGCTTTTTAACCCATAATTGTGTTTTTTTCCTCCTGGAGGTGCACACGTGAGTTTTGGGTTGTTGTAGCATAGAGGAACGTGCCTTGCTTCCTCATCCTGACTGAGAAGTAGCCCAGGGGTGGAAGAAAACTGCAGCACCACCTCGGCCAATGTCTGATCCTGCAGGAGGGATCAGAGCCTACCCTTTTGGGCCAGGGCTTTCTTCTTGGTAGGAGAGACCAGTGATGCAGATGCTGACTGATGCCTCTCCCAAGAGGAGAAGAGGGTTTTTCTGAATTTCCTTTTTTCTCCTGAACTCGGTGTTCCGCACTGCGTGCTGTGGTGGCTGCTGGAGCGGAGTGAGCATGGAGCCGGGAGAAGATTCGATTACTTCTTGGCATCTTCCACTGTTAGGAAAGTTGTAATGGCTTAAAGGGTGGGCTGCCAGGGCCCCCTCTGTTCTGCCATTGACCCCATAGGCCTTTGGTAATCACAGAGGCAAATCTTCATTGGTTTTTTAAGACCTTTGAGCTTACAACACCAGCAAGACCATCATGGTGTCTGGCATCCGGTGTGATTTGTTTTCCAAGGAACTGATCAGTGGGAGGATAATCCTGCGTGCGTTGTGTTCTTTACAGCCAGATTGTTCCTTTTAGTGAAAAGTTGAAGTTTTCTTGAAAATGTGCCCTTGACTGCAGGGGCCTGGGGTCTCCAAGAGCTGCGTGTTCGGAGCAAGTGAGGGAAGGTTGCAACCTGGGATGTTGAAAATAAAACATCCAAAACGTTGTCATGTCTTTCTGCAGCTGGAGACTCACTGGCGTCTCCACTGCATTTCTTGGTGGGAGGACGAGCGTTGTAAGCCTCTGTTCCAGGCCTTGGTTCCCTTTCATCAGCGCTTGATTTAAACTGTGGGGCACAGCTCCTCTGTTTGCTGAGATAAAACTTGGGTTTAGTGTTTGGACACAATTAACATCAGCTGAAAACACACATTTCTTGCTGTTTGTTGTGTGTTGAATGAGCAAGCAGCTGTCTTTGCCTCTGTTATCAGCAGGCTGAGGGGGGGGGTGTGTTCAGGAAATGTGAGGGAAAAGCTTGAAAGACCACTTTTTTGTGTTTGCTTTGTTTGAGTTGAGTAGTAGTTTCTTCTACAGGTAGGCCAGCTGCCCCCATTTATATTAAAGGTTGATATTAACATCTGTCACCGTGGTATCTATTGCCTCCTGCATAAAATCCAATATCAGTAGTAAATTCCCTGGCAAAATGTATCTCTGCCTACAGAGAAATTCGATGCAACATCGAGTATGGGGATGTGAGAGCTCCTGCCTCCACACACAGACCCATCGCTCTGTTCATTTCTGTGTGACCTGTCATAGGGACTCAATCTTTTTCCCCTACCACCCTTCAGTTAAGGACCTCAAAGCTTTTTCCTACAATATAGGAAGATTCTTCATTCTAGTGATGCAGGCAGTAGAGTCCTTCCTTGCACAGATGGGTGATGGATGCTGAGGTCGTGTGGTGAGGGCAAGAATAAGGAACTGGACACGGCTCTGGTGGTTTGGCCCCAGGGCTGGCATTTCCAGCCTCCTCCTTGGATGTGCCCCAGGTGTGAAGCCTGTACATATCCAGCAGGAATGTGCCACCTTGCACCTAAACAAGAAGTCTGGCCTTAAACACACAAAAGTGGGTTTGGGTTTTGTAGAGAACTTCAGTGGAAGGTGGGAATCAGGAGGAAACGTGTCTCACGGCACAGGCAATAAGAGTTGGTTTTAGAAATGTGTCCTCTTCACTCAAACCAGGCTCTCCCTCTCTTTCTAGCAGAGGATCAGCATGATGCCGGCTTTGGACAGGACAGTTCTGATGAAAATCAAAGCTGGAGTTTGGCCCCTTCCATGGCATCCGATGCTTCACTTCCATTGGACTTCCAGGATGATGGTAAGTCACTGCTGCTTTTTGAAGTCCTTGGGTGGAAGGTAAGTGTGATCTGCTATGACTTCCTTGATGTCTTTTGTCCAATTTGTAATGCAGGAAGTGTTTCTTGAGTGGTTTATTTTTTTTGACTGGTACCTCTTTTGTCAATGACCATGAAATGTTAAGGCAATCCTGAATTTCATTTAGTGTTGCTGAAGTTAAGTGTATTTCTCAATCATCTTGGTACAAACTGGAGTTGGTTGTTCTATTTTGGGTTGACGACAGTGATGGAAAGAGCAGAATTTGACCTGGTGGTTAGCATTTCCCAATGTTTAAGTGTGACCTCTGGGTGTGTTTCTCACACTGTAAAGGGTCTGTGACTTCTCTAATCCAGTCTCCCCCAACCCTTTGAAAATGAAACCTCTTTAAATTGCTTTGCTTTAGAGAGACTTTTGGGGGATCTTCTGGTGCTTGGGAATTTGGGGCTCATTCCTGCAAGAGTAGAAGGGATTCCAGCTGAGCGGTGGATGGGAGCTGGCATCTGAGGCCAAGGGCACTTTCCAAAGCATTAAACGTCAGCTGGGGGCTTTCTGGGCTAAGAGTCGCTGCGATGCTCACGTCTGCTTATGAGCGGTGCTTTAGGAGTGATGGATTTGTGATCCGCTATAGGAATTGCAGCCTACAGAGCTGCGATTGTTCTGATCTTCTCAGGGGTTATCTTTGGGCCCTGGTGAAAGCTTGACTGCTTTGCTCTCAGCTTCTCAATCTCCTGCTCCCCACAGATCTTGTTTCCTCCTCCTCTTTCACTTCCCTTGCACTTTCCCCCCATGCCTTGTCCTTCCTCTTTCATTTTCTCTGCTTTCGTCTCTCCTCTTCTCCACCTCTCTCTGCTCAATGGACTCTTTCATGTCTACTCCCACTCTTGTTAGTAGTCATCAGTCAAAGATTCAAGGATTTATTTGGGATGAGGCCATAAGAGCTCATGGGCACCAAAGCGAGCTTCTTCGCGTGGTGCAGAACACTTGACGTATCTGCTGCACGTGTTGATTCGTGCTATAAAATAAACGGCTTCGTTCAGACTGATTAGAGACAAAGTCGATCTGATAGTTAGTAATTGCAGCACGAAAAGAGGCGTGGAGTTTGGGCTTGGTGGTTTGAAATAATCCGTGGGCTCAGATATGATGCACTTACGCAGAGCGCAGATGGGGAACGTGTGACAAGGATAATGGATGTTGGCCTAAATGGGACATGAAAGGGTGCTGAAGACCTCAAGCTTGGCCTCATCAGGCGGGCAATGTCTTTATGAAGTTTAGGGTTTCTCCTGGCGTGTTTATTAAGCTTGTCGGAGGAGGTATTTGCTTTGCTAACTCTGAGTGGTGGTTTTTGGCAGCTCTACGGGGCAGGGTTTGACATAAACACTTGCAAGGTATGCAAACGCTTGGCACCGCTGGAAGGTTTCAAACACGGATGAAATGCCAGGCTCGATGGAAGGGTGCCCAGAGGGGTGAATGGTGAGGAGATTGATAACACAGAAAAATTACATACTACAAAAAAAGGAGGGGGAAAAGCTGGCATGGAGAGCAGTTACATTAAAATGAGGTGTTCTTGGAAACTACGAGTGCTGAATAACAGCAAATCACGGGCTTGACTCTGCGTGTGTTCGCTTGGGATGAAAGTTGAGCAATTTGGGCTGTGTAAGCGCAGGCTGTCGGTGGTCTCAAACAGTGACACTAAAGAGAAAGGGACTGAACAGAGGATTTTGGGCCCTTTTCCTTTCCCTGCCATCGTTTCCAGGGGCACCACCAGAAAGAATTTTTCTGGGAGTCTGCCAGTGGGACGGGTATGGAGAGGGCTGCGATGTCCTCTGAGTTTTGCATTTCTGTGATGATTTATATCAGATTTTTGTTTACTTGGGGGATGGTTTTTTTGCTTTCTTGGTGTTTTTTCTTACTTTTCCTCTATAGAAGATGAAGGCACAGTGATTCTTTCTTTTTCGATGACTCTGAAGTTGTCACTCGAGAGTTTAAATCGTCACCTCTGAGAAGTGCATTAAACTGAAGGGTGTGTTAACCAGCCTTGATCTCTGAATTGGAACATCTTCCTGGGAAAAGTAAAAGGTTTTAAGATTGCATGAACTGATTTTCATCTTTTCAGTTTGCCTGGGATTCTCCGAGTGGGCCCACTTCACTTTTACTCTGCCCCCTTTTGCTTCCGTGCGCTCTTGTTGGTTGAGCCAGCGAGGTCCTTGGAGCAGGACCTTGCCCCTCCGTGCCGGTACGGAGCCTGGGCCACCACGCAGCCTTTGGTGCTGCTGTGGCGTGGATGAGGGACCACGAGCTGCTCATTACAGGCAGCCCAGGTGGCTGATGCAAGGGGTCATCCATCCTGCTATGGCCAGAAGAATAAATTGCCCGGTCGTAAGAACATACCTGTCATTCCTGTGGCTTTGTTCCATCCCTTCTTAACCCCGTTTTGCAACAACAAGAGGTTCTGTCCTCAGGTGCAAGCCCACAGCACCGTTAAAGTCTGCGATCTCCTGACTTCTCTAACTTCTATTAATTCAAGGGTTTAACGGCAGCAGACCTCTGGTTGGGATGATGTTCACTTTTGCCACTCCTTGCTAGGAAAAAATGGGGGAGTTTGGAGGCAGGGGAATGCCACCGCTGTTCATTTTGAGTAGACTTTTCCTGGCTTGGTTTGAACTTCTCATGGGAACCAGAGAACCTTCAGAGTTGTCTCTGGAGGGAGCGAGAGGGGCTGAGCGGGTTGGGGATGACTTTACTCAATGAGGCATGGCCCTGCTCTATCGGATCGTCCCTAATGAGTGATTAGGAAGGTAATGTTTGTACAGCGCTGGGAGGCTGGGAAGCGCTGTGGAAGTGCTAAGTACTGTTAGAGTGATAAGTATTTCTTAGGAGACACTTCCCAGGTAATGGACTCTGCCCAGACCACTTGAAGACTTCAAAAATGTTCTGTCTTTTAATCTGGTGGATCACTTCATTTGCCAGGGTTTGCTCATTCAGTTTTACTGAAGCAGAAGGCAGAGACCACCACATCCTGAGGGGTAGGAGCTGCACGTCTTTAATACCCAGCGCTTCTGGCTCTTGGCTTCAGCAGTTGGGTTTCCCCGTGGCTCCAGAGCGGTGCTTCTGGGGTCACTGCGCAGCGTTGGAGCTCTTGCTGGAGGGACGCTGAGCCAAGGTCCAAGTGATTCACTTGGTGTCACGGTGAAATCGCACGGAGCTGAGGGGTGAGGGTCCTCGTGGCCTTCTCCAGGATGCGGATGGGTTCAAGAAGTACCTGGAGATGGGCTAAAGCCACGTCACCGCTTTGTAGTTTCTAACCCCCTCAAAACCTTCAGCGTTGCGTTTGTGGCTGTGTCCCCCCCTCTCCCCCCGAGCCCCTGGGGCACAGTGAGGGACTGTCCCAGCTACCACCTTCACGCCTTTTTGGATCAAAGCAGGGTGCGCTGGGTGTGCAAGGGGGGTGCAGATGGGTGTGTGAGTCGGTGGTGGGCACAGTGCGGGCATGCGGAGCACGGGGTGCGGGAGGGGCTGAGTTGGGTGGGCAGGGTGCGTGACGCACGGCTGGGTGTGCGGGGTGGGTGTACCTTGGAGGTGCCTGTGGAATGCGGGGGGGGGTGCTGAGGGGTGCAGGGGGGTGCACAGTGTGGGGAGGTGGGGGGGTTGGGGGGCAGAGTGTGCAGGGAGGGGGGTGAGCGGGGTGCCTGGTGTCTGGGGAGGGGCAGGGGGGGCGCACAGTGTGTCTGTGTGTGCAGGGGGTACAGAGTGTGCGGGGCAGCACGGGGGGGTCGCACAGTGTGAGTGCGGGGGCGGTGCAGGGAGCGCAGAGCGTGCGGGAGTTGTAGGGGGTGCAGAGGATGCGGGGACGGGGTGCACGGGGATCGCACCGCGTGTGGGGGGTGCACAGCGTTGGGGGCTGCAGAGGGGGCGGGGCGGGGGCGCTACCGTGCGGGGGGGCTGCGGGGGCGGCGGCTGCGGGGGCGGCTCAGCGGAGTTCTGCAGCGCCCCCGTGTGGCGCGGGGCGGCAGCAGCACCGGGGGCGCCTTGTCCCTCTTTTTGTTACTTTTACTCTTAAAAACCCCGCAGCCAACACCTCCCCTCCACAGCCTCCGACACGATCTTTCTGCGAATTCCTCCTTCCGGACACAGCAGCCCTGGCCGCTCCGCGTGGGCTCGATTCAGTAATCCCGAATCTCCGCTTTTTCAGCCCCAGAGCGGGGATTGCGGCTCTGTTCCTCACTCGGAGCCCTGGGGTAAAAACGGGTGGGGAGGCGCTGGGTGACTGATGCACGGGGGGCAGCGTGGCCTGGGGTGCTCAGCTTGCCGTGCCCGAAGGCGCCGCTTGCCCCAACGCTGCTGAATTTCAGGGATGCTACGAAAGTGCA
This sequence comes from Neomorphus geoffroyi, assembly GCA_033558235.1. Taxonomy (NCBI): domain Eukaryota; kingdom Metazoa; phylum Chordata; class Aves; order Cuculiformes; family Neomorphidae; genus Neomorphus; species Neomorphus geoffroyi. Next base: position 1,060,604 of record JAUMJM010000097.1, read on the forward strand.
TGAAATAAAATGCGGACTAAGAACCTGTTTCAAAAGTGCTGAGTTTGATGGTCAGTACCGATCAAACCCTGGATGCCCAGAGATGAGCAGCAGAGATGCCTCTTGCCCCGGAGTTGAAAGCTTTGTAAGTTTTCCTTCCGGATACCATTAGCAGCAACTACCTCTGCCTCCCTCGTGCCCAGAAATGTCTTTTGCTGCTTTTGGCTGGGTTTTAGAAACTTGCTCCTGATGTGCCTCCAAGCCTTATGAACTAGCGTGGGGGACGTTTGGGGAAGGGGTTTGTGATGAGTGTGATCGCTGCCGAGGGTTTCCCCTGGCTCCTTTCCTTTCTCATCCCGGGCATCACCCAACGGAGCCCAGGCACTGAGAGGCTGAAGCAGAGAGCAGTTATTTCTCCTCATCCCTTACCAGGACCTCGAGCAGGTTTGACCACTTCAACGTGAGTTTTGCCAAAGGGAGGAGGAGAACAGCCACAAATCTGTGTACTAGAAAACACGTTTTCTAAAAAACCTCTACTGCACGAGAGTTTGCGAAGAAATTGGCTCCCTTAAAGCCCCAGAGCTCACGTTCTTTGATTTATTGTTTTCTGAATGGAAATGCACCCTAACATTAGCGCTTTCAAGCCCGGTGTGATAACGTTTCTGGTGTTGTGCAAATAAATTCCTAGAAGGGAACCCTGTCTGGTCAAAAGGTTTGGCTGTACTTTACACGCAGGAACTCGGTTCCCCTCTGTATTAAGGATTAGTTGTTTGGGGTGGTGAGGAGGAGGGTGGGTGGCTTGTGGGCTGCCAGAAATAGACGCGTAAATTATATAGGAGAGGCCTTTGTGGAGAACAAACAGCAGCGAGAAGAACGCTACCAAGATTTTCAGCTTCCATTTAAACCAAACAAATAAGAAACCCTCAACCCAAAGTGGCTTTGTGTTCTCTGTTGGGATTTTAGAGCAACAGTGAATTGTAGTGCAGGTAATTGCTGCAGAAATCCTCCCTGCCTCGTGGCTGCGGCTCCCATCCAGCCGGGCATCGAGTGTGGGTGCTGGTCCCCCGTGGGTTTGTGGGTGCCCATTTTGAGCTCATTTTTCCTCAAGTGGAGATGTCTGGAGTTGGTCTGAGAAGTTGTTCTTGTGCCAAGGGTTTGTGGAAGAGTGGGAGACTGCAAGTGCCTTCTGGCTTGTCTCATCTGCCCCCTTATTTTCCCCTGCACCCGTAAAAGCAGCTCTTCTTCAGCAAGTGTGATAACGTAGCACATCAGCACTGGCTGCCGGGAGGGCTGGAGAGCCAATCCCTGCTGACAGTGAGTCCTGTATGGAGCCTGCAGCCTGGATCGTAGGGATGGGACCTCCTGGTGGTTCTGTACTGCTTTTCTGGGAAGTGATCCTGACGCAAACCAAATTGGGCCCCAAAATGGTTTGGTTCAGCCCATCCCTTAGGCTCCCACATCTAAATGGGATGCAGTTTCCTGGTGGTTATTTGCGATGGAGGACTCTCCACCTCGGGATTCAGCTGCTGGCTTTGAAAGCACGAGTTGCTTTTACACAAAATAATGTGTTTGGGATTCAGCCTTTGGGTGTCGCACGCCTTGGTTTGTGGTTTGGAAGGGGATTTCTACCCAACCACCGGGATGTTTGTTTGGTTTTGAAGCTGAGATTCTCAAGTAATTCCTTGATCGCAAGAGCTCTTAAGCACAACAAAAATGTTATGAAACATGTGGTGTAAAACCCCAGCAGTTCTGTGGGGCCCCAGACAGGAATTATAACTCAGATCGCTTAGAAGCCAGGGAAATGCCAATAACTTATTAATGTGGCTTTTCTAAAGCAAAAATCCTGCCTTCTTTGCTGATTGCCGACAGGAAAAAAGCATAATTAAAGTTCTTTTGTATCGCTTTCTAAGTGCAGGATCGGACGGAGAGATTTATTTTCCGTACCTAGAGGACAGGTTTAACGACAAGGTGTTATTTAGATTTTTTAGTAAGCGGCTTAACAACAGCGAGCGTGCGTGGAAGCGGGGAGCGTTGGCTTAGGATCGCCGCTTAAAATTAATTGTGGTGGAGGATGCCCTCAGCCTGTCGATTATTTCAGCGGGAGCGCGGGCACCTTTGCGCCGATGCTGTCGGGTCCCGGCTGGGTGGCAGCTGTCAGGAGCCAGGATGGAGCTTCCTCTCGTGGCGAATCGCGTGTTCCTCATGTCAAACACACGTGAATTATCAATGCGCAAGTTACAGTTGCGTTGGGGGGCTGGGATAACTTGCGCACCCGCCTCCTAAAGGCCTGTTTATTCATGAGGATGTAAATCCAGGGCATAAATGCTTTGTGTGTCTGTGTTCTCCCCAGCAGAGGGATCAATATGCAGGAAATGTAAGTTAACAAAGTGTTGACGTGGAACTCCATTACAGCTTCTCTTTCGCCCTCTTTTGAAAGAAAGTGATGCTCGTTTCCTGAATTATCAGGCAACGAGGGCTCTGTTACTGACCTTCCTCCTTATGAGGGTGCTCGGAGGGCAGGATGCTGGGGTGTGGTGAGTGGGAGGTGCCAGTTTTGGATCAGCAGAAGCAGCCTCAGGGTGCACAGAGCCCCCAGCTGGCGCCAAGGACCTTGCTGTGATTTGGGAAATGGGTTTTCACCCTTGTAAAAGTGCCAGGGGCTGAGCGTGCTGGGCACCGGGAGTGATGGGGTTACAGCAAAGCCAGACTGGATGTTCCTTCACCAAATAAATTAATAGTGAGACACAGTATTTGGTGGGTTCTGTGTACATACAGGAACAAGGGTAAAAGACCTGGATCGCACACCTGAAAAGTGTTGGGGTTATAGCAAAGATTTGGGGCTTGGGGGTTTTTTTGTGTTAGAATTTTGAGCGCATTGAGGTCGCAGCAGAAGGGGTGAAGGAGGCTCCTCCCCTGCTCGACTGACAAGATGACCTGTCTGCAACCAGGGTAAACGTCATTCCTCTGCGGGACAACTTTGCGTTACAGCTCAAGGACAAAAAGGCAAACAGAACACACGCTTGCCCTGCGTACGTGTGTGCGCAGAGCCTTGGGGCCCTTCTGCCTGGGAGAGAAGCAAGATCTGTTCCAAATAAAGACAGCATCATCCCGAGGGTTGTCCACTCACCTGGGCAGAACTGCTTCTTGGAATAACAGGGATTGGACCTGTTCTTGTCTCTAAACGAGTCCTGAAATACAAAATTTCCAGCTAAGGGAAATAGTGGGGACAGCAGTAAAATCCCCTGCTATAAATACGTTAACACGTGCTGAACTACAGCCGACTTCATTCCAGCTTAAGCGTGTGCTTAAGCGTGTGGTTCGATGTGAGCCACAGGGAATACATGAAATTATTACTTGGGTTATGTAGTGCTGAAAATCATTCCGTGCAAAAATAAAGCCACTGTCCTGAGGAATTTAATTTAAAGACTGGTTATAAGAAGTTCTAAAGTGAAATGCATTATAGGGCAACTGGAGGGAAGAAAAGGCCTCTTTTCCCCCCTTTCATTGCTTTTATTTCTCCTTTAAATGTAAGGAGTCAAGTACAACTTTATTCAGCAGGCTTCTCCCTGGAGCCGTTGTACCTGCTGGTGGGGTTACTCGAGCAGGGAGGCTGCTCTGGATGTTCCGTCATTGCCTTTCAGCACGCAGGCATTTTGTGTGTGCGTGCGTACGTGTATTTTACAGAGTAGCTTTGTTTAAGGCTTACGGTGATGAACTACTTCTTAAACCAAGTCCAACTTTTATTGTTTAACCCTCGGAGAGATGTGGCAGTTGAAAGAGATGGGGTGTCCGGATTGATTTTTGGTCTGCGGTGAAGGGTGGCTGGGGGCACGTGGCCGCGTACCTGCGTGCGGCGGGGGCTGAGCCAGTGGGCACTGAGCAAACATGGGGAAGACTTCTAATCCAGTGTCACGGGAAGAGCAGCCGAAACAATCGGCACCATCCTTCACCCTGATAATGCTTTCTCGCCAACTAATAGCTCCTTGTTCATCAAGGAAACGAATGTGTGCGGAGGTGACACGCTCTTCACCCGCTGCTCTTTGTTCTAGGGTCCTCCAGACTGATTGTATCAGCTCCAGCACTGACAAATAGCCCCCCAAACTTTAACACTATGTAAAATTGAGTTATGGGGTTTTAAGGTTAGACTCCTCTGGCTGAAGGCTGATTGTCTCCGAGAGATAAAGGAATCACTACTCAACAATAACAAAATCTTTGCCATAGGATAATGCCTCTTATTGAGCTCACAGCTCTCTTTATTTGGTTACAAAGCTTCACCCCTATTTTTTTTCCTGCACTCATAGGTTAAAATGGGAGCTGCTCTTTGAAATTGGTGAATTGCTGCTGTTCCTCTCTCTACCCTCACTCTGTGCTTGAACAAACCCTCTGGCAGACAGATCAATTCCTTTAAACATCCCGCCAGCCAGGGCCATGTCTCTGTAGCCACAGTTTTTAACTGAGTTGCCCTCACAGTGGCACCTTCCTAGTGTGAAGCAGTGAAAGATGCTGCTGGCACTTGGGCAGCCTTTGGAGAAAGAAGCCTTGACTGGCAAACAGCTCACTGGGCAAATCAAAGAGCAGCAGGAGGAGACCGTTCTCCTAGTTTTACAATAAGATTCATCTGTTGGAGTGGAGGAAATAGTTCCTATTGAACTGAGGCTGATGTGGAGTGTGAGCGGTTTGACCCGGGTCCAACAAGGAGCCTGTGGTGTAGGAGGCCGTCACATCTTAATGCCTTGAAGCCCCAAACACCTCGTTCAGATTCTCTGGCCAAAGAACTGCTTTGCATTTGGTAATGAGTCTTGGCCATCTGCTGTAGATGAAAAAGGTCTGGCACTGCTCTGCTGAGGATCAAAGCATCAAAATGATGGAACTGGGGGGAGAAATCGGAAGTTTATTTAACTTTAAACTGATGGTATGTGGGGCAAAGGCACGCGGTGCCAAAACAGTCTTGTGTCGAGGGCAACGAGAGCCTGCCAAGAGAGGTGCCTAGGAGGGGCTGTGCTGGTGGTGGGTGAAGTCACAAAACCCAAGGGAGGACAAAATTTAGTGGAGTGAAGCTCACTGTGCTCTCTGAACTCCTTCCAAATCCTGGAAGAGCTCTGCCTTTCTTGATAAACACCTGATGCATGAGGTATGCGGGGAAGACGTGCATGATAGGGATGAACTTTCCTTGAAGATTTGGAGCAGGCAGACGTTTGGTGTCAGTCTTTGAACTTATATATGAGGTGATGCTCTCCATCCCCCGTAACCTGTATCTCTACTTTACCTACTTCTTAGTTACCTAAAAAGACAGAACTCTGCTGTCCCCCAAAGGCTGTGGTCTGCAGGCATCTGCAGGAGAGCTCTTCGGCTTTCATGTGGAGCTTTCACATCTACCCCGGTGTCCGCTTCCTTAAACTTCATGCATATCCTTATGTTTCAAAGCAAACCTGATTATTCCAGGGAGCCATGGACTACAGGATGGGTTCTGCGATCCCCTGCCTCTGACCTTGGAGGGAAATGGTTTCCATTCTGTTCCCCTGGGCGCCCTTCGCGTGGTCAGTGCACGAGGTGTGAGTTGCCCAGCCCGTGGGCCAGATCTGGCGTCGGGGTTTGGTGTGCTTTGGTGTTGCATCGCTGCTGTTATCCTGACTCTCTTCCTCTCAGCAACAAAGGTCCCTCACCCTGTGCGCCATAAACCCAAGTTATTTTGAAATCCTCAATTGCATCACAAGTTCTTATTTTCTCCCATTTTCCTTCACACCTGGATGTGCCCTGGATTCCTTTTTTTTGCTACCCTGGTTTATTCTTTAGTAGGATGACTCTCATTTTATTATTCTTTCCATATTCTTAACCTCTCTGTGTCCCCCACTATTATTTCCTCTGCTTTCACTTGATATTTGCATTACCACCTAATTTAGTATCTTCCTGCTCATTGAATTAATGGACTGTTTACTCGGCTTAGATAAAACAGGGACTCATACCCTGCAGTACCCCAACACAGACACTTCTCCCCCACGTGACAGAAAACCATTTATCACCAGCTTTTGTCTGTGGCCCTTGGGCCAATTTTCAGGCTGTGACGATTGCTTCTCTCCGAGCTTGAGGTAAATTAATTTTTTTAGTGAGATTTGCTGTGGCACCACATCAAACGCTCAGTAAAGTCTCCAGATATATTGCGTCTTCCCCATTACCCTGGCTCTGCTAATTTTGTAGCTTGATCAGAAAGGCTGACCGTCTGTGCCTAAGGTCATTCGCTCGTCGCAAACCCAAAGGCTGCTTGTTGCTAAGAAGGCAATTATTACCTTTGTGCTCATAAAGTCATTTAGTCCCTTTTTTCACCTATTTTTTTAATCTCTTCCATTATTTTATGAGGGCGACATTAGATTTTCCAGAGTGTTTTTCATCTTCAGCTTGATATTGTATTTCTAAACTTCAGTGCTACCTTTGATTATTGCCTTCTCCGTGTTTGAGCCCTCTGCTGTGGTTGGGAGGAAGGGGCAGTGGTTTGGGAACTTTGTTATTGGAATTCCTGTAAGACTTGAAGCAAATGGAGATTGGTGGGAAAGGAAAGCGCAACCTTAGAAATACAAAACAATAAATGGATGCATTTGTCTTCTCCTTTCTGTGCTCCCACCTCTGTCCTAGCTGTGGCCTAGGAAGCCCATGGCTACCTGAGTAACCTCTGTAGCCATCAAGGTGCAGGACATGACTTTGGCTCCCTTGAGTTGCAATGGCATCTCCCAAGTAGGTGAGACATCTTCACTGTTGATGTTTAGCTATCTCTGTCAACTAGTGGACATCAGGGTGGTGATGCTCCTCTTAAGATGGAGTTTCCAGTTTGATTCCTGCCAAGGCTGATTTAAAGTTGCTTTACTTTCATCTGTAGGTGGAAATTCCATGTTTGTTTAGGGTGTCTCCCTGTATCTGCGGGCTCTGCTGGACCAGATCTGCCAACTTCAATTATTTTGTTGGGGAAAAAATGCATCTTAAGAAAAAGTTTTGTATCCCTTCTCCAATTTAAGAGCAATCTAATTGGTGAAAACCAACCCATAATCGTTTCTTTTCCAATGCAATTGGAATAAGTTGGTCAGAAATGCTTAGATTTTATATTCAAGGTCCTGCAAAGCCACTCTTAGTTTGTTTAAGTAAAAAACCCCCAACAACAGGAAAGCAAAGGAAGACGATTGGAAAACACGCAGACTTTTACGATGAAAAACTAACCAGCCCTACCAAGGGAAAGTGAGGCCAGACAATATCGGTATTTGAATATTCCCTTTTCCTCCTTTTCTTTGATATGCAAACTTGCTGCTGATCAAAGCACTCTGGAAGGAGGAGGACAATAGTGTGGATCGTGGTGACTTTGGGTTTTGGTTCCTCGGTCTGATCCCATGATGGCTGGGGTGGGCTTGGGGATGGAGACGAGCACCGCTCTCCTCCCCTCCCCCTTGGTCTTCCAGTTCAACCTCTGAATTCACGGATCAGCAGGGGAGCTGAGCTGTCTGAGCCCGGGGCACCGGCACAAGCCCTGAGGTTGCAGAAACTGCCATAAAACGGCTATAGCTCTGCTGTCTACAAAGCCTCCATCCCTCCTGGGTACCCCAGTATGCTAAATCTGTGGGTTCAGGCTTGGGGCAGGTGGTAGGATTTGCTCCTTTAATCTTCAGTGTCTATTTATTACAGTGGAGCTCCAGGGCATCTGAGCATGGCCTTTCTCGCCAAGAGACCATAACAAATGGATGCTCTACCTCTTTGACACAGAACCGAGCTTTGCGCACCACCTATCTGCGCGATTCGGCGCTGGCTCTTTCTGTCTCTGCTTCTTCTTTTGTTGTGGTGCTCATAAACACCGAAGAGGGGGCAGGAAGGGATCTGAATGCAAAGAGTGGCTCCGGTTGACCCTCCCCACCTGCCCTCCCCTTCCTGGGGGGGCTTCCTGGCCAGTCCTCGGCTAATTTTTCATGGGAGGGGGGATGCTCACCTTGTGGATGAGAAACTGCTCTGCCCCAGGCCAGGAGACCGTGACTCTGAGTAACCCTTTTCCCTTTGTTTACTCTTAGGTATTGAACCCTTTTGCAATTGCTAATTATTTTTCAATTGCCCAAGACAAATGAGGAGGTTAGGGAGGTGCCATTTCTCAGTGACTCTGCCTGTCAATTGCTGGGACTCTTTATTAATGTTGGAGCTGGGTTCCTTAGATTTTTCTTGATGGTTTTAAAGAATAAGAGGGAAATATCTTGAATTGCAGAGGTAATTTAAGCCTTTCTCTGTCTCTGCCATCAGAAATGGGCAGGGTGAGGATGCTGGTGGGGATTTCCATCCTCTCATTGCAAACTAATTTTATTTTGGGGGCAAAAACTGTCCTTAAAGAAGGTGGGGATCCACAGTAAACCTCAGCCTCATACAAGAAGGGTACAGCAGTGCTGTCCTGGTCTTCTGGAAGATAATGTAATTCTTATTGCAGTGATATTTTACGGTACTGCCCCAATTCCAAAGCGGTTTTGCACCAAGTTACAGCTCTGAAGAGTTTGCGGACAAACAGACAAGGCAAGGGGTGAATAGGGGGTGATGTTAGAGGGGCCTGGAGTGGTTTGACTCCAACACTCCTGCTGTTAAAGGTGATGTCAGGCCAGGATCAACCCAGTGCCCTGCAACTTCCCACTGTAGGTTGGGAGGGTGAATTAGGGGGTGAAGAACCAGCAGCGTGATGTGCACGTGGGGACTGGTTTGCCATGCTGACTCTACCGAAGCGGAAATTATCATTTAGCTGAAAATGTTGATTCTTGGCAGTTGAGTGACCTTGACAAGGTGCTCTCCACTTGGATTTGAAGGAAGAGGGGACCGTGGTGCCATTGAGACCCCAGTTCTTTGTGCTTACATTCTCAGTGCAATCAGCTTGCTCTGGAATTAAATTGACTTTGGTCTCCATGTCAGAATTCCCATTCCCTGGTGTAGTGTAAAGCTTTTAATCCATGTATACAAACAGCCCAGGCTTCCCTGGAGGGGGACTGTGATGTGGGGTGTCACTGGATGGGGGTCCAAGGCTGCTCCCCAAGACCGTGGTGGGTGACGGGTGTGCGCTTCTATGGCAGAGGGTTCTTGGCAGCCGTTTGCTGAATCTCCTGGTTCCCTACTGAATGGAGGAGCTTGAAAAAAAACCCCCGTGCCTTTCAACATGAGATGTTATTTTGCAGCCTGTCTCCAGGCAGCTCGCAACCCAAAGGGCATCGCCGAACGCGCCAGCAACAAAATAGCAACCGGGGGGAGGGAACGGGGGGACAGAGGAAGATGGAAAACCTCCTATACAATAATTAGAATAAAATTGGGGTATCAAGAACACAGGGGTCAGCTTCTGTTCACACCAATATGGCTTTCACCTTGTAGAGAAAGGCCTGCACCAGGTAATTAGGTCAAGTCAATGATTATATATCTTTAAGCGAAGTGGAAGGGACTGTAATTGTGATGAAATTTGTTTGAAGAGGGAAAGCATGGGGAATTTTGTTTAAAGGTAACGAGTTCAAAGGGTAAATGAAGTTCAAGGTTCAGTTCCTGTTCACTCCTAACAAAAAAAAAAGAGAAAACAACACCCACGCACCCCGAGCAGCCAATATTTCCATCAGCCGAGTTGCTTTATCTTTTGGAGAAGGGAATGGGATCATATCCCTGTAGGAAAACTGGAATTAAAATGGTGACAGCTCTTTAATGGGGCTTTCTTTCTTTAGGAGCCAACAGAAGGGTAAACCTTGGGTAATGGGTTTTTTTTCCTAGTGGGTTTATTCTTCCCTTCGGAGCGCGCTGCCGTGCAGCCACCTTGAATGCAAATCGGTGCCATCCCAAGCAGGGCCTTGCCTGTGATATGCAAATACCTACTTTGTTTACGGGAACTTTTCAAGAGAGGGGAAGGCAGCTGGGCTGTGAACGGAGGGGAAAAGTGCCCATCTTGAGGGGTTTAACAGGATTTCAGCTTCTCGTAAATGTCTTTGAGGGAACAAAAGTGTGTTCCTATTCACGCTTCTGAAATGGGCTGTTTTCCTCCCAGTAAATATGCAGCTTCTGTTGGGTGATGGTGGGTTGGTGGAGGGCAGGAGCAGACTTCCACGTAGCCCGGCTGGGACGCGCTTCGATGCCCTTGGACCTGGGAGAAAAAGATATGAGGAAAAATAGTTGTGGGTGCAAGTGGCTGCTTTAAACTTGCGTGTGCTGGTGTAGAAAGGTGGATTCATAGGATACAAACTGAGATCTCTGGCCTCTTCCTTGCAGCATCGTTATATGATCTTGGAACCACTTTTGACTGTGGCACCAAACGTGAAAAGTAAACCAGCGTTTCGTCATTTCTGGGGGGCTGGAGCTGGAGCTGGAGCTCTGGCTGTGCCGGGCTCCCAGGGTGCCTCGGCTGAGCCGTGAACTCACAGCACTGGTGTTTGGGCCCAAAGAGTTTGTGACCGATGCTCGGAAGTGACGCTGCAGGAAGACCAGGCTGTGTCTAGTGCCCCCTTTTCTCTGTGGAAAGAAGGAGGGGATCGTGGTGGTGATGGTTGTATTGTGTTTCTCCCATGGATGTTGAACCTCACTACTTTTTTTCCCCTAATGGTTTAAACACGGGTCAGGAGGCTCATTCTGAGCACAAAATAATGTTGTTTGACCTTGCCTTGAAAGTAAACTGTGGAAGTTTAGTGCTCCCCAGGAAACTTCTAAATTGGACAGAGATGGAGGTCAGTCCCCAGACATCTCAAGTGGTCACTAAAACTCGCTGTGAACTTGGTCTGGGACCCCACTGGCCTTGGCCTCGTGCAGCGCTGGTGCCTGGCTTTGGGGACAGGAGGAGGACACGGGCACATGGGTGACGTGTGGCTCCTGACCCATTCCTGCTCAGTGCAAGCAGCACTGACGGGCTGGTGACCAGAGCCAGGGCTGGAGAGGCGAGGAGGGCAGAGCCTCACCTCTGCTGAACCCCAGCAGCAAACATTTCCACCCTGGCAAAATTTAGTAGAAGTTCAAGGAGCAACATTGGAACAATATTAATGACCTGGAAGGGCACGCGAAGTTCAGAGTTCGCCTCCTGTTTACACCACCGGTGCTTTTCTCCCTTTTCCTATTGCCCCCATCCTGTCCTCTGTATAAATTCGACGTCACCGGGCGCTGCTCAGATCTGGTTTGTGACATTTCAATCTGCTTTAGGTTTCTTTTTCTCTTTTTTTTTTTTAGCCCGGAAAAATAAACAGTGGTTTTGTGTGGATAAAAGAGGGTGAAGGGTGGGAGCGTGAGGGTGTCGGGATGGAGGGTCTGTGAGGGAGCAGGGTGCTCTCGCGATCAGTTCAAGGTTCACTCTTTGTTCGCATGTAATAAAAAGTCTTCAGTTATCAGGTATTTAAACCCAAATCAGCAGTTCCATATCCGTAACCTGAGCTAAGTGTTCCTCCATCTAATGGCCGCGCGGCTGTCGTTTGCAGCGAGTTGGGTGACACTCGATTTGTACTCGGTGACGGGAACAGATGGGTCTTCATTGTGAAAGCCCGCCTGTATGCAAATGTGAACGGAGTTTCACCCGCGCCCGCGCCTGACCTGACCACGCACAGGCATTTACCCAGCGCACTCAGCCGGGGGGGCGGCCAAGGGCGATAAAAAATGGCACTCGGATAGTACCAGCGGCAGGTCAAGTTTACCATCCGTCTTTTAGCGGGACCGAGATGGCAACACAGTTATTTAGTTTCAGTGTTGATGTTGGTTGCAATAAACTCCATCATTTCACCTGTTTGTGAACCCAACCTCGTACCGGTTTCTCTGCACAAAAGCGAGCGAGCGCGGGCGATCGGCTCATCGTTTCTACCGGGATGAGGACAGGTCCTGCTCTCCGATGGGGCTTCTTTCTCTTTTATTTCATCCGGCCGTCCACATCGTTGCCTTTTCTGTGTCCCCCTCCCCCTTTGTATTTTGAGATTCTGTTTATTTCTTAAGAAGAAACAGAAACCCATCTGTGCCAAAATGGGCTTTTTTATTATTTAAAAATTGAGAAAAATGATAATTGATGCCAGAATAAACAAGCGGCGTTTTAGGCGTCGGTTAACAGTTTTGCATGTACAGAGGCGGTGCACAATATATAATAAATCTCACCATTTAAACGTGCAACCCTTCATTAGAGTGAAAATATGAACAGCTGTAATCGCACATTTACGCCGGCGACAGAGAAAAATCTGGTTACCGTTGTAATTTTTCATACTGATGAAGAACTGGGAGCAGGTTCGAACAGTGAGGCTGTAACTGGGTGGAATTTTATTCCTCCAGCCCCTCTTTGCCTCCCCCCCACCTCGCTCTCTCTTCCCCCCCGCCGCCTCTCCCCAGCCACATCCAGTAGTGTAGCAAATTAGCGTCTTTTGCTCACAGCAATGCTCCTTTTTTATATTATTCTCCAGCTCATCAGAAAAAGGAGATTTCTCATGCCAATTGGAGAGCCCTCTTGGCTGCCGGCTCCTGCGGGACTGACCCCCCAAACTGCGGGGACGATGAATGGTCCCGCGGCCCCAGGACATCTGTTCTGCCAGGGATGCTGCGAGCGGGAGTCTGGAACTGATAGAAAAGAAACACTCGCTACAAATATAGTAAAAGCTCCTCGCTGCAGTAAATCTTACCCCTCACAACTTGGCTTCCAGCAAATCTTGGCAGAGGAGGGGGGAGGGCTGAGAGGGCAAATGCTTTTTATTTTTTTTGAATAGTGGAAATGTCCATTTTGTAGAAGCAGAGCCTGAAATGCAGCGGCTGTGACCGTTGCAGAGCGTTTTGAAGTCTTCCTGTCTTGTTTTTATAGTTTATTGTTCCTCCCGTGGAGGGGAAAAATAAAACAACAGAAGCCATATATATATTTTTAGGCAGTTGAGCCTCTGCTCAAATCATCGTGAATAGAAATGAATGGGCAGAATCGGAGCTGATATTTGTCCAGTCGGCGCTTGTCATAACTGACAGGGGTGATGAAAATAAGGCACTTTGTACAGATCAAGGAATTGAGGGCTTCTGAAATGGTTTTATTCCCTCGTTTTTAGTCATTGAGAAGCGAGTCGGTCATTAATTTCCTGTCCTGGGCTAAGGAACCGCGTTGACCATGTGGAAGGTTCCATGGCCGTAACACAAGCCCGTGCTGCTGCTCGCGGCCGGGCGGACCAGATATTCCTCCCTTAATGCGCCAAGGTCTTTATTAACCCATCACTGAGGCATTACCGGCGCGGGGCGCGGGTCACGGGCAAAACCCGCAGCCAAGTCAGAATAATTATTAAATAAAACTGAATAAAGACTTGAGGATTTGTCCCATTCTTCGTGACCTTGCAATTGCTCTCTGAGGAAATTCTGGCAGGTAAAGAGAATTGGATTTATATTCTGATGTATGAAATTCTGGTCGCCTTACTTCAACAGAAACCTGACTGTAGGCTCGTTCAAATTTATGAGGCCAACTAAAGAATTTGTAAATGATTTTTTTTCATTATTTTCTAGAGGAAGAAAAGCTAAGGCTGACTTCTAGAAAATTATTGGCCACCTGAAAGCAGAATATTTACTACTAAAAGCAGCTTTAAAAAGACAGATTTAAAAGTAAAAAAAAAAAAGAAAAAAACAACTTTATTTCAAGCGAGTTGATTTTATTAATTGTTGCGTTACCAAAATGCACTTTGCAGCTTGCTGAGGGGACTAAAGGAGCTTTTTATAAGTCAAGCTATTTTATTTAAGACAAAATCTACAGTTCTGGGAAGCTGGGAGGTGCTGCTGGATGTCCATGGTGCAGGTGGGTGCCTGTCGGAAAATAACGGCCGCGTGTGGCCAAAGTGCAGCAGCTCCTTGGGTGACTCGAGCACCCCTCGAAGTGGGGCTGGTTCTCATGAAATGGGTTAGAGAAACAATCTGGCTAATTTTCCCTAAAAGGCTGCGGTGTGGCTCCAGAACACTCCGATTTTATTAGTTCAGCCTCATCCTGCCAGTCCTGGCATGGGCGAAGCGCCAGCCCCTCGCTCGGTGGGACCCAGCCCCGTGGGTGCCTGGGCAAGCACTGATGTTTGGTATCTGCTCGTGGGGGGCTCTGATGCAGCCCCTGAGGAAAAGAGGCGCCCACATGTGTCTTCTGACTCTCTACCCCTTCCCCCTCCATCTCCCTCCCTTTTTCCTGCCTGCCACCCTCCCCCAGAACCCGCCCAGGTGAGCGAACAAGCAGGGAAAACCAAATTATTTGACTTTTTCTGCCGTGTAACCAACAGAGCCCTTTTTCTCTCTGACATTTTGGGTACCATTCCATTTATTATTTTTTCAATAATATTCCATCTTTTTCTTTTTCTACACCTTTTATTTCTCACAAGTGGCAGAAGGCAGGTACGGGGGAGTTTTGTGCGTGGATTTTGGTAGCGCTGGTGCTCGGTTGAAGTGGGGGGCTCTCCCTCCTGCCCGGTGCCGTGCCCTGGCTCATGGCAGCGCTGTCCCTCGGGGTCCTGGTGCAATTCTGGACCCTCTGGAGATAAAGAAGGGGTCCAGGAGATGGAGAAGGGGTCCAGGAGCCATCTCGTGGCCGTGGTGCCGAGCCGCAGCCGCCCTGCTTGGCTCCAAAGGTTGGGACCTCAAGGAGAGGCGAGAAAAGGGGGGAACAGCGTTCAAATATAAATCAAACCCATCAGTCACCGGGAATCCAGCGAAAGTGGCACGAGATATAAATAGAGGCTATAACTGCAGTGACAAGCAGGGCTGCAGTTGTAAATACTCATTATCTTTCTTAATATGACACCGAGTGGATTGGGAGAGCTCAGGAAATTACAGAGGGGGAAAAAAATCAAAACTAGGAGACCAGAATCCGATGGTTTTAGACCTAAAATCTCTGTCCTGCTTTGCTGTAAAACAATAAAATGCTGCCCACTCTGCAAAAACATTTCTATATATTATTAATATATATTAACTTAGCACCCTGTCTCCTCCCCAAAGCTGAGTGAAAGCCCCAAAGACATCTGTTTGCATACATTGTGTGTCAGGCAACATCGGATCTGAATAGAATTTATCTAAATTTTATATGCATGGCTTGATGTAAATTGAAATAAATTGTACAGCATACTCGGCCTGGACATATTGGTTTTTCCTTCGCTGCTTGAACTTTTAACCTCGGGGTCTGAGCCGGTCACACGCTGACCCGTCTGAACTCTGCTGGTAGAGCCAAGTCTGGAAGGATGACCTTGCAGCCATGGCAACCCCCAAAGATAGTCCAGGCCTCCTCCATCCACCCCTTCCCCCCACCCCTATAAACCGCCAGGATATTTAAGCTGAAAGAGGGGAGACTGAGATGAGATCTTGGGGAGAAATGTTTTGCTGTGAGGGTGGGGAGGTCCTGGCCCAGGGTGCCCAGAGCAGTGGTGGCTGCCCCATCCCTGGAGGTGCCCAAGGCCAGGTTGGATGGGGCTTGGAGCCCCCTGACCCAGTGGGAGGGGTCCCTGCCCATGGCAGGGGGTGGCACTGGGTGGGCTTTGAGGTCCCTTCCAACACAACCCATTCTGTGATTCTGGTGAACCCTTCTGGTCTCCGTGTGTCCTGGGAGAGGTCTTGATCCGTCTCTGCTCAACTTGAGAAATGCCAGCATTTGCCGTTAAAGTTATTTTGAACACAGTTTTGTGCTCTCTCCCTCTCTGAGCTCCAGAACAGAAAGTGTTTTGTCGTCAGCACCACACGTAAGCACGTGCTTAATTGCTTTCCTGAGTTTAGGTGTCTAAAGGGCTTGACTGCAACTTCCCAACTCATCGGAACAGCTGGGAAAATGCTCACTTGCTCTGAACAATGAAAGTACAAATTCTAATGGTATTATCTACTCGGTCAAAGGCCTTGGGGGTGGTGTTGATCATCATCCCAGCAGCACAGTTTCCTTGGGAGAACTGGGCTTTTGTGGTTGTGGTGATGCCTTTGTAGACGTGGACCAGTCCTTCACCCTGCTGCAACCCCAGAGAGATCCAAGAGACTGGGATCTGTGTCTCTGCACATCTTCTGGGGTGGGGGAAACAGGCCCAAGAGGTTCTGAAGGTACCAAAATGGGACTTAAGGAGTAAAGTATCTATTTTTTTTCCTTTTACATGATGCTGCTTGACCTGCAAGAGAATCTCTTTCCATCTTCCCTCTGCATCACGTTTGTCCATTTGTGGACACGGTGCTGTAATGTTATAGAGCCTCACAGTGTCTGAAATACTCTGGGAACCTTGGATGGAAAGTCTTGCAGTGGTGTGGGGCTTCCTTTACTTCTGTTCCCCACCTGGGCCATATTGTGAAGTTCCAGTGACGTGCGCTGTCTTCCAGACACCAGAACTTACCGATAATTTATTTAATATATGCGGTACTAAAAAAAAAATTCCTTCTTCTAGCTAACTGAGAGCAAGTCGTATTTCATCATTACATAGCAGTAAGCAGGCTATAGATCCCTGTTTATGGCCTATTTTATCAGTATGACTTCATTGTCTTATTTTTAAAAATTGTTGTTATATCCCTATTATTATAAGTTAATGGATACGGGGCTGTAGCCGGAACGTAAAACAACTTTTGCGAATCAGCTGCAATCTGTGTGACTGAGCCCTTTTTTATGCAAGGAGCGCAGTAAGGAACTGCTGCTTGTCTGCTGATGTCTGTCACCACATGGGGTTTGTAGAGTCTGTGCTCGTGTCTCTGCAAGCGTAGGATACATCGTAGAGTCATGGAGTGGTTTGAGTTGGAAGGGACCTCAAAGCCCACCCAGTGCCACCCCCTGCCATGGGCAGGGACCCCTCCCACTGGCTCAGGGGGCTCCAAGCCCCATCCAACCTGGCCTGGAACACCTCCAGGGATGGGGCAGCCACCACTGCTCTGGGCACCCTGGGCCAGGGCCTCCCCACCCTCACAGCAAAACATTTCTCCCCAAGATCTCATCTCAGTCTCCCCTCTTCCAGCTCAAAACCGTTCCCTTCATCCTCTCCCTACACTCCCTGATAAAAGTCTGACAGTCAGAGATGTTGTGCCATGTGTTGGCCTGTATCCGGAGCCGCTTCAGGAAAGCCTCGTGCTCCAGCCTTGTCCCAACATTTAACCCTCCCACTCAGCATAAGGTGAAGATGTAGAAAAACATCGACTACAGAACAAAAAGATGATGAAGCGGATGGAAAAATCCCAGCAGGTTTTTGTGGGGTTTTAAGGAAATGAGTGATAACTGGGGGAATAAGGGGAGCTACAAAGAACCGGCTCCATGAAAACAGAGCCAGGACTCCAGGTGTTCCTCTAAATTTTGCTGTTAATCCTCTTTCATCTTAGGCAACTGATTTTCCTCTCTTCAGTTTCTCTTTTAATAAACCAGAGACAGAGATGCTGCACTTCCGCGCAGGACAAAGAGGATGCTCTTGTCAGGAGGGCATCGCGTAAGAACTTGCCCATCCCCAGCAGCTGCGCTCCCTTGCTAAGAGCACATTTCCGATGTGGATCCAACTGAGATGAAAGCGGGAAAGGCTTTTCTTGGTGTGAAGGCTCTACAAAGGGAGTTTGCACAAAACACTCTGCTGGCACTTTACAACCCACATCCCAGCCTGCTTTACAACAGCTTCCTGGCGTAGTTATGCCCTTATTATGACATTTCAGTGCATTAAAAATACATTGGGCAAAGCAAATAACTTTAAAAAAACAATTTCACCGATGTGGAGCTGTAACATTAATTGCTGGGCTCTTTCTGCGTCTGCTGCTTCCCCCTCGGCTCTCGCTAGCGCATCTCCAGCTGTAAAGGTAGAGACAAAACAAGCACACAGGGTTCTGGCTTCCTCATGGCACCGGTTTGTGCAGCTCTGTGAGCCGCGCGCGCCCAGACAATGTCGCTACTGATTTTTCTCATCCCACTTTTCTTATGGAAACCTTGAAGTCCTTCAGACACAAACAGCCTGTGCCTCAGTGTGTGCATTTGTGCTTCTCTGCATGCCGGTGGGTGAGGGTTTGCTTATAACAAGAGGAAGGTGTCCTTGCCCATGGCAGGAGGTGGAACTGGATGGGTTTTGAGGTCCCTTCCATTCCAAACCATTCCGTGATTCTAGGATTCTGTGATAATGTCAAAATCCGAGTGAGAGAGGTCTCGCCTTGTGCCCTTATTTCATTGTGCACCTTCATTGCGTTGGGGAAGGAGCCTTTCTTTTCTGGTTGCTCCTAATGCCAAATTTTGACACTTAGTTTCCATGTTTTCCTCGGTTGCCGCCCCGATGAGACGCTGACACAGGCCTCTCCTGCAGCTGGTATCTATCGGAGCACCTCCAGGGTTTGCACATCAGTTCCAATGTGCAGCCAAGTGGGTTTTGTGGGTTGCAGCGGGGCATCCCCCCAGGTCCTGCTTTCTGACTTATCTCTAGGAAGGAAGAGAATTTGCTCAGAATACCCACTCAGCGTCGTTTCCTCTATCGAATTCCTGACATTACTTCTCCACTTTGGGCCAACCCCTTCCTCTCCCCTTTCCTTTCAGATACCATTAAAAGTCTGAATTGTTTATAAAAATGGCAAATTCCCAATCCATGGGAATTCAAAGCTATGGAGTCTTGTGTATTCTTAGATGGGATGGGGAGGGTAGGAAGGAAGAGAGAAACAAGGTCCAAATGGAGAAACTGTGATGGTTTTGACCTATTGAGATCCAGGTTCAAATGTGTTCTGGGATTTCTGATTGAACATGATGGGTTTGCCTCTGATGGGGAGTGAGTCCTGTTAAAAACCAGGCCAGGTGGAGCTTGGGAGGGTCTGGTTTAGGAGGAACCTCAAGGTGACGTGAGGAAAAACAAGTGATTCCTCTTGACTCCTTTAACCAAGCACGGTCCTTGTGAGCTGAGCACGAGGCTGGTTTGGGGGCAGCCTGGGTGAAGTTGCAGCTGGAGGCTGGAGGTGGACTCCATCGCCAGAGTACAACAGTCCTTTATTAAGGCCGATGCGATGCAGATCTCTCATGGCTCCACGGGTGTTTCTTTCAATCCCTTCCCTATTTTCAGCTACGTGTTAGGTTGTCAAAGGACTGGAGGCTTGGGGTTTGCTCAGGAAGCTGAAATAGAGCAGTTTGACTCCGGAGTACACCCCCAACAGACAGCCAGCTCTTTCTTCCCAGCAGGGGCCAAGTAAAACCCCTCACTCTTTAACTGGATAGTTCAGAGGCCACAGAGGGAGCAATATGGGAAGCAGGGCTTTTGAGTCTTGAAAAGAAACGTTTGCAGGTCTGCGGGTCCTGCAGCGAGTCTTGGTCTGATTTGGGCTGACACCCTGAGCACAAAACCTGCTCCTTCTGGCACGGTGCGGGTGTGGGTAGGACGTGAATTAGGTTTGTGTCCTTATTGTTAGTGTGGGAATGGGGGGAGCTGGATGGGGGTAGGGAATCGGAGCTCTGCATCATTTTCTGTGCTGTTTGCAAACCCCTCTGAATAGTGAAAAACAATGCGATTAATTTTCTCTAGCGCAATCATGCATAGATTTAATAAGCATCCAAAGGTAGGATCCATCTGTAAAGTACGCGCTGCATGCTAAATTACTTCTCTTCTGCAATTTTTTTTCTTTCCAAACCTTAATTAATTGAAGAAAAAAAATTTGTTTATTAAAGTGGGAACAGGCTAGGCTCTGTCTCTGCATCTCTGGTTCAAAAGTTCATACAATTCCCTGAAGGCTCATCTGTGTGTGTGTGTTTGCAATGGGGTGTGTGTGCACACATCTCTCTCTCACTCCCAGACTCGCTTTCTCCTACGAGACAGATGCCCAGAAAGGTGCTGTACTTTAAACAAAGGTTACTTTTTTTTTTTTCCCCTTGGAAGAATCCTTGGTAGCGCCCTTCCTCCTCTCCCACCCCTGCTTGTCCTTTATCCCTTTTGGCTCAGAAAGGTAAAGGCACTTCCAGCGCGAAGCTTAGAGCAGCGTAAGCGAATAAACAGGGGTCAGGAATGGAGGATGGGAAGTGGATTCCACAGGTGGATGCAGGGTGGGAAGCGCCTGTGCGTGCGCGAGAGCCAGGAGCGAACAAACAAGGTCCTGTGAAAGGAGAGGGGTTTGGGCGTGCAGGGCACACATGGGGAAAAGATCCATCAGGGAGAGGAGCAGTGCCAGGTGGGGACAGCGGGGACGGCAACGTGCATGGTGCCAAAACCACAGCCCCCTCCTGTCTTCTGTCAATGTTGCCCTGTCCTTGAATCCCTGCCTACCTCGTGTCTCCATCAAGCTCCTTATGTTCAGCTTCCAGCGCTGGCACGCCGCGGCCCCAGTAGGCACCTTCTCTGTTTGCAGTCTGGGGTTCTGCTGGCTCAGCTCACCTTGCCTTCCCCTCCCTTCCCGTTGCCATGGCCCATCCCACAAGGTCACTCTGCGCCAACCTGTGCCCTCTCACTTCTTCTTTCCTCAATTTGCCATTTCTTTCCCCACCGTCTTTTTCATGTTGTCCCCTTGATGTGATGAAGCATCGCAGGCTGGGGAGCTTGATCTGAGCTGGTTTGCTCTGACCTGCTAAGAGCAAGAGGGCATTGGGGTGGTTAAGGTGAAGTGCAAAGTCCCATCGTGAGGTGCAGCTCACCTGATTGCACCCATCCCAACACCCGTGTCTGCTGCCGCGTGGTGCAGTGGGCTCTGTGCAGTTGGTAGTAGGAGGTGGGTGCTTCCATTGTACTGGCACAGGGTGCCCGGAGAAGTGGTGGCTGCCCCATTCCTGGAGGTGTTCAAGGCCAGGTTGGATGGGGCTTGGAGCCTCCTGATCCAGTGGGAGGGGTCCCTGCCCATGGCAGGGGGTGGCACTGGGTGGGCTTTGGGGTCCCTTCCAACCCAACCCATCCCACGATTCTATGATGATTCTATGGAACCACAGATTCCCTTTTTCCCAGAACAAGGAATATCTGTCCCTCTCCGCTGGCCGCATGCACAGCTTGGTGAGGTTTCCAGGCTTGGGATGGGTGGAGCTGGGGAGGTGTCTTGGCACTGGTGGTTATGGTGCTGCACAGACCTTGGAGCACATGAAGACTGGGAGGGAAAACACCAGAAGATGATGCAGAGGGTGAGAAGGGGGAGCTGGGCCCTCAGCCCCTCTGTGTCACAACGGTGGGACTGGTGTAAGGGTGACGTGGGACCCATCACCTTTCTGAGGTGGAGCTGTGCGTGCACCTTTCAGCTCCTGAGAGCAGAGGAGATTGGGTGGTTGTGGACCTCTGCCCGATGTGACAACGGCTGCCTCAGCTCCTTCATCTACAACAAGGGGATAAGTGCCCTTCCAGGAAGAGTGGAGGCTGGATCAGCTTCCCGTAAAGATCTGTGACAGTGTCAGATGAAGGCACCAAAGTGCTCCCTGTATTTAGCTTGGAAACAGAAAACAAATACACTTTATTTTCTGAACAGCCACATCCAGCAATGTGGGCGAAGAGGCACAAACGCTTTACCCGATGCCGTTAAATTTATGCTCACTCAAATCTTTTAAGTTTTGATTTCCACGTCTGATCTGTTTAAAGTTCTCTTTAGTGTGGGAGTTGGTTAATTTGAAGTAATGGCATGATTTTTATTTTATTGTTTGCATGCTGACAGTTGGCCAAGGACTCAGAAACGCACGTTGCAGATGGCAAGCGTAGCGTTGTCTTGGATTGGACAAGTCCTCCAAAATAAAAATTGCAGCTGGATTTTATAAGCCACCTGGATGAGGGGTTTGAGAGGGGAGGAATGGAACAACTCACTTTTCCAATAAATTTAAAACAATTTGTAAAGTATTTGCCTCTTGGGCAGCAGAATTTAGCGGTGCCCGTGCCTGTGCTCACTCGGAATCCTATGCAGCCTGGTGCTGAGTTCCTCTGAAAATCCTGCCCTCAGTGCAATCCCAGGCATTCGGAAAAGCGTGAGACTTTTTTTTTTAATGGTCTTTCCTCCCTTGGATTCAAGTTTCCTGCTCTTTCCCACAAACAAGGGGACGAGGAATTTGGGAGGAGTGTGAACTGAAAGTTGAGAATCTCCTGCGATTGTATTACTCCAGTTGTTGGGATTCCTGGAATATTCCAAATACAACATCTTCAAAAAATTAATGAGAGCTTCTTGTCCTCTCTGTGAAGGTCACGCATCCAGCAGTGGGAGAAATGCAATGGGTTTCCCTTGGAAATCTCTAGCGGAATCTTTCAGGGTGTGAAGGACGCAAAGTTGAGGAGTGGACTGGGTGGGGAAGGGAAGTTAATGTGGGATTTTGTTTTCAATTAAGAGGTAGGAACGATGACACGGAATGGTTTGAAGATGGTGGGCACCAGCCAAGAGGACACCCAGTGCCAGTAACATAGAATCGTAGAATAGTTTGGGTTGGAAGGGTCCTTAAAGATCACCCAGTTCCTTAAGGTCCTCAGAACCACGTACATTACTCAGGACGTGGCACAGCATTGTCCCCACCTGCCTACTCTTGCCCTGCTCTGCTGCTCTGCCCCCAAATAACTTTTTAAGAGATCCTCGTTGTGTGTCTGCTGTCCCGTCCACCTGGGAGGGGTGTGTCCACATGTCCACCTGGGTGGGACGTGCCCACGTGTCCAGAACCACACACCCCACTCATTGCCCCCTTCCAACCTCCCTCCGCCACCGTGTGGTTTGAGCCGAGCCCGCGGTGCTGGCGAGCGCCGGTGAGGAAAGGGGGTGGTGGGAGAAGAAGAGGAGGGGGGAAATGTTGAGGCCGGTGGCTGTAATCATCCGAGTTGCTGTCTATTTCCTCAGACTAATAGCAGAGCGATCGGAGTCGGGGAGTTCAACCAGAGGTTATCTTTCCCAGGTACCATCTCGCCCAACGAGAATTTGATTTTTTTCTATAGGACTTTACTCCATTAGATTAATGAAATTTCAATGAGAGCCTGGCGCCCCCTGAAGCTTTGTTAACAAAACAAATGGGGATTCGGGAGGTGTGACAGCTCGCGAGGAGAGTTACGAGAAGGTGAATACATCCTCGCAATCCACTCAGCCTGCAACACATTGATCTCTATTTAAAGCACCAATCGGATTTTTGTTAATTATAAATGATTGATCTGCAGTTTTCCCCCCACTCCCATCGCCGCCCGCCCTTCTCGTCTTCCATGTGCTTCCCCCCCACCCCGAGCCCCCAACACACTTGTAACTTCTTTGCATGCTGCATGTGGAGCTTTTTTGTTTCAGAGACAGCCCTGGCAGGCAAATTGCAGCAGCACCCAATGGCAGCGCTCTGTCTTTACTGTTGCTGTCAGCACTTTCATTGCAAACCCCATGTTTTTCATGGTTTATCAGCTGAACGCTAAAATTAACTCTATTTTACAGGTTTAACAAAAAAACCCCAGCCCCACAAAAAAAAAATGAAAGCCCGTTTGAAACAAACTAAGGTGCAGTAATTAAAGAGGTGGAAATGCATTTGGTTTCTGCCTGGTTCTGAGTTTAAATCTGTAGGAGCTGGGAAATTGAGCTGCCATTCTTAAATCACCGTTTTAAACCTGGGGTTTTATAGGGGTCACGGCAGCGCGTGATCCTACATGCGGTGCGAGTGTGATCCAAAGCCTGGTTAGAGATGAGGGTCCATCCACCTCGGATTTTGTCCCTGGAGCCGATGAGCAAAGTCTGCTTTGGCTCTGGGTTTATTCCACTAAATTTGCTCCGGATTTGAGCAAAGCCCAGGAGAGCAGAGCAAACTCTGGTCACACCTAAAACACATTTATCAGACTAACGCTTTTGAAAGGCTGTGGCGTTCTTGGTTCATCCCAGGGCTGCCCGGTCTGGTGTTCATGAGTGCTGGAAGTGGCCACTGGTGGCCCAAGAGGACCAGGTGCTGTGTGGTCCCACAGAGCTACCCTGGTACCTCCCTGTGGATCATAAGAAACTTCTGTAGCGTCACAAATTCAACTTATCTTCTGGTGGGATAATTCCACTTCCAGAGCACTCTGGGTGCAGGATGGTTTTCATCTCCAGTATCCCTGTTTAGTATTTTTATTTTTGCTGTGGATTTCTGGTTTGATTGCTGGGAGTGAGGAGAAGGAGGATGGTGTGGTTCACGTTCTCTTTTCTCCGATGGCTTCTTCTAAGGATGGAGCTGGAGGTGCACAAGAGCCCTTGAAGGGTACCACCATAAAGGTCACCTTGTGACTCCGACTCCGTTAGGATCAGTTTGGTGACTTGTGGAGTTGGTCTCAGTCTTCTCAACTGCTTAAAAAAAAATCCCAAAAGACAAAAAGAGAGGAGGTGATGCTTCTGTGGCCTTTATTGTGGAGACTCCATCCAAAATCCGATTGGCTTTCCTCATACCCTCCCAAAACACGATGATGCTCAGCATGCGCAGAGCTTGGCCAGACCTTCTAGCTTGACCTGCTAGTGGGAGATATCCCTGCCCACGGCAGGGGGTTGGAACTGGATGATCTTTAAGGTCCATTCCAACCCAAGCCATTCCATGTTTCTATGATAAACACCAAACAGCGAGTCGCACAACCCTGCTTTACAAAAGACGGATGCAAAATGAATCCCTTGAAGTACGGCAGCAATATTTACCCTAGCAGTGACGTGGATGGTGGAAGGTGTTATTAAAGATGTCCCCCATGAGTTACTTCGTGGGGGAGAGTCTAAATTAAATGTACTTGGTTTATTACTTAATGCTGAGATAACTACTGGAAGCAAATGTACTTAATTTGGATTCCTCCTGCTCTTTCTTTTTGCCCTGTGCAGACACCATTGGATTTCCAGCTGAGGTGTCTTCCCCGGGAGGAGCAGGGATGGTCCATCCTTGGGGGCTGAGCTCCACCATCTCCGTTTTCCATGGCTGGATGACGTGTTCCAGCTTTAAGGAAAGGCACACAGAGTGTTTGACGTTTATTTCTGTAATTAGGAACTAAATTCTGCCGCTACTGATGATGATAGAAAGGTGTTTAATGGGCTGCTCTCCTTCAGAAGGAGCAGAGGAGCTTTCCAAAGGGCTCCAGAAATTGGAAGGCGGGGGGGAAATATGTATATCCTGCAAAAGCTGTTGTATAGCTGTCTCACATGCTTCGGTATCGAGCTCTAATCAGCACCGATGTGGGAAACAAGACGATCATGCTGAAGTATCAAATATCTTGGATTTCAACTATAAAAAAAAGAGTTGATTTTCAAAGATATTTAATTCTTTTCCTGTTGTCTTTCTGAATAGCCTAACTAATGATTTTCATTAGTGGGCCTGTAATTTATGGGGTCCCAGTGGGCTCCACCAAGGTTAAATAATTTAAAGAAATAAAACCCTTATCTGATATAATATAGCTAATGAAGTATAGGAGATCTTTGCGCCGGTGCCGTGTGAGATAGATCTCCGCAGCAAAACAGCAGCCCCGTGCGAGGACACAAATCTCGACATAAATATCCAAATGCAGCAAGATGCTGCGAATTTTTAAAGATATGCCATAAAACGAGATTAACGCCGGGCTGCAGCCCCCATCCTCCTGAATTACAAAGGGATATCATGGGATTGCCAGCGACATCCACATAAATAAAAAATCAATTCTTAATGATGAGGCAGGCTTGTTTTAGCGCATTACCCAGGTTAAATGGGAGCACGCAGAAACAGCAAGTCCTATAAGAGCAGTGGAATCATTGTATATTAATATGATTTAGAGAGCTGCATACCTCGATGGAATAATTGTTATTATATCTATCGAGCCAGATGGCTCTGGGTGTAAACAGCCATCGAGCACCTCCGACACCGGCGCTGGCAGCGGATCTTTCAGGTGTTCTCTCTGCATCCCCTTCCCTCATCCCATCCCTGCAACCTGCGTTTCTGTATGGATAAAAGGCTTGAAGTCTGCTAAGCAGAGACGTTTGTCCTCAACTTAGTCCTGCTTGCTCCTTTTTTTTTTCTTTCTTGTTTGTTTTTAATTGAAACGATTTTTTTAATTAAAAAAAAATAATTCTCTGCTCCAAACGCTTCCCAGAAAAACTTATGGAGCGTGGATTCTGCCCCTGCCGGGTAGCACAGTGAATAAAGGCAGAGAATTCCCTTCTGCCTGGGTTTGTTTCACACACTTACGCTGACAGATGTTTTAAAAGTCCTTTTGGCTGAAGAGCTTTGGGCTTTTTTCCTTCCTTCCTTCCTTTACAAAAAATAGGAGAGACGAATGTTGAAAAACTTAGATCAGCTGGAAAAAATGAGCGTTAAGAAATCAAGACGTAAAACTGTCGGTAAATTCAGTGGCGCTGAATTTAAGCTTTGCTGGGTTGGATTTTGCCTCACATGGCTTTTATTTTAATAAAAACTCTTGCTGGGCTTTTTTGGGGGGGGGAGCTTTTAAATGTGCAGTGCTTTACAGACAGAAATGTGAAGGGGTTATTTTATTTCTCTTTATACTTTGCCTTCCATCACCCTTTTTCTGGCTTTTTTCTCTGGCTCAAAAGGTTTTGCTCTGGTGTCTGAGAACACCAGCTCAGATCTCCTGCTCTTTCCCACCTTGGGTGGCTGAAATATCGCCCTCCCGTTCCTCTCCTTGTGCACAGTCCACTGCGGGCGTAATTCATTTAAATTCAATTGCTGGGTTCTGCTGCTCCGAGTTGATCCGACTACGTCGCTCCGCTCTTCCTGGTGCAGCTGAAACACTTGTATTTATTACAACTGTCCTTGGGACACCTGTGGCAGGGAGAGGGCTCCCATGTGGAAAGGACATATGTGCTCCGTACCCGGAGCCGGTGTATTTTATTTTTATAGAGGGTGGGTTGTGAGGAAGGAGCCACTTCCCAGATAGTTTATCTGTGGATCAATATGGGATCTCGGCTGTGATACAGCAAATTCCTGCTGCCCAGCCGGGCTCCGGATGACAGGGTTTACATCCGCGCTCTTTGTTCGGATCTCTTTTTGCCTGGATTTTGCAGATATTCTGTGGAATAGGCAGGGCTGGGAGAGGGGGCTCTGGCGAGAGAATCGCAGGAAGGGAATCGGAGCTCGAGACTGATGGTTTCTGTCGATACGGCGGCGTTGGGAAAGCGCCGGCGTGGTTGTGACCCTGGTCAGCCGCGCGGGGCTATTGTTCCAGTGATGGAAGGGACTGTCAGGAGTGAAATATGGGCAGCGTGGCTGGCTTTCCTGTTTGAGGGAAACAGGAAAAAAAACAACCCACAGCCCAGGAGAAAAGTGAAGCCCCTTTTTAATACTATTTACATCTTTGCTTACTTGAGGATCATTTTTTCCCTGCTTGTCTGAGGAGCTTTTATTGAATCCCATCCTTCAGCTGAAGGGGAGAAGAAAACCTCCCGTTGCTCGGGAAGAGACGGTGTTGTCTTTTCTCCTTTCTTTAGAGAAGGGAATGGTTCTTAGGGATCTCTTAGAGATGTTTGTGCGTGCTCTGCCATGAGCTCTCAACTTAAAACTAATTCATTCCCTCCTCCCAGTATTTCTCTTCATTAGAGGAACAGATCCTCAGCTGTGGTAAATTGTCATAACTTCATTAGGGGGTTCGGGCAATTTACACCAGCTGAAAATCTGCCTGGGAGAGCTTTTGCCCGGGGGGAGAGAAGGCACAATTCCGTGCATGGCATTTTGACCCTGGCATTACAAATGTCCTGGGCGCCTGTGATATGTTACCCTGTTTGCCTCATATATTACAGAACTTCAGCGGGAGGACGTGACGAAAGGCTCTCGGTCTTCATTTTGAATTTCCCTTTTGTTTCATTATCACTGGAGGACGTTTTGTCTCTTACCCTTGTGCTTAGAGAAGGAGAGTTTGCAGCAAAGTGATTTTTAGGGTGATGGTTAGAAGAGGACAACCAGGTTGTGATTCCTTAAGGTGGGAGTAAACTGAGGCACAGTTTCACAAAGGTCTTTTCCAACCAAGCGATTCTACGACAGAGCAGCCAGCCCTGAGATGAGCCAAGATGTGGAGCCGAATCAAACTGTGCTCTGGTTTGGTTGCCCTCAAAGTTATAGTATTTCATCCATGGCAACTTTTCTCTTCTTTAAACAATTGTCTGAGTTGGGGTTTATTTAGTTGCACATTTTAAGTGTTAATAAGACGTTGCTCCTCCAGCATGGAGTGTGGTCCCTGCCGCTCTCCTGCGCGTGGTCCTTGCTGGCGCGGCTGGTCCTCCTCGGCAGAGCAGCTCCAAGTTCCGTGGCCTCAATTGCAGCAAAATATTTAAGCATATGCTTAAAGCAGCCTTTACTTAACAAATTAAGCCAGCGGGGCTTAACCATGTGTGTAAGTACTTTCTGAATGGGGATTGTCTTTTTAAAGAGTCAGAGCCTCCGTCTATTAAAGGCACGTCTGCGCGCTCCGTACTGCTGGAACGATGCGGTAAAACATCCGACCCGTTCACGTGGAGGCACCGATACCAGGATACTTCCAGAGGAAGTAAACAAGTTGTACCAACATAAACCAGATCCGTTCTGGTCGAACCACGGTGACTTTAAAAGTACGTACTGATATAATTACTGTAATCCAGTTCAGATAAATCACAGCAGGGGTTACAGCAGGAAAAAATCCCTTTCTGGCCCAAAGGTTTTTCTGGGCTGGGACTCACTGATAGATTAGATGCGTGTGAAATCCCGTGGCTGTTAGGAATACTGCAAAGACACTGCTGTCTCCTTACTGCAGGGAAACCCGAGCTGCTCCCCCAGCAGCGAGCAGCCCTGCTGTCACGTTTGGGCTCAGCAGAGGGAAATGTAGTTAAAGAAGAAGGAGGGTTTCTTTATTAAAGCTTCCAAAGGAAGATAGAGCAATCTCTGTAACAGTTATATATTTTTTTCCTGATTCCATCAGTACAAAATCCTGCAATAGTTTTGTTTGGCTTTAAGTCTCTCCAAAGCATTTGTGCCATTCAGCCACTCGGGCTGCTCAGCTCTACGCACGCCTCCCCCCCTTGCGCTCTGATTCTACCTCTCCATGTGCTCAAGGGGAGGAAACTACTGTTAATTTCAATGAAATTAACTTACATTGTTGTTTTTCTGCTCAGTAATAATTTTTACGGGGTGCCCCAGGGGCGCCTCTGTTCCCTGTTATAAGATGTCACAGGCTCTGGGATACAGCATCGCTGTTCAGCTTGACTTCTCGTTTCTGTTGCCTGGAGCTGCACTGCTCTCAGGAAACCGGATCGTATAAATCGAGCATCCCTGGGCATTGTATACACATATATAATTTATCTATTTTTATTTAAATATTTTATGTATACTTTTAAAAGCTGCGTGTTGCTATCACGGTTTTCTCACCTCCAATTATTTTTGGAGGTGCCCGAGGGCCAAATTTAGTCTGGCTTTCTGCTGCAGCCAGACCGAAGTGAGCAGGGTTGCACCGGTACCACCGAGCAGAGAATTTGCCCCAGAGCAGCAGTTTAGCCACGTAACAGCA
Organism: Neomorphus geoffroyi; assembly: GCA_033558235.1. Lineage (NCBI taxonomy): Eukaryota > Metazoa > Chordata > Aves > Cuculiformes > Neomorphidae > Neomorphus > Neomorphus geoffroyi. The sequence goes on from JAUMJM010000097.1 coordinate 1,089,832, forward strand.
TGGCTTATTTTCCGGAGGAACTTGGCAGCGTTCTGCAACCGCGCTGAGCGAGGGAGGAAAAGGATGCTCTGGTGGCTGTTGGAGTGGACAGGACCTGCACGAGGATCCGAGCGCGGCGTCTGGCTTAGCAACGGATTCTGTGTGTGCAAATTATCTTTATGTCTCTGTCCCCACCTGCAAAATGAGGTTCATTATCTTCTGTTTAAAATATAATCTCCGCTGAATACAGACAGCCTTTCGCAACGTGAACATAAAACACCCTGCGTGATAGGGCCCTGATCTCTGCAGGGACCTCTCCTTCCATACCAGGATTATTTATATATCGGAGTTTTTATAAGACATCTGAAGGACTCTAGGGATTAACCATCCTTTTGTGCGATACGCGATATTGCATTTTCTGTCATGCAGCACGGTGACAGTCCCTGAGCTCTTGGCAAGCAAGGGCCACGTCAGCAGCAAAGCAAACCTCCCAAGGTCTGCTCTTCGGTCCTGTAAGAGGAAATGGGATAAATTCTCCAAGACAAGAGGGTACAAGTGCAAGGCTGCATTGCACAACCCTGCGTTAGCCTCAGAGCCAGAGGGTTTGAATCCAGTTTCTAAACCCCAGTGGGTGCCGTCTCCCTTGGGTGGGTGGTGTTTAATGGTACGGTTTTGTATGCAAAAGGTACAGAAAGCCAGCACTACGTGGGGGCTCGCTTGGCTGCTTGTAAACTGGTTTGGTATCAGATCCCAGCGTTTCCACACGAGGTTAACTGTCCCTGTTAACTACATCTGATCTCGTGCCTGTGCCTGGTTGGAGCCCGCGGAGCCTCATGTAATGCTCACAGTTAATAATTAGTGTTCGAAAGCTTTTTGGTATTTGTATTGCACTTTATTGTGCCTCTCAGAAATGTTTTAGTCAGGGAAAAAAATGACAACTTAGATTAATCCTCAGCGATGTTTTCGAAAGAGCAGTCGTTGCCTTTCCTTTGTCGATAAAGTGAGGGGGGTGGGAGGATAATTACTGCGTTTTTAACAGGGTTCTGAGGATTGGGGAGGGCTGGGGAGCTGACGCTCGTTCAGCTCGCTCTATAAAAGGCCATGCAGCTCCCTCTGTATAAACACATTGCAAATATTTAGTTTAAGTGGGAATGCTTGTAAAGCAGCAACTGGATGTTTTTCGCTTCTCCTGTCCCGCGTTGCGTGTGTTTGCTCTCTGCATACAAGGCTGTAAAAACTGGACAGCCTTGTCTTCTCATAGGGAAGCAGTTGATGTCATGGCTAAAAGGCAGTCACCTACCCCAGCCAGGCTCAGAAATTGTTAACTCAGGAGCCAGACAGATGTGTCTGGTCCAGGGAGATGCGTTTATCGAGCACATGTTTAACTTCATGCACTTATTCTGCAAAGGATGCTGAAATACTTTTATTCCCCCTCTTCCAGTTAGAAATAAGTTACAGATTGCAGCTTCACACCAAAGCACTTTGCGTTTTGGCCTCAGTGCCACAATTGCTGGTTCTGGGTCTCAGGAGATAACTTGGTGCTCATGCTGCTGTTGGGGATGGGTGCTGTGCTACGCTGAGCTTGGGAGATCCAAATTCTCGAAACCAATGGATAATCCCGGTTGCCCGAGTGCGGTCCCAGTGGAGGAAATGCATGCCTGGTCGTCTTAAGAGCTGTAACTGGACCTCGTCTCACACGAGATCCGGTACAGACGCCCTGTTCTGAGCAAGGGCAACTCTTCCCTTAAACTGGGGCCTGATGCTCCCCTGCCTTGGCCAAAGATCATAGAATTATGGAATGATTTGGTTTAGAAGGAACCTCAAAGCCCATCCGGTTCCACCCCCCGCCATGGGCAGGGACCCCTCCCACTGGATCAGGGGGCTCCAAGCCCCATCCGACCCATCCAAAGATGTTTTGTGAGCCTGTGCCAGCTCTGCACAATTAAAGAGATGTAATTGCTCGGGAATCAGAGCGATAGGTGACTCAGCCAGAGCTGGGAACCTCTTCCCCATCAACCCACCAAGCAATGACCGAGATGGCAGCTCTTCAGGCTGGTGGAGGCTATGAGCCCCCTGATCCAGTGGGAGGGGTCCCTGCCCATGGCAGGGGAGTGGAACTGGATGGGCTTTGAGGCCCCTTCCAACCCAACCCATTCCAGTGTTCTGTGATTCTCTTTTCCCCAACACAACACGCGGTTACAGAGACCGTATGAGCCCCTCTCTTTGTGTTTCACTGTCTTTTCCCTTCATATCCGCCCTGCCCCGTGTGGAGCCGAGGCCCAGTGCTGTGTCCAGGGCGGCTGGGGACTTGGTGGCAGCACAGATGGTGGAGCCCAGTCTCCCCAGTTCCAGTCTGGTGCTGGCCCCAGCAGACCGTGCTTCCTATCCCGCAGGTTGAAGCTGCTCATGCGAGGCCACGCTGAATTCCAGCTCCTGATGAATCGCTTTCTTCCCAGCAACACAAAGTGCACACTTGGGTGGAGCACGGGTGGCTGGTTTTGTGGAAACTTTCTGGAGCTGGAGGGACTCTAAAGCACGCTGTAAACACAGCCTGGGTAATGTTTAGAGGTGCCCGGGTGGCACTGTTAAATATTAATCCGGCTGGATCTCTTTGTTTCGGCCAACGGCGAGGGCTGCAGCCGCAGGTGTGCTGAGCGCAGGCGCTGAGCCATGGTGACATTCCTGTCCCTGGCCGGGGGTGACTCCAAGGTCCGGCTCCCAGTGCTCGCTGCCCTGCAGGTGTTTATACCTGGGGAGATCAAACCAGCAGGAATGTTCACCGCACCCTTTGCTTCCTGCAAAAACCTCACTGCTTTAATTTTTCCTTTTATCCGGGTTTCCTGAGGTGAGGATGTTCAGAGCCCACCTCACCTACCTGCGTGTTATTGCTTTTACTCTTTCTTTTTTAACCTGTTGGCCAATTTCAGCTGAATTTAACAGAAATTGTTTACAATTTCTATGGAAAGCCGTGTCTGATAGAGAAGAGGATGGAGGAAGAGCCCTTCCTTGGCTCAGGGACCGTGGCCATGAGGTTGAGTCTTGTAGGACCCCAGGGTGGCCAGAACCCATGCACCCCTGGGACAGCTTTGGGCTGTGGTGCCATCCATGGGCATCCATCCATCGACCACCTCCCGTTTGCTTCCCCCACCTGCACTCCGGGCTCAGGCGCTGCGTGTGCTGGAGCTGCTGGGAAGGTCTCTGCAGCAAACCCCTCCTGCCATAAACATCATCTCTTCAGCAAAAACATTTAGGTTTTCAAGAGGAAAATTAAAGAAGGTTTTGGTTTAGAAGTTGGTAGGAGAGAGAGAGACCATCCCAGGTTGTAGTCCTTGACTGAGACTCGCTTGTTGTATGAGTTCAGGGTTTTTTTAAGTAACTGCAGAACTCTTTAATTCAAATGAAACTTTACAAACATGAAAAGCTGTCGCTTCCCCTTTGCAATAAAAGTTGCTGCGACTTTTTTTTTTTTTTCCCAGAAGAAAAAGGATCTTTCTGGCCAATCGTTCTTAGCACGGATTAATCTTGGTATTAAAAGCAGGAGAGGTAAATGGCCAGATGTTTCATTTCCAACCAGGTCACAGTGCAAGAGCAGGAAACTCCTTCATGTGAGATGTCCTGCGGTCTGCAAGCGCGCGGCCCCGCTGCCAGCCTGCGACGGCTGCATCGATCCAACCCGGAGCCGTTACTGTCTGCTGGATCAATGAGCAGCAACGTAAAAAGTCACTTAGTGCCCATGACACAGCCTGTATCGTTAGGACCTATCGTGTCAAGGAGCCTGGTTTTATTAACTCTGTAATTACCTGTTAAGCCAAATTGGCCAATTTTATTGCACATTTTCTCCTACCTGGGCGGGGACCTTTGCCTCCCTATTAGAGCCCTGGGCATCCCCTCATTTTTCTCCGCTTCCTCTGGGGTCCTGTGCGTTATTCACCAGTGCTCAGGCTGGGAGCGTGATGAGTTGAGCGTTTACCTGCCTGGCAAGAGCTGAGCTCCCCACCGCGCCCGGTTGAGCTCCTGGAAGCAGGATTCCCAGCAAGCCTGGGATGCAGCCCAGCGTGTTGGGTGCCTTTCCCTTGGACCAAAGCCTTGGGATGGGGTTTGAGCAAACTGACGTGGTGGGAGAAAAGGACCTTTTTTAGGAGGCTGCTTGCAGGGTCTACTCCTTGAGAGCCCAGAGAAAGGGATAGGAACCTCCTCTGCAGCACGATATTGACACGTTGCGGTGTCTTCTTGGCTTCCAAGTCCGGTTGTAATTATTTACACATTCCTTTTAATGTCTTCTTCCATTCCTGAGGAAGAGGAGGGAAGGAGTTGGAGGGAGATGGGCTGCCGAGCCGGCAGGTGTCTCTCTGGAATATTCTTCATGGGTTCTTGGGAAGCTGAGCCACAGCCTGGCTGTGTGTAGGAGGGGGATAACGGCCCCTCGCGCTCTGGGGGGGAGGTTAATGACTGCAAAGTGCTCAGATGGCTCCAGCAGCGCTCTGGGCAGTAATGGAGACCAGGGAAATACCCGGGAGAGAGCCATGATATTGGTTAGCTCACTAATCCTTGCTATTAACCATCCCAGTGGAGCCATACCTTGGGGTCTAGGGGGTACAGATAGAAGAGTTGTCCACTAGTGTAGCCTTGGAAACTACAGCTCTTGGGGAGGACAGGTTGTTGAGTAAAAGGGACTGTTTAAGAAACCCATCCAAGGGAATTCACTAGCTTATTATCAAGTATAGCATCTAGAAAATCAGATATTTTTATCACTAATCTGTGCTTTGGGCATTTGAGAGGACAGAGGAGCTGCAGTCCTGCTGTCATTTATGGATGAGCTAATTCTTGCCGTGCTGAAATTAGATGTTAAAGTAATCCCGGCTTATACCCAGCATGCGTGCAGAATTCCTGTTACGGAGCCAGCTGTGCAGAGAGAAAATCTGGGAGCCCAGAATTAAATTTCTCGTTCAGACCCAAGGGATGGGACCAAGATCCTGTAAACATCCTTCTCCGTGAAGGGCAGCCTGCAGGCCAGCACAGAGTGTCTGGTTTTTCCCTGGAGGCTCTGGCCTGGGGGAAAAAAAAAAAAAAGATGCTGAGCAAACCTCGTTAGGAGCTGGGGATTCAACCCAGCTGTTGAGCCAGGAGCTTCCTGGTGCAAAGGGGAAGGGAAGGAGGCAGCAGGAAGGTGCTTCAGGAGATGGTGAGTTGAAGATGGAGTGGACTGCTATGTGCTTGCAGCCCCGGTCGTTGTGAGAGTGGAGGAGGCTGGATGTGATCCTCTGCTCCTCAGTCTCCTCTTTTGAGAACACCCACATATAGACTTTTTCTTGTGCTGCCCATGTCCTGTCATCATAGCTCTACCTTTGACAGCAGGAGGTTGGATGATGCTTGTGGAAATACTTGAGGCTGCTTGATTCAAGAATACTCATGACATTGGGTGGAAGTATTTGTAGAATAATAGAACACTTTGGGTTGGAAGGGCCTTTAAAGGCGATCCAGTCCATCCTCCCTGCCATGTCCCCTGCAGGGACATCTTCAACTACATCAGGTTGCTCAGAGCTCTGTCCAACCTAACCTTGAATGTTTCCAGGGATAGGGCATCTACCACCTCTCTGGGCAACTTCTTCCAGGGTTTCACCACCCTCAGCATAAAAAATATCTTCCTTGTATCTACTCTGGATCCCAGCTTTGTCTCTGGTGTCACTGGCTGATTGTACAGGAACCGGGGGCTTCAGCAGGCATCGCTCTTAACCTGCCATGTACGATGCATTCGCAGAGCTGAGATGTAGAAACAAGCAGGTGGGAAATCATGGGGCCAAAGTTAACCCTTGGAGAGCTGGGGAAGAAAGGTGCGTGTTAAGCTCTGCTTTCTGGAGAGGTGGCATCTCATCAGAGATGCCCGGTCCACCAAGTAGAGCTCATTGCTCTTAAAACTCCAAGAAATATCTCAGGGATGCCCCTTGCTGTCCGTGTTCGACCGATGTGTGAGAGGGACTCGTTCCCCAAGGATTGACCCTTGCGCCCACGGAGCCGCTGAGCGAGGGGGAGGCTGCAGCCCGCGCCGAGCAAACCCGCTGTGGAGTCACCCGCTCGCTGCCCACCCTTGAGTGTTTACTCTGTGCATGTTTTAGTGCTGCTGGGGTCATTGCCGCTGACCCAGGGACCCGTCTATCTAGCGCCGATGTCAAGAGACTGACATCCATAAAAAATTAACAAACTCCCGTGTACCTACGGACAATTTCTTGTCTCAGGCAGGATGGGACGAAGACCAGGGCAACAGAGGGAAAATGCTGGAGTGATGCCCACCAGCACCGGGGTGGCTGCTTCCTAGGAAAGATGAAAACTTTCAAAGATTGTTTAAAGAGTTTAACGACGGGGTGGGATTTTTAATTCTTTTTGTAATCCAGCACATCTGTGCTTTGCTGGGGAGTGATCTGGAAATTAGGGAAAAATGGAATAAAAACTGGAGCGAGGGCACCGTTGGGCGATGGAGCCCCAAGCCTTGGAGCTCTGCACGGGCAGGTGGGTTCCATCCTGCCCGGTATTCGCAGGACCTGGCCCTGCTGCTGCTTTCCCTGGGACTCAGTTCCTGCCCCTGAGAGTTTAGCTTTGGTGGGAAGCCCCACCTCAGGGACCGCCCGGGCTCACCCATGGCATCATGTTGCCCTTTGGGGTCTCTCAGCACCTCTCTCCACCCTGCCCAGCGCTGCTGAAGGTCGCTGCCAGTTTGCGCGCAGGCTCTTCTTTAGGATTTATAACCTATGACTTCCTTCGAGTGCCAAGGAACCCCACTTTGCAGCCCCTGGAGCTGCACCCCACATGACGTGGCACCCCCTGACAGCCACCCACAGCCCCTCGGGTTGAGACCCCGGCCCCTGCCGGGCACAACAGCGTCTTCTGTGGCAGCAAGAACAAGCCTTTAATTTCCCTGCTCCTGCTGCTCTGTGGTGACCGTTGCCCTGTGCCGAGCTCCCACGCTGTGTGTTCCCAGCCCTCCCTCCCCTTCCCCTGCTTTAATGCATCTCCTCCTGCCCGCGAAGGCTGGGGGGGGAAGGTTTCAGCAGGGCTGGGTTTGTCGAGTGCTCTCAATGGTCTGTAACGTGCAAGCAAATCTCAGCTATAATGTAAAGCATAATAAGCAGTTTGCAGGCTATGAATCTGCAATTAAAACAGCTATAGTTAATTTAAATAGTAGAAAATGAGGTTGATTTAATGCTTATTGATTTGGTAATGGGCACCGGCTGCATGTGACCAACTGACTCTGGGTCACAGTGGCTCTCATAAAACCACAGCGCTTCTCTCTCCAGGTTATTTACCCCCACCCCTGTCTCGCCGGTCCCTTCTCAGCCCTATGTCCTCCCTCCCCAGAGTGAAATGCACCCACTCGTTAGGTGCTGTGACCTTAATGTCATTTAGAGACAGCTGAGAGCCGTCAGAGGGTTCCCCCCACCCTCGGGGCTTCACATCCACCCTCCGAGTTGTTCTTGGTGGAAGGTCCTTCCTTGCGTATAAATGGTGGCCAAGCTGTGTGGGTCATAGACTTGGCATCGCCGAACAGATGCCACCTCCGCACCACCCAAGCCAACCAACAACCCCAACGATGTTCAGAGACAGCTGAGAGCCTTCAGAGGGTTCCCCCCGAACCCCAGGGCTTCAGGTCCAGCCCCCCCAGTTGTTCCTGGTGGAAAGTCCTCCCGTGCATGTAAATTGTGGCCAAGGCTGCGCGGATCGTCTGGCCAACGGCAACGCTAAAAATGACCATGTTCAACATTAAAGCGGTGTGGTTTTAATTAAAATTGATTTTGGACTAAGTCTCTAACTCGTGGCTCTAGTGGTTGCCATTCTTTTTTTCCCTGATTGCAAAAACTTGAAGTTTAAAGAATGAGGAGGGAGCGCAGGGCTGTCGGGAGAGGGGGAAGGAGCGAGGGCGAGCGGAGCGGAGCAGCTGCCTGGGATTTCAAGTGTCAGAGCCTGCTTGGACCAGCAAAGCTCTGTGTTTGTACCTCAGCTGCGCTCACTGCCTTTCCCAAAGTTTTTCCAGCCCTTAAGCACCAGGTTTTCAGCGAGCAGAGGGGATTTGTTGAACTGCACGAGCTGGAGCATCAAACCCACAGCTCTAATGTTACGATGTTGTTTCTCTTTTTATTAATTAGTATTTGGCAGAGTCTTTATCAGAATCCTTTTAATTACCAGCCCTTGGTACGGCGTTAATCCTGCAAACGCGGTGAAGTTAATTCTCGGGTTATTATGTGTTTTAGCCTGCGGGAGCCAAAGCTCAGTTGTAATTTGTTAATGGAAGGTGGGATTTCTCCAAGGTGCCTGTGGGTGTTGGAGCCTCACTCCCAGGTAATTTGGAGCTGGATTCTGCACCTTCACCGTCAAATGCAATTCTAGCCACGCTAAAATAAATCAATGGGAGGTTTTCTGATGCGCTCAGATGCGCTCAAGCCTGTGAAGGAGCCACCACCACCACCCTGCGCTGCAAGGGCAGCTTTGTGGGCACCAGGAATTGGTGTCGGTGTTTGTTTTGAAATGTTACTCATCCTAATGGAGCAGAAACCCAGGAATTCCCCAAGCGTGGCCAAATGTAGCTGAATGTCAATCCTTGTTCCTTGGGCTGGCCGGGGTTTCCTGGGGAGGCAATTCTAGGACAGGGTGGCAAAGAGCTGTTGAAGCTTTGTTTTGCCACTTTCCTCCTTTATTTTAAGTCAGATTTAAATGCCAGGCTGGTCATTGAATGCCACTGTTTTGTGCCCATCAACTCTCATCTCCAGGTTAAGGGTTTCTCTGCTGCTGTGAATATTTGGCCAATTGCTCCAATGTGGAGAAACTCAAGTAGAAGCTGATGCTGAAAATCTTCACGCTCCGGGCTAGAGCATCGCTCTGGTTGTGCTCAGGAAATCTTCAGCCGCCAGTTCCCAATTAAGAAGATGCCCTGAAGAATCAGGGCACCTTGTTGTTTTCCTGCAAGTGGAAAGGCACTCTTTTTAGAGGTTTAGCAGTGGACAGGTACGGCTGGACTCGGCGATCTCAAAGGTCTTTTCCAACCAAGCAATTCTTCAGTTCTTCCATGGTGCAGCCCCCACCCAGCCAATTGTTTGCCTGAAGTCCCTCCTGGCTGCAGTAATCGCTGGGCAGCTCTGCATCCTTAGCTCGTCCCTTAAGCGATACCAGCGGCATCTTATGGTCCCCATCACAGCATTGGCTCTGCCCATGGCTGAACAAGGACCAGGGATGAGCTGAGATGGATAAACCCTCCGGGGGGAAGAGGGGGAATAAAGAGCCGGATTATTTTCTTAACCACTACAAAGTAAATTCAGAGTGTAATTTGGATTTGTGTGGGTGTGAGTCAGCCTAAACTTGCTCCTCACACCCAGTTCGTTTTGCTTAAATGAACTCCTCTGCCTGGACAGAAAGAGTTAATTTTTGAGCTCGTACAGAGGGAGAAGGGGGAAATGTGCCATACTGCAAAGTGGGATAAAGCAGAAAAGATGCAGATGGGTTGGTCTTGCAGGAGGCATTCTGGAGCCAGGCCAGCTGCATTTTCCACATGCCGTAGGAGTTACTCTTCGGACAGATGGGACTCTGGGGTCACCCAAGAAAACTCCAGTGAAAAGGTTACCTTGTAGGAGCATTCGCCACACTTCTCGCCGGAGCGCAGGGGTCAGGCACGCTCTACTGTACAGCCACCGTGCTAGGGAAAACAAACAGCCAGCAGCCTGCAGAATGTCAGGGACTGTGGGAAGCAGCTTTAAAAAAATAATTAAAGGCCCCTGTATGGTTTTCCCAAACACAGAACAGGCTGGAGGCAGCCGAAGTTTCTCTCTTGTTAAGAGGAGTGAGAATGCTCTCTGCATTCTTGGTCTTCCAGCTCGCCATGGCAGGGAGGTTGTGTGGGGAAATAGGGCTCAGCTTGCCCTGTGCGGTGCAGTTGCTCTCCTGGCATGGGGAAACCAGGCTGAGCGCTTGTGTTTCAGCCTCCTTTCTGAGCTGAGATCTTGAGGAATGAGAAAATCCGGAGACTCGGCCCCCGGCACGGCTGGGCTGGTGCCAGCAGGAGAGGGCTGGGGTTTGTGAAAGTGGCATTCAGGCTTCGGCACCCGGTGCCAGCTTTGGGAAAGTCAAACAGATGTTTCCTCATTTAGCTCAGCATCGCTTGCCGCTCATCCCAAGAGGGAAATGAAAACGGGCTCGGGACAGGCAGGGCTCTGTCTGCTGCAGCCACTGCAAAGGGAGATGAAAAGCTTTATTTTTTTGCCCCTGTGTTGTGGGCTTGGCATCTGTATTTATTTACTCATTTTATTTTTAGATGGAGTGAATCATCTCTTTGGGGCAGGGGGCAGAAAATCCCTCTCCCCGCTGCCCCTTCCTCCTCAAAGCGTACTTTGTTGTATTGTGTTAGTTTTGCCAGCAGAATTCAGCATCTTTTTTAAGCCACTGGTTGAGGCAGAGGAGCTGTGGATAACAATGGTGCATTTGCAATTTGTGGGGTTTATTCTCTTCCATTTGGCAGTCTTGGAGCGTTTAATAGGTGTCCTTTGTGATAAACCTGGTAGAGGAGGTGATTATCCTCCTTTTTCAGCTGGGGAAACTGAGGCAGCTCCTGGCACCACCCATTCGTTCTCATTCTTGCAGCAAGGTAACAGAAAAATGGAGATATTGCTGAAATTCTGATTCAATTTAAGCAAAACCCCTCTAGGTATCTCCAGACCCTTGATGGCACCTAAATCTCCTGGCCCAAAGCTCATTAAAGTCAGTAGGAAAACCTCTCACCAGCTGTAGGCTTTGGGCTCAGGCCTTGGTTATGAGGTTAAAACCCAGCAAGGCTCTCGTTTCCCTAACCTTTGCGCTGCTTAATTTTGCTCTGGATTAATAGGCTGTTCTGGTCTATTAGCAGCAGGGCTTGTTCGCTCTTGCCTCATTTTCCTTGGAATAATAAGACCAAAAAATTATGCCTGGGCAGAAGAGAGGGGGGCAAATAAAAGGAACTGGGATTTCACGTCCTCCAATAAAAGAGCACAGAGCAGCACGGCTGTTCCCGAGCGGTGCCGTGAGGGATGTTCAGCATTTATTTGGGTTGGAAAAAAACCCAGCGCCAGCATCGGGAAACACAAAGAGAGGGAGAGATTTGCCTCTTCCCTTTTGTTGCGGGGCGCGGGGCTGGGAATGCAGAGCTCTGCACCCTCCTTTCCCGGGGCTGCCGGGCGGTGTCAGGGGTTTCTCAGGCTTGGGGGAAAATGCTTGGGCTTTTGGGGGCTCTTTGTGAAAGGCGAGCTGTCGCCGTCCTTCCCCGAATGAACCCCCCCTCGCCTTAGGGCCCGTAACCCAGCGGGCAGGGTCATGGCTGGTTTAGATGCTGCTCGCTCGCTCGCTCTGCGACCCAGCGCGGCGATGTCTGCGTTTCGGGGAAAGAATGTGTGTTAAAAGGACTAATGGTCCGACTGTCCATCAGGCCGGGCGGCCCTCGAGGTCATCTGGCGGTCAAAACCAAATCATTCCAGCCTGTTCCCGGTGCCGCGGCGTGGAGTTCACTGCCTCGCATCGCTTTGGTTCCCTGCGAGAGCGAGCGGGGTTGGGTTTAATGAGGATTTTTAGGAGGATGCGGGGAGGGTGATGTTTTCTCCTTGGCAACTGTATTTGCATCGCGTCTTGCCGTTGAGGAGCGGGCTGCGAGTGGCTGAAGCGCATGCCGTGTTCGTCTTTGCTTTAGAAAGGAAGAAGATTAAATCTCCCCGCACTCTGCACTGATAAATGGAAAATGGGATGAATCCCGACCCCAGCGCCAGCGTGGGGCAGTTTGGGAAGGTTTGCACTTGTGTGTGTGAAGGGAGCGTTGGTGGCAAAGGAAGGGTTTCTGATGCGAGAGACTTTGCTCTGCTCGGTGTAAACGCGAGCAAAAACGCTCCGTTGTCGGATGGGGAAGAAATCTGATCCCAGATTTGGGAACAGAGATGGAGTCGAGGGCTGCTGGGTTTGTAATTGGGGTGGAAAAAACTTTGTGTTCTGTCTTCTGGATGGTGCTGGCGTGGGGTTTTCTGCGTGGCCTTCATTGCCCTCTGCTGACAGCGGCGCAGGGGCCGGCTGGGTCGCGGAGCCTCTGACGGATGCAGGTGGTGGAGCTGGAGCCGAGCGCGCAGCCAGGATGCAGGGCTCATCCTGGGGGGTGGAGACGCTTGAACTCATCCCAGTGGCTGCGTCCAAATGGTGCAAATGGCAGCAATTTCTGCAGCATCCAAGCTCCTGCAGCCAGACTGTTCAGTACATTTAAAATCCTGGCTCTCGTTAAAAGTGTTTATATTTTAAAATCATCCCTAATAAAGTCCAGTTTAAATTAACAAAACTGCAGAGAGGGACATCTCATCTTCTCCCGACTCCAATTTCAAGTTCTCAGGCTAAATTATTTTCCCCTGGACGGGGAGGAGAGTTGGACCAGAGGGGCTCGTTGTGCTTCTTTCACTACTTCATCAAAATCAGACAAGCACATCGCTGCCGAGACCCTGCCGATACCTCCATGGGCCAGTCCTGGTGCTTTAAACTGGATGATAGGAAGGACCATTCCCACCAGTATGTGCAGGATAGGGTCCTTCCTGGCTCTGGCCAGGGGAAAAGGCGTTAACTGGAGGAACTGGAAGATGCCCAAAATGCAAGCTAAAGATAATGCTCAAGTTCCGACAGCGTCTCTTCCAAGCACCTCGCAAGATTTTCCTCTTGGGGTCAAAACCTCCCTTTCCTGCTCTGCTCTAAATCAGATCATTCTTTTTCTCTATTCTTAAATATTTCCTTAAATAAAACGTCCTCTTGCCTCTCCACCTTATCTTGATGGCATCGCTACTTTATTCCTTACATTGTTTCCCAGATAAGACCGCATGCCAGAGGTTGGGAGCGATTTCCATCCTTTAGCCAGGTCTTTTAAGTCTGTTAATTGCGCTGGGACACCCTTTGGCAGCAGAGGCATTGGGTAAACTGTGAGTTCATCGCTGTGTTCAATTGATTCTTTAAAATTTATGCTTAATTACAAAATGGATTAGAATATAGCACGACCTCTTCTTGTAAAAGGCATTGCATTAGTTATGATTAAAATTGAATGACTGACTACACTGGAATTACATAGAAGAAAGTCCCAGAGTGGTAATAGCAATGCTTGGTCTCCTCTCATGCCTTATATTCCCATGATACCTTGTGGGCTCTTAAAAAGTCCTTCCAAAGCACGATATAAATGGAAGTTGTCCATAAATGCTGTGATTTTGGTAATTCTTGTGTCCCCATTCTCCATGTCACCTGCAGAGCCCAAAGCCAGACTGGGGTGGTGGTGTCCCAGATCTGCCCCAGGTTATGAAGAGCTTGAGCCTCAGACTCACATCCATTGCGGTGGCTGCAATTGCCTGCTTTTCATCCAGTTGTGAAGTCTTAACCATAAGACATTCCCTGCTTCCCATTCCATGTTCTGAGCGAGCTGTAGTGGCTGGGACCCCCTCACATTTCCAATACCAGCCCTCTCTCGTCTCCTGGTACCACAACTGGATGTAGACATGGACTAAAGAGGGCAGGTTGTCTTAATACTCAGGCTTTTTGTCCTCAGTGAAACTGAGGAGCGTTGGTTTCCATCTTTCTTTTCAACTGTTGTTGCCAGATTGTTGTTTAAAAGGCGGCCAAGATCCTCAGGTGGTCTTGTATCTTCAGGAGCTGGGACTCCAAAGAGAGCAAAAACCAAACGTGCTGAGCTGCTGATGCTGCTCGTCCTCTCCAGGTGCCCGGGGAGCTCCTCGGGGAGTTGATCCATAGCTAGCCAGGGAGACCTTTCCAGGGATACTTGGATTTAAGGATACTTTGCAGCCTGATTTCAGACTGCGTTCTGCCATCTTTGTCACCTACAAGTGCCTGAACATCCTGTTACCCCAGTTTTCTGATCTTCTCAATATTCAAAATGATGCTGTCAACCATCGCTGCCCATTCAAGGTCGCACTTTGACTCCAAGAGTCTCCAACATTTTATTGCGACCACGCTATTTTGGCAAGGGCGCAGGAATGTTGGGCAACTCAAAGACGCTTTGTCAGCTGGTCGACAAAACATAGTTGAAAACCTTAATTTGGACCCTACTTTTAACGACACAGTGAAAGATATGAAGCTGATGGGCTCCATCACGGTCAGCTGAGTAGTGCAGATACATTTTCTTGTGGCTTGAAACGAGATTAATGGTTAAGATTGCTGGTTTCTGTTTGAACTCTGCTGGTGAATTCAAGACAAGAGTGGAACATGTTTTGCCTCGGTTTGCTCATTGATTAAACTGGATGACAACGTTCAGCATTCCTCTTCCTCGTCTCCCTTTTCCCAGGAGTAAGTTGTTAACATTTCTACCGTGTTTTGATGTGTTCTGGCAGGAGCTGCTCAATGTAAGGAAAAATTCCCAACTACAGAGCCTGTGCTGTGGAAAAACTGCTCATCTCTGCAGGCTCACCCAACTTTTCCTGGCCCCTGTTCTAAAAGGAGAAGGAGATTTGTTATATTTCTGCCCTGCTGCGTTAATATAATGGGATTTGTATTTCTGTGGTTCCTGGTTTTCCTTCATCTCCTCGATCCCTGCACGACTGCTGTGCTATTACTTTTTCCAAGATCTGTTATGGCGATTTTGGGATCGTTGGATCAGACTTGTGAAGAGACTGAACTTGGAATTTTCCCATGAATGCCTCGGCTCCCTTTCTCACTCATCAGTCCGCTTCTCGCTGTACTTCATCTCAGCTCACCCCTCCAGTTGAGGCTCAGGAGCACTTGTCAGAGCAATTGGTTCTTGGTCTCAACTGAGTAATTTTGAGCAAATGGCTTTGCCTCGCTTTCTCTATCTGTGAAAGGGGATTAATGCCATTAAGCTTTCTCATATAAAGACCCTCGAAACCCCATACAAGAACAAACACTGTGTGGTCCCTGGGTTGCTGCTTTGGCTGCTCTACCAGATTTGCAGTGGGAATCCATTTTTCTCGAAAGCATCAACCTGTCATTCTTTGCCCATTTGGCAAACCCTGGAAGCTGTCCTGCTCCCCAGAAACACAACTGGCTTTGCTTAAAAACATCGCCTCTTGCCACCCATTTCAGGATGAGAATACGTAATGAGCTTCCAGCGAGCCTTCAATCTCACCCTCCCTTGTCAGCCGCGGGTTCCACTAATTAAAAAAATGAGGGAAGTTGCTTTCCAGATAATGGAGGTGGCTCTGTTATTCTTCCTTTAACACTTGTTCTCCTCATCACATGGTGGTTATTATACGTGTGGTATATCTTTCCCCTCTGTCAGTCCATTTACCTGTCTCTTCTTGTCTCTGGTGACAGATATATGTTGTCAAGTGTGTCCTCATGCTCCCTCCAGTTCCGAGCCTGACGTCCACTGGTCTATTCAATTAGGCTGCATTGGGAGTATAATTCACTGACCCCTCTCTCTCCTTAGCAGGTAAACTAGAAAATCATATACATGCATCTCCTGCACTCGCTGACCTTGGAAGGCAAATTTAAGAGGATTTATTGTTGTCAGCTGCAGGCAAATATTGAAAACGTTACATTTTGTTGGAGGGGGGGGATGCTGCGATGTTTGCGCGTGTGCATTGTTTAATAACATTTCACTTAACTCACTATGATTAATTCAATTGATATTAATTACCTTGCAATATAGGAGCAGAGACCATAATACTTTTTCATATGGGTTTCCACCAATGAATCATTTTCCGCTTGGCGTTTGCTAATGGGCCCTTTTTAAAAACATTAACCGATAGTTAGAACAGGAGGAGACCTGCTCGGCGGCCGAGCTGCATCCCAGCTCTCTGCGGCGCAGCAACCTGCTGGCACGCACGGGCTTCGCTTTTAATTTTTTAGGAAACGATTGTCCAAATCTTCCGATCCATCACTATATTCGAATGGTCTAAAAAACCCAGCAGATCTAATTTCCTTTCTTGGACTCTCTTTATTAGGATATTGGTTATATCTCGTGTCCCTGCAGACTGATATTTTATTAGCTGTTAACAATGATCTGATAGAGGGAAAGGAGTTAACGTTTCACGATGTTATTTATTTTGGTGTGTTTGTTCCTGGGCGAGGGTTCTTCTCCCCCCTCCTCTCCTCGCTTTGGACATTTCCAGCTGAGAAACCTCCTCGAGAAATGTCGCCACTGCCACCTGCTTGCAGAGCCGGGACTGACACGGACCCGCAGGGATGTGGGATGCGGGGAGTGGGATGCAGCTGAGGGATGCGAGATGCAGGGTGCAGGACGAGGGATATAGGATGCAGGATGCAGGGAGTGGGATACGGGATGCAGGTTGACGGATGCAGGATGCAGGGATGCGGGATGCAGGGTACAGGGTGCAGGATATGGGATGCAGATTGAGGGACGCAAGATGAAGGATGTGGGATGCAGGATGCTGGAGCACCCACAGGGCCGGGGTGGGTGCTCCGCAGAAACCCGCACCCACTCTCTTAGCTGGGAGGGTGTTGATATTTTTTATTTTTAACGGACGTTTAAAATCGCCTCCAGGACGCAGATTTATAAATACCTGCCCAATTATAATGTTAATTTTATTCCTTGCTTCCTCAGCCAACCTACGATTCCCCTACTATCGCAGCAGACTATAATTTTTTATTATTAGTTAGATACTCACCGTCGGGCCAGGGTTTGATATATACGTTGACATTCATATTTCATCTCGCTCCCAGCGAGCTCGTTGCTTGTTCCTATTGACGTCAATGGGAATTTTGCCATTGACTTAAATGGGAGCAGGATCAAGCCCGCAATGATTCAGTGACGGGATGACAAAACAGTGAGGTGTGGGGAAGGAGAGACCGTAAACACAGCCGCGCGCTGACACGGTTCCTTGGCAATGGCCCATGCACAGCGCGCTTGAACTTTTTCAGAATTTATGATGCCATTGTATGAAATAAATGACTCATCATATAAAAGAAAATCGTCTCGAGGGGTTCGCTTCTTGTGGGCATCGCGGCAAAAGTAGGTTTTGAGAATAATGATGAATGAAGGGGGTTTAGGCTTAAAAAAAAAGAAAAGAAGGAAAGAAGAAATGTTCAAATAGAGATTTTTGCCGGGCTGGAGATGGAAATCCTCCCCAGAAATGCCTCTCACTTTGGTTATTTATAAGGCGAGAGTTTTCCCAGTTAACAGTTTAAATGAAGGGGCCGTTTCTTAAATGCTTTATTCATATTATACAGCGATTACCAGCTATAGCCATATTCCTTAATAACCTGTTATAAAGCATGTTATAAAATCCATTAGTGATGATGCTAGGGAAAGCTGTTAGGAAGCATAATGCACCGTAATCAGGGCTGTGCAAAAGTGACAAAAATATTTGTCGTTTCACGCCGGGGTTTATATAAGGGCTAAATAATTTATTTTGTGATCAAGGCATTTTGGGTTGAATTTTTTTTTGTTGTTTCATGGAGTGTTTTCAGAATGTCCCTTTTTAACATGAAAAATAAACCCATTTCAGCTGCTTAAATATTCTGAGTTTGATTAAAATAAACACTTTCCCCCCCCCCTCTCTCACATAGAATCATTTGAGAATTAATACATAAATCAAAGGAACTTTTTTCCCCACTTTAAAATTTGGAATAAGGGAATTTTTGAGTAAAATCTTCCTGTGCAAAACCGAGTCGTTATTCACCAAGCTGCAATGTACCTGTGCTGCAGGTTCCCAGAGTACCTGGAAGATGGGTTTAAATTACCTGCTCATATATTTAATACCTGGTTTGGTGGCACATTTGCTTTTTCATTTCAGTCCTTCCCTGGTTCGTCCCCAGCCGCATTTGCTGCTTTATGGGGAATCGGTGAACTTGATGGAGGTGATGGAACGAAGCAGCACCCACTCCTCCGCGCTAATGAAATCCTCCAGCTCCATTATTTGTTAGGAATTAATTGCTCCAAATGATCCCAAGAATCCACCTGGAGCAAAGGAGGGGGGGGGGAGCTGCACCCCATGTCCTTGTCCAGGTGGGATGGAAGGGGAAGCAAAAAGAGGGTCGGATTCTGTGCGGCGGCTCTGAGCGAGCTCGGGGCTGAGGATGCTGTGGAGTTTGGGGGGACTGGAGAAAAGTACAGTTCCCTCGTTTGCAGGATTCCTGGGGTTGGGGCAGCTCGGCTCTGCCAAAACAGGGCTGGGGAAATACCCTGAAATTAAGCAAACACGATGAGAGGGAGAGCGAGCGGTGGGGGGCTGGGGTGCGGGGAACATGGGAAGGAGACGCAGGGTTAAAAATAGCCCTTGCAGAGGAGAAGTCCACCTTCAGGGCTGTTTCACCATCCCTTCTCTTATGTTTTCATCTCTCCTGTTCAGCCCAATTGACGCTGCTGAAGCGGCTCTCCCGGCCTGGTTGGCCTCTGGGTTTCGGGGTGTCTGTGGGAAGCAGGAATGGGTGTTCCCTGCTGAGAACAGGCTCTGGATTTGCTCTCTGAGAAGCTGTGCACGTGTACAAGGGATCGTATGAAGCGAACACCCGGCGTCCCCACACCGCTGCACGCCCCGCAGATGCAGATGAGGTTTTATTGTGTGTGCAAATCTGAGGGTCACTCGGAAGCACCGTTTAAAATAACATCCACGGCAAATTACTGTGTTCGGAGCGAGGGCCAGGGAGCGCGGGATCTCCGGGCACGCTGTATATATGTGTGTTTTTATGTGTGTTTGCTTGGGTCTTGTCACATTCTCATCTCCCCCGTTCGTTTTTAAATCTCTTCCGCAGTTTGGACTCAGCTCTGCTGTTTCTCAATCATAAATCTGCAGCAACACCGGTGAAGTAAATAATAATACTCTGGATCTGGTCCTGTTTTAAAATGAAAAAGGAAGGGCTTCACACTCTAAACAGCAGTTTTCATAATATTAAAAATTTTTAAGTATTTGTATGGAATAGTGATGGAAGAAACCAGCCCTTTGGGAGGGGCTGTGATGCTGCGCAGGAGGCACAGGAGCGTTAGGTACCAGGTACCCTGGGGCTAACGATGTGCGTAAGATTGAAAGCAGCCATAGGGTCCTTTTACATGAAAGCATAAAGGTGGGTTTTTTTATACTTGGAAATCAAGCCCAGGATTATAAGGAGCTTATTTTTTGTGGAGATCTGAAGAGCTAAGGGCTTGCTTCAAAGCAATGTTGGGAAAAAAATGGGATCAATGGCTTAAACGTTCTCCCTGCGTCCCAATGAACCTAAATCCTGTATGGTTCTCGCTCCTGCTCTCAAAGGGCTGCAATGAGAAGCTGCTCAGCCTTCCCTCATTGCTCCCTTCAGTAAGGAATTTAACATCCCACCGTAAAATCAGCCCTGTCCTCCCTCCAGGCTTTCGGCAGCGAGGGTGCGCGGAGTTTTGTGTTTTAACTTTTTGTCTTGCATCTGGCAAGTGAGAACTTTGCTTCCTCCAGTACCCATAAAGCGCAGTAAATGCCTGTTAACTCGAGGGAAAGCACTCGCTTTCGGTGCCCGGTGTTACAGTAAAATGCTCTGTCTTCAGGTTTTCCCGATGCAGCATATGGTCGGGGGGGCGGGGGGGGGTTGGAAATGAAGCTGTGCATTCTGCTCCATTGCCTTGCAGCTGGGGTTGGGCGCGCGGTGCCTTCTGTATCAAAAGGACCGCGCCGCAGAGGATGCTCTGCCGGGCCAGGGGAGCGAGGATGGGATTAAACCTCAGCCTCGAATTTTTCAGACTGGGATGGTGTTGTCTTGAGCAGGGGGTAGTGGTCCCCTCTGTTATCCCACCCTCCCCTCCCAGCCCTTCTCCCACGGCTGCGGGTCGCTCATCCCCATGCACCCATCGCCATCCCAACGTGTCCTCCTCAGTTTGGGAGCACTCGCGTGTGCCGGAGCCACGGAGACGTCCCAGCGCCTTGGCTTGTCTGCTGCCAGAGAAACAAAGAAACTGCAGCCAGCACAGTTATTTAAAAGGAGCTGTAATATGTTACTGTTATGGGTCATTGCGGGGTTTTTTTATACTGATATTACCATTATTATCCTCTCCAGCCGTAAAAATTGATTGGTGAGATGAGCAGTCTGCGATACTCTGGCTGTGGGACTAAATCTCTCCATCCAGGTGGAGCTGAGGAGGGATGGAGACAGCCTGGCTGTGCTCCCCCCACATCCCTCCACGAGGATCCCCTCCACTCACGCAGCTATTGCCCCACATCCACGTCGCCTGCCTCGTGCAGGACCTGACGCCGAGGTCTCGCAGGGGTGAAGCACTTGCGAAGAGCACTGGGATCTGGGAAGATGCTGTTTGGAAATTGGAATCAGCAGTGGGGGTTGCCTGGTGCAAACCCCTGGGTTTGGTGGGTCAGGACAGTTCGAGTGCAGGAAACTGAGGCTGAAAGTGGATTTGGGGAGGCAAAAGGAGGTGCCTGTGAGCAGAACTGGCCGTATGTTACGTCTTCAAATAAGGAACAAATAGCGCTGCGCGGCGATGCTCAGAGAGTTGGGCTTTTTATTTTTAACCACACGATTCCAGCTGCTTTTTCAAGATGACAGTAGTGTTATTTTGTAAAACAACAAAAAAAAGGGAGGCCAAAGGTAGAGAGCAGTGAACGGAATGAAGCCAGCTCAAAAAACACACACGGAGCTGGCAGAAGAGTGCAGGCGTCTTGGCTCATAATGTGTTGGACCAGAGCTGATCCCAGGGTGGTGATAAAAGCCCGGCGTCCTGCCTGCAGCCCTCGCACGCTGCCTGCTCACCCCCAGTGGCATCGTACCATGTCTGGAAATGCCATTCCGGCCTGTTCTCCAATTACTTCGGTGGAGTTAAGCCAGTTTACGCCAGCTGATGAGCTGCCCTCCTGTGTGTATAATTATTCATCAAATGAGATCCAGGAAAGTTTAGATTAAGGCCATGGGTACATGAATGGGTCAACATGAGGCATTTCAGCCTGTCCTGCTTTTTGAAAGCTCTATCCACATAATGCAACCCCCTTGAAAGCAATTTAACCCCAATAGTGACAAATTTAAGCCCTTGAGGAATTAGGGCTAAATTTGTCACGTTGTTTTGTGCTCGCTTTTCGCCGCACAGCCTGCTCGTTTCTCACGCTGCCGAGCGCTCAGCCTGCTGACGGCCGCACAGCTGCCGCGCCGCGATTGTCCTCCAGGTTTGTGCCTTGAGCTTCACGTGGCTGGAGCTGGAGTCATAGGGAGGATGGGCATGGGCTGGTCCTTGGGTGAAGAGGAGAGACCTCGTAGCGAGTGATAACGTTGTCTGGATGTTCCCTTTTCTGGATGTTCCCTTTTCATAGAATCACGGAATGGGTTGGGTTGGAAGGGACCTCAAAGCCCATCCAGTGCCACCCCCTGCCATGGGCAGGGACCCCTCCCACTGGATCAGGGGGCTCCAAGCCCCATCTAACCTGGCCTGGAACACCTCCAGGGATGGGGCAGCCACCACTGCTCTGGGCACCCTGGGCCAGGGCCTCCCCACCCTCACAGCAAAACATTTCTCCCCAAGATCTCAGCTCAGTCTCCCCTCTTTCAGCTCAAAACCCTTCCCCCTCGTCCTGTCCCTGCACTCCCTGATCCAGAGCCCCTCCCAGCTTTCCTGGAGCCCCTTTCAGCACTGGGAGCTGCTGTAAGGTGTCCTCAGAGCCTTCTCCTCTCCGGGCTGAACAACCCCAGCTCTCCCAGCTTGTTCTGCTTTTCTGGATGTTCCCTTTCCAGATGTGGAGGAGAAAAAGCAGAGCAGCTCTGGTAGATCTTGGGGGATGCTCCTGCCCACACCCTGAGGAGACCAAGCAGTTGCAGAGCGGCTCAGGATCTTGTGCCACCAAAGCCCGGTGTAGGCCTGGTTTATGTGACCCCAGCCCCACTGGGCTTTTGTTTGCTTCTCTGTAAAATAAAGGAGAAAAGCACATTCCTCCTTCTGCCGCGTGATTTAACCAACAGCTTGTTCCTGCGCAGCCCTGGGCTGTAGGCGGATCCCAGCTCAGCAAACGGGCGCTGGAGTCTCCTTGCCTTCCCTGTGCTGATGTACATGTGTGAAATGAAGGTCTCGCTTCCTGCCATGGTAGATTAAATCCGAGTTTTAGTGTTTCTCAACTCAAGTGCTCTGCTGGTGTCTGGTCCCAGGGCTTGCCTGGTTTCAGTCCCTGTTGGTGATGTTGATCCGTACAGATTATTTTCTGCGTCGTTGCCGTGCTCTGTTTTCTTTAGTTCTTATAGTAATTTTTTTTGCAGTGCATAGGAGAGCATCACCATGCAAAAATCTCTCCTGATCTTCATTGCAGTGACCAGAACTCAACATCAGGCTTAAAAATAATTATACCCATCCAAACTTGGGCTAGAATTTTAAATTCCCCAGTGTCAAAGGCAACAAATAAATTATTTTCAGAACTGGGTTTTAATTATTTTAACCTGTCGTATCATTCAAACCAGTACCAGAACCTACACAACCCTGCCCTAAATGGGAGATGTGTCACGGGGAAACGTGCAAAACCTGCTCATTACGTAGTGAGGTTTGCAGTGACTTGAAAAATCGATCGCACCAAACCCTTCGCACGTCCCCCTGTGCTAGAAAAATAAATAAAATAAACGGGGAAAACCTTAGGGAAAAATTCCTGACAGTCCCCAAGAGCTGTGGGAGATGCCAGCTAGTGAGGAAATATCGCGGTGTCAGTCTGATTTCATTTATACAATTTATTTTATTGAGAAATATTGGCGAAAATAAATTTCCAAAATAAATGTTATTGCTTTCCATTCTCGGCGAGCGAGGTGCCTGGATTTCTCATCAGCTGAGCTTGGAGATCCCACCGAAGGTTGAAATGCATTTGCAGGCAGCGGCGCAGCGACCGGGGAGCACGGCGGAAGGGATTTGAGAGCGTTAAAATAACATGGGGTCAGTTCTGTAAGGACCGCGTTGGCTCTGATCAGAGCATTAGTATTAATGTCACCACCAAGGGCCATGAGGTCGAGTGCTGAGATGGGAAGTGCTGCCGCGCTTGCACGGGGGGCTCCGGAGATAAATCTCCATTTGGAGGACTCACTTTGGGTTTATTCGCTCACCCAACCCCGTGTGGGCAGTGCAGAGCGCGAGGGGACGCGGTGGTTCCCACTCCCCCGACGCGCAGCCACCGGCTTTGGGGCTCCTCACCTGGGCTTTTGCAGGAGCCTTTGGGGTTTCCAGCCTCCAGCCAAGCCTTTGGGGCTGGATTCTGCCAAAATCTGGCTGTGCCGGGTCCTTTCTAATCCTGGGAGGTGCTCGGCTCCTTCAGCTCTCGGGACGCTCACAGGGTGCCACCATGAGAGGGCTGAGCTCGTTTAGTTTTTGGAAGGCTGACTCCAGCCTGGTCTGGGAAACTCCTTGGGATGCTTCCTTGATTTTATTTCTTTTCCTGTCTCCCTAAAACCCTCCGTGCCTTTGGTTCGTTTGATCCAGTTGCTATGTTGGAAATCAGATTTGCCTCAACTCAGAAACACGAGGAATTTTCATCCTGGTCTCTGGGAAGAAGCAACGACCGCGTCCCCTCGTGAGCTCCCGTGATGGGGAGCAGGGTGTGATGATCCCTGTTGAGATTTGACCGTTGAAGCTTGTTTCATATTTCAGCCTTAAAAACCCCACAGCCCTAAAGAGAACACTTAAATTTGTGCATGAAATTAGATGGGAATTTGTCAGTACTGTAAATTTCTCGGTGAATTAAAGCTTAAAAGGCGCTGGCACAGGGTGGTCGGTGGACGGGCACTGGTCTGATCCGCGGTCATGAATTTGCCCCGTGCAAAGCCAGCACTGGCAGGAGAAACCCACCCTGCCTGGGAGTAAATGGCGGCGTGGCGGAGGACGGAGCCCCCGGTGCGTAAGTCAGACCTGGGGAGATGGGAAGACATGAAATAATTAAAGAAAAAAAAAAAAACAGATTTAAAGTATGCAAACCATACTGAAAACTTGATTAATTAATTACAACCAGTGGACTAAATTCTGCTCTCAATTAACACGTGCAGCCCCATTGAAATTAATGGGGTTGCACATGTGCGCGGGCAGGAATCGGTGCGATAGGTTTATTACCAGTAAATGGCAATTAATAATGGTTCTCCTTTTATATTTTCTCTTATAGCCTATTAATATTTCCCGTCCTCGGCACCGCACCGCTGCCGTGACAGCCGCTATGAATTAGGAGCTGGGGGAACCCCCTTATTTTTTTTTTTCCCTGAAAGAAGTTTCTGTTACCAAAAGTTTGCCTAGTGTTATTTTTATAGCCGAGTGCGAGAGAATTTACAGGGAGCTGAAATCATTGAAGCTAATTAGCTGAATGGCCCTATTATTTATCCAGGGACACGTAGTACAATAATTGCTATTGCAGGTTTGAAGCATCTCAGGGATATTAATTCCAGAGCTTTCATGTCATCTCAGTACAGTAAAACTTCCTAATGGCACCCTGAAGGTGCATAATCTCATTTTAAAACTACTTTTTCTTCTTTTTTTCTGAAGGAACTGGCAGAATCTCCTTCCATAAAAGCTGAAAAAAGGGGAAGAACTCATAATATTTTCCTCATAAGAAAGCAGTTATATTTTCTTATTATTTTTTCCACTCTCTGACCTTTCATGCTTCCCAATGATGGGTCTGCCAGAGCTCTTCATCAAAAGTTTCCCTGAACTCTGATCTTCTGCCGCTCGTGCTGGAGCGGTAGCGGCCGTTTCGGCATCACCCTGGGGACCGGGGTGGAGGGGGACTCGTGTCCCTCCTGGAGCTCCTCCTCAAAGCGGAGAAGGGATGAACAGAGTCTTGATGTCCTCATGGGAAGGACCTGCCAGGGTCCAAGTGAGTCCCATGGTATGCGAGATGTTGGGCTTTACCTTCTCCCATGGGGCAGCCCAGGAGCTCGTGGGGGTCACCGAGCCCAGGGATGGGGTGAGGAGCCTGGGGCAGAACCTCTGCCCCCTTCTGCTGTCCCTGCACACCACTGACATGGGGTGTGCACTGAGGATGCTGAAGGACAAAGTTTTCAAGAGCTGGGAGCGGGATGAGCTCTGCACCCTTTGGGGTTTTGTGTGGTTGAAGGTGTTTTACACTGCCGGAGGGACCATGGCCCGCGGTGCGTCCCCTTTGCTGCAGGTCCCGCCTGCCTGAGCCGCTACAACCAGTGCCTCGGCACAGACAGCGAGGTCAGGGCAGCCCCGACGCAGAAATGCTCCCAGAGTGGGCAGAGCAGGCCAGTGCAGATGGGAGAGAGCAGTGAAGTCCTGGCAGCACCACTGTCCGTTGCGTGGCGTGCACAAAGCTCCCATCCCTAACCAGGACCTCCCAACTAAGCTCCATCCCACCTGCATTCACACCATCCTAACGGGCGAGTGCTTTTCATCCGGTGAGACTGAAATAAAGCATCCACCGGAGAGGAAAGTCAAGATGAAGCCCAAGCTTCTGTGTTCCTGTGGTTGACAGATGGCTCAGATCCATCCCCCTGACCTCAGACCTGGGTGAAGACCCTGAGACCCTGGGGCAGAGCGAGGCATCCCCAGGGAGAGGGTTGTGACTGGCAAGAGAAGGAGGTGTTTTTGCTATAAGAGACATTTCACATGGGTATCAAAGGTTGAATGTGGTGAGCCCAGGCTTTAGGCAGCACAGGACTGGCCCTTCGCGGCCGCCGCGTGGTGAGCAGTGAGGGCAGCTCCTTCTCCAAAGCCCTTCCTGAAGCCTGATCAGGCTTTTCCAAAGATGCCGATCCGCAAAGAGAACTGATTGTGGTACCAGTTCCAGAGCGTGGTACCGTAGAGCATCCTCACAGCCCTTGCAAGGATGGGGTGCACACACCCAGGAGATGCTCGGGGCGTGGTGCCCGTGGCTCGGGGCTGGACGCCGGTGTGGAAAGCCGAGTTTTTAACCAGGCAGGGTTTGCGACAGAAATGTTGATGGGCCTTTAATTAGAACCGTGTGAATGGTGCTGCTTTCACTTTAATTTAGCTTGATTTAAATGACACTCGTGGGCCAGATGAACCAAAGTCACTGGAGCTACACCAATTTACACCAGCTGAGGATTCGGCAGTAAAAGGGGGGATGAAGGTGATTCCCTGTACTTTGTTTTAACCCAACAATCTTTACAGCCGTCCATTAAGACGCTCCACCAGGCATTTCTCCTTCTGCAGAAGAGGTTTCAGCGGAAGAAATAAAGCTGTGAAGATTCAGTTTTCACTTTGTTTCTCGTAAAGACAGTCAGACTCCAACATAAACAACAATTTACACCCAGCATTTATTCTGGAAATTACAGTATCGTGCAGCTAACGCACACAGATAAATAATGTTTTATGGGATTCTGTGGAGTCCTTTCAGGGTAGCGGATGTTTAGTGGAATGAGAAGACTTAGAAAACGGAGAGCTCCGGCTCTAGCTGTTAATCCTGGAAAACACAAACGCAGAGCAGGCTCCCACAATTAAGAAGATAAAAATAAATTCCTCCGTGTTTACACTCTTTCCTTAAAAAACATCTTTATTAAACATTCACGGGGACAAGTTCGCAAACCTTTGCAGGCAGAGAGAGTTTTATGTTTGTCATCTTTCCAGCTCGTGGTGGGAAAAAGTGGTCAGGGCTTCTCAATTCTCTGAAAAAGGTGTTTATTTCATAATCCCCATCTTGTCTGCGCTCTCCTGCCACGGGCTGGCCCCACACGTGGTGTAACCTTTCCAGGCACCGCCGTGGCGGACGCGTGCCCAGGCTTTATTGCTTTGTGTAAAATATAGGGGGAAATGGCTGGATGTAAAAATATCGGTCATTTTTGCAGCAGACCCGATGCCAAAGGGCATCAGTGTGGGAAACGTCAGCGTAAACCCCCTTGAAGTGTCAATGGACCGAGGGAGGAGCTTGGGGTCTCTGGCAGGAGCTCCTGGAGATCTCCAAGCTGAGGGGGAACCAAGGCACGTCTGATTGGAGATTGGATGAGGCACTTAGTGCCATGCTTTGGATGACGCGTAGGTGTTGGTGTTGGGTCATAGGCTGGACTCGATGATCTCAAAGGTCTTTTCCAACCTTGCGATACTGTGATGCCAGATATGAGATGCCTTAAAATGCCAATATGCTCTTGTGGGACACGGCCAGCCCTTAAAACTCCTTTAATCCTTGCAGAAATGGCTGATGCGCCCAAGGTGGTGGCTTTGTTCTGGTGGAGGCTTGTCTTCCCCATGAACGTGTAGTAGGAGCCAAGGTGCAAGGCTAGGCTGGAGCATCCTGTGTCGGGGCTGCAGCGGAGGAGTGTTGTCAGCTCGTTTCCTCCTACAAAACTTTTACCCAGGATGCCTCCAAAATGCACGGTTCCTGCAATCAAAGGTCAGGTTCTGGTGTAATAAAACAGCCCAGAGCGTCCATTCCCCAGGCAGGACGGCGCAACATTTAGTAAACTGTTTGAACAAGAGTCCACTTGTCCTAATTAACGTCAGCCTGTCACTATTATTATTAGTTAGGGGGTTTTAACTGCTCTGCTCCGGATTTGTTCTTTGAAGCACCGTGTCTCCCATCCGATTGCAGCTTTGTTGTGGAGGATCGTATCCTTGCTGCAAATATCGCAGGGGTCAAAAGCGCCGTCGTCTTGTCAGGCTTCTCAGGCTTGTGGGATGGTGGAGGGTGAACGTATCCGTATGCTGCCCAGGCCTCCTTTCCTGTTTAGTTTGTTGGTGACTGCGGAAATGCGGTGTTTGGGGTAGGGGTTGCTGGCCCCCGGTCCCAACTCAGCTGTGGTTTGATTTATGACCCCATAAGAGTCTCTGCTTACGCCGACCTGGTTCCTCCAGGAGCACGCGGAGGGTTGGGTGTGTGGGATTTTTGGTTTTATGGCGTAAGCCGGTGGATATGGCAGCAAGCTGGGAAGGAAACTGAATGCTTGGCATTTAAAAGCAGGGAATTAAACTGCAGAATTCAGACTCAAGGTTTTGTGGCTTAATAAGAGTGAGAAAGCATCAGCCCTAGGAATGACCGTGTGTGCTGGTGAGCTCCAGTGGTTTCTGAGTGAACTGTTTGTGCAGGAATAGCTGTGCCCTTCCTGGTCGAGGGTTGACACTGTGAGCCAGAAAGTACCTGGTGTGATGTGAGCTGCCAGCCCAAATCTTCAAACAAGTAGAAAAACTAGGTCCAAAAGGTGACGGTTTTCTCCATCCTGCTCAAGGGAACATGAATTACGATGGCTTTTCCAGTATCAGGTCTTCAAACCAGCAATGCTCCCTCTGCACCCAATAATACAGCAAAGCCAGATCTTATTTGAGGTCCTTGCGTGCTGTTGCGATATGAAATGAAGATGGAGGAAATGTGGGATGTGCCAGCTCCCATCAGACCCGTGGCCCACCTTGTCCAGTCGCCCGGTAGCCAACGGCTACGAGTCACCAGCACCAGCTTTGGAGGGTGAAAAGAAAACCCCGTAATGGGCAGTGATGGAATAACTTGCCTATATTTAGAAATTCCCTCCTGACCCTTACTGCTTTACGACTTGAAGCATAAAGGTTTATAGTCCTTAACTTTTATCTTGCCTAATGAAGCTGCAGATGTTCGTGCTATTTCTGTAAATATCTACCCCGTCGCGGTGCAGGTAAACAAGAGGGGACGTTAATCCTCGCCACGGTGCCTGTAGTTTAGTCACGCTAACGGGATGGGGGTACCCAGATCTGTAGTGGGTTTGATTTTGGCCCCACCAGACCTGCTGATGGGTCCTCCTGGTCCTACTTCCATCCCATGGACATCTCACAAGGGACTTCCTAAAGCCGTGTATGAGGCAGGTGTGGATTTCTTTCCTTTTAGCGTGCAGATCCCGTTTCCATTTCCCTCGGACCCTCTCCTTTCCCCTCTGTTTCTGGTTGAAATGAACCTTGGGAGGACACGAACCGGCCTGGCACAGCCCAGCTGCGAGAGATGGAGCGAGGGGAATTTACAGCCCGACAGCAAGATAAAGATAAAGATGAATCTGAAGCCTCGGTGGCTGTTAGCGAGGGGAGGAGGAAACGTTTATGGCCCCATCTGCCGGCGTTTCAATAGGATGGGACCAGCTTTATGGCAGGAGCCTCCAGTGCCACTTCCTTTCATTTGGGGACCAGGATCTGATTTCAAGCTGTTCCCGGTGTTCCCGCTGTTTGCCCTGAGGCCGGGGCAGGAAGGAAGGAAGGGAAGGGGCAGCGATACTGCAGGGACCTGGTGGGGTCTGTGGGCACGGGTTGCACCCATGACCTTGAATTCGGGATGATGGAGCCAGCCTGGAAAAGCAGGCTCTGGGGGTACCTGTGTGGGAGCCAGCGAGCCTCTCCACCGCTCTCTTTCCCAGTCCCCTGGTTTTATCAGGGATCACCGACAGCCCCAGTGATCGATATCCCCTCTGCAAGCAGCTCTGCACCTTGCGCCGAGCTGCTGGTCTGTAGACCTGGAGGAGTCAAAGCTGCTCCTGCTCCTGGGGAGGCTCATGCAGGAGAATCTAAATCAGGCTGGATGAGGATCGGCCCCATCCTGGTTTCTCTACTAACAGGGAAAAATTGCTGTCGTTTTCCTGTTAGGACAGAGCACCTTACACTGAAGATTATCAAACACTTTTCAGTAGAGGTTAACTGGTGTTATCCCTGCTTTGCAGCTGGAGAAAATTGATGGTTAGAGAGGTAAAATGGTGTTTTCGGGGTCAGTGGAGAGCTGGGAGCAGAGTCCTGGCAGCTGCACTTTGCTGGGAGCTGGCACCAGGCACCGAGCCCTCGTGCCAGGGCATTTATGGCTCGGGTGCTGAATTGGGGCTGATTTGAAATGGCCTCAAAGTGTTGGGTTCGCCTGTGTTTTTTCTCTGAGAAGAAGTCATCCGAGTTTCCCCAAGGAGGTGCTCCCTCCCCTCTCCTCCGCGCTGGCTCTGGGCTTGGCTCTGGGACGCCACAGCAGCTTCCACAAATATTTGCTCCACGATACGACAAGGTGCCAAAAGAGACCCAGAGCAGCCAGAAAACCACCAGGAAAAACAATTACAGCACACCTGCGATTTTTTTTTTCCCTCCAGTAACCATAGCAATAATCTTTTGGTATCTTGGGGTTACCAGGCAGCTTGCAAAAGCCTTGGAAATTGCAAATGGCCAAATCCTGCCGAGTGCTGAGCAGCTCTGGGGAGGGAAGGGAGGTTGAGCATCTTGCAGGAGCAGAGCCCTGAGTGGTTTTCAACCACGTAACCTCCCACCTCGTGGCCTGGGCAAACTCTTTATGCGTGCGAGCGCGCAGCCCTCCCTTGAAGTGGTTAACTCAGCTGTGAAGCCTTCTATCAGCCGTAATAGCTTCAAGGTGGGGAATAAAAAATGGAGAGTGTTTAAATTGTTAATGGGTTTCATGTTCTTGTCACTGTTGAGGGTTTGTTCCCTTTTATAAACTCATAGTTTTTGGTTGACATTGCTTTTATGTGAGCCATCAGCCGGGTGGTGATGGTGTTCCTGTGTTAGACCATTACTGCCGGATTGTATTTGCAGTAAAGAAAGAGAATGGAGGCCGTAAATCTACAGCCAGAGATTTAGGGCTCTGTTTCTCTGCAGTTTAGGTCCATGTGCTTGGGAAGTCCATTCTCCTCCGGCAGAATTACACCCCTCCGAACGCTCCTGCTCCGGCGCTGATGGACGGCGCTCGCTGCCGCGCTGCAGCCGAGGTGGTTGAGCCTGGAGGGCGGCAGGGGATGGGGAAGGCGGATGCTGCGTGGTTTTATTCTGCTCCACCTCAGCCTCTAAGTTTTGGAAGGGATGGGGAAAGTGGAGAAGAGGATGTTTCTCCGGGCAGGGCAGATCCTGCTTTTGCTCAGGACGGGGTCTGGTGGGTGTTAACCCCTTTGGCTCTGCGCCGGGGCTACACGAGCACTTTGGGCTGGTTGGCACACGCAGCAAAGGGGCCAAGGTGTCACCCAAGGATGGCTCAGGCACAAGCACGGTCCCCTGGGACGTCCCTGCCATCACACAGAGGGTCAGGGACAGCAGTGCGGCAAGAAAACCCGGTGCCGTGGTGAATCGCATCCCCGTGGCTCTCAGGTCTTGTTCCTCATGGGGTCTCCAGCGAGGAACATTTTGCCCTAGGAATTGTCCTGATGGGAAATGGTGCCATAGCTGAGACCTCCTAGAAAACCTGGAACAGAGACCCAAGCACTTCTGAGTTCTGGGCTTGGCTTTGCCCACTGGTTGATTGTAAACTGCGTAAAGTACAAAGTGAAGAAGGGGTGGTGGGTTGTTAGGAGAACTCATTGCCTGCGTGGGGCCAAACTCTCACGGCCGCTGGCACGTCAGCCTGGGGTTTTCCCCAGCAGAAGCGAAGTGTGAGGTGGCCGAGAGCTGGGCACTGACATCTTGCAGGCGTGGAGGGGGGCAGGAGGCGACGGAGTGAGTGTGTGCGATGCCTTTGCTCCGTGTTCCTGTGGGGCAGAGCTGGTGTTTGGATGCAGAGTGGTCCCTAACACCCCCCCCCCAGCACATCTGGACTTGAACCCCTCCCCATGTCAGCCACAACACGGAGTTGCTGGACCCACGTTCGCCCATGACGTGCGTCAGGTGATGAGTTCTCCGTCCAAATTGAGCCTCAAGTCTCGTGCTTAAAAGATCTCATTTTCATAATTAGGCAGGACCGCTCCTGCCTGCCTCCATCCCTTCCCCCCTCCTGCCACCCATCCACACGCGGAAGCTGTGCCGAAGGGCGCGCTCCCCGGGGACTCATCGGCTCTGCCAGGCTGCGCAGTTCATCCCAGGGTCAGGCACGGATCCTGCGCCGGCAGCCTGGGGCGCTCTGCAGCCTCTTGGGCCAATGCAGGTGTGTTTGGGAGCAGAGGGCTGACAGCATCCCTCGGTCCTTTTGGAGAGAAGAGGTGTGGGAACGCTCAAACCCAGCCTCCAGGAGCACAGGGCTTTGAAGGAAACTTTTGTGGTTACTCTTGATGAAATCACCCGCTGGCGGCCACTAAGCCTGGTCCAAGGGGGAGCTTTAGGAGCCTGGCCCTCTCCAAGGGAAGAGGTTTTATCCTCTGGGATCGGAGTCTGGGGGTGCTGCACCCCTCACAGATCCATCAGGCTCACACAGGCACAAATACTGACCACCCCCATGAGTCCAGCTTTGACCCGAAGACCCCCAGATGCCTCTTACGCCCGCTTAGGGCTGTGCTGTGGCTGGGACTGGCTCCTCCCTGCCCCAGGTACTGGTTTCAGTCCCTCCTACCAGCCCAGGACAAGGTGTTTCCCAGTCTCTCTGGGAGCTGCTTTGCTCCTGATGGGCACAGCCTGCGGCGGAGGGTCCTGCAGGCAGAGCAGGGTGATAATTTTGGTCAAACATTGGAAGAGGCTGCCCAGGGCGGTGGTTGAGTCTCCTTTCCTGGAGGTGTTCGAAAACTGTGCGGCCGTGGCACTTTGGGACGTGGTTTAGCAGGCACGGTGGGGTTGGGCTCACGGTTGGACTGGATGAGATTAGAGGGCTTTTCCAGCCTTAATGATTCTGTGATTCTATAATTCCCTGTCCTCGCAGCCCTCTCTGTGTATCCACGCGTGTATGCGCATACATCTCCACATGTGCATTTATGCACAGATATATTATCATAAGTGAAGGCTGAGCACATTACTCAAACCTCAGCTTTTCCCTCAAGTCCGTTGTTTACAGAGACAATGCCCATCCCTAGGGCTCACTCCCATAAAACCTGATTATCATATATTCCAGGGCATAAACTTAAGCCGTCAGCACCCGCGCGCTGCTCCGGAGCGAAGGCAGCCATGGTTTGTCTTCCATTTTCCTCAGGTTCGATTCGTGCTGCTGCAGCTTTTATTTTTGTTGGGATATTTGAGCTGC
Source organism: Neomorphus geoffroyi (assembly GCA_033558235.1). Classification (NCBI taxonomy): domain Eukaryota; kingdom Metazoa; phylum Chordata; class Aves; order Cuculiformes; family Neomorphidae; genus Neomorphus; species Neomorphus geoffroyi. The sequence goes on from JAUMJM010000097.1 coordinate 1,122,519, forward strand.
AGGCTGATGCTCTTCTCATTCCTGTAGTAATACGGGAAATCCTGGGAGACCATTAACGGACCCTGACTGCCTTGACCTGGAGCCCCTCGAAGGTTTTAATCCTGCCCAGGCGACACAAGCACCCAACCTGCCTTCCCAAGCCGTGCTCTCTGCTCCTGGTGGTGCCAATGTGAATCGGGGACGGGGACGATGCCGGGATCTCGCCGCGTGACACCGCTGATGGCCGGGAGCCGGGACCGCTGCCCCGTTCCCCAGCCTCCACCTTAGTGTTATTGATGTGGGTTATTTAGTGATGCCACTTCCATCCTCCCTCTCGCATCCCGGGCACCCGCACGGAGCCGGCTCGCTGCTGCGTTATTGTTGCTGACGACCGGATTTCAGTGATGCCCCTGCCTTTTCCGAGGGTCTTTTTTGCCTCTCTCCCTCTGCAGCGACACCTGAAGCTGGGCAGAAACCTGTCTGCGTGGCCTGCCAGCCTCCTGCCTTTCTCTCCAAGCCCAATCCAGCGTTATAATACAGTAACAGCAAAAAGGCACCTCCTTTTACTCCCCCCACCCTGTTTCATTCTTTTTTTCCCTTTTTCTTTTCTTAATTCACTGTCTGGTGAGTTTCTGATTGACTCAAAGACCAATTAAAGTAAAATTTAATGGGAGAATAGATTAACTCCCCGAGGTTCCCCTGCCATCCATCACATTTTTATAGCAGGAGCTGTGAAGAAGCTCATAACTTCATGCTGTGAATGTGATAATAAAGAGGGCACGGAGAGGATTCCGATTTACTGCCAGGCTGATGTGCACCGGGATGGGATTTACTGCCCCAATCCCATCCTCCTTTTATTCGGAGGGAGGTCACCGGATCCTCACTGCGCACCGGCTCACGGAGGATGGACGATGGGATGGTGGGTTGGATGGAGCTCCTCCACGGCTGCTCTTGGTCCTGGTTGCTAATCATGACAGAGAGGTTGGAAACAAGGGGGGATGTTGGGGTGCACGGCAGCTCCCTGCCTGCACCGCTGCTCCCTGGTCCCCTGGAGCCCTGTGCCAGGCCGTCCCTGGCCATCAAGACAGATATCAGTGGTGGCCGGGGGGTGGTGGCAAGCAGAAGTGATGTGGCCAAGGCCAGGCAGGCCATCGGATCCCGACACAGGAACCTGGACTCCACTCCTTGTTCGCAGCATGAGTGACTTGCGAGGGGCTGTGTTTTTCTGAGCTGAGGGTCAGGAGCAGTGTGAGGGTTACGAAGAAGTGTGTTTCCTCTGGGATGGATTATAAAGGGGTTGTGGGGGGAGAAAGAGGAAGGAGCGACAGGAAAAGATGCATCTCCCCTGGTGGGTTTCAGTGAAAAGGTTTTGTGCGCGCAACAGCGATGAACTGGAGAAGAGAGAGAATTTATCTGGAAATAATAGAAACTATTTGTTGGATTTTCTAGGCTGGGGATCTGGAGTTAATCATTATTCCGCGAAACCCTGAATGATGTTCCTCGCAGCTTTCCTCCATAGCGAGTGCTCCGGTGGGAGTGCTCCTAGCGGTGGTTTGTCAGGCACTATCAGCAGTATTGAGCCAACCTGAGCACCCGATTATTAATCCTTTTCTCCCGGTGACATGACGGCAATCGATGGCTGAACAAGCCATTGAAACTGCGGCAATCAACTGGACTCGGCTTAATCCAATGGGATCCTGGCTTGGGCTCTGGCACAAAGAGGGTCTTTTAGGAAAGCTGGAGCTTGGGCTGTGCCTGCCTGGTCGTAGTGCTGAGCATTCCACATCCACGGGAGCAGGAATCGCGTTTGAAGGAGGTTTTAAGGTGTCATAGCACCACTTATGTCACCTGCATTAATGTCCTTAATTAATGACAGCCCTCAGAGTATCCTATTGCCCCAAATGAGGGAAAAATAAGGGATTTGTGCATGTTTTTTACATACAAAGGATCCCACGACGTGCCCACACGTGAAAACGCGTGTGTGTGCGTGCGCATGTAGGGGCTTGTTTGTGGTGTGGGATTTAAACATTGGAAGAGGTTTTTCCCCTCCTGCCTGTCGAGGGGGTGGGGATATGGGGGGCTCTGGGGGGGGCAGTGCCATCTGCTGGTAAATCCACAGGGTCCTCACAGGGGGATTTCCAACCCATGAGTGGAACTGGTGTTTTCCCGTGGGTTGGTGTGTGGGTCTGCTCCCACCTCTGCTGGATCCCCCACCCTGGAGGGTTTGCTGAGTCTGGAAAGAGCGCTTGGGGGCAGGAGGATCCTTAGGGAAACAGGAATAGAGGAAGAAATGAAGCAAAAGGTTTTTCCATCCCTTCCGCTCTTGCTGGGTGTCAGGGAGGGGAGCTCATCCTGGCTGGGTGATGCCCACCAGTCCCTGGGGCTGTTGGCTCCCATGTTGAGGGCATCTCCACGGTTCTGCTGGGAGTGCAACGAAGCAGGAATGTGGGGAGTCAGGGCAGGTTTTAGCCTCATGCACGGGCTCGATCCTCAAGTGAACCCTTAGGTACCCCCACTTCTTGACGTGGTGGTCATGCTGTGGCCGTTGCCTTTGCTGAACTCACCTACAGCATGAAAAAATGATCTGAGAGGTGCCAACCCTGCTCAGGTTCATGGTGCGGTGGAGCCAGAAGTGCGGAAGGAAAGGCAGGGAGGGCCCATGGTTCAGGATCATCTGGGAGCCTCTGTGCCAGCTTGACCCTACGGAATCACCGTGGTGTTGCAAACTGGCTCCCGTGCCCCATCCTGTGATGTTGGGGTCAGAGAGTGGGGTTGGCTCTCAGCGGCTGGGTCTCAGCCCCACGTTGCTGAGGGATGTGCAGAGAGATGGGAGATGCCTTGGAGATCCATGGCCCTTGCTCCCAGGGCACTGTCCTGCCATGTCTTCCGGGGCTTTACGGACGCACCCAAAGCACTCAGCCATGCTGGAGACAGCCCTGAATGGTTGGTGACCACTCATGGTCCCTCCCCGGTGCCCACCCAGTCATGGGGCTGAGCCCACCGAGCCTGGCCGGTGTCCATCCCATCCCCAGCATCCTCTCCTGCCAGGTGGGTCGGCCCATTTTGGGGAGCGCGAGGGCGGCTGCCGCGCTGTCAGCCCCAGCGAATGCTTACTAATAAGGTTGGCCATTAAGGTGGGTCGGTGATGGATGGGCTGCGTTGCCGTGCCCCAGCCCGGCGTGTGCTGAGACACTCCCTGACCAGCAGCTGCTGTACTGGCTGCCTTGTTAAGGGTCTCTCGCGGTGACATCAGCTATACATCAACCTGGCTGATGCCTTTGATTATTTGGACAGCTCTTGGCATGATGAATCGTTGGGATTGATCTGTCTTTTCTTCGCGTTCGCTCCTTGCCCCGTCTCCCCCAACCCTCTCTGCTCTTCAACCACAAATCCTTTAAAGGTTACCACCTTCTAGGATGTCCCGCTTAGACAACTCTGGCGTGTAAAACGCGGCGCTGGGGAACCTGTAGGCTGTGATATCATTTCTCAGAGAAAAAGAGAAACCGAGTGGGATGGCAGGGAAGGGCAGGTAGCTCCGAGCTGGCCCTGGGGACAGGTGACAGCCGGGGGGGGGGACGACGACACAGCTCGGTCACGGCATCGCTGTCTTGGTGATCCACTTTACACGACTGCTTCAAAAAGGATCAAGAAACCAGCGTGTCTCTACTGACCCCGGTGCTTCTGGCAGCCCCAGGGAGGCTGCAGCACAAAGTGCTTTCTGGGAACATTTCTGCTCCTCCGCTCGGTGGTAATTACCCCTTGCAGCTTTCGGTAATCGCTACAGGTCGGCTCATGGCTCGTCGGGATGCCGCGATGGTGCACCTGATGATGGGGGGGTGAGTGGCTACCGTCCTGCATCTCCCTGTGACGTCCTCTCATGGGCTGTGGGCTGGGTCCCAGGGAGGACTTGTGCCCCCAGCATCCCTGGCTGATTCCAAACCCTCCCTCCCAAGGACTCAGCAAGACACCACCCCTGTGGCCCTGTCAGTGGTGTAAACAGAGCCGAGTAGAGCCTCCTAGGTGTCCCTCTGATGGACGAGTCCCACAGCATGGTTTGGACTGTCCTTTAAAAGAGGAAATGCCTGTGCCCGAGGAGGCAGAGATGCTGATTTGAATTCTTGACTCCATTCTACGAGCTTTTGGCCTTGTTTTCTGTTGAATTTTGTTCTACACCCATGGGCTTTGTTCCAGCTGTGTTCTCCAGGGCAATCCTGTAGCAGACAGCTTCCAAAACCTGTTTTGCTCATTCATTGAGTTATGCTCTGGTGAGCTCCCTTGCCCTGCCTCGGTTACTAAAGCGTGGTGACCACACTGCGGGTGCTGCCTGAATGCATCACGCAGGCTCCACCAGCCAAGACTGGAGGAATCTGTGTCCCTCCATCAGCAACCCCCCATAGCGTGTTGCTCCTGGGATCCCATCCCTGGTGTTCTGGCAGTCCTGTGGCCAACGGTGCATGTTGTAAGGCTGAAGCACCCCTTAGCTGGGAGCGCCTTTGACTGCGGGCTCTGTTGGAGAGCTGCTGGGTACCAGCATCCTCTGCAGGATGCAGGGTGGGGCTCGGAGGTGCTGGGTACCAGCATCCTCTGCAGGATGCAGGGTGGGGCTCGGAGGTGCTGGGTACCAGCATCCTCTGCAGGATGCAGGGTGGGGCTCAGAGGTGCTGGGTACCAGCATCCTCTGCAGGATGCAGGGTGGGGCTCGGAGGTGCTGGGTACCAGCATCCTCTGCAGGACATCTGGTGGGGCTCAGAGCTGTTGTAGAGCGAAGCCCAGGGCCTCCTTCTCAGTTCATCTCCCCTGCCTATTGCTCCAGGACTTCACTTGGCAGCGCTGGAGCCTGGGGCTGCGCGGAGCCCGGCTGTTTACCCTGCTCGATGCTGGGAACCGGTTCCCTGGGTGCCCGTGGCCTGAGCGGCAGCCAGCCCGCGCTGTCTCTTTGCATCGCTTTGAACTCTTATCTGTGGCGTCTCCTGATTTCCACTGGAGCAGATGGTGGAGCCCCATGCGGGTCCTGATAACCTTTCTCTTGTTCATTAAGGGCCCACTTAGTGCTCTGTGGGACTGGAGCGAGACAGTCTGGAAGAGAGAAGCAGCACAGGGCTTTTAGCCTGGGTAATGCAAAACGGCATCAATAACCTTCCAAATGCAAACCCAGAACTTAAAGACAAACCTGGCGCTCCCCAAGCTGCCCCCGAAGAGAGGAAAACCTGCAAGGTTACGATAGAACTTCTTGTGCTTGGGGAGGGTGGGTTTGCTCAGCTGTGTTCTTTACAGCACCGTGTGTGTATGGGCAGATGAACTCTTTGGGACAAGGACCACGTGCTGGGGGTGGTGGCTGAGAGGACCTTTCCCGGATCCCAGCTGCTGGTGATGCTTTGGGCAGATAATGACGTGCTGGTGGCAGCGACGTGCTATGGAAAGCCAGCAGAGAGCCTGGGACGGGAGCTGGGATGGGCTGCAGGGCTTCCACGAGGGTGGTGGAGAAGCACGAGCCCTCAAGTTCAGCATTTTAGTCGCGGGACGCAAGTCAACGTTGGCTTGAGCACCTGTGCTTGGACATGGGCTCCTGAGGACTCTGGGGGTCTCCAGAGCTGGTTGGGATCTCTGGGGCTCCCAACAAACCCACCTGAGGGCTGGGGGGAGCCAGGACTTCCATATCCCCTCCCCTGAAGGGACTGGTTCTCATTTTCAGCCCAAAGGGAGTTGAGCCAGAGGCAGAGAGGAGGGAAACACCCCTTAAAAATTGTCTAGGTAATGGAAACAACCTTAAACTATCATATTTCAAGCATAACGCCATAATAAAAGTAACAGGATAATGATTTTTTTCAGTCCAGATATTAGAGGCCCAGATATTGATTGGTTGTTTCCCTTGTCGTTCTCGCCTCTGATGGAACTGCATTTTTTGACAGAGAGTGCAATAAAATGTACAGTTTCCAATTTGAGAGCCCTATAAATGTCATCTCTACATGCACGGTTACAAATTCTTCACGATGCTCCTCTCCCTCCCCTCAACACCAAGAGGGTCCTCGGGGATGGAGGAACACACACCGTCTCCCTTCCTGGAGGAGAAAGTTGATGGTGAACCCATCCCAACCCAGTTGTGCCCCGTAAAGAGGGAAAGATGCTTCATTCCCGTGGGAGAGCTCTCTTGGGGACAGAAGGACCAAGGTTGCACAGTTAAAATATCTCCTATTTTCAGATTTAGACATTCTGGGGCAAATTCTCAAGCTTGCTGCAGCCCCTGCTTGGTTGGACTTGAGCTCTCTGGCCCCATTGGCTGGAATTCTATTTTTAATATTCTTTCCTATGAGAACCTGGTACCATTTGGGCAAAAGGTCTGAAGGAAAGCTGCAAATTTACAGGGATGTCAAGGGAGAAATGCAGGGTGGTGGGATCTGAACTTCCGTGAAGTGGCGTGTGAGCCCTTGTTGCTCTGTGCTTGGATTTCTGGGGGTTGGGGTTGTTTAAAACCCCCATCGTCTGCCCCGTCTGGGTTTCCTCCTCGGTTTGGAAAGCCAGGATTTTCAAAGGAGGCTAAAAAAGTGAGAGATAAGATATCTCCTGTGGAGATAAGCCCCTTGCATCTTACCTCATAGGTTGTAGGAGGATACAGCCTACATCCTCAGGGAGTGCAGGGACAGGAGGGGGAACGGTTTTGAGCTGCAAGAGGGGAGACTGAGATGAGATCTTGGGAAGAAATGTTTTGCTGTGAGGGTGGGGAGGCCCTGGCCCAGGGTGCCCAGAGCAGTGGTGGCTGCCCCATCCCTGGAGGTGTTCCAGGCCAGGTTGGATGGGGCTTGGAGCCCCCTGACCCAGTGGGAGGGGTCCCTGCCCATGGCAGGGGGTGGCACTGGGTGGGCTTTGAGGCCCCTTCCAACCCCAACCATTCCATAATTCCATGATTCTATGAAATTCTTTGCTGTGAGGGTGAGGAAGCACTGGAGTTGGTTGCCAAGAGAGGTGGGAGGTGTCCCTTGCCTGGAAACATCCAAGGCCAGGTTGGATGGGGCTTGGAGCCCCCTGACCCAGTGGGAGGGGTCCCTGCCCATGGCAGGGGGTGGCACTGGGTGGGCTTTGAGGTCCCTTCTGACCCAAGACAATCTGTGATTCTATAAATTTTAGGGTCAGAAAGGCTCCGCACGCCCCGGAGATGGGGAGAAGAGGGAGCGATGCGGCATAGCTGGGTCAGGGCGGGTGAGGGGCTGTCAGAGCAGGTCCTGGTGGGGAAGGATGGACTGGAACCACTGTGTTCTGCCCAAAAGGCTGTTACTTGTGGTTTTCTACTTTATTTTTAAATCACTGAACAAATTCAGGGCTGGAAAAGGGGATGGGCTGCAGGTGCCTCAAGTGAAGTGACCAAAAGCGGAGGAAGGCGGAGCGGCCTGATGACTGCGCTGTTCCTCCACTGCAAAAATAACAATAATCAGTTTTAAATAAATCTCTTTTCCACAAAGAGACATGAAACCACCAGCACCATCCCCAAGGTGCAGGGGGGTACCCGGGCCAGGTAATGAGGGCAGTCACTTTCCATGAGATACGCTCGCGCTGTGACCTTCCGTTAGGTTTAATGCAACCTTTTTATTTATTTCCAATAACTCTCCAATCAGTCAGCACTCTGCCAGGTTTCCTCTAACCTCAGATCACAGGCTCATAACCGGTTTTGGGGCTTTTATTGGTCTCCAAGGTAGCCAGAGCCATTAAGCTCAGTCTTTTGATTTGATGAGAGACGTTTCAAGGGTCTCAGTGTCTCTCTCACCTTTGCCTAAACATTGCAGCCCTGGCTCTATGTTGAGAATTGGGATTGCAGAGCCCAGCCCTGCCAGTCCTCATCGCTCCCTCTGCCAGGCAGGAATTTTAAGGCTTTATATGAAAGGAGTGCAGAACTGGCACCGAAATTTTCCTTTTTCTCCTCACTGTCGTAGAGCAGGTTCCGTGCGGTTAGTGCCAAATCCCTACCAGGAGCCATTAGCCCTGGGGTGCCGGGGGTTGGGTGGAAGGCTGAAACATGGAATCCTGGAATGGTTTGGGTTGGAAGGGACCTCAAAGCCCACCCAGTGCCACCCCCTGCCATGGGCAAGGACCCCTCCCACTGCATCAGGGGGCTCCAAGCCCCATCCAACCTGGCCTGGAACACCTCCAGGGATGGGGCAACCAGGGCTTCTCTGGGCAGAATGTCACCCCTGGGTCCTGAGCCCCCAAGCCAGCCTGGATTTGCAGCCAAGGACACATCTGATTAACCACATTTAGAGCTTTTTATAATAAACTTCTGGTCTATAGCATCCTGGATTTATCACTCAGTGGGTATCTGAGATGTAATAAGCAGCAGCTTCTTTTTTTGTACCTGGCATTCTTTATACAGCCCTGTCACTTCCTTATATTTCCAGAGGTGGGATACAGCCAACCCGATCAATACTTTATTTTATCTCCTTTTACCAATAATTTTTTTAATCACAGTGTGTTTCTCTCAACCCCCACCTTCGGATAAATAATTACAGCGAAGCAGTGCCGCGTTCAGCACTTTTTAGCAAAGTCTGCTGGGGAAAAGCGATGAAGTCAGGAGAAGGGAAGGGCCGGAGCGCGCTGGGCTGTCCCTGCGCCTTGGCATCCCCAGCGTGAGCAGCAATGGGGCCATGAAGGCACAGCTACTCCAAAAGCTGCAGCAAAGTGTGCTGTTACCAATCATCTGGGATTATCAGACCCCCCTTAGCCCTGGTGCGATGGGGCTGCCCCCCCTGCCAGCACCCCCTCAGCCCTCCTGTATCCCCCAGATTGGGCTGGGGGTGGGTGGAAAGGGTGTGGGAGGAGGAGAGGCTGGGAGAGGTCTCACCTCTCCTGGCCAGTCTGACCTTGTAGGACACCAGACTGGGAGCTGGGAAAGCCCAGTTTTACCCCCAGGTCTTGTTTTAGTGCTTCTTTGACTCTGCCCAAGGATTTTTCCTCACCAGTCCCCTCCTCTCCAGGCTTTTTAGGATAAAAAGCTCCAGGCTTCGGACTAAAGGCTGGAGCAGCTTCTGTCCAAGGACAGACTGGGAGAGTTGGGGTTTGGCTGGAGAAGAGAAGGTTCTGGGGACACCTTAGAGCAGCTCCCAGGACTGAAAGGGGCTCCAGGAAAGCTGGGGAGGGGCTCTGGATCAGGGAGGGCAGGGATGGGATTAGAGGGAATGATTTTCAGCTGCAAGAGGGGAGATTGAGATGAGATCTTGGGGAGAAATGTTTTGCTGTGAGGATGGGGAGGCCCTGGCCCAGGGTGCCCAGAGCAGTGGTGGCTGCCCCATCCCTGGAGGTGTTCCAGGCCAGGTTGGATGGGGCTTGGAGCCCCCTGACCCAGTGGGAGGGGTCCCTGCCCATGGCAGGGGGTGGCACTGGATGGGCTTTGAGGTCCCTTCCAGCCCAACCCACTCCAGGATTCTGTGATTTGTGGTGATGCAAGAGCCCCCCCATCTTCCTGCCTGCTTTGTGCTCCCGGGCATCACCCACAGCAGAGGGGGCACCCCAGGACTGGGGCTCCCCGGGGACGGAGTGCCGGGGTGCCCGCTTAGGGGTGGGATCAGCACAGCCCCTCTTTGGGGAGGTCAAACCAGGGTGGAGGGGTCCCACCTCGCTGCTCTCCCCGCGCTGCTGGACCGCGCTGCTCTCGGCTCTGCCTTCAATCCTGAGCTTCTGCTGCTTCCTTGTGGCGAAGCCCCGGAACGACACGGTCCTTCCCCTCCTCCCTCGCCCTCAGCCCCTTTCCCCCCCACCCCAGCCCTGCCCGGGCACGGAGGCCCCAACCCTGGGGACCCCCCCTCGACCTCAGCATCCCCTGGGTACCAGGTCCGGGGGGGGGGGGCTGCATCCCTGCCTCCAGACCGGGCTCCCCCCGCCCCGCAGCCGCAGGAGAGCGGCTCTTCACCCCTGGCCATCGCTGTGCTGACCTTTGCCGGGCCCTTTATAAGTCAAAGTGGGATTTCTGTCTGGGAACCCTTCCCGGAGACCGTAAATATGCCAGAGGAGCCGAGGGAAGCACTTGATTTCAGTCGTATGTGTTTTTAAAGACCCGAAATGTAACCCTGGTGTCAAGACGGGAATTCACGGGATATTTATGGTGTAAAGGGGTTTTTTCTCCCTTCATTTTCTCCCTAATTTTAGCGCTGTTGTTGCTCAGGATGAAACATGGGCTTCCCCAGCCCCTCTGTCTGACCCCCGCTGTCATAAAAAAACCCTCTCTGCCCCCCAAAAATTGGAGTTTTGCCCTGGACTGCCCAGCACAGCAGCAGCCTTGGGGCTGGCACATGGCTCCTTCCCTGCGGAGACCCCGCGGTGGGGACAGGGAGAAAGGGGGGCCAGGCAGGAGGAGTCCCGCTGGGGTCCGAGGTCCAGGGTCCCACCCTGGGCACAGGGGAGGGTTTTTTTCACGTCTCAGCAGTGCTGATCCTGTTTATACATCTCTGGGCGATGCTTCATCCCCCGCTGTGACACCTCTGGTTCACATTGGGCTCATGAACCACCCTGACCCTCCGATCCGTTCCCTCTCCTGGAGGGGGAAGAGGATGGCACTGGCAAGGGCATCCCATGGGCATCGTCTCCCATGGGAGCGTGATGCTGGTGGCTCCAGGCTGGGTGCCTGGTGTCAGCGCTGGGCTCTTCTCCATGGCGAGACTGGGCATCCCAACGCAGCCGGGAGGGATGGGGAGCAGGAGACCCCTCGCCGCCCTCCTCCGCTTGCTCGCTCCGGGGCTGCAGGGTGAAAGCTGAAAGTTGAAGAGTACAAAACCATCAACCCCTGGCTCTCAGCTTGTGATGGGAAATGAAAATATTTGGATAAGCCGTGATACGGAGCTGCTGCTATTTACAAACCTTGATCCTGCGGCCCGCACATCAAAAGGCTTTCTTTTATAAAGCGCTCTCGGCTCTCCCGGCTCCGTTTTCAGGCTGTCAAGGGCATTATTTGATGTTCCTCTTTTGTTTGTTTACATTAATTAAGATGGGCAAATCCATCACTGTGACTTTCTCCCTCCGTGGCGGCGGGGCGAGCGCGGCCGGGGCACACGCCTGCTGCAGGTGTTGGGCGGCTTTGGCTGGGCGGGTGATAAAACACCCATTTGTTCTTCAGGTCGTGTGGACAGACTGACACTTTCCTGATAAAAGCCCCCCCCTACTCCTGCCCCGACACCCACCCCGCCCCACGGTGACAAATGATTTTCTTATCTGGAACAAGGAAAAGCAGTGGCCAAGTTTCATCTCGGCTTCCCGCCCGGATGCTCGGGGCAGTGGGGTGATGCCGCCGCGCTTGGCTCTGCCAACGTGCTGGGATGGTTTGGAGGCTTTAAGGAGAGCACGATACTGGCTCAGCACAGAGCCCTGTGTGCCATCCCTGATGTAAAGTGCAAGGAACAGGGAATTTTCTCCCTGTTTTGCAAAGAATTGGTCCATGTTTGTTGCCTCCAGGATCCCCATCACCTGGTGGCATGGCCAGCAGCTCTGCCTTGCCAAGCAGGACTTGCCACATCGCTGCTGCAGGGTTGTGCCCTGGGGAATTGCTTTGGGATCACCGGTGCCCTAAATGGGAAAATAAGGGAAGCCCAAGACCGACCCCAGCGCTTGGCACAGTCTTGTAAGGGGAAGTCTGCGCAGCACTGATGTTCCTGCTGCTCCCTGTGGGCTCCCAGCCCTCGTGGCTCAGCCTGGGTGCTGGTTTGGGGGTTCCTGGCCTCCCCAGTGGGTGCCCCAGCTGTGTGGGACAGGGTGGAGGGGCTGGAGGATGGAGCCAGGCTCACCACGGCACAGAACAACTCACACCATCACTGGGGTGGGCAAAGTGGCATAGAAATTCAGTCAGATGAGTCGGCGGATGAGACGCAGCGTGGTCTGATGAGTTTTGCATGGAGTGATGGTCCCTTTCCCGTGAATTCCCTCATATCCTGCAGAAAGTTGTCTGAACTCATCGAGCGGAGGCTGCGCGGGGCTGTGGCACCTCCTGGTCCCCAGCTGGTGATGCCCAGCGCCCATAGCAGCAGGCACCCTTGCCCTTCCCACATCACCCTTGCAGCTCAGTGCTCCCTAAGATCTTGTCCCACCTTTAGCGTCCCCCGGCTGTCTCTCTTCACTGCACATCCTTAATGTTTTCATTAAGCAAGCCCGTTTTCTATAAATGGGTTTTCAGGGGTGGACCTCGCTGGTGCTTGGATTTTAGGCAAGGGACTGGGGAGCACGGAGCCGTTCCAAGAGGAAGCAGCTTGCTCTTTTTTTTGCTGGCTTGTTTTTCTTTTTGAAGGAGGTAACTGGCACTTCATTTATCTGTGGGTTTGTTATGACTCTGGGCTAACAGATACCACGCTTAGCAAACTCTCACTCTTCACTAATGGAAGATCCTTTAATCTAATTGCCCCCTATCACCCAACACCGGAGCCTCCAGCATCCTCCTCCCACCAGAGCGCTCCTCCTTTACCGGAGGGAGCCAAGGCTTGCGGAGACGCTTCCCCATTGCCCCCTTCCCGCGTGGCTCCGTGCCCAGCCAAGCCGGGACCGCGGGAGATGGGAGCCTGGGAGGACTCACAGACACCAGATTCACTCGTGTCAGCCTCACCTCGGGGTGCCAGACCCCGGAAAGAGTTGGGAAGCAGGAAATGCAAAGGGAAGATTAAACTAGAGCAGTTGGGAGGTGGAAGTTGCTGGAATAACATGGGCTGGGAAAAATGAGGTGTGAAATCCCGGGCTGCGCCGGCTGCGGTGAGTCCTGGCTCTGTGCTGGTCCAGCGCTCGCAGCTCGGGGAGGGCGAAGGAAGTTGATGCTCAAAAATTGAGATAGAAAGCCCCAGACTTGTTGATTGCCAAAGCTTTAAGCGAGTCCCTGCACCCAGGAGCATCCCCTTCGTCCCATAGGAGTCCCAAAACTTCTGAAAGCAGCTGAGTTCCCATTCTCATGCAGAGCCCAAACCTGGAAGGCTGAGCAAGGCAACCTCTGGTTTTGACCTCTTCTAAAAAGAGGAGATGAGATCTGGGAGGATGAGCTCTGCCAGCTGGAAGGATGTGATAACCAGGAAGCTTAAACCCTATCCCATCCCTACTGATGCTGATTCCTTTGTTAAATAAATCAGCTTTCAATTGAATAGGATATCATTTTTCCCCCCTCATATATCCATCACATTAAAAGTAAATTTATTTTACCAGTAAAATCCAAAACACCGCAATCGTGTATTTTTATTTGAATTTCAGTCTCGGGCCATAGAATGTTGAACATTCGCTGTGAATAAAAGTTAATAATCACTTCCTAAAACCCACATCTTTCACTGTTTTGTGACATAATACAAAATTTAAGTACCCAAATAAATGTTTGTTAAGCCACATAATGACTGAAATATTTTTGCATGGAATTAGTGACAAGAAATGTGAAATTTACCATAAAAGCAAACTTTATCAACCTGTTTGAATGGCTCCAAGCTTTCCTTAGGAAAGTGAATAAAGAGTACAAACTCAAAACACCATTAAAATGGATTATTTCAGTCAAGATGACTTGCTCGGTGATTTAAATCATCATGAAAATCGACAATTTGAATCACTTTGAATTAAATCAACCCGACCAGGGCTCGGGTTCCTCCGCTTTTGCCAGGACCACCACAACCCAGAAAGTTTCTTTCATCGCTTGGGCTCCTGCCTGCGAGTGCCCGAGGCTTTAAAAGGAAACAGCTTTGTCCCAGGGATCCTCTAATGAGCTCCAGACGCTCCCTGTGCCCTGGTTCCGTCTCCTCCTGGAGCTGCACCAGGAACATCGAAGTTGAGTTAAGTCTTGGGAGTGGGGACTTGGGGGCAGGAATGATTCCCATCATCTGCCTCCATCTACGCAACCCGGGCACTCTTTGTACTCAATGGGGAGAAAGTGGAGGCTTTTCAGCCTGGAAAAGAGAAGGCTCTGGGGGGACCTCCCAGTACTGAAACACCTGCAGGGATGGAGCATCCATGACTTCTCTTGCCAACCTGTGCCAGGGCTTCCCCACCCTCACAGGAAAACATTTCTCCCTAAGATCTCATCTAATTCTCCCCTCTTTCAGCTCAAAACAATTCCCCCTTGTCCCATTGCAACAAGCCCTGCTAAAAAGTCTGTCCTCGTCGTCTCTCCTGGCTGGTGGTGGCTCCTGAAGGTGCTCCTGTCCCCATCTCCTCCTGGTTGCACTCCCATCATCTGAAGCGTTTGGTGCCTCCTTGCAAGGGGGGTCCTGATCTGCTCAGACCTGGGGGAACGCGTCAGAGGTCCCCACCAGATCTGCACAGAATGGAACTGGAGCGGGAGAGCCCCATGGAACTGGGGACACCCCAAGGTTTCAGGCCCAGGAGAAGGAGCCGTCGGTGCCGGCTCACATTTCCTTGAGGGTTTGCTGCTGGGTTTGTTTTTTTTTTTTCTAAACAATCTATCTGTATCCAGATTGGCAGCTGCTGCCGCGCATTCATTTTGTAGGAAGGCATCCCTAAATGGGAAGAGAATAATTTATACTGACATAAAGCACCTTTATTTGGATATAACCATCTACATTAAGGAGGCTGGATTGCTCTCGCCGTATCAGTGTGGTGTAGTTGAAGCTCTATTGCTCGTATATAAGCTGTTCCTGGCTCTACTCCTGATTTATTTGACGTGCGGAGCTGGGCTGGGTGTGTCTGGATTCATGGTGTGTTGATATCAGAAAATCAACGTTTCTTTCGTAATCCAAGGTATGTGATGTAAATCAAAAGGGCTCCAGGGAAGGCAAGGGCTTTTTATCAGTGTAAAGTGAGAGGAGAAGTGAGCCCAAGGGGGGGATTTACCAGAGAACGTGCCTTTTATCATTTTACGACCTGTTGATTTTACTTTTCTAACAATTACTCAGAAGTAGGAAAAAATAGACCTGGGCTTGGATGAAAGGGAAGTGGGAGACCCAGGCTGCTCGTTTGAAATGCAAGGGTTTAATAACTACGGGAAGGGCGGCTTCCTCCCACCCGCTGCCCCGAGCCCTGGCAAGGACCTTCGTTATCGTTGCAGGAGTTGCGCGGATGAGATAGCGATTTCCAGTATCAAAGTTGGACCTTTAAACCGTGCCAGGGAGCTCAGGAATTTGGTTTGCCTTTGGTTTATTTGGACGCAGTCCTGACCCGCAGCCATCGTAGACGGTGTTTGCTGGGGGGGCTGTGCCAGTGGGGCCACCGTGGTGCTTCCCATGCACATGGGGCCATCACAGTTCTTCCCATGACCCACGGACATCACCGGGGTGGTGAGGAGATGCAAGAGGAACTTTTGCCAAGGAACCGATCACCGAGGTGCCTCAACCGGCTTTTGAGATGAGCCAAACCAGTGGCTAAATTGCAAATAGCAGCCAGGACTAATTACCTGCAAAATTTGTTTTTAAAGAGTGATGCTGGGTTTGAATAGTGGAATAATGATCCCTCTTAGCGCTTCAGTGGGGTCTCAGGCTTGGGAAGCGCTGTGCAAACAGCAGCTGATGATGTTCTCGGTGTCAGTGGGCAGGTAGAGGTGGGCTGCCTGCTTTCGGGAGAAATGCTGCAAAAAGCTTAGTTAAATACACCTAAAATAAACTGATCTGATTCCCCGAGACTTCTCGATGTTGATGTGAAAGCCAGACTGAAACCAGCCAACATGCTTAGACCAATGTGGTTAAGCCAACCAGCTTGTCCGGGTACCCCTGGTTGGTGCAGCCGGTTGTCCCTGGCCCCCAGCCCATCAGGGCTGGCAGGGTTGGGCGTGGATGCCCATCCTGGGCTCGGGACGGGGTTTAAGCTGCTCTGCTGCCCAGGGTGGGTGTGCAGAGCCAAACCCATGATTCAGAACTTGGTTGCCCTCAGTCCCTGCTGGCTGCCTGCTCCTGCCTCCGGAGCCTGGTGCCTGCGCCATTCGTACCCCATCTCTCTCCTAAAATCTCTCTCTGCCGTCTCCAGTGCCTGGATCTGAATGTTTGGGCAGGGAAAGGGCTTCTTACAGGCTGGCCAGTGCCTGGGGGGAATAAATCCATTTGTCATCAGGAACAGCTCCTGCCACTTTTCTTGGGGTGACCGCATTGGGCACTGAATGTTCCAGATTCAGGAGGAGGCAGCGAAATGGCTCTGCCTGCCCTGGTGTTCAGTGACTGGGGAGAAGGTGGCAGCGTCAGCGTTAGAGAAACAGAATGATCCCCCTCGAGAAGGTCCAGGATGAAGCAGCTCTGGTGCCCTCACTGTGCCCGCACATCAGCTCTGCTTCTCTGTCCTGTGCAGGTGCATCCCCAGCACCTGGGGTGGCTGCAGCTTCCAGTACCCTCTGTGAGGTCTGTGATCCTTCTTCATGCCGTGAGCTCGGCGTCTTCCCAAGGTGGTACCAGGCTGAGGAACGCCAAGAACGCTTGGCTGGTTCTATTCATACTCTGGGGTTTGCTCACTGCCCTTGTCCCCAAGCTCCTGTCTTTCTTACCCCTCATGCGAGCGGCCTCACCAACCTCTCCTTTAGGTCTCTGCTGGACTTGCACCCATTTTTGTTTGCGTGAGGCCAGGAAGGACGAGCACAGCGCGTTTGGGCTGCGGATTCTGCCATGCCCCTCCTGCTCCCCTCCCAGGTGGACGCTGGCTGCCAGCATCCGCCTTCCCCACCTCCTCCCATTCATTTTAGACACAAATTGAGGTCTCCTGGGAAAGTTGTTCTTCTCATGAAACACAGCTCTACAGTTACAGGAGAGAAATCAAGGAACAGTGAAAACCCTCAGGGAAATCATTTAATATTTCCAGCCTTCTCACATGGGTTCTTGACACTCGGGTCCACGGAGGGGAAAAACTGATTTATGCCGTCAGTCGTTAGACAATGTGGAGGTGAGGTCAGGCGCGGGCATTCCTCATCTCTTCCCCGGCGTTCAGAGATCCCTTGGGCAAGGTGGAATCAAAGCATTTCAAATGGTAGAGGTCATGAGAGTGACACTGTAAGAGGTAAAAGAGCACAGCCTCCTGCCTCCTCCAGAACGGCTGACACCTATATATCTTCATATTGCCATTGTTTCCGCTTGAAAAATTGCACGTCGTTTGTTTTACTTTTTCCTAACCCTCCTCTCTCCTTAAATCCTCTCGATTTTCCGCACTGATCTATAGGAATCGTTTGTGTCAAGGCTGACGATGATGTGGCACAGAATTTTTATAGGAATGAAAAACCTGCGCCGTGAGATGGGCTTCAGCCAACAGGTGCCTGGTCCTCCCGCAGCCTCCGTGAGACCCTGTGAACTCAAACCACGTCTTCCCTTTGGGAATTTTCCCACACTGATTTGTGGCTGTGATGAGGGGCTTGGGTTGAGCGGCTCTCGGGCACAATGCCGCGATGCTGGATGGCAGAGCGTGGCAGGGAGGTACAGCAGGACATCGGAACATGATGCGTCTTGGCCCCTTGAAGCCAGCACCCACTTGGAGCCAAAGTTGATGTCCCAGTAGTCTGAGATGCTTCTGTGGGCACTGAGAGTTTTCATTTGCTGCTTGGGTCCCTCCTTTCTGGTGTTCCCACCTCTGGCTGTTTCTCTCGTTTCCTTCATCCTCATCATTTGTTCCTGGCAGGAAGTTTCATGGATGAAAAATGTGAGGGGCCCACGGTCCTAGAGGGCACGGGAGGGCTCAGGCTTGATGGACTTGGTGTCTTCTGGGGGTGCCACAGCCTTGTGACGCCTCGGCAAAGAGGCTGGGCCCGTCCAGGCGCCTGCTGGGGAGAAAGGTCAAGAGGGATTTCTGGGGTTGGACCCAGACCACGGTGCTCACGTCTGGATGATGTCCAACCACAGCACAGGGTGGACATGACGATGGTCCAAACCTCCAGAGAAAATTCGAGATGGTGAAGTATTTCCAGTGGGAAACTTCTCGGCAGGGTGTTACTTCTGTTGGGAATTAGGAGAAATGGATGTTGCAGACCCCTCGGATCTCGGTACTCAGTCCTGTTAGCGCCACAAGTGGGTGTTTAATGAAGCCGGAGAATGGCTGAGCAGCCTTCCTTCTGACAGAAGGAGCCAGTGTTGCTTAACTGCACTCTGCATCGAGAATCACCGGCGCCTTTGCTCGGGGAGCAGCAGGGAGGAGCAGGGTTCCTGCTTGAACACACAGCAGCAGGGCTGCATCTCCTGCTGGCTCCAAGGTCCCCCCAGGTGCCACATCCCATGCCTGCTCTTCCACTCCTTTGCGTTTAACTGACAGTGGAGGGGAGGAAAAGCATCTCTAAAGCCCCCACGAACAAGAGCGAGGGGCCCTGTGTGGCTCCGGTCACCACAGGGACCATGTCTTTGCTCACAGGGCTGTGGTGGGGTCCTGGCTTGAGGGACACAGGAGAGCGGGTCCTGTTCGTGCACTGCGGGTTAAGCACATCCTCGTCAGCCGCCTTGCGATAACGAACCCGTGAGTGCAGTGAATGGATCAGATCTGCAGCTCCTGTTGAAACCAGGGCTGGTTTTATGCAAAGATGTCTGGGTTGAGGCAGTAATTAATAACTGGATGGTGGTGCCAGTTATTGCATCTCCACAGCTCCCATTCCAACCCCCCCCCAAAATCCGCTACGTGGCGAAGGGGGATGTAGAGACGGTGCCACGCCGGGACCAGCCAGCCCTGCCGTGCTCCCTCGCGCCGGCGGGGATTTCGATAAGGCTTTGGATGTCAAGCTCAGGTTTCCAAGGTGGTGGTGTAACATCAGCGAGAAGCAAATATTTGGCCAAGCGCACCCTGAGGTAGGGTGGTGTCCGGTGTAACCGCACAGCGTGCCCATATGTTATTACTTATCCATCAACCTCTTTGAGTAACGGCGTAGAGGGCCGGGGCGAGGGTTGGCTTTTGTCAAAGCATATATTTCAGCGACGTTTAAATAAACTCATCGAGCTGCACGTCTCGTGAACTTTCCTATTCCATCTGTCTGCGCCGAAGCACCCGTGGAAGGAAATGGATGAGGCCTTCAAGCCTTCGCCAGTCCCTGGAAAATGAGCCAGTCCAGTTAACAATAAATGGTGGCCGGGTGGGGCACACATGAGCGGTCTCGTGAAGAAGAAAAGAAAGTTGAGCTTAATGAAGTCCCCGCGCGTGGACAGGAAAGGACGGGTGGTTTATAACTGTTTATTGGAGTTAATGGTAATAAATTCCTCACTTGTGATGCATTAACTTTAATGTTTTCATTACGTGATGATTTAGGTTTTCCCTTTTCACGCTGTAAATCATGTTGTCCTGGTAGCACAGCAGGTCGAATGTCTGACATAATGTTATGTTTAGGGGAGAGAAATAACAGGGGAATGAGTTACATGGATTATATATTTATATATTTCCTACATTACACCTCTTTTTCTAGAGGACTTTAGAAAGGGAAGCTGGGGGACGGGCGGACAGACAGACCCATCGGTGCAGAGATCTGCAAGATGCGGCTGCGAAGGGCTGGTTTCCATAGCAACTCCCCAAATCCGCTTGGTGCTGAAGGGGTTTTTTTCCCCTCCTTCTTTGCTGAGTGCGAGCCCTTGGCTAATGAGCTGTGCAAATAGATATTGAGATTTAGTGGTTTTTATTTTGCAATTATAGACTTAGCGATTTGGAAGGAAACTTTTGGGCCAAAGGCTCTGCCTTCACTTTGAATTCTCTTTTCTTGCTTTCTTTTTCTTTTTGCTTTGGCAAAGTTTGTTGAACTTCAAGCTCGCTGTTTAATTTTCCAGACAGAACTAAAAGCACCAGTAAAAGCTGGTGGCGTTTTTTCCACCCTCTTGGGCTGAATCCCAGCCCGATCTCCAGTCAACTCTTGGCTGTCAACTGTCTCTTCTCTTGTTTGCTGATCAATCATAAACCCACAGTCATGGAAAAACAACAATGAATCCAATGCGAGGGCGGCATCTCACAAAGATCCATCTGTACAGCCCCTATTTATTAGGTTTTGGTCATTAATTGTGGTCCAACGAGGACATCGGGGCAATGCAGTTAATTAGACACCGTTCAAGCCCGGGTGAGAATTGTGGTTTTCTGGATTGACTTCCATGGATTTTGTCTTTGCTCCTGACTGTCAGCACTTGTCAAAAGCCTCTGCTCTTGTCCAGGACCAGTTCATCTTGGTTCCTGCCTTCAATACTGGTCTGTACTGGCTGCTACAAGGGACCATTTAGCAATTCCTTGCCTGTCCTCAAGAATCCTGGGCTGCATTCAAAGCACTGGGACCAGCAGGGTGAGGGAGTGGATTCTGGCCCTCTACTCTGAGAACTTACCTGTAGCCCTGCACCCACTGCCGGAGTCCTGAGGACAGGAAGGATATGGATCTGCTGGAGCGAGTCCAGGAGAGGGCAAGGAGGTGATTTGAGTGCTGGAGCATCTCCCATACGAGGACAGGCTGAGAGAGTTGGGGTTGTTCAGCCTGGAGAAGAGAAGGCTCTGGGGAGACCTCAGAGCAGCCTCCCAGTGCTGAAAGGGGCTCCAGGAAAGCTGGGGAGGGGCTCTGGATCAGGAATTGCAGGGACAGGACGAGGGGGAACGGTTTTGAGCTGAAAGAGGGGAGACTGAGATGAGATCTTGGGGAGAAATGTTTTGCTGTGAGGGTGGGGAGGCCCTGGCCCAGGGTGCCCAGAGCAGTGGTGGCTGCCCCATCCCTGGAGGTGTTCCAGGCCAGGTTGGATGGGGCTTGGAGCCCCCTGATGCAGTGGGAGGCGTCCCTGCCCATGGCAGGAGGTGGCACTGGGTGGGCTTTGAGGTCCCTTCCAGCCCAACCCATCCCAGGATTCTGTGATTCTACAAAGCTCTGGGTTTAGCTGGAGGTTTTGGATGGGCTCTTTGGGTTGGGATGCCTTGTAGCATCCAAGGGCTCCTGACCCCGAGGACAACATGTTGTGAAGCTGAACACAGGGATATTTCAGTTGATAATTTCCTCTCGATGATTTGTTGCCATTGATTTTTAACAGCCTCCTGCTTGCTGACTAGTTTTCAATCTAGGTAGTTATCCTGGGGTGGATACACCCGGAATTTTGCTTACTGGCCTCTTCTGAAAGTCAAGCTGAAGCCTGAATAAATCTTCTCTGCTGTGCTTTGCCTTTTCTTCATCTACTTTCTTATTTTCCTGCTCAAAAAATGCAATAAAATTAGCCTGGCACAAGATCCATTTCATGTGATCCATGTTGACAATTGTTTAGTTCCCCATTTTCTTTGAAACAGTTGCTCATTTCGCTCCCGTCGTTATAAATGATCCTCAGCCGTTTCCAAGGTGCTGAAAGGTTCGGCAACGTTCCCGAGGTGCGGAGGGAAGCACGTCCGAGGGGCACCGAGGGCTTGGGAGCCACCGAGGCGATGTGCTGTGACCTGGAGCAGGGGGACGAGGAGGCAGGGGCCGGAGGGACTGCGCTGATGGATGGTGGCTCGTCCACCACCATGGCCTTTCTCCTTCTGCACCATCTGGTAGGGACATCAGTTCATGCCCGTTGGTGGCTGCTTCGCGGGGCTGCAGCATCTGCTGAAAAGGTCTTGGCGAGCTGTGCCCGAGGTATCCAACCTCTATCTATTGGGACTGGGCTGTGAGGTAGATCCAGGAGCTTTGATTAAGAGGGGTTTTGGGGGAAATTGCCTGCATGGATCATGGAGCCGTTTGCTTGGAAAAGACCTTCTGAGATCATTGAGTCCCATCCTACTGTAGCGATCGTGAAAGTGGAGGTGCTTTCAAAATCCTCTTGATCTTGGAAAAAGGCAGTGGTTTCAATGTGGGAAGCATTATTCTCCCATCAGAGCCCGAAAGGCGCGTGTCTTACAAACAGCTCTTTGTTTTTCCATGTAGGAATCCATGTTTGAACGGACCCACAAATGCCGCCTGGCAGGGGTCGTTAGTGCCGTTAGCCCCACGTCCTTGGACCCGCTTGCCATGGCAGATCGTGGTGATGGGGGAGATTTCCAAAAGCCTTCAGCATTTCCCGAGTCCGTCTCGCTTTGAAGCCGTTGGGAGGGGTTGTTTGTCTCTTTCTGATTGTTTTTGTTCTCATCAGCTTCAATGGAAAAAGAGCGCGGCCACCACGGCGAGCGCTGGGAAATCACAGCCGCTTGTGCTCTGCTTTGAAATGTGTTTGGGTGTTCCCTGCAAAGTTCCCGCGAGCAGAAGCTGCTCTTGGCACATTTGAGCTTGGTGAATAAACCGGAGGGTGGGGAATTAGCTGTAACCGTCGTGCCTCCGTGCTCCATCCCTTTGAACAGTCGGTTGATGTGACAGCGTGGGCACCGACGCAGCCCCCGGGCGCGGTTGGCTGCAGCTACTGTGACATTTTGTGCAGCTGCTGTGCCTGAGTCAGAGCCCGCAGGGGCGAGCGCTGAAATCCAGAGGTCCTTGAGGACGTGGCGAGGACGGGGTGGAACGGTCACGGCGCTCGGCAACCAAACTCTTAGAAACTTTGCCCAGAAGATGCCGTGTGGTCAGCAAAGCCGGGGGCTCGGTCAGTCCTGGGTTCAGCCTGATGAAAGAGCGAAGCCTTTGGGGCTGAAAGCATAGAATCATAGAATGACCTGAGTTGGAAGGGACCCAAAAGGGTCATCGAGTCCAACTCCTGTCCCTGCATAGGGCACTCCCAGCATTCACACATCCTTCGGCAGAACCTGGGGGCGCGAATCACAGCAAAGGTTGAGATGCAATAAAGAGGGGAAAGAAAGGAGCTGGGGTCTCCTCCTGCATCCCTGGGTGTGGGTCTCTGGCTCTGGTTTTCTGCTACTCCTGTAATGCCACAGCTTTGTGTCCTCTGCAGAAAAGTGGTCTCCAGGCTCACAGCACAGAGCTATTCCCAGTGCGGCCGATGTGCAGCCCTTCCGCGGGAGCTCCAGATGGAGCGATGTGGATCAGGGATTGGAAACTCATCTGTGGGAAAGTCCTTGGGGATGAGCAGCTCCCTCGGGAGCCAAGCTTGAGGCTGCAGAGGATGGAGGAGAGGCTATGAGGGGTTTGAGGTGTTGGTGGAGTCTGGGAGGAGCCTGGGGGAGCTGGAGGGTTATGGAGCACAGGGCACGTGGCGGGGAGCAGCAGTGCCAGTACCAGCTGTCTGCTGGGCAAAGGGTGGGCTGGGGGAGATGCCAGGGTGGAAGGGACCACTGAGACCCTCTGAACACAGCCATAGCCGTGCCACACCGTGCCGGGAGCGACCAGAGAGGGCTTGTGTGTCTGGGAGAGCACAGAGGTCTCCCTCCAATGAATTTAAGACCTTTTCTTCCTCTGTTTTCATAAGTGGTGAAGGGCCATTAGTGGTTGGAACAGATGCCCGGGCGAGGGGCTGGCTTTTCCATCACTTGGAGCCCTGGAAGATGTGGTGAGCTGTGGTTTACCTGCCAGCTGTGTGGTCCTGGGGCAGAGGGGCTGCCTGGGCAAATAAACCCTCTGCCCTCAGAACCCAGAGATCTTTCTGGGTTGGGCTGCCACCTCTGCAGCTTCTGGGTGTCCATTAGGACGGTTTAAAGAAATAAAAAAAACCCAGAGCCTGTCTTTGCAGGTTAATTTGCGATTTGCTGCTAACAAAAGCCATCTGGCTTGTTGTTAGGGGCAGGCTGGGGACGTTGGTGGGGGGAGGACGAGGACGCCCCACGCAGCCCCAGCCCCGGCTGCAGAGCCCCAAGCGCCGCATCCCCTGCACTCACCCACCTCACCCAGATTTAATCTTCCCGGCTCGGCGTTAGCAGGGCTGCATTAGGGAGGCTGCGTGCAAGGCATGGATTACAGCTCCCATCTTCATGTCATAGGCTGTAAAACTTAAAATTGCCAGAGCCCCCTGCAATCGAATCAGCCCCTGCAACCCCTCTTTAATTGTATTAGTTTGTCTGAGCAGCCACCCAGTATTTAAGAAGAAGGGAGTCTCCTTTCGCTCTGATTTTCTTGCTGGGAAACTGAGGCACGGTGTCCCTTGCCGAGTTTGGGCTCCTGAAGGGGTTTTGGAGGTGATGCCACATAGGTGACAGTGAAGAGATGCCCCAGCCCTGGGGAGCTGCCAGCCCCACAGATCCTGGGACCACAAATAACCTGAAATGTGGGATCTCATGGCAAATTGATCTCAAATAGGGCGAAGCACAACTGAGAAGGCAGGAACTGTCCCGGGGGTCCTGCCTGGGAAAAATGATGGGTGAAGGGAGAAGATGCTGGGCTGGAAGAGGTTGTCGCTGGCTCCCATCGCGTCCATGCTGCTTCCCGTGCTGCTCTTTGTGGTGTCTGAAAGGTCCTTGCGCTCCCCAGATCTCTCTTGGCAACTGAGGGAAGAGCAGAAAGCGCATCCTGAGGAGGGAGGACCAGGATGGCCAAACACGTCCCTGCCTTGGCTCAAGCGACAGCAGCATCCGATTTCCACAGCCGGATTTCTTGGGGGAGCGGGGGCAGAGGGAAGCCCCATGCTGGTAATGGACTGAAAGTAAATGAAATTAAATAAGCGAAGCAGCGCTTGCAGCTCCTGCCTTCCCCCCCTGGGTAATTCAATTCGAGCGCTGGCGCTGATGGGATCTCGCCGGGGCTGCCTCCGTCACCCTGCTGGGGCCTGGATTCTTAACGTCTAAATAAAAGTTTCACTCAAGCATTTTTTATGCTCCTGCCAGCAGGATCAGCGCGCCGGCGTTGGGCGCATTAATGTAATATTCATACTCACAGGCTCTCCCCGTGTGTCCGGCAGCACCGTCCCATTTTCATAATTATGAATGTCCCATAAAATGACATTTAGATTTGCATTCAGCAAAGGGGGTGGGGCTTGGGTTCGGGAAGACAATGTGCGTTTTTGCAAATCGGATGCTCGGAGTTGCTGGAGAAAGGCCTGAGCACGTTTGTGCTGGGCAGGTTCTGGTGTGAAGTGGGATTCCTGTCCTCCAGGAACTCCAAAGGGACAATCCCGCAGCATCCCAGGCTTCCCCTAATCCGGATTACCTTGGACAGCTTTGCCCAAGCTGAGGATTTGGGCTTTGGATGATCTGATTTCCAGCCAACAGAGGAGGGAGATGTAGGGCAGCCTTTCCACCAACCCAGACTCTGAGTGTCTGTGCCTGCCGTTCACCCCGAGACCCGTTTGCGGGGGATTTAACCCGAGCCCAGAGTCTGCAGAGTACAAAACACAAACATTAAGCCGTGAATGAGGGGGGTGATGAGGGAGGTGGATTGGGCCAAGAGTTGGGTGTTAATGAGACGCACTAAGAAAACAAGAGGAGTTCTTGTGACCTGGGATTCTGGAAGTTCTTTGTGCTGAAAAGGCTGCCAAGGCTGGACCGTGGGGAGGGGTTTCGTGGCATTTATGAAGACAATCCAAGCAACGAGGATTGGGAACGGCCGGGGAGATTGTGATTGACCACGATCACCTCCAGCCACCACTCTGCATTCTCAGGCCTCTTTGGGGCTGAAATCGCTGTGAGGGGTTGTGTGAATGGGAAATCCCAAGGCTTTGCTTTGCTCTCTGTAGGGTTGGAGGAGGTCGCGCCAAAGCCTATTCAAGACACGGGGAGCATTTTGAAGCAAGGATATCTGGAGAAGAGGTCTCGAGGTAAGGCCTGACATAAGAAAAGGTTTGAGGATGTCACCTCAGAATTACCAAGAATGCAAATGTTCAGAAGAACAAAGAGGAAAACCCATCTTTTCTGCAGGTGCAGGTAGAACCTGGCTGGCTTTCCTTGGGCTTCGCACACAGGGAGGGCACAGCCTTTATTTATTCCCTTTTGCCGATCACCAAACTGCACAAAGATTAAAACCCAGAAATCTGATTAAGCAGCAGCCCAGTCCTCTAAGGCAAGATGTGCCCTTCTAACGAGCATTACCTAATGAGGATAAAACCCCGGTGAAGACAAGGCAGTCCGTAGCATCCCGCACATTAGCAAGTTGAGATAAGGACTGTGAGTCAGCCGCAGGCAGGTTTATCTCGATTTCACTGACTCTTGTGAAAGCTGCAAATTATTTCCTCATCACTCAGATTTTATCTTGATTTATTTTCTGTATGACAGGGGGAAGGAGGCATGAACAGCCCTGTTTTCTCATGGCCATCAGCAGAGCTGTGTAACTGACCCTGTGCACGTCTTAGCTTGCTCCAACTACAAACATTTGCTTAAACCTCAGTTAGGGAGGTTTAGCCCAAAGCTCTGTTCCCTCCCCATTACAGGACTAAGGGTCAGAGCAGTTCAGCTCGGCTCAGCCCTGCTGGAGAGCTGGGGAATGTTTGCAGGGGCTCCAGCCAGGTGGGGCAGTTGGAAGAAACCTCACATTGCTGAGGTTTTGTACCTAAATTCGCTTGCTTGAATTTTATGCCATAAATCTGCAGGATTTTGATGGGAAAAAATATTTTTCCCCTAAATATTGCACTGAAAGAACAGAGATTGATGGGTTTTTTGCTCTTTTGCTGTCCTTTCCTTTCTAGAGCACAGCTTCTTCGGGTCAGAGTGGCAGAAGCGGTGGTGCGTCCTCACCAGAAGGACCTTTTATTACTACGCCAATGAGAAAAGTAAGTGGGGAGGTGCCTGGCTCCAGTCCCCAGACTGTGGGTGGTGGCTGGGGGCACGAACAGGGCTGGAAAAGAGACTGGGAGAGCCCTTGCTGAAGGACAGGCCAATATCCCACAAAAGAAAAGCGTGGAGAGGCTGTAACTCCCTACCAAGGCACAAACCCCCGGTGCTCCTGGACAGGCAGATCTCAGCTGGCTTTTGTTTCCTTGTTTTGTTTATATTTTTGCCCCAAACACCTTTATAGGTGTGGAACAAGACAATAGGAGGAGAGCTGTGTGTAAATCAAATGCGGTACCGAGTTTTCCATTAGCCATCAGCTGGGCTCCAACCCCCTAAGTGACTGTATATAATCCACGTGTCAGTGTATATAAATATTTTGCAGTCATGCTCCATCAGGTGCACATAAACAGACAGCTAATATCTCCAGCAGAGTTGGGCATGATTAGATACACGGCCTTCCTCTGTTCCACCCATCCAGAAACACGGCATGCCAACGGCTTACGGAACGGACGTGCACATCCTTGGTTTACAATGACCAGTCTGCAGTTAGGACAGGATTGACCTCTGGTGGGTTGTGGGGATGAAGCTGAGTCTTTGTCCTTCTTCCGTGTCTTTTTTCTGAGGTTCTTGAGCACTTTTGGTTTCCAAACGAGCTGCCCAGCTCCTCTTACCCTGGCAGGACACGTGCAGGGGCATGAGCTGCTTGGACTTTCCTAGCAGAGGTGCATGGATTGATGTTTGATTGTTGGGTTGGTAGCCAGGGGCTGATATTTGGCTGTTGGGTTTATAACCAAGGGTTGATATTTGGTTGTTGGGTTGATAGACAAGGGTTGATGTTTGATTGTTGGGTTTATAACCAAGGGTTGATATTTGGTTGTTGGGTTGATAAGCCAAGGGTTGATATTTGGCTGTTGGGTTTATAACCAAGGGCTGATATTTGGTTATTGAGTGATAGCCAAGGGTTGGTACTCGGTTATTTCTGGGGTGGATGAGAAGTAGTTGTCTTCCAAATGGTTCCCAGAAGGCAAGAGAGTAAAGCAAACGTGTTGCTGATGGGCTGAAACTCTTATCTAGGCTTGACCTCGCCTCTGGGAGGTTTTTAGGGATCTGCAAATCAAAAAAAAAGTGGTTAAGAGCAGCTGCCTGAATCGCATCCCACACTTCCTCGAGAAGATTCATAAGCAAATAACGAGCTGGGATAACGAAAGATGCTGCAGCTGACTGCAGCAAAGTTCCCTCTCTGACACCAGCCATGCGCGTGCATCGGCAAGATCCGTTGGCCAATTCCCAAAGGCCCCATTAAGTCGTGTTCCTGTGCACCAGCCCGTTAATCCCTTACCAGCAGAATAATCTTTGGTCTTGTATTTCTCCGAGCCCACAGTGGTCTCTGCTTCATTACAGCCAGCTCCTCTCACGCAGCCGTCTGACCGTGGCAGCCTTCCGCTGGCTGCTCGCAGGCTCCTGAGGCTCAAAAGGGCATCCTCTTTCCTGTGTCTTTATGAAGATGTTGTAATATTCCCTTTGGATCTCCTGGCGGTGGATGTGCTTCCACTGAAGGGGTTTTGGCCATTGCCCATGGACAATGGGGTGCCGCTCTTTCCCCGTGTGGGCAGCAGACGTCTGCGCCACCCAGCAGGTCTGTGAGCTTGATAAAAAGGTGCAAACTCCAGATTTTGCGTATTTCTCTTCTTCCAGGCAAGCAACCTAAAGGAACCTTCTCCATTGAGAACTACAGCGCCCAGCTGGCTTTCCATCTCCGCAAAGACTCTCGGAAAAGATGCTGTTTCGAGTTAATCTGCCCTGGCAAACGCACCTACGAGGTAGGAATTGGGTGAAGAAATGGACCTTCCCTGCTGGTTTGAGCACTAGGCTTGAAAACACACAATCCAGGGTGTGGGGGTAGAGGTGCAGGTTGGACCTGCAGGACCAGCAAGGCTGGGAATCTCCAACCCCCCCAGCAAAACAACCCAAAAGGCACCGCAGAAGGTGCTGATGCTTCTCCTCCTTGGCAGGTCTTCTCAGCATGGACCTTCCCATGGCTCAAGAGTGATCTCTTTGTACTTGTGGTGCACAAAGGTTGAGGGAGAAGTGTTAGAGGATGGGGTTTTAAAAGCCTATTTTTAAGTAAGCAGTTCAGAGCAAGGATAAATTTAAGCCTTTGCTTTGTTGAGCATCCAGGAGGGAGCCTAGAACTGGTGTAATGAAAAATCCACAAAGTGTGTGTGAGAACCATCCTGAGCTTCAGGGAGACTTTGGGGGTGGAGTCTTGGTTCAGTATAGTCTGGTCAGTGGGGATTGTGGTTTTCATCTGCATTATTTTAATGAATAAGGCTTGACAGCCTTCCTCTGGGATAGTCTGGCTTTGTTCCGCTTGCTTCCCTGTTTGGAACAGGGAGATAAAGAAGTGAAATGGTTTTGCCAAAGTCACAAGGTAGAGAATGGCAGATCCAGGATCTCCATCTCTTATTTTAGCTGCAAATCTTTTTCCTCTTCCTGCATCCAAGAACCAGCGCAATAACGGGTGAACCTCTCTCCAGTTCACAGCCCCAAGCCCGACAGAGGCTGAAGACTGGGTGAATCAGATCCAGTTCCTCCTCAAGGGTGAGTCTGGCAGCTTGGTTGGAGCCAGCTTGTCCTATTTGCTTGGGTAGATCCTGGCAGCATCTTCCCACCCGACCTGGGCTGCTCCAGCAAGGGGTGGGCTCGTGCTCATTGCTGAGACCTTGCTGGGGTCCCAGCGTCCCCTCTTAACAAAAACCAACAACAAAAAAGAGGTTCTCAGGCTTTGCTCTTTTGAGCAGTCGCTAAACAGAAGTGTTTGGTTGGGGCCCACAGACATTTGGGTTCAGCTTGAGAGCTTTTCACTGCTTTCGCAGGACAGACTTTGCGTGGTCTCTCAAAGTCTGCAAGGGTCGTCAAGTGGGACAAGAAAAGGCTGGGACTCGCTCCTCACTGCTGGGGCTGGAGATGTGCGGTTCTGTCCTTGGCTGAGGTTCGGCTCCACTGGAGTTGCTCCAGTTTGAGACCAACAATACTGAGGCAAGATTCCAGCCCTGCTGTGTAAACTCTCTGGAAACCAGAGGCAGCTGCCCAGGAGCGGTGTCAGGCCCAGTTCCTTGAGGCACCTGTTGAACTTGGCTTTGTTCTCTGCCATTTGCCATCCTTTCCTGGGCTTTCCCGTTGTTTTAGCCCATTCTCAGCTTCCGTCCCGTTTTCTTTACACCAGATGCTCATGGGCCAAGCAAAGGGATGATTCAACCCCTCCAAGGTCCATATTGAGCACAAAGAACGATGGCACAGGCTTTGTTACTTGATTTCAACTCGTTGAAAGCACCAGCACCTGGCTGATGCTTTCGATTTGCTCTTTTTCACCAAGTTTTTGCTCCCTCCTGCCAGACCTGAGCTCCCTCACTATCCCGTGTGATGAGGAGGATGAAGAAGAGCTCTACAATGACGTGGACAGTTCTGGCTCTGTGAACACAGCATCCTGCAATACTGCCCTAAATAAGGATGAGCCAAAGGTCAACATGGAAGAGGAGGACATCTATGAGGTTTTGCCAGGTAAGCAGCCAAATAAGCAGCTCGGAACCTGAGCTTTCCCCTGGCTTCAGCCCTGCAAACGTGGCAAAAGGCCTTGGCCACATCACACCTTGATGGGAAGGAACATCTAGGGCTCTGTTGAGCTTAACGGACCCATAACTCACAGGTCTGACCCCGTTTCTTTGT
This sequence comes from Neomorphus geoffroyi, assembly GCA_033558235.1. NCBI lineage: Eukaryota > Metazoa > Chordata > Aves > Cuculiformes > Neomorphidae > Neomorphus > Neomorphus geoffroyi. The sequence goes on from JAUMJM010000097.1 coordinate 1,152,606, forward strand.
TCAGACTCACTGATGGACCTCAAGAGCAAACCCTTTCTGGTGGTTCTGCTCCATTCAGCTTGAGTAGCGTTAATTTGGGTGAGAGTGGGATCTCTGGGCTGTGTTACCTGGAAAATCTGAGTTTAGATGATGAAAGTGCTCCCTCCTGGGCATGCAGGCATGGCTGTAACACGATTACGAGCCTTCCAAGAGATGATAAAACAACTGCATTAAAGACTAGGGCTTGGTCACTGGCAGTGCACGAGGTCTGGAGGCAGCAGGGCCGCGGCTGCCGGTTAAAGGAGCCAGGAGCAATCTTCCTGGCACAGAACCAAGCAGCCCGCACGGGTGACACGGTCTGCAACATCTCTGACCACGGTGTGACACGCCCCGGGGTTTGGTGAAAGGGTCACCTGAGCCTGATTCAAGCCCGTGCGTTCTTCTGCCTCTGCGCAGGGGATGGCATCACCCAGCTCTCTGCACCCCATCCCCGAGAGCTGGGTACCTTGGTGCCCGCATTCAGAGATGCAAAATAGGTCCTTGTTTCTTCTTATTTATTTCAGGACTTTATATTGGTAGTGATTAAAAAAAAAATATGTATTCAATGCACCAGAAAGTTTTATGGTGCCCGAGATCTTTGTCTCGTTATTGCTGCCAAAGGAAATCTCTGCTCGGCACTTTGCATCCAGACAGGTGCCGGGAGCAGAGCTGGGGCTCCAGGGCTGCCTCAGCCTCTCTCCATCTCTCATCTTCCCTTCCTGACATTCCCTTACGCTGTTGACATCCTCAGCTCTTCCTCCGGGTGATCCTGAGCTCTGCAGAGCCTCCGCGCGGTGGTCCCCGGGCTGGGGGGTGTGAGGTGCTGAGGGCTCTCGGCATCCCTGGCTGCTTCGGCAGCCGTGTCCGAGTCCTCGCTGCCCGGGGCTGCCCACGCTGTCTGCAGAGCGGATATCATGGGAGGTTTGTTCCACACACGGCAACCGGTGGTGCTGCTGGGAACCTGTGCAGTGTGGGTTTAGGGTCAGGCTCCTCTTTTGCCCCTGCTCTGCGACACAGAGTGGCTCAAAAGAGCTGCAGCCAACCCTGCCAACCCTGCCAAGCAGCTTCACCTTTGGCCCCTCTGGATGTTGCCATCCTGCTCCCGCGCACAGACCGATGCTCTGAAGCTGGGGCTGCAGAGGGTCGTGGGGGAGGAGGGCACCTCCCAGCCAAACCCTGCCTTTAATTATGAGCCTTTTTTTGGGCTCTCTGTCCTGCTCTCTCCAGCTTCTCACAAGCTCGCTTTGAGGTTCCCCGGGGAGCCCAGAGGGTTGTGGCTCGGGCTGCTCCCCGGCCCCAACGTTGCAAACGGTAAGGTTGAAGCCCCTCGCTGTAGCAGGGATTTTGCAGCATCCTTCGGCCCCAGCACCCCGGGGGCTTCGCTGCTGCGCAGGGGCTGCTGGCCCCGGGGTCCAGCCGAACCTCCTGCGCACGGATCCCGGCTGCGCTGAGCCAGGGCGCGGGCAGGAGCTGTGGGTCAGCTGCCTCTGCCCACATCCCTTCTGCTTTCCGGCCAGCCAGCACCCTTCCTGCAGCCCAGGGCTGGAGCTGCGCCCGCGGGCAGGGGGGCAGCTCGGGCACCATCCAGGGCGCTGCCAGGGGGAAGCAAAGCCACAGCTCTCCCACCCGGGCAAGGTTCTCACCCCTCGCGCACCCCAGTTCGCCACCTGGTCGAAGGTGGGTGCTGCTGGCGCGCTGCCAGAGGAGAGATCTGCTCTGCCCTGAGCTCGTCCCCCTCGTCCCTCCACACCCCTGGGAACCCCCAGCAAGCACAGGGAACGTCCCCATCCAAGCTGGGTCTCCTCTGGGCCCGGCTGCCTCCCTCGTGTCCCAAGCAGAAACAGAGAGAAAGAAAGAGAGGGGGGGAAAAAGAAAGAGAGGGGGGGAGATGAAGAGATAATTTCCTCAGCAAGTCATCGTCGTTAATGAAGTTTTACAAAAACAGATACAACCAAGGAAAAATAAAATTTCACAGGTGATAAATTTTTCCAATTTCCCTGGCAGAATTCGATAGGATTGTTAAATTAAGAGTGAAGGTGTCTGTTAGGAAGCAACGAGCAGTGATGGGTAATTTTATAGAGTGGAAAATTGAATCAAATTGCTACATTAAAACACAACTCCTCTGAGAATCTGCCCGATGCCCAGGCTGCTCCGGTGTGGCGGTGGGGTGGGTGGCTCGCCAGCTCTGCAGCCGTGCCCGGTGCTGGGCGCTGCCGTGGGGCTCTGGACCCGCAGTGTGGGTGCCTGGGGTTGCCCATGGGGAGGTAAAGGCATTTTCCTGAGGGTGGTGGGATGCTCTGCATAGGGAGACAGCACAGGGGGAAGGATCACAGCCCCCTGGAGATGTGTTTTTCAGCATTTCCCTCTGATTCATCGCTGTAAAATCCAGATATTGGGTGAGATTTGATATTTCCCAGGCCCTGGGAAGGCAAAGCATCACTTCCAGCTTTGACTGGGCAAAGCACCTGGTTGCAACAGGCGGCAGGGCTGCGGGGCAGCGGGGCAGCGGGGCAGCAGGGCAGCGGGGGCAGCGGGGCAGCGGGGCAGCAGGGCTGCGGGGCAGCGGGGCAGCGGGGCAGCGGGGCAGCAGGCCAGCAGGGCAGCGGGGCAACGGGGCAGCGGAGAGCTGCTCTCATCCCCATGGGCCCTGTTCTTGAATTGCACCACTCAAAAGCAGCCAGGGCTGTGCCTGGCACCGGCAAGCAGGGCTCAGCAGCACTGCAGGATTAGTGCCTTTGCCATGGCCATCCCAAGGCATCTGTGCCAGGCTGCGGGTTCGGAGAGGCTGCAGCTGGCCCCGCTGCGGTGCTGCAGGAGAAGATGGGGGGCAGCAGGGCAAGCGGAGGAGCTTGGTTGCTGTCAGCCAAGGGGAAGCAAAAAACCCCCACCTTAGTTTCCTCCCTTCCTTCCTCAAAGCCTCCGTCCGTCGCAGCCCTCGCAGCCCATCGGCCTCGGCGAGCTCGCTGCAGGGTGCCCAGCCCTGGGCACACTGGGCAGAGTGGGGACTGGGCATCGCCTGGGGTTTTTCCCCTGGGCATCTTTTGCAGAAGGCGCAGGGCGAGTGGTCAGCAGGGCAGAGGCTTTGAAAAGCAAGGGGAAGTGAGGCACAGAGGACTGGAGCACGGAACAGGTTGTGCACGCTGTGGAGCAGGCGGCTAACAGCTCGGGGGGCGATGCAGACGGGAACGGGGTCCACGGCTTTGATTTCTGGTTGGAACGTGCCCCGTTCCATCAAATATGGAATAAAATGGCTCAAGGTGGGATAAGGAGAGGGGGCTGCTCTGGAAAGCCTCCCCAGCCCCTGCCTGGAGAACAAGGATGTGTGGGAGCAGCAGCTCCCTATGGGGCGAGGGGCTGGAACCCCCAGAGCTGCCTCAGGGGCTGTAAAAGTGGCTCCTCATGAGCTGATCCTGCAAGGGGGGCAGCTCTGCAGTCTGGGGGGCTCTCAGGAAAGTGAGGAGGAAGCAGGACAGGTGCATCTCCCGTCTCCGCAGGATCATTCAGGCACCCACAGCAGCCCAGCACCACGTCCAGGCAGGGAGCCAGCAATACCAGCCCCTCCGTGTGCGGGATTTGTGCAGCTTTGCTCATCTTGGAAGCCCAGCGTTTCCTCCAGGGCACACGTTTTCCTGTGCCAGCACTGGCTGGTGTTTCCCAAGGAGCACGCGTGTGCCAAGAGGTGCGAGAAGGGCTCCGGGAAGAGATTTCCAGCTCTGGGCTGGAAGCGGTGCCTGCAGGATGCAGGTGTGGAGGAGAGCTGGAGGGATGTGCATAGCAGAGATAAGAGGAGGGGGTGGCCGTGGGGAGCCCCGGGTGCCAGTTTCACCCAGAGCAGTGGGGGAACCGATGCTTGGCAGAGCCACGTGTGCATCCTACGGACAGGAGGGGTGTGGGCACATTGTTATAGCACCTCCCAACCAAGTGGCCCCACCACACTGAGCACGCAGGGGACATGGACCCATCCCCTGGGAGCTGCTAGTTCACCCCAGTTTGGAGAACGCTCTGGGATTTTCGTGGCACAGAGGCGTGGGAGCTGGTTTGGCTGCGCTCCATCAGGTGCCAAGATGGGATTAGGAGACCTGGTGCCATTGGTTAAATGCGTAAAGGAATCCAGATGTGAGGGTCTGGGGTGCGTGCGTGGGACTGATGTGGAGAGAGTGCTGTTATAACTACCTTTATGTTCTCTTTTACAAATGCAAAGAGCAGGCAAAAGCCACTTTCAATAATTTATTTTAAAATCAATGCTAACGAGGTTCTGTCTCGTCAGCAGCCGAGTTTTACAATAAAGTCTGATTTATTTAGAAAAGATCTTCGGTGCCGCTTCCCATCTAATGGGGGAGCGGTCGCGGTGACCCCTCAGCTTGGGATGCAATTTGTAATTTGCAGCGGAGGTCGGACCTGGTTTGCATTGATCAGCGCCGGGTGGGAGACACGGCCCCACGTCCTCGGCAAGCGCCGAGCGGCAGCCGCGCTTCGCTGCCGCGGGATCAGCACGAGACCCAGGCTTGGATTGTGTTGGCTCTGCCTAACGGTGACAGCAAAGCCACCTCCTTGGAGTTGCAACAGGGATGGCTCTCCTGCCCTACGCTGCCCGACGCCCTTCGCCGGCAGCAGTGTGAGAGGTGCGAGGGAGTGATTTGCCTGAGCATTGGCTTTCCGAAATGCTTGAGAACTGGGGTTTATCTGTATTATTTAATTAGGTCGCTTCTAGTCTTTATAGCTTTGATGGGTGCTGGTGTGGGTGCTGCATCCCCGCCTTGCCCCAGCGCCCGGAGCAGCTCAGGCTGGGTGGGTTGGGCCTGGCTTGGGGTTAAATAATCTTATTTAAACTTATTTGTGTGTAGATCCTCGCTCCCGCCAGTCACCAGCCAGTTTTGGAAGGCTTCCCTTAGGGAGAAATGTTTTGCTGTGAGGGTGGGGAGGCCCTGGCCCAGGTTGCCCAGAGCAGTGGTGGCTGCCCCATCCCTGGAGGTGTTCCAGGCCAGGTTGGATGGGGCTTGGAGCCCCCTGAGCCAGTGGGAGGTGTCCCTGCCCATGGCAGGGGGTGGCACTGGATGGGCTTTGGGGTCCCTTCCAACCCAACCCATCCCGTGGTTCTGTGATGATTCTATGAGTTCCACCTCTTCTCTCCTTAACCTTTCCCATGGTATCGTTCCATCCTCTTTCCTTCCATCCTCTCTCTGTGCCAGCCTGCCCGCCCTCCGCTGCCCGGGGTCCTCTTTCTCTCTCCTTTCTGCTCCTGCCCCCCGTTCTTCCTCACATTTCTGTCCTGGCATCTCTCGTTTTCCCTGGGCTGCGCGTCCGGCACGGGAAGCGTCTCTTCCGATAGGGCACTCGGCAAAGTGCTGCCTAAATTTATGAGGCCATAACAAGTGATTTGTTTTTACCACCGTTAACAACAATTCATGTTTTTATGCAACGCGTTTTAAAATATTATCTGTGACTTCCTCCCTTCCACTCTTCACAATGAAGCCGGGGATTTATTATTCTGACAGTCGGATGCTCTCCCAGCCCTCTGCCTGCCGGGGGGTTTGGTGCCACAGTGACGCTCACAGCCCTTGCCCTGACTTCTCTGCTCTGTTTTCCACCCCCAGATGAGGAGCTGGAGCTCTCCGTCCCCGAGGACAACGAGGATGCCGGGAGCAGGCAGAGGAGCGGTAAGAGCCCACCCTATGGCCAACACAAAGGATCTCCAGATTGTGGGAGTCTAAGTGTGGCCACCTTTGAGAGTCCTGGGGTGTGGGTGGTGATGGAGGGGTTTGTGGAGGTCAGGAGCAGACTGGTGGGGACAGAGGAGACTTTGCAACTGGTGAAGTTCAGACAAAACAGCCTTGGGGACCTCTCCCTGTCTTCTCCATGCTACGTACGTGGGGGACGCGTCTCCTTTTTGGACAGGCACGCCATGGGGGGCAGCCTTTGTGAGTTCTCCGTGGAGAACCCCCAACATCCATCCCCCATCCTGCCTGATGAGACCTGACGGATCTCCATCGAGGCACACCCATCCCTGTTCCTCATCCCATCCTGGACTGTGGAGAGGGAGCCAGCCCTCCTGGTGCGTCCCGAGGGGCTGCGGAGAGGTGTTGGGGCAGAAACAACCTGGAGAGAGGGCAGGAAGCGAGTCATGGCCCAGAGGAAGCCACCGCAGGGAGGGATCTTGGCACGGGAAGCCGGAAGGATGCACACCACCACCCCAGGAACCTGTGCTGTCCGCTCAGAGCCGGCAGCCCGAGAACCAAGTCACCAAGTCACCAAGTCACCAAGGCCCCTCACCCCTGCTTTTTCCTTAAGGACCTGCACTGTGGGACAGGAGCGGAAGATCTGTTTCCTCCTTGGTCCCACGTGCTTCGCTTTCCATCGCCGCTTCTGCCCCGACACAGGAAAGCAGCGCTCGTGTCCGAGCAGCTGGGGCTGGACCAGCCAGAGGCTTCCTGCATCCCGTCTCGCTCCACATGGGAAAACACCTCCTGTTGGCAAAGCCCAGCTCAGGAGAGCTTCCTGCACCGTCCAGGGCTCGGAGGGGATGGTCTTGCTGGACTCACAGGGTGCCTGTCCAGCCAGGGACCCACAGCAGGCACCCCGCTTGTTGGGTGATGGAGAACGGAGGGTTTCGGTGTTGGATGCTGTGGGTGGTCGGCTGAGCCAGCCGCACGTGCGCTTGACTGCATGAGGAGCCCAAGCACTGCTCGGCTGGTTTACACCTCCTGGCAGTCCCAGAGACCCCGTGCCCAGCCTTGCCAAGGAACAAGCGAGAGGACAAGAGGAAACGGCCTCAGGTTGTGCCAGACGAGGTTTAAACTGGAAATTAGGAAAACTTTCCTCACTGGAAGGGTTGCCAGGCCTTGGAACAGGCTGCCCAGGGAAGGGCGGGGTACGCCTTTTAAAGCCGCGTGGACGTTGTGCTCAGGGACATGGCTTAGCGGTGGACTTGGCAGTGTGGAGTTTATGGTTGGACTTGATAACTTTAATGGTATTTTCCAACCTAAATGACTCTGTGAGTCTGTGATTCCTGGCATTTCTGGAGATCCTGATCCAACAGTTCCCTTTGGCCAACATCAAACCCCCTCAGATGTTTCCTGGGCCTTTGCCACCAGCCCAGGAGGGTGCGCAGACCTGTTGCCACCGAAATCTTGGTAGCAGAGCTTGGGCCCAGTCCCAGATGTTTGCAGGGACCAAAGCAAGTCAATGTTTCTCTGCTGCTTGGGGGTCTGCAGAGCTTGTGTCCCCCCCACCGCAGCAGGATGACTTATTTGGCCTCTGGAAGTTGAGACACCCAGAGCTCGGAACAGACCATGTCCTGCTCTTTAGAAACCGCGTCGTGGTCCTAACGTGGGACTGTGCGTTTGTCCATGGCGACGCCTCGGCGCGGGGTCGGGGAAGCAGAAGGGGATGGGCCACGCGCACACACACACACGTTTCTCTGTGCCTCTCACAACTGCCCCAGCGTTTCAGCGTCCAAAGGACGAGGTGGCAGCAAGGCAGCTCCCCCGCTGGGTTTTGCAGCCGGAGGTGGGGCTCAGCGGGGAGCGCAGCGCGGCTTCGTGGCAGGTTGTGCCAGAGGTGCTGATGAACCCGCACCCCAGAGCCCCCTCGAGGAGTTTGGCTCGCGCCTCTCACAGCCCTGGAGCCGTTTAACCACCCTGCTCGTACTCGTTTGCGTCTGCCCGGCGGTTGTAATTGGTGTTAATCGTTATAACTGGTTTGGTTATTAGTGTTGTCGCGATTGCTCAAAGTCCTGTGTCTGTTTTTACGCTAAATAATAGAGTAGACTCTTGCCTCTGCAAAGCTGGGCTGCGTTTCAAGAGGGAAAGGTTATCGCAGCGCCGGAACGTCAGCCCTGGTGCCTTTTGCCTGGGTCATTTGTGCTCCCGTCCAACTGGACCAAGGGCGAGGAAGAGATGATGGGAGTCCTTGAGCAGAGGGCCGGGCGGCGGGGAGGGAGGGAAGGGGTTATTTCTTAATTATATCACACGGCCAAAGTGCCAGATGAGCATTTGGCTAATGGAAAACGATTGCTTCTAATTTCTAAGAACCACAAGGAGGCCACGATGCCGGAGCAGCCCGGCAAATCCAGCTGAGAGCTGCAGGCTGCTCCTGCCAGGACACCCGTTTGCTCCGCTCAAGGCTGCTTCATCCCTGCCTTCTGCGCCGGGTGGGCTGCGGCGCCGCTGCTGCCGTGCGAGCCGAGCGGTCGCGCGCAAACAGAGCAGAATTCCTCTGCTCAGAAAAATAAAAAAGCCTCTGAGCCTGCCTTCTGTCGCAGGCCCCCGCGCTCAGCGTGGCGGGAGCTTTCACCCAGCGCCAGCGCAGCGGTGAACAGCCCCGAGCTGCGCGCTGGTTGTCATTAGGTTTCAGCATCAACAGGCAACGCGCCCCGAGCGCAGGGGTTGGGGAAGGACCCTGTCTCACCCCCAGCCCCAGCTTCGGGGCCGCTCAGGCTGCAGAAGAAAATGATGCTGTTGTCACATTTGGCTGGTTTTCTTAATGACCCCAAGGCCCATAAACGAAGGAGCGGGCTCTCGTCCCACTTCCATCACTGTAAATCAGCCGCGCTGAAATCACGGCTCTGCCCCCAACGCAGATTTAAACACCCAGACGGCGCATCGGGGCTTTTTAAACAAAACCCCCTTTGCTGTAAGCGAGGAGGATTTAATGCAGGGGGATGCAGGAGTCCTGGGATGCCTCGTCTGAATCCAACCTGCATCCCACCCAGCCTGGAGCCAGCAGGTCAGGAGGGTCACAGACATTCACCAGCCCGCGTGGAGGCTGCAGAGCGAAGTTCTGTCTTCTGTTTCAGTGCTAAAATATGAGCCAGGATCCCCGTTCTGCAAGGGGGTTTCATTTTCACAAGCTGTTCTCTGTAGCTGGCACGAAGCTCTTTGTTGCTTTGGAAGCTGCGGCTGGGAACGCAGCGCAGAGCCCAGCCACGCTTTCATCGCGAGGCATCTTCCTCAGCTGATGGGATTAGTGCTGACCTTCTGAAGGCAGGGTTGGTGGGAGGGCTGAGACCTTCAACCCCAGCAGCTGGCAGAGCTGGAAAAAAACCCACTCAAACTGTTGGGAGCCCAAGCTTCGCTGTGGGCTGGAGAATCATCCCCTGCCCAGGCTCATGCGTACGGCCTCTGCATTACCAATGGCTTCTCCTTTCTCCTCGACAGGGTGGCAAGATGCCTCCAAGGTCTTCTTGTTCCTCTGATAAGCAGGGGGATAGGGAGGCATCTCCCAAGCGTTCCTGGTAAATGAGGGACAACTGGGACAAGGCTGGCTCCATCTTCCCGGCAGCATCCTCCCTGCAGGCGAGCAGATGCCCAGGTCCTGGTCCTGGGGGAGCTCTGAGGAGGAAATGGGTACTTTTGACTCTGGAAATGTCTTGTAAGAAGTCATATTTATGGTTTCAACCCCAAACCCTTTCCCCTCCCATTGCATTAAAGCACAACTCTGAGGGGGGGCTGACTGGGGGATCACTGTTTAAATCACTTTGCCAGCAAGGTCGTGATGATGCTCCATCGCATTTGAGGTGTCCAGGACCAGGTTGGATGGGGCTTGGAGCCCCCTGATCCGGTGGGAGGGGTCCCTGCCCGTGGCAGGGGGGTTGGAACTGGATGGGCTTTGAGGTCCCTTCCAACCCAACCCATTCCATGATTCTATGATAATTCCTGGTGTCTTCGGTACCCCCGGAGCAGCCTTTCCCCAGCCCTGTCTCACAGGGAACACCAGCAGGTCGGTGCCGAGAGCTGTCTCCCCATGCTGGGTTATTCTCTACACTGGGTTGTTGTCCTCACACTCTCCCCTAACGACCCTTCGTGTTAATTACACAATCTGCCAGCTCCTTCCGAAGCTGCCGCTCGCCGCGTCCTCCCGCTCGGCGCCCGCACGCCCCGATATTTCCTCTGCCTCCAGTTCATAACCTCGGGTTCCTGCACTTAGCACAAGCTTAAATAACTCAGTAGCTCCTTCTCCTTTTATTCCCTTCCCAATCTTTTCCTCACCACTGTGTGCTCCCCCTTTAATACTTTCCAAAGGATGCAGACCTACTTTTTTTTTCCCCCAGCCTTTCTATTTAAGTTCCCCAAGTCCCTGAGTCATTCCGGTTGCTCCCTACTGTGCCATTATCCATCGCTGTAATGTCCTTTTTCATATTTAGGTGATCAAATCTGGGCACAGCACTCCAGATGCACCCTTATCACTCGGTCCCTTATACCATATTAGAAACATTTCCTCCAACATGTGCTCAATATTTTCTATTTATGCTTTCTGGGCTCGGTTCAGCCGCACGGCAGAGCGGCGCGGATCGCTGGTACAGCCCCGCCGCTCGAATCCTGCCCCTGCAGAACGTGGCTTTACTGGGTTTAATTAGCCATAGGGGTCACATCACGGAGATGTCCGCGTCGTGACATCTGGATTCAGCCCCACTTTGGTGCCGTGCCATCAGAGCAGGCTCCTGCCTGAAGCCTTTGGTCCAGGAGCGTGTTTTAAGTCATCTTGTGTGCTTGGAAACAGGGAATCTGGGCTTTTTTTGGGGTGGTTATATTTTTCTTGGTGCTGTGAAATGTCTGTTGGGTGTGCTGGGACAAGTCGCTTCCCCAGGCTGCAAACTGGGCAGAGCAGCATCTCCCTTGGCACCAGGCTCAGCTGGTCCCATCGTGGGGTGGGATGCTGTCTGTCCCCATGGCGAGGACCCACCTTTCATGATATCTCTGGTCTCTGAGCCAGTTTTTGGGGTAGGAAATGCTCTTCTGAGATGGCAGAGATGGAAATGCTTTGTTCTGGCAACGCTGCTGCGATGTTTTCCAGAAAACCCATGGGCACATTTAGCCTAGGGTGGTCCCCAGCCTTGGCACCGGGTACCAGCAGCTTCACCAGCCCAGAGTTTATTGACTCACGTTCTCTTTCCAGAGCAGGCTGTGATCACACCTTGAACTCACAGGGTGACGAGAAGACCATGGAAAACCATTAAAGCAGAACGAGGGCAATGGTTTTCAGCTGAAAGAGGGGAGACAGATTGGATATAAGGGAGAAATGCCCTCCTATGAGGGTGGGGTTGGTTGTTCTGTTTCTAGAGGTGGTTAAGGCCAGGTTGGATGGAGCTTTGAGCACCTTGATCTTTAAATCCAAAACTTTTATCCATGTGTTTGTGTGTATTTACAGATACTGCATTTATTTATTGACCCCACCTTTTTCCTGCGGTCCCTTTTCATCCTTTGAACTGAAATGCACAATTAATAACCCAAACATTCCCTTTCTTTCCCCACCAAACCCCAGCTCCTCTCCCACCACCCCAATATATCCCATGTAATTCCCCACCACCCTGACCTCTCTCTTCTCTCCCCCAGGAGGTTCCCAACGAGATTACTCTAATTACTACCAGGGCATGTGGGACTGCAGCAGCGAGCATCCCGACGAGCTCTCCTTCTGCCGCGGGGACCTCATCTACATCCTAAGCAAGGTAAGAGCATCGGTGGCAGGGGTTCAATTGCAAGGTCAAAAAAGGGGTAAAAACTGAGGTCTAAAGCAGAGTTAAACTAGCAGTTTAGGGGAGGGGGCATCCCGCTCCCCACTCTGTGGCTGCCCCATCGATGCCACTTCTGCCCCTGCTCCCACATGGCATTGCAAATGCCCCCAAGCAGGGTTATTTTGGGTTGATTTTTCTCCGCAGTAATGGAATCTGGACGTGCTGTTGCTCGGGTATTACAGGGGTAATTGAGTTGTTCAGCCAGGTGTGACCAGGGCTCCCTTTGGCAAATGCACGCAGGTGAATAAATTAAGTGTTTGCATTAGCGGGTCTGCAGGGGCAAGAGCAGAGCCAGCAGTGCCTGTGACCCTCTCCCACCCTTGCTCGTCCCCGCAGGGCTGTGTCCTGGCTCCCAGCCGGTCCCCGCTGGACCACGGTGGCAGCAGGGAGCTGGGGAGGTTGCATTTCACGGATGATGGTTTGCAGTGCGCTTTGCACCCCCGTCTGACACGGGAACAGCAATGGATTTGTGGGGCTGAGCTTGGATTAGGAAGGCACTTTGCATCCCAAGGGCAATGATGAAGCCCGAGGGGTTTGTGGGGTGCGGATGGGGTTTTGCAATGTGCTTTGCACTCAAATTTGACAGGCTGAGAGAGTTGGGGTTGTTCAGCCTGGAGAGGAGAAGGCTCTGGGGAGGCCTTAGAGCAGCTCCCAGGACTGAAAGGGGCTCCAGAAAAGCTGGGGAGGGGCTCTGGATCAGGGGGTGCAGGGACAGGACGAGGGGGAACGGTTTTGAGCTGAAAGAGGGGAGACTGAGATGAGATCTTGGGGAGAAATGTTTTGCTGTGAGGGTGGGGAGGCCCTGGCCCAGGGTGCCCAGAGCAGTGGGGGCTGCCCCATCCCTGGAGGTGTTCCAGGCCAGGTTGGATGGGGCTTGGAGCCCCCTGACCCAGTGGGAGGGGTCCCTGCCCATGGCAGGCGGTAGCACTGGATCGGTTTTGAGGTCCCTTCCCACCCAACCCATTCCATGGTTCTGTGATCGGGCACGGGAACAGCAATGAACTCGGTGGTTTGGACCCGTCTGCCCTTGGTGGGCTCCCATCTGGGGAAGGGCGAGTGGACGCGATGCGAGGAAAGGCTTAACTGTGGCAGGTATGGAGCTCTGGAGATGAAAAGCATCTCCAAGGCTTGTTAAGACCAAGACCACATTTTGTAGCTGAGAAAAATAATCCAATTTAGTTTGGCATCCTGGCAGGAGCCACAGGATGTCCCCGGGGTGGGCATGGGTGACCGGATGCCGCGGTGATGGGCAGGAGAGTCGCAGCAGCGGTGTCAGTCCTCCTCTCGGAGGTCTTGTCCATCCATCGGAGCCCTCCAAGCCTGACCCACAGCACAGATCCCGCAGGGCACATCCCCACCACAGAGGGTCAGGACAGAAGCTCGCCCTGGCAGGCTCTGAGTTGGTGCTGCGGCCGCCCCGAGCCCAGCGTGGGCACGTCCACCTCCCCGATGGCTTGCAGTGGCGCGGCGCGTGGCACAGCCCAGCAGGCATTTTTAGCTGGCGTACTGGAAGCCGCCTCCTGCGCATCCTTGTGGAGCAGCTGCATCCCTGGCAGCAGCAGAGAGCAGCTTTGAGCCTGGCCTTCCAGTCCCGTTCTGGAAGGCTGAGAATTCCCCATCTGTGGATCTCAGAGCACTTTACGGTGGCATTTAGCGACTCGCTGCCCTCCGGGATGGAGCTGGCATGATCCGGGCACTGACCCCCAGCCCTGGCTTCTCACCTCATTTATCCAAGGGGGTGACACCAGGAGCATCACTGGGGGCGATACCCGCAGCCCCCGGTGCCCACGCCACTGCTGGAGCCTCGGTCCATCCCGCCAATGGCCAAGAGGGTTGGGTCTTCCCCCCCCGCACCAGCTCGGGAACACAGCTTGGAGTCACGGCAGGGTTTTCACTCTCTTCAGTGGCTCCAGATTGCGACTCTTGTGCCGGCTTCCTCACACGGAACCGATCGGTCCTGGGAGCTTTTCCCCCGTAAATTACTTTGCGCGACGGATGCTCGCGGCCGCCGCAGAACGGAGGCGGCATGGGGCCGGGGTGGGGGGGAGGAAAGAAAGGAGGGAGATGGTGGAGGTGGGGGGGGGGAAAGGTGTTTGAAAAGCCTGTTCACTCAGCTGCATTTTAATTTCCTTTTCAATCTTGTCCCAATTAATTTCACAGAATTAATCTCACAGAAGCAAACTCGGCAGCGCCGAGGCTGCCGCTTTAGCAGCGCGGTCGCTCTGTCTGAACATGAAATAGTAGCTAATATAAAAATCCATCTGGTGTGTTTGAAACGCACGCCGGCTGCTGCTCGGGTCCTGTCTGACATTTCGAGCATCAACAGCGGGGAAAAGTGATTTGGGGGTTGGTGGACACCGGGAGCTGGGGGGCTGTGGGCATGGGGCGGGGGGGGTGCTGAGGCGGAGGGGCTGCACGGTCCTGGCCGGGGTGAGGGCAGCAGCATCACCTGCTTCTTCCCTCCTCGGAGCATCCCTTTGCTGCTGCGTTAGGAGCCCAGGGCACGGCACCATCAAGAGCTTTTCTCCTTGCCCTCCTTGTTGCACCTCCAGTGCCACGAGTGCTTCACTGGGCACCGATGCCACAGCCAGAGCTGACCAAGCTACAGAACCCAGACCCCACCTCATCACCCTGCAGGGACCCCAAAACACCACCACCTGGCACCAAGCAGCTGGTACGGGGCGGGGGGAAGGAGTTGGAAGAGGGGGAAGCAGAAATCCCAGCAGGGGCCTTGGCATCGCGTCCCTTTCCCCGGCACCGGTCCCTTGTCCCCTGGCTGAGTGATTTGTATGTTATGATAATTATTTGAATACAGAGAGACTTCCTATTTTAAGTGGGCTTAGTTGGATGTGACAAGCAGGCCATAAAACCCGAGAAGTTAATTCTCTCAATTGCTTTCAATGAAAGCAGCGGGGGAAGGGGGGGAACACATTCCCACCCCCCGGACCCCGAGTGAAAGGCGTGTGGTGACATCTAGTGGCATTTTGCCTGGATTTGGGGCTACATCACTTGTGGGGAGAAGCCACAGGGCCTCACCCCCCCCCCCTGCCCCCCCAAGGGCTGAACCTCATGGGCGATGGAGCCAAGGTGCAACGAGCGCCATCGGGGCTCAGCGCGCAGCCGCGGCGCGGGGCGGTGGGCTCGGCATGGGGTGGGCTGCGGGGATGGGCCCCCCATTAATAACCCCTCTGGGAGGCTCCTGAGGTTGGGAGGGATGGGGATGGGATGGCGGGGTCAGCTGGAAGGCAACGGTCACCCACCGGTCAAATTCAAGCGAGGGCCCATCCTTCCCCTTGCGGCCCCCTCGTCCCCCCCCCCCCCCCCCCCCTGGCGGGAACCAATCGTCCAGAACCAGCCCTGGCAGCCTCATTCCTCCCAGGTAATTTTTATAAATGAGGGGACACCCAGTGCAGGCGAGGACAAAAGGGTGGCCGAGCGACCGGGAGGCAGCGCCAACGATGCCCAGCGCCTGCACCTCCCTATCGCTGCATCCCAGGTTTTGCCCCATCCAGGGGGGCCCTGCACATCCCTGAGGCTGCATCCCCAAATTGTGCCCCATCCATGCAGGCTCACCCGCACATCCAAAGTTTTGCCCTATCTGGGGGTCTCACCTGCACCTCTCCGATCTTCATCCCAGATTTTGCCCCATCCATGGGGTCCCTGCACATCCCTGATGCTGCATCCCAAATTTTGCCCCAACCCTGCTGCTCCCACCCCACCCACCACTCCAGCTCCGAGCCCTCTGCACTGGGTGACCCCAGTCCCCATGGGGCAGCAGTGGCCACGAAGGGGACACACGGTGGCCTCTTCCCTATCAGGAAGGACCCCATCAATGCCCTCAGGGGGCTGCTGAGACGCAGCCCCCCCCCCCCCAGCCTGTGAACTCCTCCTGTGCTGGCACGTGGTTCTGCTGGGGGGGTTAAGGTTTAAGGCGTGCTCCGACCATTTATTTTGCATTGAAATTTATAATAAATGCTGTTAAAGACTTCGGCTTTGACAGAGGTAATAATAAATTCACTGTTAAAGACAGTAGTTTAATTCCTTAGACCCTCCAATACTGCGTAGAATAAACTATATTCATCACCGAGTAATTTTTAACCACATAAATCTTTAAAACGAACCGTTGGAGGCTGTTGAGGCTGAAATATTGTGAATTTATTAGATATGCCCATGTAGTATTGGATTCAGAGGTTTCCATTCGAATATATTACGGGGGAAATTTGTGTCTTTAAGTGTGACAATCCTTCCATTTCCAAAGCCAGCAGCTCCTCCAGAGCCACCCCTGCCTTTATCAGACAGAGATTTAGTAACGAGCCCCTCGCTAATCGGCCGGGGAGGAGGGGTGGTGGTGGTGGTGGTGACATTTGCGGCGATGCCCCCGTTTCAGATGGGTGACACACGCACACAAAAAAAAGCAAAGCAGCTTTTTGTTTCCAGCGTTAACAAATGCTCGGCGATTTCCCGGCTTATTTCGTAAATGGAAGTGGAAATTTTGCTTGGGGTCGCGAGGACGGGAAATATTAACGCGGTGCCTCGTCGTTAAACGCACCCTTCCCCAGCAATGACTTTCCCCGGCTGCTCTTGGGTTGTGGATCTACGTATTCCATGCATTTACACGTGTGTAGGGGGGTGGGTGTGAGCTGGTTTGGTTTGGGGGGGGATAATTGGGAATAGAGGGGAGCGAGAGGAGCCCCGACCGCAAAACAGGTCAGGAAGGCTTTAAATGCAGCCCCGATTTGCCAAGAGGTGATGGGCATCACCTCGACTTGGGATCTTGGGTTGTCTGAGCTGGTTTTGTTTGGGGGAGGTGGATAATCAGGAGTAGAGAGGCTGAAAGGAGACTTGAGGGAAGCCCTCATTGCAAAATGGATCAGGAAGGCTTTAAATCCAGCAGTGATTTGCCAAGAGGTGAAGAGCATCACCTCTGCCAGCCTCCAGCTTGGGATTTTGAGTTGTTCTGAGCCTGAGTTTGGGTTGTCTGAGCCTGTTTTGGGGTTCTCCGAGCCTGGTTCGTTTCGGGGAGGGGAATAATTGGGAATAAGAGGAGATCTGAGGATGAAACCTTGACTGCAAAACACATCAGGACGGCTTTAAGTCCAGCGTCAATTGACCAAGAGGTGAAGGGCATCACCTCTGCCAGCCTCCCAGCCTGGCATTTCGGGTTCTCTGAGCCTGTTGAGCGCCCGTGTTCCGAGCAGGATCCTTGTTTCCTTTGCTGATGCAAAATAGCAGCAGACAGGAGGAATCTTTGTTCGTTAGAGAGAGACAGAGATAATTATAAACCCATCTCCCGGTTCATGAGGCGCGGGTAACATTTAAACCAATTGATGTGGTAACATTTAAAGCAGTTATATCGCCAAATGTCACGTACGGTCTAGTTTCATTAGAGACGTGTTAATAGATGGATGGAATTGAAACTCCCCAGCCTGGACATAAAATAAAGTTTCCCTTTGCCATAACTCAGCCGCCGCCGTGCTCTTCCCACCGACCGAACCCCCAGTGGTCTTGAACTTCCAGCGCTTCGTCCTCTCTGCAGCGGTTGCAAATTAAGAGTTAAAACTGGCAATGATGGCCAACACCAAACTCTGGGGGGAGGGGTGTTCGGAGGAGCCCGGTTTGGAGGAAAATGGTACCACACACAATTAATGCTCAGCGTCCCCCGTTTGCGCTCTTCTCCACCCAAGGATGCTCACAAGCCCTTCGCGCTCGCTCCTGCATCGCCTCTTTCCTCCTTCTTCCCCCCCCTCCCCTGTTCCAAGCTGCTCCATCTGTAAATGAACAAACATCTTGATTTTATAGCCTTTTGCTTTGTAACACGGAGGGGTGGAGGGGAAGCGGGGGGTTGGGGAGGGAGGGGGGAGAAAGTAGTGGAATGCCTAAGTAAGACTTTAATTCCGAATTCATTTGCGCTCCGGCGATGAAGTTGTCACAAACCATAATGCAGTATTTAATTAAAATAACAGAAGTGTATCTAGATATGTCCTGGGGTAGCTATCACCAAATTACAGCCTGCGCTACCCGCATCGTATCCACGGAACGGCGGCGGCTGAGAGGATGCACAAGAAACGTTTAAAGCATCGCTCCCACAAAGGCTGCGTCTCCCCCCCTTTCCTGCTGTGGTTTCCCACTGATTTGGGATCCTCGGTGTCGTTTTGGCTGCATGGGGTTCCTGGGGGGGCCTGGCTCTGGCTCCTGGTCCTGATCCTGACCTGGGGTGTCTGGGGGCTGCCAGGTGTTCTAGAAAGGAGCTGGAATCCAACAGGGCTGGGGCCTGGGGGTGGAGGGGGGCACCCATGAACCCCTGTCCCAGGCTGGAGGAGGGCACGTGCTCCCAGTGCCCCCTTGTGCCAGGGTGGAGGAGGCACCCACTCTGAGTGCCCCCCTGGCCCAGGGTGGAGGAGGGCACCCGCTCCCAGTGACCCCTTGTCCCAGCTCAGGTGCCTCTCCAGCCCAGAGCAGTGGGTGCAGCCACCCGGGGGTCCCTTGCCCCCTCCCCGTGATGCCCGTGGGAATGAGGGGTGGCTTAGGATCCCCAATTAATTGAGTCTAATCCCTAACGCAGGCACGAAGCCGCGACCTTGTGCTGGGGTTCAGCTTTGCGTTTTGCGCAGCGGGTGCGAAGGAAACGGGGGGGGGTTGTGAAGTCGCGGAGCCGTTGCCTCCAGCGTGCCAGGTCCCCATCCCTCATCCTGGCGCAGGAGCCACATCCAGCCCCCTGGTTGTCCCCAGTGTCCCTCTTGTCCCCCCTCTGCCTCCCCGGTTAAGAATGAAGGGGAATTCACCGCGATGCCCTTTGCAGGGAGGCGGCCCTGGGGTTTCTCTGTCGGGATATTTTGATGCCACCCATCGCGTAATCGGCCCCGGGGGCTCCCACCTTACCCCCCACTGCCCTCTCCAAGCGGGGACCCATGGCTCCTCGCACACGCGTGTGCACACGCAGCGGCCACGATGATTCCGTGCCCTCTCCCAGGTCACGGGCAGAGTTTAACTCAGATTCTCACCAGGCGTGAGCGTGCAGGGCATTAAAGGCAAAAATAATTGGCTGGAGAGCAAACTTAGGAAATGGAGTGTGCGATAAAGCAAATACAACCCCCTCCTGGTTTTTCTCCCCTCCTCCCATTCCTGGTGGCGGGGAGACGGGGAAAGGGCAGGGATGGGTGGGAAGGGACCAGACCTGGGCTTATTTTACCTCCCTTGCAACTTTGCCATCAAAGTTGCACCTACAGCTAGGAAGTTTGTCCGTGAAAAATGGTCATTTTGTTTCCCCTGCTCAAAGCACGTTATTAAAATGCTAATTTAAAAGAAAAAGGAGTTAAATATCCAGCAATGGTGCAGTCTAATTGCAGCCATAATGAGCTCTCTAAATGTGAGTGCCCCTGACACACAGAGAGCATAAACAGCCAGCAAACACATCATTAGTGCTCACGTTCATTTATTCTGCCGACCTGGCTCTGACCCCGCCGGGGGTCGGGGAGGAGCAGGTGGATCCGGCTGCGCCGCCCCCGGGGATGCGGGAGCCGGGCGGGAGCGGCTGCCATGGCAACGCGGGGATGCAGCACCGGCCGCCAGCCCCGCGGCCCCCCTCCCCGCACCCCTCTGCATTCCTTTCCACACCCCCTCCCGTACCCTCCCTCCATCCCCCCCCGCACCTCTCCCTGCACCCCCCTACACCCTCTTGGCACCCTGAGCACCTCCTCTGCACCCCCCTGCATCCTCCCTGCCCCCCATAAATCCCCTGCATCCTCTGTACCCCTCTGCGTCCCCTTTCACCCCCCCTTACCCTCCCTGCACCTCGGGCACCCCCTCTACAACCCCTCTGCATCCCCTGTACCCCTTTGCACCCTGAGCACCCCCTCGTAACCTCTGTGCACCCCCCTACCCTGCACCCCCCTGCAGTTCCTCTGCATCCCCCACATACCCCCTGCACCCCAGGCACCCCTGATAAGCACCCCCCCCGCATCCTAAGCCCCCCCCCGCACCCCCTCTGCACTCCCTGTACCCCCCTGCAACCACCTGCATCTTCCCTGCATCCCCCCCTGTACCCCCCCCATCCTCTCTGCACCTTGGGTACCACCCCTATCCCCCCTGCACCCCCCCTACATCCTGGGCACCCCCCCTGCACCCAGCTGCGGGGTGGTTTGGGGGTGGCAGGAATCATGGAATGGGTTGGGTTGGAAGGGACCTCGAAGCCCACCCAGTGCCACCCCCTGCCATGGGCAGGGACCCCTCCCACTGGGTCAGGGGGCTCCAAGCCCCATCCAAGCTGGCCTTGAGCCCCCCCGGGGAGGGGGCATCGGCCACATCTCCGGGTGACCTGGGTAAACGTTTCATTGCCTGCGTTGAACAAAATTCCTCCTTCTGTGCGATCTCCACGTCCCCTCTTTGAGCTGGGAACCGTTCCCCCTTGTCCGTCGCCGCAGGCCCTGCGAGGATTCCATCCCCTCCATCCTTGGAGCCCCCTTTCCGCATCCAAAGGCCGAATGCCAGGGCTTGCTCTTGGTGATGGGGAAACTGAGGCAGGGACGCGCCTGAGCTGGAGCCGCCTGGTACCCCGGGAAAGCAGGACCCAGCCCCCCCTGGAGCTGCCGCTGCTTTGGGGTCTCCCCTTTCCCCCGAGCATCGGTGCAAAGCTCCGAGCAGGATGGGGCCCCGCGGAGCGAGGAACGGCGGCAGCCGCACACGATAGCGAGCGGCCGAGGAAGGAGATTTTAAAAAGCGATTCTTTGAAATGATTTTTGCTCCGTTCCTGCCTGTTTGCTTGTGAACAGCCTCGCTAATCGCCCCCCAGCAACAGCGCCATAACTTCCCTCTGCTTTTACACCCCCTCCCTGGGTTTTTTTCCCCCCTCTCTCCCCTGTCCGAGGGGTGCGGGAACACCATCCCTGGGAAATATTTTCAAATAAAAAATATCCCAAGCCCCCCCCCCCACTCCTCCATCCCCCTCCCCATCCCTCTCCCTCCCCTCCCAGCACCCCCCCCTCCTCCCGTGCACTCTCGGTGAACCTGTGATATTGTAGCAATGGCCCTTGAAGTGCAGTGGGGAGGTGATTTAGGAGAATATTAAAGGCAATGTGGAGATTCGGAGGCGCCTCTCTCAGGGAGATCGGGAGAAAATACGCAGCACAGATGGGCTGAGCAGATTAAACATTTCCGTCACATTGTTTTCCAATTGTGTTTGCGGTGCCTGAGGGTTGGCGCTGCGGTCAGAGCGCGGCGGAGGAGGCACAGAGCCGCGCGCTGGAGGGAATAAATATTAATATGGCAGTTTCACATGGGCTCCCGAGCCCATCGGGGTCGGATGCTGCCACCGCTATTGTCTCCCAACACAGGTCCTGGTGGCTGCCGGGGTTCCAGCTGCCCCTTCTGCCCGCTGCCGCGCTGCACGGGGTCCGGCCGTCTGTCCGTCCTGGCCGTGTGTCCTCAGTGCTGTTCCCGTAGAGCGCAGTGTCCTGGCTGGGTGGCCAAAGGGACGCGCGTCCCTCTTGTGTCCCCAAGCCAGGTTGTGTCACCGCCGCGTTGAACCCAGGGTTGGGTCCTCATCGGGCGCCTCCATCCATGGTTCTGCCTCGCGCGGCTGGTTGGGTATTGCTTGGATTTAATGGGAAATGGGCTAAATGGAGAACGCCTTCTCCCTGTGGACAACCCAAAACCTCATCTCAAGGAGATGTCCTTGCCAAAACCCCTCAGGGGTCGTTCCTGCCCGGCCTTCCCAGCTGGGGACCTTCACCTTCCTCTCTTTCCATTGCCCCAAACATCGCTGGTTCCGCACCCCAAATGTCTGTTAGCTTCTTCGCCCTGGGCTGGGGTGTGGAGAGCCTGGTGAGACGGGATACATGGATCTCAGTGGGATTGGATATCTGGACCATGGCTGGGTGGGACACATGGACCCCGGTGGGATGGGACACCATGGCCACCCCCATTCAGTTGTGCAGGGATTTACCCTACAAAAGAGCAGGGCGGCGTTGGGGCAGGTGATGGTTGGCCACCATCATCACCAGAATTCCTCCTCCCTGTGCCAGGCTGGGTGATGCACCAAGGATACGGCGTTCCCAGCTGGCTCCGAGTCCCCCAAGGACAGGTAGCCCCTCAATTTCTGAGCTGGCCACGGCTCCGAGCCGGTTTTTGAGGTAAATAGATGTATAGCTGACCCGGTATAAAACTCGGTGGTGTCAGCCGACCCCGCCATTCCTCATCCATGAATTAGATCCCTCCATTTTCCTAACAATAATGTATGACACACAAGCACTAATAATGGGGCCGAGCAATCATAAACCGATAAGTCCCTGACTGATTGGCTTTTCCTTCGGCATCCATCAAAGCGTCATTGATCTTCTGTGCGAAGGAGAGTGATGAATGGCCTCCCCGAAGCCCGACGGGGTTGTTTACGAGGGCTGGCGAAGGAACGCGATGGCAACGAGGACTTGGGAGCACCAGTGGGGAGTAAATATCATCCCTGAGGCACTGCCTGGGGGAAGAGAGCCTGGGTGAAGGGCAGGGGGGATGCTGGGTGGGACAATCTGAGCTTGGTGGAGCTGGGGAAGTGCTGCACAATGAGGATCCCATGAGGTGGTCGCCCATCCTACCATGCAAGCTAGAGCTGGCCACATTCCTATCACTGCTTCTGTGACCACAGGCGGTGGGATGTCCCCTCCGATGGGGACAGGGAGAACCTGCAGCTGGGGGACTTCAGATTCCCCTTCCTTGGAAGAACATCCTCTCTCCCAGGTGATGCTGGAGGAGCCGAGGTGCAAGGCAGGGAGAGAAACTGCATTGTCGTGGTCATCTTGTTCCTTTCCCCCTCTTTTCCTCCTCCCTTGTCCATGGGGATCAGCAGCACGAAGCCTGTTATGGACCCGGGCACCAACTTCCCATGAAAGCCCCAACTGCCAGTGATTATCCCAAGGAGCTTCTGCTTTGGGTTCACTCGGCACCGGGGATCTCAGGAACGACACGTGGAGAAGTGCTTTGAGGGCTTTTCTTCCGTTTGGGAATGGAGCGAGGCCATTGTGGCCGTGTAGAGGGTGGCTGGGCAGAGGATGGATGCCGGGGCGTTGAGGTGACCCCCACATCCAGTTCCCTGTTAGGTGCCAGCCTGAAACGGGCACTGGGTTCCCAGTTTGCTCGGCCCAGCTGCATTTCGGGGAATGGGGCGGGTTGGATGGGGTCTTGAGCAGCCTGGTGTGGTGGGAGGTGTCCCTGCCATGGCAGGGGGTGGAACTGGATGGGCTTTGAGGTCCCTTCCAACCCAACCCATCCCAGGATTCCATGATGCCCAGTGCTGTCTGCCAGGGCCCCCAGAGGCTCCCAGCATGGCATCAGCACCCATGGGTGCTGCCTTCCACACCCTGCTGAGCTCCTGCCTCTCCGCATCTGATGGAGGCAAAGCCAGCAGAGGGAGCAGAGCACCCCACTCCTCTCTCCTCCAGGGAAGCTGGAGAGGGGCTCTGGATCAGGGAGTGCAGGGATGGGATGAGAGGGAACGGTTTTGAGCTGAAAGAGGGGAGAGTGAGGTGAGATCTTGGGGAGAAACGTTTTGCTGTGAGGGTGGGGAGGCCCTGGCCCAGGGTGCCCAGAGCAGTGGTGGCTGCCCCATCCCTGGAGGTGTTCCAGGCCAGGTTGGATGGGGCTTGGAGCCCCCTGACCCAGTGGGAGGGGTCCCTGCCCATGGCAGGGGTTGGCACTGGGTGGGCTTTGAGGTCCCTTCCAACCCAACCCATCCCAGGATTCTCCTGATGCCGCCGAACCACCACGCTTGGGGCCCAGCGGCCTCGCTGGAGCGATTCTCTCCCCAATTAACGAGTTTCCAGTCCCTTCTGTAGAGTCTCAGCTAAATTACTTCCCCCCCCCCCCCCCCCCCCGCCGATCCAGGCAGGTACTGAGCACAGAGGCCCCATTAGCCTGTAATTAGGTAGAATCCAGCAAAACCCATCCTCGGGCTCCCTCCTTCTCCTCACCCCCCCCCTCCACGCGCCGGTCTCAGGCATCAGCACGTTAGCGAGATGTAAATTAGCACCTCCAGACGAGAGCAGAGTTCACCCTGCACTGGGCTCTGCCTTGCTGTGCCAGTGCACTCCTCGTTTTAATAGTTTAATAAAAATTAGCATAATTAACGAACATCTGTATGATCCAGAGTGGTGCAATTTGGCACTTGGAAACGAGGACTTAAAACATTATTGCTGGGAGTTTAATGTTGTTTTAATTCTTTTTGGCACCCGCGCGGTGAAATAAAGGCTCGGTGCCGCGAGTTCTCGGCTGGCTCTCATTTGCATTTCCCTCCCTTTGATTATGAGCAATCGTGGGCGCCGCAGCAATTCATCAAAGCAGAAATTATTTTAAAATACCTCGTAGCGTTCAGGCTTCGGCAGAGCTGGGGGGGTGGGGACAGGGGAGGCTCCCCCGCACGCCTGGGGGCATCTCGGCCCCTCCGTCTTTGCTGCAAAGGGACCCCAATATTTTTCCTTCTGGCTTTGCATCGGGGTTTTTCCTCCCTGGCTGCTGAGGACGGAGGAGCAGGGAACGCAGCTCCCATCCCTCCCTGCTCCTTCCTTCCCAGCAGCATCGCGGGAGCTCGACTCAACGCTGGGCTGGAGCATCACAATGCCAACCTGGAGAGCATGGGGGCTCCTGGGACCTCTTCCCAGCTCCAGCGGCACCATCTGCAGAGCTGGGATTGGCAGGAGCGATGTTTTGGCTCTGGTGCCTCAGCCTCTCTTCCCAGCAAAGCCCTGTTGGGAAGCAGGGATGAGCTCTGGGATCGGGCTGGGGGTCAGAGCTCACGTGGGACGCGAGATGGGACGCTCTGTGCTGCACATCACCTGCAAAACCTCCTTTGAAAAGGAAAAACCTCCTATTTCGATGGCAAACGCGGAACACCCGTGTGTGCAAACTCCTCCTCAAACACCGAGAGCACCGGTGCTGCTGCCAGGGGAAAATCATAGAATCATAGAATTACCTGAGTCGGAAGGGACCCAAAAGGAATCAGGGGAGGGGATGGTGTTATCCAGGTGTGATCCACCTGGAGGGGCTTCTCTGAGCTCCAGGCTGGGCCCTGGGACATCCCAAGGATTCCCATTTGTGACCAAAATACCCCAAAATATGAGGATGTGAATTAATGCTGAGTTTCCAAGCAAGCCCCGAGCTGGGACCAGGGCGAAGGGGAAGAGCAGGGCAGGAGGAATGAGGAGGGTTGAGGATGGAGAGTGAAGGATTTCCAAGGGGGAGAGGTCGACTTGGGGTCTTTTCCGGTGGGAGGCTGGGGGCTGCTCTCTCCGAATCCAGGAATCGAAGGGACTGATCCACGTCCCTCCGGCCGTGTCCCCCCAGGAGTACAACGTGTACGGCTGGTGGGTCGGAGAGCTCGACAACGCGGTGGGGATCGTCCCGAAGGATTACCTGTTGGCTGCCTACGACCCGGAGGAGCGATGAGGGGCGCAGCACCCAGGTGAGAGCTGGCACCCACCGGGGATGGGGTGTGGAGGTGGCTCCCGGGGAGGTGGCTCCACTCCTGGGGTGCCCCAGCATCTGCTGGGTGCCAGGCCTTGAGGATTGTCTTTGGCTCCATCTCCTGGTCTCCGTTTCACGTGGAAGCAGGTGAGGCTGGGAATCACAGTCACAGCTCAGGAGCGATGCCACCCTGCCCAGTGTGTCCTTCCCTGGCTTTCAAATCCTTCAAGCTCCGTGGGAAAACTGTGCTAAGGCCATGCCAGGCAGCCCCACGGGGCTCAGAGAGCTGTGGGCCACCAGCTGCAACGCCAGCGCTGACACCAAGCCCTGGATATGCAGTGGTTTTCTCCCAAAGAAAACCCATTCTGGAGGCACTTGGGGAAACTGAGGCACAGGTCAGGGCTGGGTCTGCAGCCAAGCCAGAGGCAGAGTCCTGGCACCTGCCTTGGGCAGCAAGGCCTCCACCTTTGCCCAGAGATCTCCTGCTCTCCTCATCCCCTCTGTGCCCGGAGTCACCGACGTGTGAGGCTGTGTCAGTCCCAGCCTGCATCTCGGTGCCCCCCCGTTGTCACCCTGTGTCTCCCCCTCCCCAAATGCAGGTGCCTCTCTCCCTGGCCGTGCTGAGGAACCGGCTTCGCTGTCCTCCACCACCCCAGGCTCCCATGGGAACCCATGGCACAAAGAGCCCCACGTCCCATCACCCGGCCCACGCACGGCGCCCCAGCACTTGGCTCTGCCCCGGGGTACCCGCAGTGATGCCATGGGCACGGGGGGGCTGGCAGCCCCCAATAAAGCCATTTTCCTCTGCACATTTGGCTGTTCCAGACTTTGCTGCGGGTCTGGAGCCGGAGCTGGGTGTGGGCAGTGGTCCCTCACCTCCTGTCCCAGCTCTGAGCATCCCCAGAGCCTCCTGATCCAGGCTCATCCTAGTCCATGGCTGAGGGTTAACCCAGAGCATCTCCTCCTCCTCCTCCTCCTCCTTCTCCCGCACTTGGCTGAGGGACCACTAGGTGGTGGTAGGTGCCTGCTGACTGCAGCATTCCCGGGAAGGGTGCCCAAACCCCCTGGGCGGCACCGCAGCAGCCCCCCAGCCCTCGGGTGGGACATGGTTTAGCGGGCACGGTGGGCTTTGGGCTGACGGTTGGACTGGGACGGAGCTGAGAAGGCTTTTCCAACCTCACCGATTCCGTGAGCGCCAGCCTTCCCAGGGAGGGCTGAGGATGAGCTGTCTGGAGAGCCTGGGCTGCTGCCAAACTGAGGCTGCTTCTCTGGCAGGCGGTGGGGAGGAGAGAGCCACAGCAGGCTGTGAGGAGGGGGGTGCTGAGCTGTCCTCGCCTGCTCCGGGGGGGGGACAAGATTACCCTGAGCAGCTCCGGGTTCCCCCCACATCCAGGACCCCACATGGATTATGGGGTTTGGGGTGTGGAAGTGAATAGAGGTAACGCTCAATAAAAGGCTGGGGGGGGTGGCATTCTCCAGACCGGAGAAGAAAAAATCTCTGTGGAGACCTCGTTGTAGCCTTTCGGAATAGGAAATAGAAATAGAAAAAGAAACAGAAAATATGGAGACATTTTACTGAGGCTTGTAGTGACAGGACAAGGGGCAACGGTTTGAAACGGAGAGAAAGTAGGTTTAGATGAGACATAGAAAGACTTTGTTCACAGTGAAGGGTGATGAGACACTGGCCCAGGTCGCCCAGAGAGGTGGGAGATGCCCCATCCCTGGAAACATTCACGGTTAAGTTGGATGGGGCTCTGAGCACCCTGATCGAGTTGGAGATGTCCCTGCTCACTGCTGGGGGGGGTCAGAACTGATGACCTTCACTGCCCCTTCCAACCCAAACCATTCTATGATTGTGTGACTCACCAGCTGCCTCACCCCGGGCACAGCCCCGATGCTCAGCACCCTCCGAGCTGGCGCGGTGCTGCCCCCGCTCCCCAGCCAGGTCTGCCTCTGAGTCACTGTTTTCCTCATAGCTTTGCAAAGCTGATCAACACCACTAAAAATAATTCCTGTCTGGCTCTAGGACATGCCCAGCACCACAGCGGCAGCCCCGGGCAAAGGATGGGCACCCCATGGCGCTACAAGGAGGCAGGAGAGGGGATGGAACCTTCCTGGCAAAGTGGCAAGTGAAGGATGGGCAGTGCCAGGCCAAGCTCGTGGAGCAAACTGTGCCAGAGGGATGGGAGAGAGCTGAGGGCACAGTGCCAGCGTGAGGCTGGGGTCAGGCAAAGCCCAGGCAGGGGCGCAGGTTTGGGTCCATGGGGCACAGGAGGAGGCTGTGGGCACAAGAGCAAGTCCATGGGGTGCAGGAGCGCGTCTGTGGGTGCAGGAACAGGTCCATAGGCCACAG
The DNA here is from genome assembly GCA_033558235.1 of Neomorphus geoffroyi. Classification (NCBI taxonomy): domain Eukaryota; kingdom Metazoa; phylum Chordata; class Aves; order Cuculiformes; family Neomorphidae; genus Neomorphus; species Neomorphus geoffroyi. The sequence continues at coordinate 1,179,929 of JAUMJM010000097.1, forward strand.
GAACAGGTCCATGGGGCACAAGAGCACATCTGTGGGTGCATTAGTGGGGCTGTAGGGCACAGGATCGGGCCCGTGGGGCACAGCTGGCCTCACAGCTGCACCATTTGGAGCTGCACACTCATGAATATGCATGAATATGCATGAGGGGCTGGGGGGGGGGGGGGGGCAGCCAATGGCAGCAGCGCTCCGGCGCGCCAGCAGCTGCCAGCCTTCGCAATGAACTTCTCCTGACATTTTGGATGCGCCTCCACGGGTCTCCAACCTGCCCCCTCCTCCCTGGTTCGTCCTGGCCCCTGCGTGGGGTGAGACCCCCCCAGCCAGGCCCAGCACTGTCAAACTCACGGCGGGGGCAAGGTGGGACCCCTCAGCCCTGCCTGGCCCCTGGCCACCACCCCAGGGACCTCTGTGCTGCCCAGGGCAGGGGCAGTGTCGGTGGTTTCAGCAGCTCCAGCCCCATGGCAAGAGGTGGAATAAGCCCCTCTTTTCCCTAAAGCCGTGCCCCTGCTGCCCGCGCGGCCACGGTGCAGCTCCCTCCACCCACGCAGCGAGGACGCGCGTTGCCAGCGACCAGCGAGGCTCTTCTACTTCATTTTTATTTCAAGTCAGAGCACGTCGGCTCTGCCTTCACCAGTGCCGAGGGTGGGAGGAAAAGGTGCAGGAAAGCACAGGGAGCAGCACCAGGAGGAACCAGAACCCAAGGGCTGCCAGACACCAGCTCTGAGGCATCTACGTGCTCCTTCTTTCCCAGCAAACCAAATCCTGGCTGTGAGCCCCCAGTTCCTGCCTGTGAGGAGGGAGATTTGCTCTTCCCCTCTGGAAGGGGCATCCCCTCAAAAGGGCAGGAGACACAAACCATCCCCTCTGCCTCCCCACAGAGGTGCTCCCTGCCCTGTGCTCCCAGCGGGAAACTCATCCCAGCTGCAGGCAGCCTACAGAGCAAGCTGTGCCACGAGACCCCAGGTGTGGATACGACATCTGCACCCCACGCGTGGACTCCAGCTCAGCGCAGCCGAGACCAAGCTCCCCAGGATTTGCACAGCGTGGCTGTTCCAGGGAAATGCAGCCTTCCCCTGCCTGCAGCATGGAGGGGAACATCAGGGACTTAAAGAGACCCTCTGGACCATGGCCAGCCCCTGCTCCCAGGCCCCAGCTCCACCAAGGAAAGCCTTCCTCTCTCGTGCTGGACATAAGTCAGCATATCCCACCCTGTCCCGAGGCAGGGATGTGCCAAGGACACAGGGCCTTGCTGGCACTGCCACCTCAGCCCTGCTCCTGTGCCAATGGGAGAGCAAAGGCCATGGGAACAACAAACACAGGTTTCACTAACCACGAGATCTCTTCTCCAAAGAGAAGAGCAATGGGAACACGCTGCCTGGGACATCAAGGACAGCTGGGAGACAGCAAGGTGAGAGCACGTGAGCCCCAGACACCGCAGAGCCCGGGACAAGGCCGTGTTCCCAGTGCAGCCCCAGTCCCACCAGCCTGGACATCCCTCTGGCAGGCCAGTGGTCCCTCTTCCAGCGAGGGCTGCAGGTCCCGGGGAAGGCAGGCAGGGTCATCAGAGCCATTTACTGCTTCTCCCGCCGTCCGCCCAAGGGCTCAGCCGGCTCCTCAGGACTGTCCGAGTGGCTGTCGTCCATGCCGAAGTCGCTCCAGTGCGGGAAGGTCTCTAGGCAGCTCAGACCCTGTGGGCTTCCCAGGCCAGCACAGCTGGAAAGAGAGAAGAGGTCAGAGTGGAGAAGGGATGTGGGAAACATGCAGGACCCGAGGTCCCTGCATGTCTCTGCATCAACCGTTGCCTCCTTGGCGCAACCGCTTCCGCACAGCAGAGGCTGCTTCTCCTCAGCACGGCCTCGCTGCACCCGCAGCTTCAGGAGCAGCCGCTCGCCCCTGCACGCAGACCCAGAGCAGGGAAGGGAGGAGAGAGACAGCCACCAGCGAGAGGGATGCATGAAGCCACCCTTCCTACCCATTGGCCTGGGCTGCCGCGCTCCCTCAAACCCCTTCCTTAACCCAGAGGGGCTCTAGTTAAAAACAGATCTCTTGCTGGAGTCCAGACACCTCTTTCTTCCTGCTATTTGAAAACCAAGATGCAGAAACATGGGGACTGGGTAGTGCAGACGCAGCCTCGTGTCTCATTTGAGGGGCAGGGGGACGCGGAGCGTCTCTGCCGGGCACTCTGGGCTGCCATGAGCACAGCAGGGACCCCGCGCCTGCTGCAGGGCTCATGCGCAGGCAATGGCTGCGCATGTGCAGCTTCTTGCAGGGAGACAGGACACAGGACACAGGACACCCTCCTCCCCACCAGCCCGGCTGCATCCCCAGGTGCAGAATCCCCTTGGCTGACTCAGCCGAGGCAGCCAACACACCGGGAGATTCCTGGTTAATTCTCTGGCACGTCGCAAGCGCTCTGAAGCTCCAATGGGCACGAGGAATTGCAGAACCCACTCACGCTGCAAGGACCAAGGCGAGACGCGTGGAAAGACTGAGCTTTGAAAGCCTCCAAAGGCTCCTCGCTCCCCAGAGATTAAGGGAGGAAAGCAGCTGAAGAGGTTTGTAAATCTCAGCTTAGGCTCTTTGAAGAGACTTAAGCTCTTTTCTGCTAAGCCCTGGCCACGGTCAGAACAGGTCACCCTCCCAAGCAGCCTGGAGGGCAGCACAGGAGATGCCCAAGATGTCCAGCTTTGCCCACCTGACCCCCAAGAATCCTGCCTGTTTGGGGCTGGGGAACATGCGCTCAACCTCATTCCCTCAAAACTGTAACAAGGATGGGACAGAAAGCCCAAAAATATTCAGGGGTCTCTAGAAAGCCTTGCAGCTCCTCTTATTTTTTGCTACTGGTGAAAGCCTCTTGCACAGCCCCCAAACATTTCAGAGGAGACCATGGAGATGATCCGAGGGCTGGAGCACCTCCTGTACAAGGACAGAGTGGGGTTGTTCAGCCTGGAGAGGAAAAGGCTCTGGAGAGACCCTAGAGCAGCCTCCCAGGACTGAAAGGGGCTCCAGGAAAGCTGGGGAGGGGCTCTGGATCAGGAATTGCAGGGACAGGACGAGGGGGAAGGGTTTGAGCTGAAAGGGGGAAATTGAGATGAGATCTGTCCTGCTCCAGCCAGCACAGAGCAGCTCCAGGCACAGCACAGGAGCTGTCAGCACCCTGGGCCAGTCCTTTCCCACCTGCATTACCTGCCGTGCAGGTCCCCTCCCGGCAGCAGCGCGGGGCGGCTCTCCTCCTCCTGCACCCAGCCGCAGTTGGACATGGCGTAGTGCAGGATGGCGTCCGTCACCGTCTGCGGGCCCTGGCCTTGCACACACGCCTCAATCTCGGGTACCGAGAGCTGGCTCTGCAGGAAAAGGTGCAGGCGGCTGTCGGAGAGGAGGACCACGTTCTGCACAACCCTGCGCACAGAGAGAGGAGGGTGAGGGAGGCAGGAGGAGCACCAAGCATGCTTAGCCCTGCCCCACCATGACCATCGACAGCACTGGTGCCACCTCACAGCCAGCACCTCCAAGCAAGGTCAGAATCGTGTCCTCTCCATCCAGGCTTTACAAACGCTCTACTCACTTCTCCAGGAACTGCTGCAGCCCCTGTCTCCGCTTCTCGATGAACTCATCCGTGCTGCCCACAAAGAAGGTGGATTTTCCAGGCAAGTCTGGGACCGGGCTGCAGGCACAGAGCAGAGGCAGCTCCTCAGAGCCAGATCACCCCAGCATCCCCAGCACAGAGACACGGGGGCAGCCAGGACCCTGCTCTGCACAGAGCTGGATCCCAGGAGCTCTGGTGTCCCATGTTCACATCTGTGGTTTCTACCCAGTATTTAAAGGGGCTCTAGGAAAGCTGGGGAGGGGCTCTTGATCAGGGAGTGCAGGGACAGGACAAGGGGAACAGTTTTGAGTTGAAAGAGGGGAGACTGAGATGAGATCTGAGGGAGAAATGTTTTGCTGTGAGGGTGGGAAGGCCCTGGCCCAGGGTGCCCAGAGCAGTGGTGGCTGCCCCATCCCTGGAGGTGTTCCAGGCCAGGTTGGATGGGGCTTGGAGCCCCCTGACCCAGTGGGAGGGGTCCCTGCCCATGGCAGGGGGTTGGAAATGGACGGGCTTTGATGTCCCTTCCAACCCAACCTAACCCACTCCAGGATTCCATCCCCCTCTGTCCTGAGCTCACGTGGCTCTCCCAGGGCACTGGGTAACAGTGAGGCTGCAGGGGGTGGAAAGGAGGGAGCACCGTGCTTACACCAAGCCAGCGTTCTTCTGGAGCTGCCTCCTCAGCCACACGAATTCACGGTACCGGCGCCGCACACATGAGGTCTTGGCAGTAAAGGCCTTGCTGTTGGTCTGCAAAAAAACCCACCAGGGAAATAATCCAAGTGATTGAGAGGCAGCAAGGCCAGAAGGTGGGATGGTGCCCACACAGCCCCCTGCGCTCCGTGACCACGGGATTCTCTCAAAGCTCTGGGCTTCGGGGTGCACTGAGGAGCTGAAAGCGCCTTAAAGGCCTGAGCAGGTGCCAGGGGAGAAGCTGGGTCTCAGATCCGGACGGAGACAGCGGAGGAGGAGGAGTGGAATGCTGAGGGCTCCCCCTTCACAGCTCCTTCCATCCCCAATGAACACAGCCGGACACAGCCAGGCAGCTCCGCTCGGGGCCTCGCGTCCAGCACAAACGCCACAGCTCCCCCCTCTCTCTCAGCCACAACTCACGTGGAGGAAGATTTTGTAATCCACATAGGAGTTCCAGGAGCCTTCGTTCTGCACCCGGGGGTCCTGAACGCGCACTGTGGTCAGCTCCTACGGCACAAACACTGCCTGAGCGCGGGAGGCGGCGCTCATTGCCCTGTACCAGAGTGCCCCCCCCCCTTCCCAGAGGGGCTCCTGGGGACAGGAACCCAGGACCACATTGGCTCATCCAGCCATCCTGCCCCCGGGACAGCAGAGACACCTCCAGCCTTTCCCACCCCTCATCAGCTGCCCCTCGGCTCTGCCCAGCGTTCAGCACCTCTCGTCCCCTGGCACAGCCAAGGGCATCCAAACCCCAGCTGGGAAAAGACAAATCCCATGGCAGAAAGGCTCTTACTTCCTCTCGGTTCTCCAACATCCTAGAGCCAGAGCCCAGCGGGAAACATCTGTACAGAGAAGAAAAGGATTTAGTGAGACAAGATCGACACATCGGGGTCTCCCGCGTGCTCTGCCTCCCCCCAGGCACCTCTCCAGCCCCTGTGCCCGCACTCGGCTGCCTTCCCTGATCTCTAAAGAAAGAGGATGCATTCAAATCCAGCAGCCCACAGGGAAAAGAGCTTCCAGTGTTAATCCCCCACGTGCTCCTGAGGCTTGGTGGGCTGCTGGGCTCCCACTGGGATGTCCTGGAGAGCGTGCAATGACCAGAGCCGGAGCCTGCAGCACCTCTTCCCTCCACAGCTGCTCTTCTGCCCACGGAGAGGCATTGGGATCCTGCAGCTTTCTGGAAACAGCACTCAGAATTCCCTGGATCACAGTCAGGGGGGCTGTAACCACCTGAGGATGGGATGAGCCACCTGCCCTCCTGTCCCACAGCACCTTCGGGCTCCCTGGCAGATAACGGAGTCTCTGGGAGAGCCTTCCCCCCAGGATAATTCCTCTTTGCCAGGAACAGCCTCTTTGTTGCACAGCCAAGAGCCCAGGTCCCCAGTTTGCTTCTCAGAGCCAGAACTGGTGCTGCAGGAGGGCAGCAGGGTGGGAGAGCCCAGCCCACTCCCTGCACAGGCAGGTTCGCACTGAAATTCCAGGGGAGCCAGTTCGGCTGGGGAGGAGAAAACCTGGCTTTTCTCCCTGTCGCCCTCTCCCCGCGCTGTGTCCCAGCAGCCTGGCTGGGCTGTGGGAGCAGGGGAAGCACCCAGCCCCTCGCCAGGACTCTGCTGGTCCTGCTTTTCTCCTGTGTGCATCGGGCCCTCTCCCCAGCTGCCCCTCAGCCAGTTGCCCATCAGCACGAGACACAGATAGTGCTGTTCCCCTCCGGCTCTTTCACAAATCACCTGGATAAACGGCAAACCTGGTGTCATGACTTTCCCACCAGATTAGGTTTTGTGTCTGCATTCCGACTGCTCTCCCCTCCTTCTGCCAGTGGGTGCTGGGCAGGGCAGGCGAGCATCCGTGAAGGCCTTAGGGAGCCACAGAGATGCCCTGTGCCCCCCAAGCTGCCCAGCTTTCCTGGCTCCCATCACACACTCCACTTTCTCCATCACATCCCTCCAGCATTCCCAGCCCCTGCTGGACTGTGGCAGCTAATTTGCTGCACCATTACGTGCTCCTGCAGTAATTCCTGCTCTGCAACAACACCAGGAGTACAGCACCAGAGCTTGGAGGAAGCAGGGGACAGCGAGACAACCCCCCACTCACAATAAATGCACAGTCCAGCCAGCAAAACCCCTCAGAGATGGATTCCCCATGCAGACACAGACCAGGAATACTCATCAGGGGCAGCTGGATGACCAAGCCTGCCCCATGTCCTGGTTTCACCTCCTCTGCGGGATTGTTTACAAGAGGTCTGGTGACAAAGTGCCAGAGCAGGACTCCACCTGCCACAGCCCAGGCTCCCAAGGGACACGGCTGCCCGATGGCAGGGGTGACACAACCCTTCACCTGTTCCCCACGCCTGGAATCTTGCCTTTTAGGCCATGAGAGCTGCCAAGTGTCAAGCGGTGGCGCTGGAAACCCAGCCTTTATTTATAAGCAAAGCTCTTCTGAAGACAGTGCTAATTTTAGCAGGGAGAAGGGGAGGGGTTGAGCCACAAACCAGGCTTCAAAAAAATCTGGCTCCACCAGTTCACAGGTGCAAGGCTTCAGCCATCCCATTCCACCCAGAGAGCATGGAAAGCGTTAATAACAGCACAGAAGGGTTTGGGATAGAGAGACAGAGACCCAGTCTCCCTGCATGGTGTCTCGGAGTAATTGAGCTCTCACTGGTGTTGGGTCAGGCTGCTGCTGTTTCCAATTTGAGCTGTAAAGGGGGAAGGATGAGAGGAACCTCCCAAAAAAACAACCCCCACGCTCCAGCGCACATGATTCTTCCCTTGGGGAAGGAGGGGATAGAAGGAGCCAAATGTGGCGTGAGTCACTTTGCCCAGCGCCTCGATGGGTGGGAGCTCCCATCCCATCCTCCCCCGTGCTGGGGGCTCCCAGCCAGAACCAGTTTAAGCAGCAGAACTTGACCATTACATTCCCCAGTCTCCCCAGGAGACACTGCTGCCATCCCATTGCTTTTAGAGTTCCTGGCTCTGCCTGACAGCCCTGCCCAGATTAAAACGCACAAGGGAAACAAGAGAGAGACTCAGAAATTGCTTAATGGAACAGCAGAGCGTTGCCAGGAAGAGGAATTAAATTTCCCAGCTCCTGGAAGGTTGCTCTGAAGAGCAGGGAGACCCAGGAGGGGGAGACTGTGCTCCATGGGCAGCGAGGAGAAAACTGGGAGCAGACTCCAAGCACTGACATCCTTTCCCTGTTCATTCATCCAGTGTTGTACCAACACACGCGTAATCTTATTTACGCGTTATTTGGAGTTAATTGATCTTAACTTGATAAATCAACCTAAACCCAACCAAGAAGGCAGCTCAGGGGTAGCTTTAACCAGTTACAGCAAATCCTCTTTCAGGGCTTTTGCTCAAAGCCTCAGTTTAAGGGGCCCTGGGATATGGGGTTTGGTTTAATCGTCCTCCAATTTGCATTTCAGTGTTCCCAGGGCTCGCACTTTCAAACACAAGAGGTGGAAGCCACCCGGCAACGCCCCACACCTACAGTCCCAGAGCCCCACGGCTTTCCCTGCCCGTGATACTGCAGCCTGGGCGTTCATGGAGCTGCAGGCAGGGTCTGGCTGCAGGCGCATCGCCTCGCCCAGCCCTGAACCCACACTGCTGGCACAGAAAGTGTTCAGTTTTAGCTCCTGCTTGCTATCTTTTATATTCCTTGCTGGTTCGGATCCATCCTTAGCAACAGTCTGTGACCTGCACCAGCAGGACCTGCATGGAACACTCTTTCCTACCAGCCCACATCAGGGATCACAGAGACCATCTCGGAGCTGCCTTTCCAGCACTGGTCCCTGGATGCAGCCAAGGCTCCGCATCTGTCTGTGCAAACACAGCCCCGCTCCAGGCGGCTCGCAGAGACCCTCAGCTTGGAGGAAACCTCACAGCAAAGCTCCAGGCAGGAAAAATAGGAACAAGTCCCATTTGCTTCTGCTTTTGTCTGTCACACTCAGAGAGAGCTGCCCAGGGACGATCACCACAGAATCCTGGGATGTGTTGGGTTGGAACGGACCTCAAAGCCCACCCAGTGCCACCCCCTGCCATGGGCAGGGACCCCTCCCACTGGGTCAGGGGGCTCCAAGCCCCATCCAACCTGGCCTGGAACACCTCCAGGGATGGGGCAGCCACCACTGCTCTGGGCACCCTGGGCCAGGGCCTCCCCACCCTCAGCGTGAAGAATTTCTCCGGAACGATTTATCTCCCCCCTCCCAATTTAAAGCCTTTTAAGCCCCAGGTTCTCTGGGTTTCTTTTTCCAGCGGAATGGAGAGGGTTCTCCGCCCACAGAGGGCCCCGGGGAGGGACCCTGGGCCGGCGCTGCCCCCAGAGAGAGGGGGAGCCACAAACCACGGCCCCAGCGGCCCCAGCGAGACCCCCGGGCCTGACCCCGCCGGGAGAGGCCGCGGCAGAGGTGGAGCCCGATCCCACCGCCACCCCAGGGCCGGCCCTGCCGCCCCAAGGATCTCCGGCATCCCGAGAGACCCCCAACCCCCCCGGGCCCCACACCGAGAGATCCCAATCCCCCCTCACCTCCTCTCGACGGCCGCGACCCCTTTAAGCAGCGAAGCGGCGCGGCGGCCTTAAGCGACGGGCAGCACGTCCGCTTCCGGCGCGGGGCATGCTGGGAGTTATAGTCCGCGCCCGCGGACGGTGAGAGGAGCGGGCAGAGCTTTTCAACTGCTGCGAGACCTCCGCTGGTGGGGAGGGGCGGCGTGGCCACCCCAGGCTGCGGGGCTATCGCCACCGGCGCGGGGAGAGTAGGCCTGACTGGGAAACAATTCGTGTGGCAGGACGGCAGTGGACTACAACTCCCAGAGTGCACCGCGGCGGGCCGCCCGTGTCTAAGCAATGGGACTACAAATGCCAGCGGGCGTTGCGGCGGGCGGGACTACATATCCCAGAATGCCCCGCGGCAGGATGGGAGGTGTGTCAGGAGGCGGGACTACGGTGCCCAGAACGCACTGAGGTGTGCCCCGTGGGAAACTACAAGTCCCGGCGTGCCCCGCGGCGCACGGGTCGCAGCGCATGCGCAGAGTGCGCGGCGGGCAGCGGGGTTGGCCGGGCTCTTTTGTTCGAGGGAGGCGCACGGAGAGCGGCCAGGCCCGCGGCCACAGCCCAGCCCCGCGCCCCGCAGGCCCCTTCGCCTCGCTCTCCCGTCGGCGGGGCTGTGCAAGGTGAGGGGGGGCCGTGCGGTGCTGGGGGGGCGACACTGGAGAACAGTGCTGGGGTGGAACCGGGCGGTACTGGGGGGGTTACTGGGAAGGGGCCTTGGGGGGGCGTTCCTGGGGAGGGCAGTACTGGGGGGGGCCTTGGGGAGCGGGGCTGGGGTGGAACTGGGCGGTACTGGGGGGGGGTTACTGGGAAGGGGCCTTGGGGGGTGTTATTGGGGGGGACAGTATTGAGGGGCCCTTGGGGAGTGGGACTGGGGAGAAACTGGACCTTACTGGGGGGGTGTGTTGGGAAACGGTGCTAGGGGGGATGGGGAGAGCCTTGGGTGGTGTTACTGGGTGTTACTGGGGGGGCCTTGGGGAGCGGGGCTGGAGGGGGACTGGGCATTACTGGGGGGAGTAGTGTGAGGGGGCCTTGGGGGCGTTATTGGGGGGGAAGTACTGGGGGGGCCCTTGGAGAGCGGGATTGGGAAGGGGCTGGGAATTACTGGGGTGGGGAGTGTTGGTAAATGGTGCTGAAATGGAGCTGAGCTTTACTGGGAGGGGGCACTGGGAAGGGGGTTTGGGGAGTGGGACTGGGGAGAAACTGAGCATTACTGGGGGGGTGTGCTGGGGGCAGTGGGTAGTGGTGCTGAGGTGGAACTGGGGGTTACTGGGTGGATAGTGGTAGTGGGGAGAGGGACGGGGGAGAAACTGGGCATAACTGGAGTAGGGGGTGTTGGATAACGTGCTGAGGTGGAACTGGGCGTTACTAGGGGGCAGTGGTGAAGGGGGTCCAATGGGGAGAAGGACTGGGGAGAAACTGGGTGTTACTGGGAGGGTAAGGCGGGAATCACTGAGGGAGATGATGTTGAAAGGGGTGAAACGGGGTTTGGGGGATGGAGGGTTAGTGGAGAGGGGTGTTTGGGGTGCAGGGAAAGGGGGAGTCAGTAAAGAAGGGGGTTTAGGGGTGTAGGGAGGGGAGAACTTACTGGGGAGGGGGGTGGGGTGCTGAGAGAGAGGTGTTAGTGCAGGGGGGTATTTGGGGGTGCTGGGAGGGAGGGTAGTGGAGGGCGGGTGTTTGGAGTGCTGGAAAAGGGGGGATAGTGGAGAGGGGGGTTTAGGGATGCTGGGAGAGGGGTATTAGTGGGGGGGAGCTTTGGGGTGCAGAGAGGAGCATTTGGGGAGGGATTGGGGTGCTGGCAGGGCCGGACCCCTCCAAGGGGACACGGCAGGGGCAAAGCTGAATGTGGGGGCAAGGGTGGGACTCTGCCAGGGCAGAGCTGGGTCTGTCTGGTCCTTAGGGGAGAGGGGGACTGAGGGAGGCTCCGAGTGTTGGGGGGAAGTGGGGGTACCTGCAGAAAAAGAGGGGTCTGGGGGTGCTGGGAGTGACTGGTGCTTGAGGAGAGAACAAGGGGCAGCTGCAGGGGGTTGTTTGGGTGGGGAGAGGTTGGAGTAGGGACCTTGCTGGGGTGGCATTTGGGTGAGAGAGGGCTTTTAAAAAGCCCTGGTGAAGCCCCTTGGGGTGAGGAGAAGAAGGAGAGGGAGCTGATCCCGGCCTGGAGCTCCAGGAAAAGGGGGAGGAGGGGGAGTCAGGAGTGGGGAGGGGATGAATGTCACGTTTTGGCGGGGAGAATGAGCGGGAAGTGGCTTCTGAGGCAGCGGGATGGGAGGGCAGGGACTGGGATGGGAGCCAGTGAGAGGGACCAGAGGGGGAAAAGCTGTTGGGTAGCGAAATGGGGGGGATGTGGGGCTGGGGGAGAGCTCCCCTGCAGAGACCCTAATGGAAGAGGCGGGCTGCGGCTTGTGGAGTGGAAGCGGGGATGTGCTGAGAAAGGAGAGGGGAGGGATGGAAAAGGGAGCTGTGTTTGGGATGGGTCCCCGCAGTGAGATGTGGGTGACAGGGCAGCTCCTGTCAGGGCTGGCTTCCTCTGGCTCCTTTGTTGGAGAGAAGAGAGGGATTTGGAGCCTGGGGGGGGAAGAGAGGGTTTGGGGCCCTCTGAAGGGAAGAGGGGGTTTGGGGACAAGGAGATTTGGGTGCCCAGAGGGTTGAGCCATGTGTGGAATGGGAGTTGTGAAGCATTTTGGGGAAAGGGCTGATTGAGCCCGAATGGGATTTGTACCTCTGGATGAGGAGGCGGCGAGGCTTTGCCGAGGAAGTGGCAGATGTGGGGCTGCCCTGGGAGTGCAGGGACTGGCCAGGAGGGCAGCAGTGGGGTCTGGCTCCGGGCTGAGTCGTTCCCTTGAGGTGCAGAGGAGCCAGCAGGACCAGAACGTGGCCTGAGTGTCGGGGGGCGAGCGTTGGGAGCCCGGGGATGGGGCAGTGCTCTTGGCATTGGGGTTGATCGGGTTGGGAGCTGCAGGCATGGATGTGGTCCCTGTAAAACCGAGAGATCAAAGTGTAACAGCGTGTTCGGGCCGAATAATTACAGACTCCAGCTGTGACAGATTTTAGTCACTTAAAACCAATTGTAATAACCCCTTGTGCCTCTGAGGGAGGAGGGTGTTGGCGATGGGCATGTTCAGGGCCAACATCCCTGTTGGATTTGCGACCCAGGCACGGTTTCCGTTACCGCTTGAGGTAGTGAAAACGATGAGAACCAGATGTGGCTGCACCAGTCTCTGCCTCCACCAGGGAAGTGCAGAAGGAACCAGGTGAGGGGTCTGTGAGTGCCGGCGGGAAGAGCCCCCTTGGATGTGCTCCCTCCGTCCCCAGGGATGCAGGCTGGCAGGGGTTGCTCTGGGGACCAGGAAGCTGGGAATCCTACAGCACTGGGGGCAGTGTTTTCTCCTTTCCATATGAAAGGAAGGAGGGATGCAAATCCCTGCTTTGACTCCATCAGTGTTTATCCCATCTAACGGGTTCAGAAGCCGTGTCTGCCTTCACACAACAGAATTCCTGTCTGCACAACGGGATTTCTTCCTTCAGGTTCTCCTTTCCTCCTGTTCCCTGGGTGTTTCTCTTCAATCCAACGGTGCATTCCCTCCTGGATTGTGAATTTAACTGAGAATGATGTAGCTGCGGCTTTTCTTTAGTCTGGTCTCTGCTCAAAGGCTTGAGCTCTCGCTCAGACTTTCCAGAACTGTTTTCAGGTTCTGGAGAGTGGAAGATTTAACGTGCTTGCTCCCACTTCAAAGGAAAGATGCCTGCTGCCATTCCCTGGCGCGCACGGAATAAACTTGGCGTGCTTGTAAGTCTGTGAGGAGATGAGTGATCCCAGCCAAGTCTGAGGAAGGCAGGAGGAGGAAATGTTTTAACTTTAAAACTCCTCAAAGCTGAGCTGTGAATCCTTCAGCGCGCAGCGAATGGAACTACTCTGTACTGAAATCCGACCTCTGGGTCTCCACGTTTTCCTCCTCCCTCTGGTTTGCCCTTCCTATCTTCAACTTCCTACAAAAAGGATCAGCACCCAACACTGTGGAGCCGTGTTGGGGAGAGCTTTGCCATCTCCCAAGGGAAGCGTCGAAGCCAATGGGGCTGAGGGTGTTTGTGTTTGTCCAGTGGTGGTTTCACTGCCTGGATGTGGATCTCCAGGAGCTCTCGTGATGCCAGCAGGGATCCCCTGCGATGGCGTGCTGGCAGCTCCAGCCCTCGCTCCTCTGTCTGCCCCTCTGGCCCCTGCAACACCAGCTTCTTCTCACTGCTCCTCTTTCTTGATGGCCTTTTACCACCATTTGAGTTTGTTTCCACAGGCTCAGGTGTTTCTGAGATCTCCCTCTTAGCCACAGACCAAGATGTTCTTTCAGTCTCTGTTCTGCTTGCCTCTTGATTTCAGCTTTGTCCTGAGTGGTAGGGTAGGAGCAGCAAATAAAAACAGAAAGGTTTCATAGAATCAGAGAAAAGGGACCTCAAAGCCTGTATGGGACCCCTCCCACTGGCTCCAAGCCCCATCCAACCTGGCCTGGAACCCCTCCAGGGATGGGGCAGCCACCACTGCTCTGGGCACCCTGGGCCAGGGCCTCCCCACCCTCACAGCAAAACATTTCTCCCCAAGATCTCATCTCGATCTCCCCTCTTTCAGCTCAAAACCGTTCCCCGTCATCCCATCCCTGCCCTCCCTGATCCAGAGCCCCTCCCCAGCTTTCCTGGAGCCCCTTTCAGCCCTGGGAGGCTGCTCTAAGGTCTCCCCAGAGCCTTCTCTTCTTCAGGCTGAACAACCCCAACTCTCTCAGCCTGGCCTTCTAGGAAGAAAAAAATTGGCAGGGGCCTGTCCTGAATATTGTCTCAAAATCCTATTTTTCAGTATAAGCCAGGTATAGAAGAGTGAAACTGAATTTTAGCAACGTGAGCTCCTTCTGTGATCTCTCCAGGGCAGGACCCATCCAGCCCCACATCCTATAGATGTGAGCATCTCCTACAAGTGTGATGGGAGTTGTCTCGCCCCCCAAAACATCCAGGTTGAAAGGAAACGGCTTCATTGTGTGCGTAGGAACTCAGTGTGAGTGAAATATGTGTATCTGAAAGCTCTGGAGCCAAGGGAGCAGAGCACGAGGCGAGCTTCCCTGTGCTGCCTTTCCAAGTAGGTGGGGATGGTTGAGCCTCTCCCCTTTCCTCCAGAAACCCGAAGCCAGCCAGTGCTTTGGGTGGCTGTAGTTTGTTTTCAATAACTAAAATCAGAAGGTCTGGGCATTCCTGGTGGCAGAAATCTTTGCTGAGCCCTCTGTTCCGTGGAGGAAGAGGGTGTGGGGAGCAGCTCAGATGCTCTGCAGCTAAAGCCAGGTGTTGAGTTCATGCCCTGGAGGAGCCAAAGTCCCCTTCTCACAGCGGAGCTGCGGTTTGACTGCAGTGCAGCAAGGCCTGTGCAGCAGCTTCCCCCTCTGTGCTCCGGCGCTGAAATCCGTGCCGTGCCTACCAGCAGATGCCTTGAACCATGGCTCGACCTTCCCACCTGGAGCAGCTCTGTGGCTTCAGGCACTGGAGGCAAAACCATTGTCCCTGCTGCAGGGATGGGATGGCGGTGGGAGCAGGCGTCAGGGAACCCATGGGGGTGCGCCAGGTCCCTGGCCCTCGCTGCTGTCAATGCCTGGAGCAGGAATGGGAATGTCTGCGTGAAGGAACAGGCCCTGAGTGCAAGGGGACTTGGAGATGCTGCTGCCTGCCGAACCCTGAGGTGTGGTTGCTGCAGCCCTTTATTCCAGTGTTTTTGTCCATCCCCTTGGTGAGGTTTTTCTCAAAGTGCTCCTGGCCCTGGATTTGCATCCTCCCTGCCCAGCCTCACCGCAGCGCAACACAGGCTCCGCAGGGTTGTGTTGCCCTGCTGCCTCCTGTCCCTTCCCACACCCGCCTGCGCCTCCTTTCAGCAGCCTCTCTCTGCCTTAGACTCTCGGATCCTGTCGCCTTCCTCAAGCAGCCCAGAGATCCAGCTCCACATCCTTAGATGCCTTAAAAACAGGGCCACCTCCCAGCCACAACCGCAGCGCTTCCCACTCAAAGCCTTCTGCCTGCAGCTGCACAAGTCCCCACTGAGAGCGAGGCAGCCGGAGATCTCGCCCCTCGGGGCCGTCTCGGAGTTTATTTGTTGGTTGTAGTCGGAACTGTGACAGCACCTTCTTGGGAATCTCCTCTGCTCAGCTCTGGCCCCTTTTTCTGTGGCCCACGCGGTGCCAGAGGAGGAGGATGGAGGGGAGGAAGGAGCTGCCTGAAGAGTTGCAGGCTGAAACGCGATCCCTGGGTTTCCTGCTGCAGCGCTGGCTCCCACATGGGGATTTGCTGCCGGCAGAGGCGATGCTGGCGATGGGTTGGAGGTTTCACATTGTTGTGTTGCCCACCAGCTGAGGTGGTGCCAGGCAACCCAGGAGCATCGCTGCTTCGGGTTGGCCTCTGTCTGGCATCTGATTGAAGATGCTGTCAGGGTATTCCAGCCTGGAAGCTGACGAGGGAAAAGCCTCTCTGATGAGTGTTCTTGTCCAGCTCTGGTTTAGTGGCTGTTCCCATGTGGCTGGATTTTCCCCCAGTTGAACAGGGCATTAAAATTCGTCTCTGGGGGCTGGGTGTACCCTGATATTCATAGAATCATGGAACGGTTTGGGATGGAGGGGGCCCTAAATCACCCTCCTGCCATTGGGCAGGGACACTTCCCACTGGATCAGGGGGCTCAAAGCCCCACCCAACCTGGCCTTGGTACTGGATGGGCTTTGAGGTCCCTTCCAACCCAAACCATTCCATGATTCTAAGATCTAAAGGGAAGAATTCTGTCTGCCAGCAAGTTATTTCCTGCTCCAGAGCGCCTGTTGACTTGATTGTCAGGATGAGTTGGGAAAAACTGTCTGTGTTTTCTGTGTTGACATCAGTGTCCAAATCAAGAATGTGAGAAACATCTGGAACTGGGACTCAACCTCGTTACCCCAAGAAAGTTTGAGCTTTCCCTTCCACATTAACAGCAGGACTGGCAAGTTGTTAGTTCATTGGGTTACAGGGGCTCGGGACTTTCACGGAAGCACGTTCTGACTGCTTTATAGCTTCCCTTGACAAATACCTGGCGGAACAGGTGATATAAGCGAGCTGCTTGGTTGTGATGGGGCAGTGCCCTGCTGCAGGAAGGAACAGCAGGAGAGAGCATGGTGATGCTCACGTGTGTTTAATACCAGCGGCGCGGTGCAGTCCTGCGTGCTTCCCATGTGGCCGAATGCTGCATAAAGAGTTCGGCAGCTTTGTAGGGTTTCTGGCTATTAAAGTTTTCAGACTTGATTTTTGCATCTTCAAAATAGAATCATAGAATGTCTGAGTTGGATGGCTCATCCAGTTCCAACCCTCCTGTCACAGCCAGGGACACCTCCCACCTAGACCAGGCTGCTCCAGACCCCATCCAACCTGTCCTAGAACACTTCCAGGTAGGGGGCATCCACAGCTTCCCTGGGCAACCTGTGCCAGAGCCTCCCCACCCTTATTGTGAAAACTTTCTTCCTAAAATAATAACTATACAATGGCTGAAGGTTATTGTAATAATAGCTTCGAGCTTGGGTTTTCTAACTCCAATATGTCATGAGTTTTTGTTTTAAAATCCAAAAGTCAAGTCCTCGAGTGAGCGAGAGCCCGGGCGCTGGCACAGCTGGTACCAAGGTCAGGCTGAACACCCTAGCGCAATAGCAGGGTCCAAAGTATAAACAGTTGATCCGGCGCCTGCCAAGTAGAGAGATTCTGCCGTCTCCCTCTGCGCTGTCCTGTGCCCCTCGGCTGCCCTGGAGCCCTGGCTGGGAGCTGGAAGCAGAGCCAGGATGCTCTGGAGCGTGGCCTCTGGGCTCAGCTACCTCCTGTCGGCTCTGCCTTGGCTTCTGCTGCTCTTTTGAGCCTTGTGGGGCTCTTTTGTGACCCCTCTCCGTTGGGGGATGCTCCATTGGCAGCTCCTCAGCATCTTCTCTGCGAGGGAGCTCATCCAGCAGTACCTTGAGAGCTGAGACCATTCCTGAACTCACCCATCTCCTTTTGCTTTATAAACCAGCCGCGATTTGTGTAGATTTTGCCAGCTGAAATTTATTCTGCCCAGTTCAAGATAACTCAAGTGGCAAAGCTGAAGTTTCCAGGCAGGTGATGTTTGCCCTACACACCAGGCATTTTCCTTGGCAGAAAATGGGTTCTACAGGACTAAACCAGCCGCGTGCGTTCCTTAGCGCTCCAGTTGGGAACGCTCCTGGGCGGCTCTTGGGCAGGCTGCGGTGTGGGGAGGCTGAGGAACAGAGTTGGTTTCAGTGGTCTGGGTCCCTTTGCTGGCGGCTCTCTGTGATGGCGTCACTGCTTATCAGAGATAACAGATGGGGAGACTTGGAATCTCCTGACCCCTCCGATTGGCCTAAATCAGTGCAGCTCATTCTGTGCATCTGGCTGCCTGCACAGGCTTTGGAGCAGAGGTCGAGGAGGAGCTCAGGGAAACAGAGAGCTCCACATTTTCCTTGAACCTAAGGAAGAAACCCTTCCTGCATCCCCTTCCCACTGGAGCGGAGGCTCTGTTGGTGCCTCCCCTCACAGGGCTGTGCGGTGGCTCAGGATCTTGTCCGTGGGACTGGGACCTCTCGGTGTAACTGGCGCCAGCAAGAAGTGACTGAGGAGCATTTGCCAGAACCATGGGGGGTTGCAGCCCCCCCTGCCCCACAGCAGGGACACAAGGATGAGGTGGGTGGCCATTCCTGGCAGAGCCCATCCTGGATCTGCGCGTCTGCGCTGCTCATACTGGTCCAAGCTGGGGAAGCGGGGCCTCTCTGTGGTTTTTGGCTCCCTGAGGTGTTTCATTTCAGCCTGGGGATGCGCCCAGTGCGTTTGCAATGGCTGCTCCTCCTCTGCAGTCCCCTTGGCACGAGTGAAACACCAGGAGCTGCACCGAGGGCCGCTCTGTCCCACATTACCTGTGTACGGCAGGTAGCCTGGGGCTGTTGGGCCAGAGTTCTCCCTGCTCTTCATCACTTGTGCTGCTTCCCAGCAAGCACTGGAGCACAGGCAGGAATTCTTGGCTCTCTAAACAGCTCTGAAGATAAAGGGGGAAAATAAAGGTGTGGATTGGTGAGTTAGATAAACACCTCAGAGTGTGCATCCATAAACCAGCGAAGAAATGAGTATGGGGAACTTGGTATCAGGGGCTTAAACTTGTGTTTCACTTGGATTAACTGCTTATTAACTTTTTGTTAATACCAGCAGCGCAGTGGGTCCCTTCCACTGCTCTGCAGATGCTTTCTGCAGCCTGAGACGGGGCTGGACGAAGGGCAGGGCCATGAGGCAGGGGAAGGGGAGAGAGCAGGGCAGGAGGGGTGCTTGGCACCCAGCAAAGGAAGGACAAGGTTTGGAGCAGCAGATGTAGGATGCAGCTTCGTTTCTTTGCCATCAACACATGGGAGCAGCAAGACAGGCTGAAAACAGGGACCAAGTATGGATGGAATTGGGCAGAGTCTGGATTGAATCGGTGAAATAAGGTGCTGGGGAGAAAAAAGACTGAAACTGTGTGTCAAAAAGAATCATAGAATGGTTTGGGTTGGAAGGGAGCTCAAAGCCCACCCAGTGCCACCTCCTGCCATGGGCAGGGACCCCTCCCACTGGATCAGGGGGCTCCAAGCCCCATCCAACCTGGCCTTGAACACCCCTAGGGATGGGGCAGCCACAGCTTCCCCGGGCAACCTGTGCCAGGGCCTGGCAAAGGCAAACGTGACCTTGACACAAACATGTGGTTCTCTGTCCTCTTTTAGCAGCGTCGCCCGTAAGCTGAAAAACTGGCCAGCACAATGGGAAAAAAACAGAACAAGAAGAAAGTAGAAGAGGTCTTAGAGGAAGAGGAGGAGGAATATGTGGTGGAGAAGGTGCTGGATCGGCGAGTGGTGAAGGGCAAAGTGGAATATCTGCTGAAATGGAAAGGTTTCTCAGAGTAAGTGCCTGCTGCTGTGGGGTGGGTGCTGGGCTGCTCCACGGCAAGCTTTGCTCTGCCTTTGGCTCCCAAAGCCTCTTTGGGCAGGTGGATCGATCTCCTTGTGCCTTCCCTTGTGGGGTGGACAGGCCTAGGGCAGCTGTAATCATAGAACCGGCTGAGCTGAATGCCTTGAGCTGTAATCATAGGGTCATTAAGGTTGGAAAAGCCTTCTAAGCTCATCCAGTCCCACCATCAGCCCAACCCCACTGTGCCTGCTAAACCATTGTCCAGAAGTGCCATGGCCACATGGTTTTGAACCCCTCCAGGGATAGAGACTCCCCCACTGCCCTGGGCAGCCTCTGCCAGGGCTTCACCACTCTTTCACAAAGAAGTTTTCCCCAATATCCAATCTAAACCTCCCCTGGCTCAACTTGAGGCCGTTTCCTCTCGTCCCAGCACCTGTTGGTTGGGAGAACTAAGCACCACCTCCCCACAACCGCCAGGAGCTGCAGAGAGCGATGAGGTCTCCCCTCGGCCTCCTCTTCTCCAGACTAAAAAATCCCAGTTCCCTCAGCTGCTTCTCATAACACTTGTTCTCCAGCCCCTTCCCCAGCTCCATGTCCATCCTCAGGGCAGCGAGAGCACAGCCTGGGTGAGGAGGTCCCACTTCTGTCACGAAGAGGCTTTGCAGCCCCCTGGTGGGGCCTCCCCCTCTTTAACTTAATGGGAAACAAGCAGCTGCGTAAAATGAATTGCATTTCCCTCCCAAGAAGTGAAATAACTGCCCTGTCCTAATCCAGGCAGGGTCGTGTTTCGTGGGGCAAGGACACCTGCGTCCACACTGCTGCTTCCCTCAGCATCTTCCCATGACCTCCCTGGCAAGTCCAGGAAAAGCTGCAGCAAAGCTGCCCGTGTGTAAAACTCCGCTGTTGTCCTTGGTTGCAGTGAGGATAACACATGGGAGCCCGAGGAGAACCTGGACTGCCCAGACCTCATCGCAGAGTTCCTGCAGTCCCAGAAAACAGCGCACGAGAGCGAGAAGTCCGAGGGAAGCAAGCGCAAAGCGGAGTCGGACACAGAGGATAAAGGCGAGGAGAGCAAACCAAAGAAGAAGAAGGAGGAGGTGAGGCAGGGTGTGGTTTCTGCCTGTGTTCCGCACGGTGTCTGGCAGTGAAAGCCTCCAAAAGCTCAGGCAAACCGTTCTGCACAGAGGAGAAACTCTTCCACCTCAGCGAGACGCAACTGAAACACTTTTGAGAAGCTGTGGCTCTCGGAAGGAGGCTCGAGCTGTTGTCTAAGCCAGGCCTCTTTGTCAGTCCAGGGCCAGGTCCAGCACTAAATTGAAAGACCATTTCTCGAACCAGAAGGATGTGGAGCCCCTGCTGCTCCTGGAGAACCACTCGGGGTGAAACAGGAGGGAGGGGTGGCCTGTTGAAGTGTTGAAACAAGACGGTTCAGGGTCTCCTGCTCAGGATGCTCACAGCTGCCTGGGAAATGGGGCAATAAACAGCTCTGCAGTCTGATTTTCATCCCAAGAGCTGCTGAATCTTGACCAGTAGAAGAGTTCGGCCAGCAGAGCCTTGGAAATCGGGTCCCCTGCTCTGCTGTGCCGCCCCGGGTCACCTCAATGCAGTGGGATCACACCTGAGTGGTTGGCACTGTTCCCCATGGTCTCTGTTATTACACTCTGAGCATCCGATACGCAGAGCCCTTCAGAGCAGCCCCCAGCGCATCCTGGTGACCAGACACGGGGCCCTGGTTGTCACCCGTGATGCTCCAACCGGAAACTCGTCTCTTTGCAGTCGGAGAAACCGCGAGGCTTTGCCCGGGGATTTGAGCCAGAACGAATTATCGGTGCCACGGATTCCAGCGGGGAGCTCATGTTCCTGATGAAGTGGTGAGTGTGGCTTTGTGTCTGTCACATCTTCACTTATTCTGTGCCAGAGAGGGAAGGACCTGCGCCCGGGGAGTCCCTGCTACCTGGCACCCAACCTCTCGCGATGGCGCTGCTGCCTGAGGCGACCCCTCTGCGCTGAGCCTAACGTGGATGTGAAATGAGCAGGTAGGGCCCTTGGGATCTTGCGGCTCTTTAAGGTGTCCCCCCACAGCAGGCAGGCCTGGGGGGGAGAGAGGGGGACGGTGTCCCGGCGTGGGCTGCAGTTCCAGAGCTGCACCCAGAGGAGAGCCGTGACGATGACCACGTCCCCTTTGGCTGCGGTGACAGGGCTGGCGCTGGCACAGGAGCCGGACCAGGCAGGTGCAGGTGTGGCAGCCGTTTGCTTCTGCGCTGTCTCGGAAGGACAGAGTGGTTGGGAGCAGGGCCACATCTTTGATTCAGCTTCTCCCCATGCGCAACAACCCAGGGCTGAGCTCGCGCTTGACGGTTGAGCTCGATGTGAGCCGGCAATGTGCGCTCACAGTGCAGAAAGCCCAGCTGTGTCCTGGGCTGCATCCAGAGCAGAGGGACCTGCAGGGCAAGGGAGGGGATTCTGCCCCTCTGCTCTGGTGAGACCTTACCTGGAGCCCTGTGTGCAGTGCTGGAGGCCTCAGCACAGGGAGGACATGGAGCTGTTGGAGCGAGGCCAGAGGAGGCCACGGAGATGATCCCAGGGCTGGAGCACCTCCTGTACGAGGACAGGCTGGGGGAGTTGGGGTTGTTCAGCCTGGAGAGGAGAAGGCTCTGGGGAGACCTTAGAGCAGCTCCCAGGACTGAAAGGGGCTCCAGGAAAGCTGGGGAGGGGCTCTGGATCAGGAATTGCAGGGACAGGATGAGGGGGGATGGTTTTGAGCTGGAAGAGGGGAGACTGAGATGAGATCTTAGGGAGAAATGTTTTGCTGTGAGGGTGGGGAGGCCCTGGCCCAGGGTGCCCAGAGCAGTGGTGGCTGCCCCATCCCTGGAGGTGTTCCAGGCCAGGTTGGATGGGGCTTGGAGCCCCCTGACCCAGTGGGAGGTGTCCCTGCCCATGGCAGGGGGTGGCACTGGGTGGGCTTTGATGTTCCTTCCAACCCAGCCCATTCCATGTTTTTTCCCTGAGCTCACACGCTGTTTCTCTGCTCCAGAGCCACTCGGGAAGGAGTCCCTTGGATCCCCAGAGGAGCTCAGGGACTCCATTTACCTCCCACTTCTTGCTTTTTCTCCGCTCACCCCTGCTTCCACCTCCCCTCGCAGCCTCCTAACTTGCTCCTCTCCTCTCACCTGTAGGAAGAACTCGGACGAGGCCGACCTGGTCCCTGCCAAGGAAGCCAACATCAAGTGCCCGCAGGTGGTCATCTCGTTCTACGAGGAGAGGTTGACATGGCATTCCTACCCCTCAGAGGACGACGACAAGAAAGAGGACAAGAACTAAACCCCCCGGTCCCCGCGCTGGCCAGCCTTTGTATAAAGATCTGAACTGTGGGTTTGAGCAGGAGGGGGAGAGAACGCGGCTTTTGCTCGCTCGGGAGCGTAGAGATGGCTGGAGAAGATGCCCTTTGAAGAGACCAGTATGGTTTCTGTGCCCTGCAGCTGCGCAACTGCTTTTATGCAGCTTCACGCTGAGTCCAGATTCCAACCAGCCCGGCTCGGTTTGGGCGGGGAGGGGGGGAAAATCGGGGTGGGAGTTATTTCAAAGCTGTTTAATTGCAGCTTGGGGGAGAGAGGAGGCAAAGCCCCTTCCATGAAGGATTATCCCTGGGGGTGGGTGGGCTGGGGCAAGGGAGTGCAGATGGATACTGCTTGTTCTTCAAAGACCATCTCAGCAACCCACAGCCTTCTTCCCGATAGTGTTAACTCTGCATTTTTACGGCGTAGCATGTGTGTAGTTTGGTTTGTTTGGGGTTTTGTTTTGTTTTGTTTCTTTTTTTCTATTTACTGGTGTTTGGGGGGGGGGTGGGGGGGGGGGGCTGGAGGGTTGGGGGGGAGGTGGGGAGGTGGGGAATTGGTCTCTTTGGGAGGGAGGGAGATGAGCTCTGGTGAGGACCTTCCAGATCATTTCCAGATTTGGGTTTTATGGTTTTTTTAGAACCAGAATTAAAACAAGGAAAAACAAAAGGCGGGAGGGTGAGGGGGGGAATCCCAGTGTTGATGACAGAACCAGGGGGGTGAAATTGTGAATGTCCAGACCTCCGGAGCTGAGATCCTTGAAACCCTGCAAGCGGGAGGGAAAACGAGGCGAGATTTGTGAATTCATATTGTCCTGCAGCAGAACTGCCAGTTCCTGACACATGCATTGGATGTGGGAGTGGATTTTAACCCTTTAAAAGCCTTTCTACCCTTCTGTCCATTCTAAGGTGCTATTTCTCAAACCTGGGGGTTGGGGAGGGGAGGGAGGGGGGGGAAGAGAGAGAGAGACTTGTAACTCCTTGTTCTTTTCCTGAACTGAATCTGATGTCCAGCCAGCAGCGCTGGGAACCCCTTTAGTGTTGGGAGGCAGAGGAATTCAAGAGCAGCACAAGGCAAAAATCAATTCCCTGTTCTCCTGTACCAAGCGATTGTTTTTCGGAGGCCGGCCCTCACTGCTGGAACCGATCTGGTACCCAGAACCTCCACAGGGTTGTTTGTTTTTTTTTTTTTAAGTCAGATTTATTACAAATACCCAACTATTTAATGTCTGGAGTCGTGAGCCCCACCAGACTTCCGGCACCTCCTCGTAGGGTGGTCTGTATCTCAACTTGCATTGTACAAACCTTTTTTTAAAAGCATGTGTTTAGGTTTCTGTGAAAACGTTGTTTAAATGTAAAGTACGTGTTTGGATTTTAACTTCATACCGAGCTCTGTCAGTTTTTTTTGTCTCAATAAAATTTTAGATTTATAATCCTGATTTTTTTTTTTTCCCTTCTCTCTACCTTGCTCCTTCCTCCAGCTCCTCGCACACAAGGCGAGTGCCGAGGCGTAGAGCCGGGCGCGAGGGGAGGTTTGTGTTCTCTCTGAGCAGGGTTGGCACTGCTGCAGCCACGTCAGGATGTCGACAGGGCAGGAGCTTTGGAGCAGCCGACAGCACTTTCTGATTTATCTTGACTTCCATCTGGAGAAGTGTTGGAAAGGTTGGTGTCCAGAGGCCTGAGTCAAGTTCCATCCCTGGAGACAAGAGGACCAGATTCAGGACCTCTTCTGAAGGAGTGAGGTTCTGCTTGAGCCAGGAGCCTGCCCAGAGGTGGGGTAAGTGACCTTGACTTCAGTTCTAATCTCAGCATTGAGCAGACTCGGTCACTTTGCATTTACAGATTGTTTTGCAAAGCTCTGGTGGTGGTTCTGATGACTTTGGCTGAAGATTGAGCTGGAGGTGGGCTCTCCTGAGGCTTGGTGTGGATGCGCTGAAGGCCACAAGCTCTTGTGCCTGGGGAATTGTGGCCCCATCCTCCTCTGCACAGCCCAGCCAGCGCTCCGTGCGCTACCGCGGCCGGCAGGGTGGGCTGAAGCATTCCCAGGATTGTGCTCCTGGCTCTGCGGGTGTTTGCGGGGTGGAGCAGGGAGGGTCATGTCGGTGGTCAGGGGCTCCGCCAGCCCCTCGGCTGCAAAACTTCACAGCCAGGTGAAAGGCAAGTTATTCGTTAACGGCCCAGCCTGTGCCCAGCGGGATCCCATTCTGGAACAGCCCCGAAGGAATATTGGGAATGAACACCTTGGAGCCCAGGGGAGCGACGGGAAGCGCCTTGGAGCACAGATTTTACTGCTTTGCGTTCCCCTTGGCTGAGCTGTTGCCGTGCGTGGAGCTGCCATGGGCTCAGCACCAGCAAAGGGAGGTGAATGAACTCTTCCAGTCCATGAGGAGGGGTTTAATCCCCAGGAAATTATGTTTGCCCCGTGGGAACCTCGGTGGAAGCTGTGGGAAAGCAGAGGGTCGCTGGCTGCCGCTTCCCGCTTGCTGTTGTTGTTGTGCCTGGCCAAGGGAGGTGCCCAAGGCTGGTGGGCACAAGGCTTTGGTGCCCCAAAAGTGGCCTCTCCTCCCTGACTCCTGGCTTTGTGGAGAGGCTCTGGTTCTTCACTGCTCGCCGCAGGGGTGCAGGAGCTGCCACACAACACTGGGTGAGAAGAGACGGCGCCTCCGAGCAGCGATGCCTGTACGGTGGAAAATGAAAGCCTTAGGGAAAGGCATCTGTAACAAAGAAATCCAGAGGTGACACATCCTGAGCCACAAGGGTCAGCTCAGAATACTTCTTTGAAGTGCAGCAGCTCAGCACCAGCCCAGTCTCTTGCTGGTGCAGCCGCAGTTCCCAGTTCTCCATCTCCAGGTTGTTCGTTTGAGCAGCGCGTGGCCTCTTCTGCAGGGCCCGAGCTCCTGCCTGGCCCACGGATGCAGCTTTTGGCAGCGGAGCTCCCTGTCCGGCTCCCAGCAGCGCTGCCCTGCACAATCCCCCACACAAAGGAGCAGCAGCGTCAGGATCTGCCCTGGAGCCTGGCTGGATGCGATCTGAGCGCTGCCCAGGGAGCAGAGCCAGAGCCAGCACAGGCCGGGAGCCAAACCCTCCCACTGCAGGTGGGTGGCAACAGTGAGGGGTCAGTGAGCCCCTCCGAAGGCTCCGCTGCTCCCAGCGCCGATCCCCATGGATGCAAAGGGCTCCGGCTCCTCAGTCTTGCCTGAGCCTCGTCCTGCAGGAAGGAGGACGGGACAGGAGCCCGAGATAAACACACGAGTGATGGAGTCAACTTTGGTTCCTTGACCACAGCCAAAACCTGCGGGAAGGTTCGCACGGAGCGGCAGCAGCACCAGTTGGAGCAGCGATTGGGAAGGGAGGGACTGGGCTGCGCTGGTGCTATTTGCTCACCCAGGACAGCGGAGGAGTCCAAAGCACCAAGGAGGGGACGGGGCTGGGGGCAGCGCTGACCTGAAAGCAGCCAGACCCCGGCCTTGGAACTACAGTAGCATTGGCCAAGGGAACACGTTTCTCCTCGGCTTTCCTTGAGAAGATGCTGGTGTCGAGGAAGGAAAAAAAGCTGCTGAGCCAGAGTCTCACCACAAACGTGGAGCCTTTCATGTTCCTCCCTCCCCACCAAGGCTTCAACTTGGAGGCCAGGACGATGCTGACTCCCGGCCCCAGAGCCTCCCCGAGCTCAGCACTGGGGAGAGCTGGGAGCTCCCGGGAGCAGGACTCGCAGGAAAAGGCCGCTTTGTGTCCTCAAGATACTGAATCTTTGAAAACAATAAAATAAGACCCAGGAACCACTGCTCGTACAGTGAATAAGCCGTTTATTTTTGTCCTGTGCTCACACAATCTCTCTTCTCTCCCTGACAGGTCACAGAGCAGGCAAATAAAGTTTCTAAGAGGAAAATAATTTAAAACGTGTGCGCGGGGCTCCCTTCCAACCTCCCCGCACCCCCAGCTCCACCTCTTGTGCTTCATCTCCTGTGTCAGTAAAGCTGTTGCACCTCAGGAGGCCGGGATGGGATGGCAGAGCCCACCAGGGTCCTGCAGCGAACTCACCCGGCCCCACGCTCTGAGATCCAACGGCTTTTCCCTCCCCTCCTGGAAAAACGCGCCCACGGCTGCTCCAGGCCTCCCCACTGCATTCCCAGGTTTCCTTCCCATGGGTGACCACCCTGAGCCTTCCGTCCGCCGCACCGCCCTCGCCCCGCGCCACGTGCACAGGACTTGGCCAGGAAAAGCCATTTTTTAAGCTTTTTTTTTTTTTTTTTTCCCTTTTTTTTTTTTTTTTTTCTGTTCAGTTGCTGGTAAAGTCAGGACCCTCCCAGCTGTGCTCTATTGGAAATACAGCTTCTAGGATCGTCTCCGTGCGGAGACCGACAGTGATCAAGGCACTACCCCCACCCCCCTCCTGAAAACAAAGGAAGTCGGACCAACACCTCGGGACAGAAGAGAATCCTATAATGTGTTCACACGGTTACACGGAATCCTTATGGCAAAGAGAACATTTAGCAGCTTTGAACGTTGGGGCTTCTCCCTTTTACTCAACACAAGCACTCTAGACCCTATAGGGAAAAACAGGGCGGAAGCCCTAAAAAACCAAAGCGCGGTTAGGAATCGGGAATCCTATCGGCTCTCTAATTTCTATAAGTGACGAGGCCGGCGCCCAGGGGCGGGGACCGCCTCCCGGCTCCCCCCCTTGTGCTCTGCGCCGAGCGGGGGGGCTCCACAGCCCCTCCCCACCTTTCCTCCCCAAGCAGCTCCCTGGTCAGCAGGAGAAGACAGCGGTTGCATGCAGGCTGCTGCGTGTGCCGGCCCGGCGTTGCGGCACGCGGTGCTGGCTCGGCGGCAGTGAACGTGCTCCGAGTGCGGTGGGGGATTCTGCTAACACACAGCACACTGGTTCTGTTAACCCTCTCCAGTTCCACACGCCCCCCCCTCCCATCCCCAAAATCCTAAAGCTCTACATGCCCCCCCCTCCCCAACTTCCCGAGGCGTCACAGCTCCTCCACACGGACAGCGAGCTCCTGGTGGAGCTTCCTCAGACCGGAAAGGGTTAATGGAAGTCACACCACTTGTGTTTTCCACGTGTGCATGGGCCTGATGTAGGAAGGGATGGTGGTTAATCTGGAATTGAGTCAGGTTGGATCACACACACCGATGTCAAAACTGGTTCAGGAAAAGGAGGAAAAAAAATATAAGAGGGAAAAACCAAAAAAAAAAAAACAAACCCAACTACCTGAAATCACGGAACTTTGGAAGTTCAGAAAACGTCTCTCCTAGAACTCGTTTTAAGTTCGTTTGCTTAAACCTCTTTTTCTTATTTAAAGCCAGTTCCTAACAGTAGTTTTTCCACCTCTGCCAATCTCCCCAGCAGCGATGGCAGCTCCTTTCCTGCGCTCAAAGGATTCCAGGTTGGGGAAGGCGCCGGGCTGGGCAGCGCGGGGGCCGCTCGTCCCCGTCCCTCAGCCTGCAGGTCCCGCAGTCCCTCCCGCGCGCTGACCGCCAGCAGTCCCGGTTGGTTGAGAAGATACATCGGATAAGAAGGCATGAAAGTTCCTCTAAGTACTTCCAGGCTCAGCCCTTCTCCAGTTCTCACTTGAGCGAGTGTCCCACTCCTCCCGCGTCGCCGTTATCCTCACTTCCTCCGGTCCTTCTGTTTCCGCTCCTGCCGCCGTGCCTGCTGGTCGGCCACGGCGCGAGGTATCAAGATGACGCTGCCGTCGCTGCCGTACTGCAGGGCGTACTGGCTGGGCGAGTAGGGCTGACCGTTCTCGTCCCGCAGCCGCCCAAACACTTCTTGGTAGAGGTTCTGCACCTTTTGCTTCATCTGGCGGATGGATTTGAGGAATTCCACCTTCTCCCTGAGCAGTTTGGACTTGTCGCGTTGCAAGTCCTCGACGTCACGTTCCAAGTTGAGGATGGTGTCCAGCTTCCTCTTGCGGCAGTTCTGGGCAGCCATCTTGTTCTTCCCTCGCCTCCGGATGTCACGGATCAGGCTCAGCTGTGCCTCACTGAGTTGGTACTTGGAGAGGAGCTCGTTGAACTCCTCCACCGGCAGGTTGATGATCTTGTCGTTGGTGAATGGGATCTTCATGGCTCTGGCTCGATGCTCGTCCCTGCTCATCTGCTTGTCCAGGAACTCTGACGGCTTCTCCTTGCTGCTCTTTTTCCCAGCGCTGGGCAGTTTGGGCTCCTCGGGATCCAGGGTTCCTGGAGCCATGTTGTAGGTGTGGTTGTGGCCAACGTGCTCCAGGTAAGGCAAATAATGGAGCTGCGAGGGGTCCTGGTAGCTCATGCGGCAGAACTTGCTGTACTCTGGCTGGTATCCAACCGCCCCTTCTGCTTCTTCGAAGTCCACATTTTCAGAGTCGGAGCTGTAGCCAACAGCTCCTTCCTCGGAAAACGAGGAGGAGGAAGAGGACGAGGAAGAAGAGGATGAGGAGGATGAGGAGGAGGCTTCTGAGCTGCTCAGAGAAGCAGGACTGTGGCCAGAATCCAGAGAAAGACCTGAGTCGGAATCAAACTCCTCTTCCAGCTGCGACGCCTGCACCGGGTTGAAGCCTTCTTCGATGGCCAAGTCCATCAAGCTGATCTCATCGAGCATGGCTTCGTCTAGGAGACCCCCCAGCGGGTCAGGCAGCTCGGGGCCAGCCGTCTCGTTGACCGTGCTGTTCAACTGCGGAGGGAAGAAGATGCCACTCAGGTTGGTGGAGCCGAAGGTGGTGTTGAGGCCGGTGGAGTTGTCCGGCGTCAGCTGGAGCAGGGCCGAGCTGCCGGCCATGGAGGGGCTTTCAATGTCGGAGCTGAAGAGGGAGAAGTCCTGCGCGCAGCTGCCCAGCGAGGCCTGATGCAGGCTGACATTCTGGTTGATGGGGGTGTTGGGGGCCAGGCTGTAGTTAGCGCTCAGCAGGTCGCCGCTCGTGCCGTTGTACAGCGTCTCTGCGGTTGTGTTGTTCACTTCCATAGCCTGGAAGAGATGTGTGGAACAGCTCAGTGAACGAGCTGCACTCCAGCCCTGCCTCTCCTCAGAGCCCTTCGCTCCCGGTGTGTGCCAAGAAGAGACAGCACGATGCTTCTGGATCCTACGGAAGGAGCTCTCTCCAGCAGCCCAGCATCACCCGGCAGCGGCAGGAGGGTTGCGATGGCAGCAGTGGCTGCCCAAAGGGTGGCACAGCGTCACCGCACAGGCTGGGACAGAACCAAAGCAGCCGCAGCCAAAGCTGAGCCACGGCTGCGCAGGGATCGGATGCACGGGATGCCCATCAAACCTAAATTCCACGGAGCAACAATGTGCCTGGAGACAAACCCTGCTTGAGCTCACCTGCATTTCCATGATGGACATGAGGTCCTGCCACTGCTGCTCCAGATCGAAGGGCGACTCGGTCTCAGCAAGGAGCGGAGACAGCAAGCTGGTCTGGATGCCCGCGGGTCTGCTCTCGCTGGGCACGGCTTCGCTCAGGGTGGAGACATCCGCAGCTGGAAACTAAACCACGTGAGGCAGAGTCAGTCCCCGGCTGAGCCGGCACGGCCAGGGAGGCAGCCATCCCGAATGCCCTTCCACCTCCACGAGGGCAATGGCTTCGCCTTTGTTCAAAGCAAACTGGTTGCAGTTATTCCTCCACAGTTCACTAGGAACTAATTAGAAGCGAAGCCAGAAGTCTTTAATTAATTGTGACCCCCCTGCAGCCTCCTCAGGCAGGCTAACCCAATTTACTGCCAGCTCTGCAGGCTCGGTTCAGGGTACAAGAGGCACCGAAACCCCAGCAAGCAAGCGGAGAAGAGCAGCTGCTGCCTCTGGACCCACCAAGGAGCTGATCCGTCATCCCCTCCACTCACCTCTGAATTCTCCCCGAACGGGAAGGTGGCCTCCAGCAGCCTAAGGCACTCCTCCAGGGACAGGGCTGTCTGATCCTCCGCACCAGGCACCTGATGGAAGACACAAGCAATCGTAGCCCCACGATTAGGGAGGTGGTGAGGAGAAAGGAGCTCCTTACAGCAGCGCATCCAAAAAGAGCCAGAGGCCCCACCCAGTGCTTCGCAGACTCCATCCTCCCTGCTCTGGAGAGCGTCAGAGCGGCCCCGGAGCGCAGCAGGGAAAGGAAACGTGCTGCCTCTGCTCCCGGCGAGCCTCACCTCCTGCCAGCGCAAGGACTCGGCTACAGGCTGGAGGGGGGACTCTGCGTCTACACCACTGCCGGACAACCCAAAGGCACAGCCAGACCCAGCCGCCCTCCTCGCAGCACCCTGCCGACGGCGACACAGCCATTACCCTGCCTGCCTTGCTGCGGCTCTCCGGCCCGGCACGCAGCCGGTGCTTTCCTAGCAAGCAAATCCACCTGAGTGAACCCTTCTCCTGCAGCTCAGCGCATCCCTGGCTCGAGTCACACCCAATGCCACTTGCCCCAACAGCCGGCCAGAGTGCCCCTCGCCTCCCTGACAGCGCAGACCCCCTGCACGCTGCATCCCTGCGGCTGCAGACCACAGCCCGGCCAGCCAGGGGGTGTTACCTGCGCAGGGAAACTCTCCCCGGTCTCTCCATCAACTAGTAGGGTTCTATCCAAGATGTCATTCCCTCCGCTCCTCCAGCTGTCCCCGCGCTCCCTCCCATCGTTCAGCTCTTTGTCCACTTCGCTCTCTTTCTGACGGTGGCTGTAGTCAAAAATCTCTCGCCCAGCGCCGAGATCAATATCCTGTCTCCACAGGATGTCAATCAAATCGATGTCCTGAAAGACAGACCACATCTCCTTCAGCCCCAAGCAGGGTCCCCACCCCCGGAGGGACCCCCAGTTTCCCTTCCCCGGGGCTGTTCTGCCTCCGGGCATCCCCGGTAGCGGCTCTGCAGGCTCTGCATGGCGGGTGAGGCCGGTGCCGCGCTCCCCGCCGCCCGGGCCCGCCTTGCATCAGCCCGTGGTGCCATCCTGGCCATTTGCATAAGGGGTGCGGTGCAGCCGGTAGGAAAATCCCCGCATTCCCACCCACCTGATGCAACTTCAGCCTCCGTGCCCGGTGCTGCCCGCAGCCCCCCCACCCCCCGCAGCCCCGGGGAGCACCCCTCCCGGTGCAACCCCCACTACCTTTCTCATGTCCCCAGCTGCCACCCGGGCCGATCATGGTCCCCGGGGGAGGTGGCGGGGCGGGCTGGCCGGGGCGCGGCGCCGCGCACGCATCGCCAGCTGCGGGGGGGGGGGTGGGGTGGCGGAATAGGCGGGGAGGGGGGGGGGGGGCGGGGGGGGAGAGAACCCGCCACGCTCCGCCCCACCGATCCCCGGTGCGGCGGCGGGAAGAGCGGTGTCCGCCCCGCTCGGAGCTCGGCTGGGCCCGGCTGGGCTGGGCTCCGGCCGCCCTGCCCGGGCCGGGGCTGCGGCGCGCCCCGCCCGCCGGTACCGTGGCTGCGGCTCCCGCCAAGCCCCGCCCGCGCGCCCGCCCCGCCGGGATGCGGCGCCGCCGGGACACGCCCCCTCCCGCCGCCACCAAGCCCCGCCCGTGCCCCCTCTGCCAATCCGCACCGCCCTGGGGCGCCGGCCCAGCCAATCCGCGCCGCCGCACGCCGCTACCAATGCGCGCCACACTGGGCCGCCGCCCTGACCAATCAGCGCCGCCGGGGGCAGCCGCCTCAACCAATCAGCGCTGCCGGGGGCACCCGCCTCGGCCAATGGGAGGCGGCCGGGCGCGCCCCCGCGCTGGCGCAGCGCGAACCCCCCCCATCCCCCCCCCCCCCTCCCCGCCCCGGGCCCGGCCTCGCCCTGCACCGCGAATGTGGGGGGGGGGGGCTCATTCCGGGGCCCCCGGAGGGGAGGGGTGGAAGGGGGAGAGAAAAGATGGGAAGGGGAGGGGAAGCAAGGCCGGCGTGACCTTGGCTCCCTCCCCTCGGAAGCCCCCGGCCCCGGGAAACCGGGGGGCAAAGCGCCCCCGCCCACAGCCCAGCCCCGCACAACGGGCACCGGGCGGCACCGGAGCAGCTGAGCGGGCAGAGCCCGAGCGCAAGGCGATGCCCGGGGACAGCGCTGAGCCCCGGCAGCTCATCACATGCCTGGGCCGCGTATTTTTATCCCGTCCCCACCCCCAATGCTGCAGAGGGCAGCGCTCGGGCTCCAGCCCGGCCTCCCCGTTGGGATAACGTGGAGTGGATTATTTAAATAAAAACCCAAACTCCCCGGTTTTTGGATGATCCCGAGCCCCGAGCCGCACCCAAGGGCGAGCTCCGGCTCCTAAAATTATCCCTAGCAGCCGGATTCCCCGGCCCACGCGCCCCGGAGTCGCAATGTTCCCCGTGCCAGGAAAAGTCACGGCAAAATTTAAAGCCATCTGCAGCTCCACCACCCCAGGAAGGTGGGAGGGAAGGATCCAGCCCGCAGGTGCCTTCCAGAGGCTGCCGGGAGCTGCGGAACGCAGGCAGCATTCCCAGTGGAAAAGCTGGGTGGTTGCTGGGAATTTACCAGGGAGTTGAGGTTCCAGAGAAAGACCCCCCAAAAAAAGAGGCTTTGGGACGAGGGCTGGAGCGCGGGCGGCGTGGCGCGACGTGGGCACGCGAGGCGGGAGCAGCAGACAGGATTTCCTGGCGCTGGGTGCCCGGGCACTGCGCCCCTGGCAGCCCCACGCACCCTGCAGAGGCCATAACCCCCCCCTCCTCCCCAAACCAGGGATTTGGGGAGGAAAAGATGGAAAATGGGGGCATGAGGAAGAGCACAAACGTCTGAACAGGAGGGATGAGGGGAGATGCAGACATAGATCTCCCCACCCTTCCCTGAAGGAGCGACTGGATTGAAACTGCAGTGTGGAGGTGCCTGCTTCCCACCCAGAATCGTGTCCTTCCCACCTGGCGTTGCGTCCTTCCCACCCAGCATCACCCAGACTGGCCACGAGTTCGTTCCCAGCCAGTCCAGCCTGAGCTGGCCGGGGTTGCAGTGGTGCTCAAGGCCAGGCAGCATTTTAGGACAGAAATACCCAGGCCCCTAGAAATCTGTGGCGTTATCCGCCTCCTGCCATCCAAATCTGCAGCGTTTCTCCCTAAAACCTGACCTCAGGTTCTTCAGGAAAGTGCCCCAGACCCCACATCCTCTGCCAAGAGCACCAGACTTGGGGAAGGACAGCAAAGTCTTCCACGCATGACCTTGTTCAAGGCATTGCATCCCATCCTCCTCCGTTCCCAAGGCAGGGAATCACCCTTCTCTGTTACCAGGGAGGAAGCTGAGGGTGTGAACGTTTGCCTTGTGTCTGCCACCCTCCGACCGCAGCGACTCCAAGGTCACTGGTCACAAGCCTGGAGCTGGGTTTTTTACCCCTCCAGAGCCAGGAGACCCCAGCACACATGGGAAAAGCTGCCCAAAGGTCCTGCCCGCGCCCCATCCACACTTCCTAGGGCAGCAACCCTGCTGCTCAGCCCTCACTGCCAGGCCTGAAACAATCGTCACCTTTGTCTGCACGCGTTTGCATTTGTCTGCACGCGTTCCCACCACTTCCCTCATTCCCTGCCCGCTGCTGCGCCAAAGCCACGCAGGAAAAGCCCCCGACAGCCGATGCGGAGCTGCCCACCCCACGCCGCCAGGCACAGGCAGCAGGATTCACCTCTCCCCCGTGCCCAGACGCCTCAGCGCCTCGTCCAGACGCGATTCAGGAGACGCAAGCGGCGCTGGAAGGACTCGACGCTGCAAATCAGCCCTAAGGTCCCCGCCAGCACGGCTGGGTTGAGACAGAACATGCTGTGACAGAGAGAGCGGAGCCGAAAAGGGAAAAGCGAGGAGCAGAGCAGCTCCTGGGGCCCAGCCTTGCATCACAACCTCTGCAAGGCTCAGACAGAAAACACAAACCACTTTCCACTTCACCTCTCCCCACCCTCCCGTGATGAAAACCAAGCCATAAACTTTGCCGCTGGATGAACTCCAGAGCCAAGAAACCCAACCGCCCGCTCAGCACCTGGGATCGCGCTGTTACCCAATGCCCCTGTTTGTTTCCCAGCTTCGCTTTATCGGTTTCACAACACCCAGCTACGCACGCAGGTTGCGATGCTGACCCCAAACCTATCCCCCCCTCCAGCTTTCACTATTACTTTCAGACCAAAAATAAAACAAAACAGAAGGAAAAATCACTCCACACGTATCCCTGGAGCCCTCCAACCGAACCAGAATTCAGAATTCCACCATTCACAAATGGGATCCCACTTTTCCCAAGTGCTAAACACACACAACACGGAAAGTCCTGCTCGCTCGGGGCAGTACCAGAGGGCAAACCCCCCTCCCAAGGCCTCCCTTTTCCCCCCACCACAGGAAAAGGTCCTGCCTACCTCTTTGGTCAGGTCTCCATTCACCGGCGCAGCCACGGCTCCCAAATCTTCCAGTTCTTCCCCAAATCCCTGCTCAGCTCCGCTCTCCCTCACTCCGTTGTCAGGATTGTTCCCATCCTGCAAGCCGCTGCCGTTCTCTAGGGCGATGCCGGTGCTGGGCTGGCTGCCGGGCACGGATCCCTCGGGGTCTCTGTGCACCAACCAGGCATTGACCTCGGTGGTGGGGACCTGAAACCGGTCCAGGGCCCTCACCTGGTTGAGCAGGCGGCGAGCGGTGAAGTAATAGTCCAGGTCTACACTTTTTGGGTGGATGCCATAGCCATCCAAGGTGTTCCGCAGGTTGTGAAACTGGGTCTGGGTGTAAGCGGAGCTCTGGCCGAGAATGATCTCCCGGAGAGGAGGGAGCTGCGAGTTCAGGTAGGTATCCACGTCCACACGAACGCCGATCAGGCTGAGCAGAATGGTGAACTGGATGAGGCCTTCAGTGAAGTATTTCTTCAAAGAAAGCATTTCTGGCAGAGTAGAAAAGAAAACAGGTGGAGAGGTTGGGAATTCAAAACAAAAAGCCAGCGTCGGGTGAACGCTACACACAACAGGTTGGTTGGGTTTGTCTTTCCTCTGCCCCACTTTGGAATAAACACCACAAAGAAGCAACGTTGGTGTCCAGGTTATCGCTAAAACACAGAATAAAAGTTGAAATAACTTTGAGTTTGTTTTCCTTCTCGGATTCTGGAACTCGCTGGTCAGCCAGCGGAGTGTTACTGAAGACTGAAATCTCAAGAGGTGACAAACCCTCCCCAAAAGCCGTCCCCAATCCCCTCTCCTCTCTTCAGAACTGTTTTGACACCATGCAGCGATAGAAAAATCCATGTGACTTACTGTCCAAAAACTCCACATACAGCGACTTCCCCTCACGCCGCCGATTCCCCGCGCTCCAGGACAGGCTCCGACAGCCACCTGCTCGTTCTTTGCCTCTTCTGGCCCGCGCAGCCTCTTGCAGGAACCTTTCACGAGTCAAAGTCCCTGCTCACAGGAAGGTCCAGAGACGCCTCCGCTCCTGGCTGCAATTTCATCAGCCGCTGCAACACAACCAGAGAGCAAACGCGATAACGCGCCCGGGCACCACCCTAAACACTGCACATGGAGGGACTCGACCGGGAATGGGCGGCTGTCCCCGCGGAGCCCAGCGATCCCCGTGCCAGGGGCTGCTTTCCCACAGGGCGGGCACGGCGAGGTTACCTTTGGTGACAATATTGTCCATACTTCCCCTCCCTGCGCTATTCTTAGGCTGGCGCGTCAACTTCCCCTCTCTGTAGGCATCCAGCTCCGAGTCCCTTCCACTCCTTATCCCGGTTTCCAGCAGCTCTACAAAAACCGGGCAGGGGGCTTTTTCCACCGGCGGCAACACAGCCCCTGGCATCGCCTCCCAACCCCGTCCCGGCTCCTGCCCCAGCGCCCAGGAAGAGCCGTGGGGCCCCGGTTCTCCCTGCTCTTTTCTCCCGAGGGGGAGTCCCAGTGCTCCCCCGTCCCCGGGCCCTGGTTCTCCCCGTTCTCCTCCCCCGGCGGGGGGGAACCCGGTGATTTCCCAGACCCCATCCTGAGCTCCTACTCTTCCTGCTTTCCCCTCCCGGGGGGGAATGCGGTGATACCCCCGGGCCCCGGTGCTCCTCGTTCTCCTGTCCCGGGCGAAGGGAGCCGTGATGACTCCCCCCACCCCAAGCCCCTGTACACCCTGCTCTCCCTTCCTGGAGGGGGGGCGGGCCGGTGCTGCTAAGCCGGCGGCGCCGGGGCCATGTGCCCCCCCACACTGTTCTGGACCCTCGCTTTCCCCTCGGGGGGGCGGGTCCCGGTGATTTCCCCCTCCCCATCCCAAGCCTCGGTTCTCCCCGCTCTCCAATCAAGGGGGAGGTCCCGGTGCTGCCGGGCGGGGGGAGCCAGGGCCATGCGCCCCCATGTGCCCCCCAACCTCGTCCCGGGCGCCGGTTCACCCCGCCCTCCCTTCCGAGGGAGGTCCCGGTGCTTCCCTCTCCCCCCACCCCCAATCCCGGGCCCTTTAAACAACCCCCCCACACCCCGCGCCTCGTGACCGCCCCCCCCCACTCCGCGCGCGGGGCCTCACGGTCCCCCTCAGGCCCCATCGCCCCCCCCCGCAACGGCACCGCCCTCGCCTCTCCGGGCCCCCACCCGCAGCCTCGGCCCCCCCGGTACCCGCTGCCACCGCTCGCTCTGGCCCCGCCGTCGCCGCCGCCGGCCCCGCTCCCGCTCCCCGCCCTGGCCCAGCCACCTCCCCCCTCCCGCCTCGCGCGGCGCCCCCGCCAATCAGCGACAGAGTTGGGGAGGCGGGACAAAGTTGCGGACCAATGGCATGCCGCGATGAGGAGTTGCTCCCGGCCCTGTTTGGACAGGCAGGCGGAGTAGCCAGTCAAGGCGCGGGCAGCGCTGCCGGCCCCGTGCTTTGCCCGGTCTGGGGCCAATCGAAGAGGAGAAGTGACCCAACAGACCCGCCCCCATGGCACTTGAGTGACAACGCAGCTGCCCAGTGAAATGCGAGATCTCTACCGAGCGGCAGCGACATTCGCCAATGAAAAGGCGCGAAGGAACTAACCGCGCGCCTGAGCGGTTGACTGACAGCGGCACCAACCAATCCGCGCGGCGCTCGGGCACCGCCCCTTGGCCCGCGGTGGTTGCCATGGCAGCGGGCGCAGGGCGAGGCCTGGGGCCGCCATGGCGGAGCCTCCATAACCCTTCAGGCTTCCACACAGCCCCCTCTTCCCCGCTTCCCCTGAGAGGCTCCAGGCCCCATCCAACCTGGCCTTGAACACCTCCAGGCATGGGGCAGCCACCACTGCTCTGGGCACCCTGGGCCAGGGCCTCCTCACCCTCACAGCAAAACATTATCATGGCTGCCCCGTCCCTGGAGGGGTTCAAGGCCAGGTTGGATGGGGCTTGGAGCCCCCTGACCCAGTGGGAGGGGTCCCTGCCCATGGCAGGGGGTGGCACTGGATGGGCTTTGAGGTCCCTTCCAACCTAAACTATTCCAGGATTTAGTCAGTCATCATTTATTGTGTTCGAGTACAAGTTACGATCACAGAATCATTTGGTTGGAAAAGACCTTTGAGATCATAGAGTCCAACTGTACCATCCTTGGGAAACTCTTCTGCCTGTCTTTTAAACTCCCCCCAGCTCCCTGGGCAGCCTCTGTCTGTGCCTGAAAACCCTTTCAGTGAAGAAATTTTTCCTAATACCACGTCTGAACCTCCCCTGGCGCAACTTGCGGCCATTTCCTCTCGTCCCATCGCTGTCACCTGGGAGAAGAGCCCAGCACCCACCTCGCTACAACTTCCTTTCAGGGAGTTGTAGACAGTGACGAGGTCTCCCCTTCAGCCTCCTCTGAGCTAAACAGCCCCAGGTCCCTCAGCCGCTCCTCGTAGGACTTGTTCTCCAGCCCCTTCACCAGCCTCGTGTCCCTTCTCTGGACTCGCTCCAGCCCTCACTGTCCTTCTTGGAGTGAAGGAGGTGAGGAGATGAGCAGGAGAGGAGGGGGAGACCTTCCCAGCAGGATAACTTGGGGGACATCCTCACCCTGGCGGTTTTGGGGATGAGCTGTGGACATCACCTCGTGCAGCGAGTGCCAAAGCTCCTCTGTAGAGCAGAGAGATGCTGTGAGTGGCTGCTGGAGCGGGAATGGCATCGCGCTCCCCATCCCACCCTCACCCCTCCAGCATGACCAACCATCAGATTGCCGATGGGAAACTCCATAAACCATTCAATAAACACCAAGTGGGGTCGGGTGTTAAACCCCATCATCCCTGAGAAGATTATTTACACCTTCCTGCATCGATTGGCACGAGCTCAGTGCCCAAACCAACCCCCGCGCCCACAGAGCGAGGGGCAGCGCCTGCCAGCCCAGGCAGGGCACAGGGCAGGGCAGCACCTCCCCTGCTATTCCTGCCACGCCACAGCACCCGGAGCAGCCGCAGCTGCCAAAACCAGACACCCTCTTCCCTGCCCTAGAAACTCGCCGGGACGAACAGGATGCCAGAGACAATAGTTCATCTGAAAAAAAACCAAACCCCAAAACATGGAAAATGAGCGTGGCCTCCCCCCTCCTCGCAGTGGGGTGAGGTTCTCCAGCCAGGAGTGTCTTCCCAGTGCAGCACCTGGAGCAAAGATCCCATATTTTACAGCAAGGGCCAAGGTTTTCACCTAGCTGAGAGATAGGGGACAGTGTGCACATCCCCCTGAACCTGGAGAGCCCCAACGCTGCGAGTGGGGATGCTCCGGACCATCCAGGGAGATGGGCACGGCGAGGAGAAGTGGAAGGAGCCTGGAAGCATCCAGATCCAGGTGATTTTTGCTGGTTGATGAGAGACTTGACATGAGCCGGGCAACGTGTCCTCGCAGCCCAGAAGGCAAACATCCATAACCGCGTGGCTCTCGTGAGACCCCACCTGGAGTCCTGTGTTCAGTTCTGGAATCCTCAATATAAAAAAGGATATGGAACGGTTGGAACGAGTCCAGAAGGTGATCAAAGGGCTGGAGCACCTCTGCTATGAGGACAGGCTGGGAGAGTCAGGCTGGTTCAGCCTGGAGAACAGAAGGCTCTGGAGAGACCTTGGAGCAGCCTCCCAGGACTCAAAGGGGCTCCGGGAAAGCTGGGGAGGGGACTTTTTCCAAGGGCTGGAGTGATGGGATGAGGGGCAACGGCTTTAAACTGGAAGGGGGAAGATTAAGATTAGACATTAAGAAGAAATTCTTCACGCTGAGGGTGGGGAGGCCCTGGCCCAGGGTGCCCAGAGCAGCGGTGGCTGCCCCATCCCCTGGAGGTGTTCCAGGCCAGGTTGGATGGGGCTTGGAGCCCCCTGACCCAGTGGGAGGGGGTCCCTGCCCATGGCAGGGGGTGGCACTGGGTGGGCTTTGAGGTCCTTTGCAACCCAAACCATCTATGATTCTACGATTTTTGGGTCACGGGTTCACTCCGCCCCAGCTGCTCCATCTCCCTAATCGCCTCCTGGAAAACAACCCATGGAACACCCACAAAACCTGGGGTGCGGCCACGGCCCACGTCGTGCCACAACCGGCAATTTGCTGTGGCAACGGTGGATGAACAGACGGCCACGGCCCCATTCCCGCTTCCCCCTCAATACTGAGAGCACTTGGCACGGAAATCTGGGGGTGCTGCCAAGCCCGATGGCCACGAGGAATTGCGATGGGGCCACCTCAGCTTGCAAGCGTTGTTCCAGCACTGTCTTCCCTTCCACCCCTGCATCCCAGTTGGAAAGCAGGCGCATGGGAGAGTCCCTAAACCCCCCCCAGCAACCCGAGCCGGGTTATTTTTAGTGTCCCCCCCAGGGATATTTGGAGGCTGGCAGGCATTCCTGGTCCCCAAGCCCTGCTTCTGCTGGAGAAAGCCTTTCCGTTCTTCGCGCTGGCAAAGAGGGCACAGAGCTCCATTCCCAGTGCTCCCAGGGAAAAACTGAACCCCGGTTTCCTTTTGGTGGCCGACGGGGCTGCTCAGGGACAGTGGGACGAGCAGTGTCCCTCCGGTGGGACGCAGTGGGGCGTTGCTCTGGGCACAGCGTGGCCCTCACTCCGTGGCCAGGGGTCCCCAAGGCTCAGCCCCCGCTGCGGGGAACCGCTGCAGCCCTGGGGGTTAAAGCAAACCAGGGTGGTCTGGGTGCACCCCGAGAGTCAGCGGGGAGCGGGGCACGGGGGGGCTGTGCCCCACGGCTGGGGTCACCTGGGGGGGGCACGGAACCCCGGGATGAGCTTGCACCCACCGGCTGGACCCCACGCTGCTGGGCCCCCCTCATCTCCCCCTGGTCACCCGGGGGGGACCCCAAATTAAAGACAGTGGGGGTGGGGGGGGGTGAGGGGTGACCCCTCCCTGCCAACTGCTGAGCCTTCCTGCCCCCCCGGGGCTCCCCTAAACCCCCAAATTTAGGGTGTGGGGGGGTCCCAGTGTCTATCCCACCCCAGCCCACTGCCCCCATCCCAGTTTGTCCTTTCCCAGAGGGGGTGTGTGGGAGGGGGACACTGGGGAGCAGCCCCCCCCATTCTTCACTGTGTCAACACCGGGGTGCGGGACCCCCCACCCGGGGACCTCCCTTTTCCTCCCCTACTGCAGGGGTGGGGGGGTAGGGTGACAGCGGGCGGGGCGGAGCTGGGGGGGGGGCACGGGGGGAGCCGGAGCCATGGAGCCCGCGGGGCCCGTACGGGACGGGACCTCCCGGGAATGAAGGGGGGGGGGGGGGGTTGCGGGGGGGGGGGCGGAATGAGGGAAACGGTAGGGGAAGCGTTGGGGGGAAAAATACGGGGGAGGTGGGAAACGGTGAAGAAAAATCGCGGAGGAAAAACGGGGGGGAAAGGGAAAAAAAGAGGTGAAGGGGGAAAAAGGGGGGGAAGGGGAAAAGGGGGGGAAGGGGGAGAGAAAGGGGGAAGGGGAAAAAAGAGAGGAAAAGGAGAGAAAGGGGGGAAAAGGGAGAAGGGGGAAGAGAGAAAGGGGGAAAAATGGGGAGGAAAGTGAGGAAAGGGGAAAGAAAACGGGAAAGGGGGAAGGAACAAGAAAAAGTGGGTGAGGAAAAGTGGGGGGAAAAGGGGAGAGAAAAGGCGGGGGCAAATGGGAGGAAAAACATGGGGGGGCGGGAAATGGGAAGGAAAAAAAAAAGGGGTGGGGGGGCCTCTAACCCCTCTCCTGCGGCCGGCCCCTCTGCCCAGGAGCCCTCCCTGTACACGGTGAAGGCTGTCCTCATCCTCGACAGCCGCGGGCAGCGCCTCCTCGCCAAGGTGAGCCCCCTGCCTCAGTTTCCCCAGGGATGCTGCGTGGCTCCCCCCATCCCCCAGCACCTCCTGCAACCCCCAGCTCGGGCAGTGGGGCTTCAGGGGTCCTGGAAGGGGGCTTGGGGGGGGGGGTGTCTGGTGGACACTTAAGGGTCCCAGCAGGGGCTTTGGGGGTCTGGTGGGGGCTTGGGAATCCCAACAGGGGCTTTGGTGGGGTCTAATGGGGGCTTTTGGGGGTCCCAGCATCCATGCACACCCCCTGCAAGATCTTGCAGTCCACCCTGACCCCCCCCAATCCCCCCAGTACTACGACAGCACCTTCCCCACGGCCAAGGAGCAGGCGGCCTTCGAGAGGAGCATCTTCAAGCAGACCCAGCGAGCAGGCGGTGAGCGTGGGGGCAGCGCAGGGGGTTCCGCAGTGGGGGGGGGGGGGGGGGGGGGAGGGTGTTGAAACACACTGTTGCAAAAGGTTTGATGCCAGGATTGGAGCAGCATCCCGGGGAGCACTGACAGCAGCACCCCGTGTCCCCGTGTAGGTGAGATCGCCTGTCTCGAAGGACTCACCATCGTCTACAAGAGCAGCGTTGACCTCTTCTTCTACGTGGTGGGGAGCTGCCATGAGAATGAGGTATGGGGGGGCAGCCTCGGGGACCCCCCACATCCCAACTCATGACTTGGGGACTCTCTGCATCCCCACTAATTCCTTGAGGACGCCCTGTCCCCGTTCATGCCCTGGAGACCCCTGCATCCCCACTGGTGCCTTGGGGACCCCATGTCCCCACTGATGTCCTGGGGACTCCCACATCCCCGCTGACGCCCCTGGTCCCCAACAGCTGATGCTGTCGACCGTTCTCACCTGCCTCCTCGACGCCCTCGGCCACCTCCTGCGGTGAGTCCCCAGGGCCACCTGGCCCCAAACCCACCTGCCTCGAGTGGGGAAACTGAGGCAGAGCATGGGGCAGTGGGTCACTCCTGGTGACACCGTGAGCTGGTGAAATCCCTGTCCCTCAAAGCCTCAGGTGGGACGGGGCCAGAGCTGCTTTGGGGTGGCAGGGGTCCAGGTCACAGGACCCTACGCTGTGACCAGGAGTGGGTGCAGTGATGTCTCCCACCCACTTGCCCGCAGGAAGGAGGTGGAGAAGCGCTGGCTGCTGGACAACATGGAGGGGACGTTCCTGGTGGTGGATGAGATCGTAGATAGGGGGTGAGGTCCTGCTTGAAGGGACAGAGGGGGGGACAGGGGGTGGCATCATCTCCTGGGTGTTGGACCCAAGGGGCAGCTGGGCACCCCGTTTTGCCAGCAGTGCAGCAGCTCTTCCTCAAGCCTTCCTCAGGGTATCCCAGAGCTTTGCTCAGGGAGGGAAACTGAGGCACAGGAGGGTGGTGGTGCTGCCTGTGAGGTGCAGGCGGGATCAGGAGGGAGCTGTGCCAAGGGGGATCCCAATGGGATGGGGTCAGCACCCCGCTCCCCGCAGGGTCATCCTGGAGAGTGACCCCCAGCAAGTGATCCAGCGGCTCAGCCTGCAGGTGAGTGCAGCCATGCTGTGCCATGGCCTCCTTCCACCCTCCTCTGCTGCCCCTCACCCTCCTCTGCCTCCCGTCACCCTCCTCTGCCTCCCCTCACCCTCCTCTGCCTCCCCCCACTCTCCTCTGCCTCCCC
This sequence comes from Neomorphus geoffroyi, assembly GCA_033558235.1. Taxonomy (NCBI): domain Eukaryota; kingdom Metazoa; phylum Chordata; class Aves; order Cuculiformes; family Neomorphidae; genus Neomorphus; species Neomorphus geoffroyi. The sequence goes on from JAUMJM010000097.1 coordinate 1,222,731, forward strand.
TCACCCTCCTCTGCCTCTCCCCCCCAGGTCCCAGAGCCGGCAGCATACGGCTTCGTCCTCTTTGATTACCTGGCGGGCAGCTCAGAGCGGAGGGACACGAGGGACAGCGGTGGCCCTGAATAGAGCCAAGGAGGTGCCAACCCTTCCTTGTGTTGGGGGTCCAACCGGGATGGGCAATGATTGGGGTCCCAAGCAGAGATTTCAAAGCTCCCAAGCGCCACGGCCTCGTGGGTGACGGACACCGAGCAGGATGGGTGCTGGGATGCTCTCCATGTCAGGGCACCCAGTGGGTTCCCATCGCCCCCCCCTAAAGCCATCGGTCCCCTTCCCTCCCAGCATAGCATGTCCCAGGTAAGCGCTTCGTTAGCCTCACTAACGAGGGCTTGAGCTGCCCAGCTTTCCCCAGAAGGATGGAAGTGGGACCCACCCTCGGTCCCACTCCCATTGTCGCCCCAGCACAGGGTACCACCTCCCCAGATTGCTCAGCACGAGATGTTCCCCCCTCCCCAGCCAAGGGAACCTGGGTGTCTGGCCCCAAGGTCAGCCTGACCCCATCCCTGGGGTCTCATCCCAGGTCCTGCAGCCACCAAGGAGCACATCAAGTCATCCCTGCTGCTGTGACGGCTCTGGGATCTCCCCACGGAGGGGCTGGCTGGGACCCCAGTGCCGGGCGATGCTGGGGGGCAGGACCCACCGACCTTCCCCCACATCCCCCCACTCCGACCCTGCACTCCAGCCTGGATCCCCCAGACAGTTTCTCCCTGGCTGCGCCACCTCCAGAAGGCCCTAGCCAGGTCTCGTATCCACCCCCGCCATTAATAATATCGAGGGAATAATTAAGCAGTAATGAAGGAGAATTGATTGACCGTTCCCGCTCGCTGCCCGCCAGAGCCGGCCTCAAATAAAGCTTTCCTTAGTTTGGAGTCCCCTCTCCATGAGCCGTGTTGCCATGGTGGGTCCCCACGGACACATCACCCAAGCGAGGGAGGCTCTTCTCTTCACTGCGTTCCTTTTGCAGGCACGGGTGATATTTATGGGGGTTTGCATTAAATCACCCCCTTCCTGGGAACCCCCACCTATAGACCGTCCCCCCCCCCCATTCTGGGACACTCACCCTGGGGACACTTTCACCCTTGGGATCCCCCCACCCTGTAGATCCTCCCCATCCTGGAACATAAAACTAGGGGACCTCTCCACTCTCCACTCCCACCCAACAGACCCTCCCCTTCCTGCGACCCCCCCACCCTACAGACGCCCCCATGGTGGGAACCCCTCCAACTTTGGCATCACCCCTCACCTGACAGACCTTCCCCACCCTGGGACACCCAGCGTGGGGACCCCTCCGCGCTGGAATCACCCCCTTTCTCGGAACCCCTCACTTTACAGACCCTCCCAATCCTGGACCCCCAGCCTGGGGACCCCCCACCCCCCCGCCTCTTGCGCGACGCTCCCTGCGGGGACCCTGTTTGCATGGACCCGCCCCTCGCGGGCCCCGTCCCTTATGTGGCGCGTGGCCACGCCCCCACACGCATTGGTCACGCTCCGCACTCTGACCACGCCCCCTCCATCCCATGCGCTGTCCTGCAGCGCCCCCTGCTGGCGGCGCGGGGAAACGCGCGGGGCACGGAACCATCCCCTCCCCCCAGTCCAGGGCACCCCTGGACCCTCCCCCTGCCTTGAGCCCCTCCCAGATCCCAGAGATCCGCCCTTTGGGGAACCCCCCATGTTCTAACGACCCCCTCATCATAGCGATGTCCCCCCGGCATTGAGACCCCCCCCCAGTTTAGGGCACCCCTAGGCCCTCCCTTTGCTTGAGACACCACCCTCCCCCCCAGATTGCAGGGATCCACCCCTTGGGGAGCCCCTCGCCCCTTGAGGACCCCCACTCCCAGTTCTGTTGACCCCCACGCACCATAGGCACCCCCTTTGCATCGGGAAACCCACCCCCAAACACACCTCAACCTTGGGACCTGCCATGCTCGGTGCGGGGGTGGGGGGGATGGAATGTGGAGGTTGACCATGCCGGGGTGACAACAATGACCATGCCACGGTGGTCATGCTGTGGTGACCATACCATGGTGACCATGCGGTGGTGGCTGTGCCATGAGAGCCATGCTGAGGTGACCATGCTGTATTGGTCGTGCCATGGTGGCCGTGCTGCGGTGGCTATGACATGGTGACCACGCCGTGGTAGCCGCGCCGTGGTGGCTGTGGTGTGGTGGCCCTACCATGGTGGCCCTGCTGTGGTGACCATGCTGTATTGGTCGTGCCATGGTGGTCATGCTGTGGTGACCATACCATGGTGACCATGCGGTGGTGGCTGTGCCATGAGAGCCATGCTGAGGTGACCATGCTGTATTGGTCGTGCCATGGTGGCCGTGCTGCGGTGGCTATGACATGGTGACCACGCCGTGGTAGCCGCGCCGTGGTGGCTGTGGTGTGGTGGCCATGCCGTGGTGGCCCTGCTGTGGTGGCCATGCTGTATTGGCCGTGCCACGGTGGCCATGCCGGGTGCCGCAGCAGCAGCAGCGCAGGCAGGGGGTTCATTAGCGCGGGGGGCAGCGATTGTCCCAGCGGGCCCATGATGGATGGCCTGGCCTCCATGGTGGCAGCCAGTTTTGTTTCGGAGCCAGAGGAGGAAGGGGAGAGAAAGGGAAAGAGGAGGGGACGATGGCCTGCGGGGTGGGGGTGGGGAAACAGGGTTGGGGGGCTGGGGGAGGGGGCCCCTACTCCCCTGTCACCGTGATGGATGGGGTGGCTGCCTCGCCAGGGGGGACTGGGGACCCCCATCCCCTGCAGTTCTACCCTCAGGGACCCCCTGGGGGGGTCACAACTCGATCCCCCAGGCCATGGGGGTGGGGGGCTCAGCCACCCCCTGAGCCCCCCCCCACTCATCCCCCTCCATGGGCACTGCTGGGGCGGGGGGGGGGGCACTCCCAGCCCAAATCACTCCCCAAACCCCAAGGGTTTCCCCTTTCCGGTGCCTCCACTCTTCCCTTCTCCCCGTTTTTGCTCCCCCCCACCCCGGAACCTCCGGGATCCCTGCGCTCCCCCCTGCTTGGAGCTGTCACCCCCGGGTGACGCAGCGTCCCTGGGCACTGGGACATCTGTCACCCCCACCCCGAGAGCTGTAAGGAGGATTGGGAGCCCGTTACGCAGCTGCAGTGTCTGCGCGGGCAGAACTGGGGGGGGACCACAAATGGGGGGGGACCCCAGCCCCTCTGCCCTCCCCACCCCCTGGAGACCCTGGGCCCAGCGTCTGCGCCCTAAAAATTGGTTGCGAGGGGATCAATGGGTGGGGAGAGACAGGGATGGAGGGAGGGGGAGAGACAGGGATGGAGGGAGGGGGAGAGACAGGGATGGAGGGAGGGGGAGAGACAGGGATGGAGGGAGGGAGAGATGCAGGAAAGGATGTGGGGATAAATAGATGGAGAAAGGGATGGAGGGATGCAGGAAAGGACACGGGGACAGATGGAGGGAGGGACAGGAGGAGGCAGGGAGGGGTGGAGAGATGAAGGGATGCAGGAAAGGATGCAGGGATGGAGGGAAGGATTCAGGGATGGAGGGATGATGGATGGATGGACAGACGGATGGAGGAAAGGATGGAGGGATAGATGAAAGGAGGGATGTAGGGATGCAGGAAAGGATGTGGGGATAAATGGATGGAGGAGCAGGGATGCAGGAAAGGATGCAGGACAGATGGAAGGAGGGACAGCGATGCAGGGAGGGGTGGATGGAGGAATGAGGGATGCAGGAAAGGATGCGGGGCTAGAGGGAAGGATGTGAGATAAATGGATGGAGGGGAAGGGATGCTGGCAAGGATGGGTGAAGGAAGGGAAGGAGGGATGCAGAAAAGGGATAGATGGAGGGATGGAGGGAAGGACAGAGGGATGCAGGGAGGGGTGGAGGGAGGGATGCAGGGAAGGATGCAAGGATGGAGGGGTGCAGGGATGGAGGAAAGGACAGGAACAGAGGGATGCAGGAGAAGCTGCAGGGGTGGATGGAGGGGTAGGGGGCCGAAGGGATACAGGAAAGGATGCAGGAAAAGAGGGATGGATGGATGGAAGGACAGAGGGATGGATGGATGGATGGAAGGAAGGACAGAGGGATGATGGAGGGAGGGATGAAGGAAAGGGACAGAGATGGAGGAACAGAGGGATGCAGGGAGGGATGGATGGAGAGGGGGATGCACAGAACAGCCATGGGGTGGTTGGGGACGGCACGGGTCGGGGAGGGGGGGACACGCTCCAGCCCCCCAGATGGTGCAGCCGCCCCCGCGCCGGCTCTGCGGCTCCTGGCAGCTAATTGAGTGCAATGGCTGTCAGCGAGGTAATTAAGGGGGAGCGGGAGCGCTCGGGCAGGCCTCAAACAGATGGAAGGGCCCCTAATTGGTAATTAAATTCCTCCCTGGCAGGTGAGACCGAGCAGCAGCCGCCCCCCCCCGCCCTCCCCCAATTGTGAAAAGGGGGGGCAGAGACAGTGCTGGCATTGTCACAGCGAGGAGGGGGTGACACCACCACGGGGTCCCCATCCCCAGCCCTGCTCCATCTCTTTGTCTGCTGGGGCAAATCCAGCCCCGAGAACCTCTGGGACCACGGTCCCCCCACTTCCACAGCTGAGTGGGACAAAGACCCACAGGGGACCGCAGCGTTTTGGGGGGCTCCTTGCCTGGGATCATAGGTGCTCTTCATCCCCACACCCCCCTGGTCCTGATCCTCTCCATCCCCACAGCCCCCTGGTCCAGGTCCCCTCCATCCCCACAGCCCCCTGGCCCAGGTCCCCAAGGCTGAGCTGTCTCTCCATGACATCCACCCATGTCACCTCCATGGCGGTGGCCGCAGGGACAGGCATGGGATCCCACGCAGCCCCACACCTTGCTTGGGTGTGACTGGCACGGGATCCCTTCACCCAGGAAGCCCCCCAGCTGGATCCCATGGGGCTGGGAACACCCAACTGCATCCCATGGGATCAGGATCGCCCCAGTCGGATCCTACGGGGCCAGGATGCCCCCCCATTGGATCCCATTGACCAGGAGCCCCCCCCGCCGAATGGGGTCCCTTGTGCCCCACAACCGGATCCCATGGGGCCAGGATGCCCCATATCCTGATCCCATGGGGCCAGGCCCCTCCCTGCTCCATGGGGATGGGGTCCCCTGTGCCCCACAGCCAGACCCCATGGATCCAGGAGACCCTGAGCCAAATGCCATGGGGCCAGGATTGCCCCACAACCACATCCCATGGGGCAGGACCCCCCCTGCCCCACAGGCAGGCCCACATCAGCACCAACCAATCAGCATCTGCAATGTAGCAGGGGGCGGGGTACCAGAGGCACAGCGACCAATGGCATGTGGGGGCGTGGCCAATGCAATGACATCACTGGGTGTGGCAGGCCCCGCCCAGGAGATGATTGGCCACAGCCCAGTGGGTCCCAGTACAGCCCAGTATGGGTGAGGGGGCCGCTGGGAAGGGCTGGGGGTGGGGGGGTGATTAATGGGGGCCATCGCTCACTGTCCGGGGGGCCCCCCCCGCGCGGCGATAACGAGCGGCAGGAATAATGAGCGGTGTCACTCCACTTTTCATCCTGATGGGAAGTCATTACGGGCGTCACCGGCGGCGACAACCGGTCATGAATCAACCGCTCTGCTATGAAATTAAAATCGAATCGCCCACCCCCACTCCCATCACCCCCATCACAGCCCCCCCCCCCCTCCTTCCCCGCCCCCCACGACGGCCACCCCAAGGACAGGGGTCCCTGTGAGCTCCCCAGGGCCCAGAGCAAGGAATTTAGGGGCTCCTCTCACCCCCAAAGTCCGGATAGAGGGGTGGGAGAAGGGCTTTGGGTTTATTCAGTAACATCCTCACCCCCAGTGAGACCATGGCCACGTTAGAAACCCCTGGGCTGGGATCTGGGGGGGGTCTGTCCTGGGTGGAAGGGGGGGGCTCACAGGGAGACCCCCAACTGCTCTGCTATGAAATTAAAATCAAATCATCCACCTCTCCCTGCCTGCAGCCCCCAGTGCAGCCCCCCCACGACTGCCACCTCCAGGACGAGGGGTGTCCCTGCACCCCTGGACTGACCCCATGACCCAAAGCGGGGGGTATAGGGGCTCCCACCCCACCCCCCCAAAGTCCAGAGCGATGAGTGGGAGAAGGGCTTCAGCTTTATTCAACATCACCCCCCCCCCCCCCCCTCAGTGAGCCCACAGCCACGTTGGCCACACCCCAGGGCTGGGATCGGGGGGGGGGGGGGGAAGGGGGGGCAGGAGCCCACCCTGCCCCTCTCTGTGGGTGCCCGTCCCGGGGCGGGGTGGGGGGCTCACAGCGAGACCCCCATCAGGTTCACCGGGCGCCCGTGGTACCGCTTGGAGATGTCGGCCTCGATCTGCAAGACAAGAGCCCCGGGGTCAGGGGGTGCAGGGGCAGCAGGGGGGTGCTGAGAAGGGTCCGCCACCCCCCTCCTCACCAGCTTCTGGAGCTCCTTGGTCTTCTCCAGCAGGCGGTCGAGCTTGGGTTCCAGGTTCCCCTGCTCTGCCAGGGCCTCCAGGCGCTTCTGCCTCATCACCTCCTTCTTGGCCAGGAGCAGCTCCGCCTGCTTCAGCTTCTGCCGCAGCAGCTCGCTCACGCGGTCCACGTACCTGTGGGGGCAACGAGGACCCCCCCGTTACCACCACCACCCACTCCAGATCCGCCCCACAGGGTCCCCCGACCCCACAATGAGGACCTGGGGGACGCGAGGATCATGAAGAGGTGCTGCAGGCTGCGGGTGCAGAGCTGGCCCAGCAGCGCGCGGGCGCTGCCCAGGAGGGAGCCCACGCGGTCGCTGCTCTGGCCCTGCAGCACGGCGGGGGCCAACTGGAACTGGCTCACGGCCACCACGTCGGCCTCCTCCTCCATCTCCGTCAGGCGTTGGGACAGGAACAGCTCCAGCTGTGGGGACAGGGAAAGGGGACGCTCCGGTACCGCCATGTCTGCTGCCAGAGCTGCCCCTTCCATCACGGAATGGGTTGGGCTGCAAGGGACCTCAAAGCCCACCCAGTGCCACCCCCTGCCATGGGCAGGGACCCCTCCAACTGGATCCGGGGGCTCCAAGCCCCATCCAACCTGGCCTGGAACACCTCCAGGGATGGGGCAGCCACCACTGCTCTGGGCACCCTGGGCCAGGGCCTCCCCACCCTCACAGCAAAACATTTCTCCCCAAGATCTCATCTCAGTCTCCCCTCTTCCAGCTCAAACCCTTCCCCCTCATCCCATCCCTGCACCCCCTGATCCACAGCACCCCCCCCAGCTTTCCTGGAGCCCCTTTCAGTCCTGGGAAGCTGCTCTGAGGTCTCTCCAGAGCCTTCTCCTCTCCAGGCTGAACAGCCCCCACCCTCAGCCCGGGCTCCCACGGGAGGTTCTCCTGCCGCTCTCACCTCCATGAGTTCATCGATGAACTGGTTCCGGGTATCGGTGTTTTCCAGGAGCGTCAGGGCATCGGAGCCACAGGCCACCCCCTCGGGCACTGGGGGACGAGCAGGGGGTCAGGAGGGCAGGGAAGCAGCAGGAAAGGGATCTCCACGGCTCAGAGAGTCTGGCTGTACCCCCTACCCCACCCCATCCCATGCAGGGTGCTCTGTATCCCCCCACGGTGCTGTTTAGGGTGCAGAGCCTGGGTGCTCGGGGTCCTGCAGGCAGGGAAGAGGGGGGGCAAAGGCAGGGAAGAGGGGGGGCAAAGGCAGGGAAGGGAGGGGGGCAGAAGGCAGGGAAGGGAGAGGGCTTGGCACCCACTGGGACCGCTGGGTGCCCCTGCAGCCGTACTCACCCTCGGCACCAGCCTCCAGCACCGTGATCTGCACCTCCTCGCTCTCCCCATCTCCCCAGTCGATGCCACCCTCCTGCCAAGAAGGAAAGGGCATCCTGTGAGATGAGGGGGGCCCAGGACACCCCCAGAGCCCCAGCCCAGACCTGGAGCAGCACCGGCCCCCCAGCACCACACAGCACCTGGGGTTCAGGCTCCACCGTGATGCCCCAGTCGATGCCCTCGCCCTGGGCACCCCCATCAGCAGTGGCTCCACCGTCCCCGCTGCTCGGCTCCAGCGTGAAGTCTCCCCAGTCGATCTGTGGGGAGAAAGATGAGACCCCTGAGACCCCGAGGGCCACAGCTTCACCTCCCCAGCAGCACCAGTCAGGGCTCCCCCAGCACCCTGGCTCCAGCCGGGACCCACCGTGTCCTCCTTCGGTGGCTCCGGTGCCTCCTCCACCCGTGGCCGCTCCACGCGCAGGGGTTGCAGCCCCGTCCTCCACTCGTACACGGTGGTGTTGCCTCTCTTCCCCACGTGTCGCAGCAGGGGCACCACCAGCTCCGAGGAGCTGGGAACCAGCACGGGGACATCAGTGCCAGGGACACGGTGGGGACCCCCCAGAACTCACAACCCCCTCAGGGTCCCTCTGGGAGACCACCTGGCTTCTCCAACCCCACCAGGGTCCCTCTGAGAGACCCTCCCAGCACCCCCAACGCCACCAGGGTCCCTCTGGGAGACCCCCAGCCCAGGCACAGCTGGGAACTCGCTGCCAGCCCAGCGTGAGGAGGGGTTTGGGCTGGATCCCTGCACACCCACCTCTCGCAGATGAACTCCACGCAGGCCTGGTACAACTCGATGGCCTCGGAGAGCACGCTGGCTCCTGCCGCGATCTCGGACAGCTGCGACGGGAGGTCCTTCACCAAGGCCAGCAGCTCCTGCCGCACGTTGTCACCCTGGGGACAGAGCAGGGACGTGGCAGAGTGAGGAGATGGGGAGCCAAACACCACCAGGGTGGCTTCACCCTGCGCTGCGGGGCTGGAGGTGGGCAGGAAGGGGATTGGGGGTTGCAGGGTCACCCAGTGCTCCCCGTTCCTCCCACAGGTAAGGTGGCCATAAGGGACATCCTCTGGGACACGTGGTCCCAGCTTGAGCCCGAATCAAGAACCATAAAATCATTTAAGTTGGAAAGGACCTTTAAGATCATTAAAGATCCTTAACCTTAACCCTAACCTTAAACCTAACCTACCACTGCCAACTCCACGTCAAACTGTGTCCGTGAGCACCACATCCACGCGGCTTTTAGACCCCTCCACCTCTTCCAGAGCCTGACAACCCTTCTGATGAAGATATTTTCCCCAATATCCAATCTAAACCTCCCCTGGTGCAACTTGAGGCCGTTTCCTCTCATCCCATCACTTGTTCCTTGGGAGCAGAGCCCAGCACCCACCTCACCACAACCTCCTTTCCGGGAGCTGCAGAGAGCGATGAGGTCTCCCCTCAGCCTCCTCCAGATTAAAAAGGCCCAGCTTCCTCAGCCACTCTTCTTGTTCTCCAGCCCCTTCCCCAGCCCCTTCCCCTTCTCTGGACGCGCCCCAGCCCCTCAAAGTCCTTCTTGGAGTGAGTGGCCCAAACCTGAACCCAGGATCTGAGATGTGGGGACAACCCCTTCCCTGCTCCTGCTGCCACACCACGGCTGAGCCTGGGGCTGCTCTGGTTGGGAGGTGGCACAGCGGGACCAGGGGACTCACGGTGATGCCGTACTGCTTGCAGGAGGTGAAGAAGCGCTCCTGCATCTCGGCTGCTCCCAGCTGACATTCCTCCTCGCGCCGGGCGAAGTCCTGCTGGGCCTGCTGGCAGCGGCTGATCTGCTTCCGCAGCGACGGGATCTCGTAGCTGATGCTGCGCACCAGGAGGCTGGCGAGCTCGGCTGCAGTTGGGGGGTTACCAGGGTGCTGAGAGGCCATGCCAACCTCTCAGGAGACCCTCAGGGTGCCCCATCCACCTTGGCTGTGATCCCAGTTGCACAGCAGAGCCAGCTGGGTGCCCTCACCCTCGGGGCATCCATCACATCCTGCCCCTTTCCCACCCCATCCCAGTTTGGAGACCAAAACCCACCCAGCGGCAGCCCCCGAGGGCTCTCCAGGGCCTTCCCAGAGCCAGAGGTTCCTTACCCAGGTAGGTGTTCTCCTTCTCATAGAGGGAGACAATCTCCTGCCAGTCCTGGGGAAGGGGAGGCAGAGGGTGAGGGAGGCTGCGAGCGCACCGGCCGCCCCCAAACCCGTGCTCACCTTCATGCGCTGGGACGAGTAGCGCCCAAAGAGGTTCTTGGTGGAAGCTTCAGTACCCTTGAGGATCTCCACAATCCTCAGGCAGTGAAAGTAGTGCAGGTCTGCGGTGGAAGGAGGGACGGCATCACTGGGTGCTGTGGGGTCACCCTCCCCCAGCTCGGCACCATGGAATCATGGGTTGGGTTGGAAGGGACCTCAAAGCCCATCCAGTCCCACCCCCTGCCATGGGCAGGGACCCCTCCCACTGGGTCAGGGGGCTCCAAGCCCCATCCAACCTGGCCTTGGGCACCTTCAGGGATGGGGCAGCCACCACTGCTCTGGGTACCCTGGGCCAGGGCCTCCCCACCCTCCCAGCAAAACATTTCTCCCCAAGATCTCATCTCAATCTCCCCTCTTGCAGCTAAAAACCATTCCCTCTCATCCTTTATTCCTGATCCAGAGCCCCTCCCCAGCTTTCCTGGAGCCCCTTTCAGCACTGGGAGCTGCTCTAAGGTCTCCCCAGAGCCTTCTCCTCTCCAGGCTGGACAACCCCAACTCTCCCAGCCTGTCCGTTCCACTAACTCCCCGTCTCCTTGGCCAGGGTGGGGGTGGAATTTGCCATAACCAAACCCTTGGGATCAGGCTGCTGGTGCGATGCCCACCTTGGTGCCCGTGTCCCAGCCCTCTGGACCACCCTGACCCCACGCTGCACTCACAGGCCCCTGCCAGCAGCTGCTTGATCTCCTCGTTCTCCGGCATGTCTTGGATGGCCGCGTCGATCTTCTGGCGGATGGTAAGGACCTGGCTCTGCCATTTCAGGTTGCAGTGTCTCCTGTCCACCAGCCAGTCTGGGAAACAGGGGGGCAGATGGAAGAGGGGCCTGGGGAGGGGTCCCTCTTCCATTCCTGCAGTGCCAGGTGGAAACACGGAGCAGAGGCCCTGGGGGACCGGCTCCCCAGGCCATGGGCACAGCAGGGTGACTGGCCCTCCTGGGGAAGAAGGACACGAGAGACTGGTGCCACCCACCCCACCCAAGGCCCTGCCCAGCCCGGGGGGATCCTGCACGGGGGAGATGGGCCCAGGGGTGCCGTACCCAGGAGTTTGCTGGTCTGGATGTCGATGGGCACGTTCTGGTAGTCCTGGGGAGAGACCTGCGGGGAGGCAAGGGGCGGTGGGACACGGTGGGCCCGGACTCCCCCTACCCCAGCTCCCGGACCCGGCCTGTCCCCAGTTCCCCCAGGCCTGGGGCCCCTCCTTGCTCCCCCCGCCAGGGCCTGGCCTGTCCCTGTCCCCGCTCCCCCTGCCCAGCCTCGGCCCTGTCCCCTCTCCCCTGGGCCCTGTCCCAGTCCCTGCTCCCCGCTCCCTCTGGCCTGTCCTTCCCCTCTCCCCCTGTCCTTGTCCCCGCGCCCCCAGGCCCCTGCCCTGTTCCCTCGGTCCCTGTCCCTGTCCCCGTCCCCCCGTCTCCGTCTCCGTCTCCCAGCCCCCTTCCCTGCTCCCTTAGTCCCCCATCCCCGTCTCGCTCCCCCCCTACCCCGCTCCCCACCTGCATGCCGCCCGCCACGGCTCCACTTCCGCCTTCCCCCGCCCCGCCCCCCCGCTCCAGCCAATCCCCGCACGCGGCTGCTGCCTCTCAGCCAATCAGATCGCGATCAGACCAGCAAGGCCCCGCCCCGCTGATTGACCGCCCCGCGACAGCGCCACGCGCCCGCGTCTCGATTGGCCGAGAGGAGGCGAAGGCGGGGACGTCTCCGACCAATGGGAGAGCGAGGATGATGGACATCGCGAGGGGCGGGGCCTGCGGGGCCTGCGGGCCTGGGGGAGCCTTGGGAGGCCCCGGCAGATCCCGGATCCTTCGGGGGCCCCGAGTAACCTCTCAGGGGATCCCAGATCCCTCGGGATCCCCAGACACCCCTGAAGGGCTCCCACCCCCCACCTGATCCCACGCCTCCCTGGAATTCCCAGTTGCCCCCAAAGAGGATCCCAGATCCATCAGGGGTCCCTGGGAGGACCCAAAGTGCCCCCCCCCCCCCGGGATCCCCAGTTGCTCCTAGGAATTCCCAGTTACCCCTCAGGGAATCCCAGACCCTTGGGGATCCCCAGTTGCCCCCGGAGGGGATTCCAGATCCCTCAGGGATCCCTAGGAGACCCCCAGCCAGATCCCCCTTGGATCCCCAGTTGCCCCGAGGGGATCCCAGATCCCTCAGGGATCCCTGGGAGGCCCCCAGACACAGCTCAGATCCTGTGGGGATCCCCAGTTGCCCCCAAAGGGGATCTCGTATCCCTCAGGGATCCCCATGTGCCCCCAGAGCGGATCCCACATCCTCAGAGATTCCCCAGTCGCCCCTCGGGGGATCCCAGATCCCTTGAGGACCACTGGGTGCCTGCACCCCCGGCGCCACCATCGCTCCGGAGGGGCCCACAGGAACCCCCCGCCCCGGGGCAACGCGGCTCCACGGGCTGTGTCCCTGTGTCACGGTGAGATGCCCGCTCTCCTCCCTCCCTTGTGGCATCACCGCGTCCCCAGGGCCAGTGGTGGCACTTGGGGACAGAGGGAGCCTGGGGGAAGCAGGAGGCGGGAACCGGTCTGGCAGCTCGGCCACGCGGCCACTGGTTTCGGTTGATCCCACTGGTTTCGGTTGATCCCGCCAAAAGACGGAGCCAGGCTCCCACCGGCCACCCTCAACTCCTGGATGTCCCCAACACGTGCCACCCCGGCAGCCACCGATGACCTGTGCTGGAGGTCAGTGGGGTGGCATCCTGGCCTGGCATCACCATGGGGCAGCAGCCAGAGCCACCATGGGGCAGCAGCCAGAGCCACCACGGGCCAGTAGCCACGGGCCAGCGGCTGGCCTTGCCACAGGCCAGCAATCAGAGGTGCCACGGGAAAGTAGCCACCGGCCAGCAGCTGGAGATGCCACGGGGCCAGCAGCCACGGGCCAGCTCGGGATCCCCCATCATGAATATTCAGGCAAGCCCTGGCCCGGCCCCGCTGTTTGCTCAAGGCAGGAGGGGTTTGCTCTGGGTTCACCTTGACGGGCGCAGCCGGGGCGGCGGCAGGCAGAGACACCTGCCGGCACACCCCACACCCTGGCACCCCTGGCACCCCCGGGATTCCGCAGCGCAGGCGTGGGAGGCGCAGGTACGGGGTCTGGCGGTGGGAGTGGGAGGTGGAACTCTCGTTGCCGGCCACAGCGTGGCCACCGATGGGCCATGGGTCCCACCTGGCTGTGGCACAAGGAGGGGACACGGCATTGCAGGGGGGACCGAGAAAACCAACCTGGGGGGGCACCAGCTGCCTTCCCTGGGGTGGTGGGCCCAGTCTCAATGTCCTTGTCCCCTTGTTCCAGCACCCGAAAGCGATGCTGGAGGCTCCATCCGGAACTGGGCAGGGGGTCTGGTCACAGCTGGGCACTGGCATTGACTCCAGGATGGGGCACCGGGAATCCCCTCCGCGCCCGCTGCCAGGAACGCATTCCACTCCACAGCCTTCCCATCCCTACCCTGGAGCCACGCTCGGCACCGCAGCCTTCCTGGGTTACCGGAGCCTTCCTGGGTCACCAGAGCCTTCCCAGTGTTTGCCAGGACCCCAGCGATGCTGGGCAAGAGGAGAACCCCCATCCCTGGGCACAGCGGGCAGTGACCCCCAGCACCTCCCCAGTTCCCACCTGCTTCCCAGTTCCTGTTCCTGTTTGCTCACTGGGCTCCCTGCACCGCTACCGGTGGCCAATACGGCAGCTCCGGGTGGTGCCAGCAGCCTTTCCCATGGGATTGGCAATGCCCAGGTCACTGAGCATCCCCTCCTGATACCTGGGGGTGGGGTGGGGTCCCTGGGCACACGGACCCCCCTGCACTTGGCACCAACATCCCAGTAGAGACGGTGGGAAAGTGCCAGAGCCGCCTTGGGCAAACATGGCACTGCCAGATCTGCACCCTGTGCCCCCTGTCCATCCCTGTCACCTCTGGGATGGCAGGGCTGGGGGGCCAAGGGACCCTTCCAAGAGGGAATACGACCCCCACGTCCGTTCCAGGGCCGGTGGCGATGGCCGACAGCCATGGCTGGTGGAAGCTGACGTTCCTGCGGAAGCGCCGGTCGGTGCCCACGGTGCTGTACGAGAGCCCCGACGGCCACGCTGCCACCGCCGGCGGAGAGAGCCAGGAGGCACCGGGCGAGGAGGGACCACCCGGCTTCACCGCCCGCCTGGAGAAGATCGTGGACAAGAACACCAAGGGCAAACACGTCAAGGTCTCCAACTCGGGACGCTTCAAGGAGAAGAAGAAAGTGAGGGCGACGCTGGCCGAGAACCCCAACCTCTGCGCCGCTGGCGAGCGGGAGGAGAAATGACCCCAGCCCGTCATCGCCCACCGGGTGTCCAGGCTGCCTTGGATCCATCCTCCTGGGGACACCGGACACGGGGCTTCGGAAGGAGAAAGGACTCGGAGTGGAGTTATTTCAGGGGGAAGCAGGACCCTGTTTAATCGCAGACGGAGAACTGGGGGGCAGAGGTGGGCACATCCCATGCCCTGAGGCTGACGGGTTCACCCTGGGATGAGGATGCTCACCCCAGCTCGGGCACCAGCCGTGGACCACTGGACCCCATCGTTCACCCAGCTCTGCCCGGCCCCCAGTCCTGATTCCCCCAAGACCAGAGGACCCCCAGCTCATCTCCCAAGGCCGAAGGGCTGCGGGCAGAGCCACCAATGCCATGTCACCCCCAAACCAGGGGACACGATGCTCCGTGCCCTGAAGGAACGAGCCCACGGGAAAAGTCCCCCCAGGAGCTTCCTCCATGGGGGCCATGGAGGGCTCTGGGCTTCCCAGGATGAGCAGAATTCCCGCTGGCATCAGAGATCACTCCTGGAAGGGGAGAGCCAACCATGGATCGCAGTCCAGTGCCAACGCCAGGGGCAGCGACCGCGACTGATCTCCCAGCCCCAGAGCTTCCAGCCAGCTGATAATTAACTGTTGTTAATAAACCAGGTCTGGAAGCAAAGGCAGCGCAGGGGTCCGGGTCCCTTCTGGGATTCTGGTGGGGAGCAGTGCCCGCTGCCAGCGCAGGGAATTCCAGACCCCGTGGAGGGGGGACACGCGGGGGTGGCCATCACCAGCGTTGCCAGCCCAGGTGCCCTCTCTGTGGTGCAGGGTGCGGCCGTGCCTGCACTCGAGAGGAGCAGCCACTTCCCTGCTAATAAAAAAGCCGGATGGTGCCAAGCGCCGGAGTCCAACTCTGACACAAACCCAGCGCCAGGGCCCCCGCGGCACCCGCCCTCCGCTCTGTTTGCTCTGCCCGCTGCCTGGCAGCCTGCTCTTTGTCCCAGGCTGGCAACCGGAGGGATCCTGCTCCAGTGGGAAGGGAGGGAGAAGGGAGGAGGAGCGCCAGCACCCATTGGCTCATTGATGCCCAACACGGTTGTATCTGGGCTAGGAGAGCCCTTGGCACAGACCCAGCACCCACTGGCTCAATGACGCCCATCGTGGTGGTATCTGGGCTCCTGCCATGCTCATGCCAGCATGGGTGGGAGACGTCGCTGTGCTGCCACTCCCAGCCAAGCCCCCAGCCCCACGCTGGCACACCAACTTGCCACCTCGTGCCATCCCCTTGAGGTGATGCCACCCCCTTGCATCCCACCATGGTGGCTCTCCCGGAGGGATGAGCAAGCTGGGAGGCACCAAGGCCACCAAGTGAGCCTGTGACAGCCGCACAGGGTGTGTGACCCCCCCTCTTCAATCCCCCCCCCCCCCCCCCCCCCCTTCCCACAGCCACCAACTGCAGGGCAGGGCACGGCTGGGAACCCGCCGGGGACCCCCAGCTGCACCCATCCTGCCCAGGGGCAAACACGGAGCCAGGGAGAAGAAGCCAAGGAGCTCGGGGGCAGCTGGCACCCTCTGCCAAGTCCCTGGGCTGGGATCCACGGCTGCAGCTCGGCCTCGCACGGGTAAACATTAACCCAGACCCACTCACGGCCGCGCCGATCCGGCTTTATTTTATCCGAGCTCGGAGAGGCAGCTGGGGGGGTCGGGGAGCGGCGCCAGGCTGTGCCCATCCCCATCCCAAACACACAGGCTGAGGGTTGGGGTCCCACAGCCCCGGGGGAGATGGGGTGCCCCATGGCAGCACACGGAGCCACGACCACCGGTGACACGGAGGTGACATCGGAGCTGGAATTAAAGACGTTATTGCACAGAGTGAGGACATTAAACCCACGGTTCACTGAATCACCGCACCGACAGGGCAGGATTTAAGCTCAAACACGAGGCAGAGGGCAGGACATGGGGCAGTGGGGGTCGCTGGGGTCCTTTCTTGGTCCCTCTACAATCATTAACACCATTAATTAATCACCGAGGCACCAGCAGTGGTCGTTCCCCTCCTGTTCCGGGGGATGGGGACGCTCATGGGGATCCACGGGTGGCTCTTGCCTTCCCCAGGGAGAGGCGAAGGGAGTCGGGGGCTCTGGGGCTGGATGGGACCCCCCCCTCCCAGCACCCCCAGAGCTCAGCATGCAGCTCCCAGGGTGGCGCAGAGCGGGAACACCCCCACGTTTGGCACAGGTGACGATCCCGACCGGACAAATGCATCCGGAGGTCACGGAGCGAGGCGCTCGAAGACCCACGCGCCCTCTCCGCGGTGCGTGAGGGCTCCCAGGGGCGCCGAGCTGTCCCGCAGGCGTCGGAAGACGATGCGGTCGTGCAGGCGGTTGGTTTGGCCCTGCCAGAACTCCATGACCTCTGGCTCCACGATGTAGCCCCCCCTGGCACGGAAACAAAGGCATTGAGGGGGGTCCTGATACCAAAAATGCCGGTAAAGAAACCCTCTAAGACTGATTTTGGAGTTTTTAGGAAGCAGCATCGTTCATTCCGGCGCTGGGCGCATGAGGGAATGATGCCACCAGTCACGTGCAACGAGACAATAATGCTCACAAAAATAAACCCCCCTGACATGAACGTGGATAAATTCTCCCCACATATTCTACTTCCCCACCTGGGGCCCCGTGTCCAGCTCTGGAATCCCCAACATAAGGAGATGGAGCTGTTGGAACGGGTCCTGAGGAGGCCACAAAGGTGATCCAAGGGCTGGAGAACCTCTGCCATGAGGTGCCCCCAGCCTCCTCTTCTCCAGGCTGAGCAGACCAGGTGACCTCAGCCTCTCACACGATTTCCCCTCCAGACCCTTCCCCAGCTTTGTGGCCTCTGGACGCTCTCCCTTTGTGGCCTCTGGACACTCTCCGGTTGCTCAGTGCCCTTTTTGTACTGTGGTTCCCCAAACTGAACACAACATTCGAGGCGGGGTCGCCCCAGCGCAGAGCAGAGCAGGGCAATCCCCTCGCCCGGCTGGTGATGCCATGCTTGATGCCCTCTAGCACACGGTTGCCCTCTTGGCTGCCCTCACTTTCTGTTTAACTCAAGTGAGTTAGAAAACCAATTCTATAGAAAAACAACCCTACTACAGTCAAAATATTCCACTCTCTGCAATAAAAACCACTTCGTGTACCAATCTCAGTGCCAGGGAGCCCCCTGCCCGCACGCAGCCCCCCACATCTCACCAGTACGGCGGCTTCGGCACCGTCGTGTCCCGGTAGCGCTCCTCGAGCTCCGCATTCTTCTGCCTCAGGTGCTGCGGGGACGGGGAAGGAGGGGAATTGGAGGGTGGTTGAAGCAGCCCCGGTGGTGCCGGTGCCGCGGGCAAAGGGACGGCCGCTCACCTCCCGGTCCGGGATGACGGAGCTCTGCCTGCTCACCACGGCCCCGATCTGGCTGCTCTTGGGGCGAGAGTGGAAGTACCGCTCCGATTCCTCCTCCGGCAGCCGCTTCACCGAGCCCTCAATCCGGACCTGCAACGGGAAACCGGCAATGGGCACCGGCAACGGGTACCGAGGGGGCTGCGGTGGCTCCTGAGCGAGGAACCGCCCCCCCCGTCCCCTGACTGTGCCCCCCAAAATATGGGCAACCTCTGTCCTGTCTCATCCCTGGGGGCTGGGAACCATCCAAGCACGATTCCCACCCCAATATGAGTCCTGACATCCTGCCCTCGGGGGGGGGGGGGCATCGTGTGACTGTGTCCTCCACTCCAATGGGAGCCCCAATGTCCCACCCTGAGGGAGGGGCACCATGCCAAGCGCCTGGATGTGCCCCCCACCCCAATACGAGCCCCAGTGTCCCACCCTGAGGGGGGGCACCGTGCCAAGGCCCCGACCATGCTCCCTCTGCTCCCCCCCCCCTCACCTGCCGGTTGAGGGGCTCCCAGTAAAAGACAAGCGAAGCGAAGGGGTTGGAGTCCTGGGGAGACGAGAGAGCCCTCAGCAAACCAGAGCAGAGCCTCGACCCGAGCCGGGGCTGCTCTGATCCCCCGCAGGGACCCCATCCAGGGATCCCCCAGCCCCCCAAGCCCCCTAGGGACCCCCAGAGTCTGCAGGGAGCCCCAACCCCTCCAGGGACTCCCCAGAGCCCCCAGGAACCCCCCAACCGCATCCAGGCACCCCCTAACCCCCCAGAGCCCTCAGGAACCTCCCAACCCCCCCAGGGACCCCCCAGCCCCTCAGGAATCCCCCAGCTCCCTAAAGTCCCCAGGAACCCCCCAACCCCCCAGGAACCCCCCAGCCACTATGGAACCACCCAGTTCCACCAGGGATCCCCCAGCCCCCTAAGCTCCCAGGGACTCCATAGCCCCTTAGGAACCCCCCAGCCCCTTAAAGTCCCCAGGGACCCCCCAATCCCTCCAGGACCCCCCCCAGCCCCTATGGAACCCCACAGCCCCCCCCAGGGATCCCCCAGCTCCCTAAAGCCCCCAGGAACCCCCCAACCCCCCCAGCTCCCTAAAGTCCCCAGGGACCCCCCAATCACCCCAGGGATCCCCCAGCCCCCCAAGCTCCCAGGGAGCCCCCAATCCCCCCAGGGACCCCCCAGAGCCTCCAGGAACCCCTCACCTGCCCCCCCAGGGACCCCCTAGCCCCCCAGGGACCCCAGGGAACCCCCCAGGTCCTTCAGAACCCCCCAGCCCCCCAGAGACCCCCCCAAATTCCCCGTCCCTCACCAGCTCCTTCCCCTTTCGGCTCTCCAGGTTGGTGAAGAAGCGGAAGCCGTCCTGCCCGAAGCCCTTGAGCAGCACCATGCGGGCCGAGGGCTTGGCGTCCCTGCGGCGAGAGAGGGCGGGAGGTGACGGGAGGGGGGGTGTGTGTGTGTGTGTCCCCAATATTGTGTCCGTCCCACCCCCACCCCCCCGCCTCACCTGGTGCAGGTGGCCAAGCACATGGCGTTGGCCTCCCCGATGGCCTCGCAGCCCGCGGCCTCCTCGAACCAGGCCGCGAATTGCTGGATGGGGTCACGGGACGCCAGGTGCTGCTCCTCGAAGGCCTGGGGACACCGGGGGGGAGGACACACACAATGGAAGGGGGGACACCCCAGCCTTTGGGGGCACGGCCAGGCTGAAGGGGTGAGCGCAGCCCTGGGGGTGCAGCGAGGAGGGGGCATCCCAGTGCCAGGGTCACTCAGCACATTGGGGGGAGGGGGTGTCACCCTGGCATTAGGGACAGTTTGGGGGGGGGGACACCCCAGTTCCAGGGGCACAAACAACACGGGGGGGGGGCACCTCAATTCCGGGGTCACTACCAGAACGGGGGTTGGGAGGGGGGTGTCCCCTGGCCTTTGGGAACAGCCTGGGGGGGGGGGGGCACCCCAAATTCAGGGGCACAAGGCACAACCAGCCCGGGGGGGTGGGGGGGCACCCTGGGCCTTGGGGTAATCCTGGAGTGGTGTCAATCCAGTTCCAAGGGTAAAGCCAGCAATGGGGGGGGTCACCTCAATTCCTGGTCACTGCCAGCATGGGGGGGACAATGTCTCCCGGGCTTTGAGGGCATCTTGAGGGAGGGGGTCACCCCAGTTCGACTCACTCAGCACGTGGGGGGGAGGCATCCTTGGCTTTGGGGACATCCTGGCGGAGGGGGGGGCCACCCCAGTTTCAAGGTCACGACCAGCACGGCGTGGGGGGAGGGCAGGTCACCTTTGGCCTTGGGGACGGGGTCGGGGGGGGGGTCACCCCGTACCCAGGACACAGCCACGCGCCCCCTCATGCCCCAGCCCCTCGTGGGCCCCGACCCCACCTCTTCGTCCCCCCGGTAGCTCTTCCGCATCGCCCCCAGCTCCATCGCTGCCGCCGCAGCCCCCCCCGCCGCCCCCGCGTGGTCCCTCCGGGGGGAGGGCGGGGCCAATACCGACCACGCCCCTGCATCACCGACAGCCAATAGGAGCGCCCCCCTGCGAGGAGGTGTGTGGAGCGCAGCAGCCAATCGGAGAAGGGGGTGGGGCAGTACCCGGAAGTGGCCTTCAGGCGGGCAGCGGGCACGTGTGGAGGCTTTAAAGGTACCGCGGTCTGAGGGGGCGGGGGGGAATTGAGGTGCACTGGGGGGGGAAGAGGTCAAGGGAACAAAGGGAGTAGGGAGGACAGAGGCTGAGGACGTACTGGGGGGTGAGGGAATGGGGGGGGACACACCGAGAGGTGAGGGAAACAGGGGCTGGGGGGCAAGGATTTGGGGACACTGAGGGGATACTGGGGGTGAAGGGCTGGGGGTGACACTGAGAGTACGGGGGGACTGGGCTGAAGGGACACAGTGGGGGAACTGGAGGGATTCGGAGGGGGACAAGGACTTGTGGACATTGGGGGGACACTGAGGGGGTCACACGAGGGACAAGGACTTGAGGGACAGGGAAGGTGGGGATGGGATATGTGGGGCTGGGGTCACTATGGGGACGGTGACAAGAGACAGGAGCTGGGACATGGGTGGACAGGGGTATAAGGGACACTGAGGGGACATGGAGGGGGGATAGGGATTAGGGCACAAGTGACAGGGGCTGGGAGACAGAGGGAACACGGCCTGCACAGCAGCAGCTCCACACATCCAGGACAGTTTTCCTGTCCCTACGTCCATTCCCAGCCATATTCGGGATTCCCGTAAATAAACCTTTGTGCCTGAGGCCGCCAGCTCGTCCTCCCTGCAGCCGCGCCGCGTGTTGCGCTGCAGCTCTTTGCCGTGGCGGCTCCAGCTCCGCTCACGGCTCGGGAGAGAAAGGACCCTCGGTGGCACACGCGGCGCTGGATTTACCTGTGGTGACTAAATTTATTTAGCAAGGAAAGCTCCCGGCTGACTCAACCCATTACAGTTCATAAAATTGAACAGATGCTTCCGGTAATGCAGGAACCAACCCTGGGTGGTTACAACTAAAAATAAAGTGGATTTGTTTAATTTAAAAGCTCAAAAATAACAAGCCATATGTATTTTTTTTAAACGTGTAGTAAACACAAAAGCAATATAATCTATGATACAATGTACACTGTACACTGGGGGGGTGGCACACGGAGGGGAAAGGGGCCCGAATTCCAAAGGAAAACGCCACCACGTCACTTGGAAACGGAAAAGTGGGGAGAAAGAAATCATCAGAGAGAAAATAAAACCTGTTCGGTGTCGGCAAAGAAATGTTAGAGAGAAAAGGGGTGAGGAGATGGGCAGTGTCTTAAAGAATTAAATAAAGATGAAAAAGCACTCGCGATCGGCACACGGGGAGCGTAAGGCAACGATCTCCATAGAAAAAAGGGACCTTCCAAAGGGAATAGAGATATTTATAGCTATTTATAGACTTTAAATATAAAGTAGGAATGTGCTGTGGAGCCTCTCCTGGCCCGGCCCCTCTGAGTCTGGCTCCTGCGTGGCCGTGAGACGCTGCTGTGTGGGGCTTTGGGCCACTCCAAGGCCCCTGGGGAGGATCGAGCCCTCGGACCCTTCATAAAGGGCTGCTCCCACGGGGGTCCCGGCGGCGACAGGGCTGGAGGGTCCCAAGGGCTCCTCGTCGGGAACGCGGGAGCACTGTGGCGTAGCGGGCCCTCGCAAGGTCTGTCCCACCACAAGCCCTACAAGTTCTTGGTGACCAGGTGGGTTTTGTAGTGCTTCGTCAGGTGGTCGCTGCGCATGAAGCGTTTCTGGCACTGTGCGCACTCGAAGCGCTTGTCACCTGCGGGGAGGGCAGTGGCGGTCAGGGGGTGGCAGCTTGTGGCCCGGCAGCACCATCCCCACCCACTTTGTCCCCACATTCCCCGAAAGCAGCCCTGGTTGGGACAGCAAGGACCTCCCATGGCAGCAGGGACACCCCCGGCCTTGTCCTATCACACCTCCTATCATCTGGGGAGCCCACAGGTAGCAGAGACGCCCAAGCTTTTCAGACCCTCCCTCTCAAGTTCTCCAGGCCCTTTCCAAGTTTTTCATACCCTCCCCGGGTTCTCCAGACCTTCTCCAGGTTCTACAGCCTTCGCCACGTTCTCCTGACCCCCTAGAGGTTCTCCAGGCCCTCCCCAGGCTCTCCAGACTCTCTCCAGGTTCTCAGCCCCACCCCCCAAGTTCTGTTGACAACCTACAAGTTCTCCAGGCCCTTCCCAAGTTCTTCTGACACCCTACAGGTTCTCCAGTCCCTCCCCTGGCTCTCCAGACCCTCCCAGTAACTCAATCAAATTGCAAAGACAGCTTGCGGTGGCCCCCTTGGCTCTTTGCAAGGCTCAGGATGCTGCAGGGGCTGGGCCAGGACTGGGGGTCTGCCCTGGGAGGGAGGGGGCTGTGCCACGGGGCCGCAGACCTGTGTGCGTGCGCGCGTGCCGCTGCAGCTCATCACTGCGTGTGAAGCGCTTCCCGCAGAAGACCCAGTTGCAGACGAAAGGCCGCTCGCCCGTGTGCAAGCGCACGTGAGCGCGCAGCAGCGAGGTCTTCCGGAAGGTTCTCCCACAATCTGGGATGTGGCAGATGTGCTTCTTCTTTCCTGGATCCCCTGGCCTGGTGAGGAAAATCATAGAATCATGGCATGTCCTGAGCTGGAAGGGACCCACAGGTCCATGGAGTCCAACTCCTGTCCCTGCACAGGACACCCCAACGCTCACCCCGTGGGGCTGAGGGTGTTGCAATATTGTCAGGCTGTGCCTGCTTCCCTGGGAGCTGTTCCAGGGCTCCACCACCCTCTGGGGGCAGAACCTTCTCCTCATGCCCAACCTAACCCTCCCCTGGCACCTTCCTGCCATCCCCTCGGGTCCCATCTTTGGTCACCAGAGAGAAGAGCTCAACGCCTGCTCCTCCTCCTCCCCTGGTGAGGAAGCAGCGAAATGCCATGAGGTGCCCCCAGCCTCCTCTTTTTCTTCAGTCTGAGCAGACCAAGTGACCTCAGCTGCTCCTCACACACTTCCCCTCTAAATCCTTCACTCCGTGCCCTCCTCTGGACATTCTCCAGTACCCTTACATCCTTTTTATCCTGTGGTGCCCAAATCAACACCCACAGTTCAAGTGGGACCCAGTGTGGAGCAGAGCGGGACTATCCCCTTGCCCGGCTGGTGATGCCATGCTGGCTGCCCTCTAGGACAGGGTTGCCCCTCTTGGCTATCACAATGCTGCCTCACGGTCAACTTGCCGTTGGCCAGAGCCCCCAGATCCCTTTCCCCAGGGCTGCTCCCCAGCCTCAGAGACGGGCGCTGGACGTGCAGGGTCCTCTCCTGCTCCGTGCTCACCTCTTCTCCCCATCCTTGCAGTTGGGGCAGGTACAGGCCATCCGCCGCCTCTTCTCCCCGGGCTGCACCTCTCCAGACAGCGCCTGCTCCATCTGCAGCTGGATCTGCGTCGGGCTGAGGCCGCTGATGGTCAGGTTGTTGCTGGACACGTTCTGCACAGTCAGCTGCTGCTGGCCTGGGGGGTGAAATGAGGGATTCAGGCTCTGCCTCTCCCCTCTGGAGGGCCACACGCCACTGCCCAACACATCCATCCATGCACAGGTCCTGCTGAAAGCCTCCGGGAGCGGCTGGACAGAGGGAAAACCCCGCGTGCAGGACAGGACGGGACGGGACACCCCACATGCAGCCCTGCCCGTCACGTGCTGGTCCCCACGCGGGGCCCGGTAAGTCCCTTTTTTTTTCTGAATATACTGTGCGGTTTTTCAAAGTTTTTGGTTCGACCCTTCGGGGTGGGGAAACGACCATAGAGGAAACAAAAAAGAAACTTTGAAAAAACGTGCAATATATTGACCAAAAAAAAAAATGGGACTTACCCCGGGGACCCTAAGGGCCGCTCCACGCTGGGGCGCTCACGGAGGCGGCAGCCTGAGCCTCGCACAGCACCCAGCAGCCGTGACAGGGGCTGGAAAGAAGAAGAGGGGGGGGGGGGGTCAGCGTCAGCAAGCAGGATTGCTGCTCGCAGGGCAGTGGGGAAGGAGAAGGAGGAGTGGGATCTGATGGCAGAGCGAAGCAGGGAGGATGGGATCAGGGGTGCAGGCAGAGTAAAGGCGCCACATTCCCTGGGAGGGAAACACGAAAGGAGGACAGGATTGGGGGTGCAGGCAGAGCAAAGGTGCCCCATTCCCTGAAGGAAACATGAAGCTGAGGGCCGGGGCAGCACCGCAAGGCACGTGGCTGCTTGGGAGGTGGACATCTCCTGGCTGAACCCAGGCTGAGACTCAGTGTGGTTTGTTTCACCCACAGGCAGCAGCCGCCAGGTCGCACCGGTCCCCATCGCAGCCAGGGCTGCAGCCAGGCCCCTACCAGGCCTGTGGTGCGTTGTGGGCAGCAGCGCAGACAGCAGCAACATCTGCCTGTGGCATCTCCTGACGCTCACAGATCTACACGAAGCAGCAATTAAAAACCCCCTTAAAGCAACCCCAGCAAGGACGGCGGCCGCTGCGGAGCACAAAACCACACTGGCCCAAGTTTTATGCTGACATCGTTTAGTCAAGCAAGAAAGAACAGCTTTCGACTGCAAAACTGAGCCGGAACTCCTGCCGGTTCTTGCTGAGAGAGAAACCACAGCACGGCAACAGGTCTTTCTGGATCAGAACGCAGATAAAGTTCCCTCAGATACAGCTTCCTCCCCTCAGCTCGCTGGTGGTGGCCCACACCACCGGCACTGGGCTGGGAAGGTTTGAGCAGGCAAGGTGGACAGAGCGGCTGCCGGGATGTGTCTTTCCCAGCAGTGGGGAGATGTGGTGGTGAAGCAGGGGCAGATGTACAGCAGGGCTGTCCGCGGCTCCCAAACTGCTCCGGCCACTGGCCACTTTTGGCTTAAGAAAGACACTTGTCCCATGGAGTTGAGGGGCTGAGCTCACTCTCAGGGAATGGTGATCCCTCTCTAGGAACACAGAGCTCATGTGTGTGAATGCACCTCTCCTGATTTGGCTCCTGGAAACCCACACCAGCAGCCTTTGCACCCAGCAGACGCAAAGAGAGGTGTTCCAGTCCTGGGTCTGGGACTGTGGTGGGGGCTCCTGGCCCAGGGACAGCCCCGGTGCTCCATGTACCCCTGCCTGGCTGGGACCCAGCTCTCCTGAGGGCCAGGACACCGCTCAGCATTCCCGCTGCAGAGTTCAGGAACAAACAGAGCTGGTTTGGGCTCTCCGACAGCCTCAGCCCCTGCGTTCCAACACGTCCTGCAGCTCAGCTCGACCGCACAGTCTGTGCTCCCCAGGAGGGGCTCGGGAACACCCATCAAGCCACCCTAGGGGCCTCCTGGAGATAGAGAAGCTGATGGCATTTAACCATCAGCAACATTTGCCCTCAGGGTACGAGGGATCTGCTTACAAAGCTGCAATAGCCCAGCTGCAAAGCTCGCTGGTGATGTGGGGGATTTCTGCCCTGCCTGCTGTCTTGCTGCCCTGCCTGTGTCCTTCCTTCTGTCCAGCCCACATCCTGCTGTCCCCCCAGCCTCGTTACAGCCCAGGGCGCAGCCCACCTCCGCTGTTGGTGATGGTGACCGGCACGCCCTGGACTTGCACGCCGTTGATGTTGATGGTCTGCATGGCCTGCGCCGCGGCCGCCAGCTGGGCTGTGTTCAAGCTGATGATGCCTCCGGCGGGAGCAATCTTTGGCAGAGGGCGTTCCTTGCGTGTGGCTGGTTTCTTGTTGCTGCTCCCCGTGCCGGAGCTGCGGGACGCTGGGCTGCTGCAAGAGGTCCCAGATGGAGCCACCGTCATGGCTGAGGCTTCCTGGAGCAGCACTGTCTGCAGCTCACCTGATGGCGTTTTGAAGTACACCTGATGGGAGAAGGACAGAGGAATGAGAAGAGGAATGAGACCAGGCACCACCACCGGGCAGAGATGTCTCCACCATGAGTTGTTCTCCCCTCACAACCCAGGAATCTGGGTCTGGCATGAGCCGAAGAGCAAAAGTTGCCTGAGCATCTGCAGACCCTTTGTGGGACACTGCCCTCCTACAGCTCCAGCAGGTGGCCAGCAAGAGAGGCTTTATAACGCCCTGCAGAGAGAACTGCTGTGTTCCCAACCCTTCTTAGACACCAGAGAACCCACACAAGCAATGTCCAAACTGGATGCCAAGCTGAGGATGTTTGGCAGCTCAAAAAAACCTTCAGCTTTTTGAAGAATCATAAAATCATAGAATGGTTTGGGTTGGAAGGGACCTTGAAGCCCACACAGTTCCACCCCCCTGCCACAGGCAGAGACACCTCCCACTGGATCGGGGGCTCCAAGCCCCATCCAACCTGGTTTTGAACACCTCCAGGGATGGGGCATCCTGGGTAAGAGCTGCGAGAAGAAACAAGACCCTCACAGGAGGAAGGACAAAGTACCTGGGTAGGAGTGGGTTCCGTTGTCTGGATCTGGAAGTTCTGGGAGGACTTTTGGGGGACGGTGGGGAGCGTGGCGGAGGCCGCCTGGACCACGCGCAGGGCCTGCTGCGGTATCTGCACCACCTGCGACTCCTGCTTGGGCTGCACCACCTGGACCTGCTGCACCACGGCCGGCTGGCCAGAGCCCGGGCTCTGCACGATGAGCAGGTTGTTGCCTGCCTGGATGATGTTCTCCGCCGTCGTCTCTATTAACACCGTCTCCACCTGCTCAGTCACGGCCACGGCCGCCGGCTGGGTGGGCGACATGGCTTTCTTGCGAGTCTTTTTGTTGGGCTTCGAGGGGCTCTCTGCAAGGATCTGAGCCTGCGCACCCGACTCCGTAGTGTTCACCAGGTTGTTCACGGGCAAGGTGAGAGTCACGTTGCTGCCACCGGCTAACTTGACCACGTTGCCTGTGCCTTGTGCTGGTGAAGCTCCACCCTTCTGCACCGGAGCTGGTTTGATGGGCACAGGCTTGTGAGAGGAAGAGGAAGGAGTGAGGATTGCTTGATTTGTGCCTGGAATAATCTGGATCTGGTTGGTGACGTTGGGCTGGACCTGGATGGTCTGTCCGCCCGCAGCCTGGATCTGGGACACGGCCTGGTATTGGATGTTGCCGGAGGAGCGGGCGCCCTTGTTGATGACTGTTGGGTTCTGAATGGCAAAAACCAGCTGTCCTCCGGAGTAGGAAGTGCCAACCTGAGAGCCCTGGATCTGGAAGAGGTTCCCTTTCGATGACAGGATCCCGAAGCTGTTCTTACCGGAGCCCAGAGGGAGCGGGGCGGGTTTGATGGGGACGAGTTTGCGAGGTGTTGGTTGAGGAGGCGCAGGAGGAGTCACGGCTGCTTCCACAGCAGGGGGACCAATTTTGCTACATGTTGCTGCGAGGAGCGCAAGAGGAGAAGGCTGGGAGTCCTGCAGAGCCAGAAGGAAGAGGGGCAAGTTAGAGGGGCTTGTACCAAACACCCAGAGTTGGAGTCAGTGATGGAAAGGGTACACACCATCAAAAGCAATCCAGTCCACACTAATGAGACACCCTTTATTAAGAGAACTGCTTAATTAGCCATACCATGTGTGCCTTTAGCTCACTCTGCTCATGCTGCTTCAACCATTGAGATGGCGACTGCCTTCAAATCGTGTGCCCACGGTCTTACAGACCCTACAGAGCTGCGAATACCCTGTGAGTCTGCAGGTATTCACACTCATTATGCACATCTGAGAGCGTGTATTTAACTTAATTCTGGTTTAATTCCAAGACCACCATGTGGTATCAGCTGCTAACACAACCCAGGAAGTCCTTAAGGAAAACACACCATGGGGAGGAGAAACAACACTCGGGAAGAGTCAGCAATGGGGCTGGGAACACATCCAGAGTGCAGCTCCCCAGCCTGGTCCCCAGTCCTGCTCCTGACACGGCACTGCTGGCTACAGCAGAGGCAGGAGAGGCTGAAGGACACGGAATTTGGTGTCGCACACCCTGGGACACATCCCTCCATCCCATTGGGGACCCAGGAGCCCCATCCATGCTCACCTGGGCGGTGGAAGCGGCCGGCTGCAGGTATTCACTGGGGCTGACAGCAGCCGTTGCAGCCATGCTGTCTCTCAATCTGCAAGGAGGAAGCAGAGACTGAGTAAGTCCCGCAGCCAGAACCGAGCCTGCAGCTCCTCTGCGCACCCAGCCCAGCACCCTGATGCCCCAGAGACTCTCTCACTGTCCCCCTGCATTGCCCAAACAACACACCTCACCCACAGGCCTCCAGCAAGGGCTTGCAAGGGTTGGAGAAATCTCATCACCCTCTCCCTGTGTTTCCCCTTCCTCATTTCCAAAGGGAAACATGGATTACAGTGAGCAACCGGCTGCAGCCCTCGCTCGTTTGCCTGGAGCCCCACACAGCCTTGACCCACAGAGACCATCGCTGCCCCACAGAGCGCCCCGCTCCAACGCAGAGGTCAGGCATGGCCAGGTAACAGACAGATTCCTGGTTCCCAGCTCCCGCCGCCTCCCTGCCACTTGTTTTTCTAACTTTGGGAATCAAAAATGACAGAGGTTTTGGTACAGAATTGTGTTTCTCAAGGCTGGAAAAACATTGTTTCCATTGTTTTGGTATGCTGTCAGTGCTGAGTGTTTGTAAACTGTTACGTAATTAAAAGGTCACTGCAGGGATTGCCCGCTGGCAGCGGCACCTCGGGAGGTGGGGAAAAGCCATCGGCAAGTGGGGAGGAGACAGCAGGAGGCACGAAAGGCAAGAAGGTGCCCATGGGACCAGGCCACGGAGCCTACAGCTTCAGTGGGATCTGTGCACAGGAGAGAGGAGGAAGGCGAAGTTATGGTGGAGGCAGCGGTCACTCGAGGGGCTCAGAATGGCACAGAGGGTGCAGGGTGAGCGGCCACGGCTCCTCCGATGGCACAGTGGGAGCAAGGGATGAGGCAGAGCCACCCTGAGTGGCAGCTGCGAGGACAGGGTGACTCATGGCCCCTGTGGCTTTGTTGCCTTCCTCTCTTGACGCTTTCCTCAGGAAATTGACATCTCCGACGCTCACCACTTCCACTGCCCCGAACACCGCAGAGCGCTAACACCGAGGCTGAGCAAATTCGTGCCAACAGGGCAGCTCCAACAGCTTCTTTTGAAAGGCTTAAAACAGCCAAGCCAGGGAAAAGACTTCTAAATCCTTACAATTTGCAAAACCTTTTGTTCTGGACTAGAAAGACACTTCATCTTTGACATTTCCTTTGGCAAATCTCCACTCATCCCCATCCCGCAGTCGCTGTACGGCTCAATCGCTTGATAATATTTGCCTGGACAAGGTGCCAAGGAGAACCTGTCTGAGCTCGAGTGCTCTTTGTCACTGCTGCTGACAACATCCTGGCTTCACACAGGGAATTACGGCTGTCTGAGGACATGCTTGGGCTTTACTCAGGATGGCTCTGAAACGCAGCCTGGGCGCGGGCGAGCTGATGGGAAGCAGCACTGTGGTATTCAGAGAGGCTTGGACAGCAGGAGCGATGAGAAACACTGGCCTGGGAGTAGCACGATGAAGAGAGGAAGCCCCAGGTAGCTTCAAATGCATTGCTCCAGCCAAAAATTAACTGTTGTCTAAGCAGAGAGAGTGGCTTTTTGCTGCTCACAGGGAGAGGGCAAGGACAGCATCCCAGGACTGCGGCAGAGCGCTCATCTCTGGCTCTGAGCGCGAGAAATGAAGGTCTGTCACTGTTCAATGGCCTCGCGCTCCTGCCTGGAGAGCTGTGGGAGATCCTAGGTTGGATGAGGGACCACATGGATGGGGAAAACTACATGTGGGGTTTGTTTCAAAGGGAAGAAACTCCGCATTCCACAGCCCAGTATGGAATAGGCTCAGCAGCTGGGGGTGACAGGGCAGCACCCCCAACCTCGAAGAGGGTGAAATCTGCCCACTTGAAGCATCGTTTGCTGCCGGCACGTGGCTGCAGGAGCCTGGCCAACAGGCACAGCCACATCGGGGAAATGAAGGGATTGGTTTACTTTGGCACTGCCGGCCAGCTGGGACGGTGCAAGAGGTGCACACATTGCTGCTCTCCACTGCAAGGGTCGCTCATCACATCTTAATGCAGCTTAAAGCTGGAAGAAAAGTCCTCGAGGTAATTGGGATGCAGCCAACGCTTACACAAAACCAAGGGTGAGTGCTTTCAGCTCCGCTGGGAATCCCTGAGCACGGCCCAAGCCCGAAGTCTCCTCCCTGGGATTGTGAAGCCACTGGGAAATGGGCCCCTGGCCAGGTCACCAAGGAGCCTGCTTCCCAAGGGCAGGCAGCTCGCCCCTCGCCAGGCTCCACAGCTCCTCTGCAGGTTCTTTCCCAGCCTGATCGAGCACATAAATCCCTGGGAAGAGTCAGGTCAGAGTCTCAGGCGCCTGGGATGGCATCAAATTGAAACGACTGGCCTTGTTCCTTAGCAAAAAGCATTCGTTCCCTTGGAGCCACTCGCTGTGGCAACCGCCCGGAGATGAAAGCCTCGGAGACTCAGCCTGCGATAAAAGGACGCGTTCTTCCCGGAAAGTTGGGAGCTTGTATGGCTGCCGGAGTCCAGCGGCTGCGCCCTCCCTTTCGGCAGAATTAGGGCACTGCTGGGGATTAACAGCCCTGACTACGAGTAAGAGCAATGCTGAGCTGGCCAGAGAGAGACGAACCTGGAGAGATCCCATTAGCGTGGAAAAATAAATGAGGATAATGACCAGGGAGAAGCCCTGCGTCGCTGCAGTCGCTCTGTGATCCCTCCACAGGTTTCTCACTCCTACAATACACGCCTGAGTCCGGCAGCGACAGTTTCGCATCCTGAGGGTGTGAACCAAGCCGGTACCAAAGTGCCTGGCTTTGCTCTCTGCGTGTCAGAATCACAGAATCATGGAATGGTTTGGGCTGGAAGGGACCTCAAAGTCCATCCAGTTCCACCCCCTTGAACCCCCCCTCCCACTGGATCAGGGGGCTCCAAGCCCCATCCAACCTGGCCTTGGGCACCTCCAGGAATGGGGCAGCCACCACTGCTCTGGGCACCCTGGGCCAGGGCCTCCCCACCCTCACAGCAAAACATTTCTCCCCAAGATCTCATCTCACTCTCCCCTCTTGCAGCTCAAAACCATTCCCTTCATCCTCTCCCTGCACTCCCCGACAAAACTCCCTGATAAACCCCAGAACCAGGACTGTCACTGCCCATGAGGAACAGTTTGGGATCTGCCCTAGGGGATGCAGACCCTTCTGAGAGGCAGGAGCTCCCCTCCAGCCCCCTCTCCCGGCCCACTCTGCGCTGCACGCTTACTCGCACCCCACAGAGAATTCCCTGAGCAGTTCAGGTCCTGTTTCCCTTCTGCAAAGTCCTGGCCAAGGGGCTTCCCCTTAAGGCAATTAAAGTGTATAGATTCATAAAATTCCATTTTTTTCTGGCCACCTCCTCTTCCTCTGCTTGCTCCAAGCGCAGTTTTATATGGAAAACCCATCCTTACAGACAGGGAACAACAACCTCCTCACCTGCCTTTCCTGCTGTAAATGGACAAAGCAACCAAAAACTCTGATTTCAGGATTTCTGGCTTGAGTTCCTCAAATGAGCACAACCAGGACTCATTCCTGTCCCCAGACACACAGACCAAGTGCCTTGCGTCCTGACCACCTGTCCAGATACCCTGAGGGTGCTTCCAGAAGCTCTAAAAGTCTGCTGTGAGCTCATGGCACAGGGAAATAAATACTCCCAGAGCTCTTGGATCCCACCATGAGCTCACAGCAAAGGGAAATAAAGTCCCCAGGAGCTCTTGGAGCCCACCACGAGCTCACAGCACAGGGAAACAAAGTCCCCAGGACTGGAGCGATGGAGCTGTAGGAAGAGAAAACTTACCAACCGCGCCGGCACATGAGGCCCCATGTCCAGCCGGAGGGAACGCCTGCCAGCAGCCAGCTGGACGCTCACACCAGCACGATTGGTAGGTTTGCTCAGAGGCCGCTCCTTTGCTTCGCACAAGAATTTATTTACTTTGGAAAATGTGCCATTATCTTCAATGTTCTACAAGAGATACAAAGGAGAGAGATGGTTTTTTGCCCTTCCTAACCAGGACAAGCCTTTCTCCTCGGTGAGCTGCAGGATCTACAGCTTCCAGCTCGTGGGGAGCCTGGGATAGAGGCTGAGAAGGCACCTGACAGACCTTATAGCGGCAACCACCGCCTCTTCCTGCAGCTCGAGCCATGTAAGTGCTTCTGCACCGCTCCAAAACTCCCTTTTGGGAGGCTTGGAAAAGTTTCGTGTAGTTTAGACCATGATTGCAAGCCCTGTCACCACTCAAGACTAAGTTGGATGAGGTTGGATGGGGTTTGAGCCCCCTGATCCAGTGGGAGGTGTCCCTGCCCATGGCAGGGACGTGGAACTGGATGGGCTTTGAAGTCCTTTTCAACCCAACCCATTCCATGATCTCCTTGTCACCTCCTCAGAGCCCCCTCACAGGGAGGAAACACCACTTCACAGACAGACCAGTAGCCATCAGTCCAGGCATTCCTGGAGCAGGGGAGCCTCTGCTCCCCGAAATACCCTTCCAGTCTCTCCTGTGAATCTTTTTACGGGGGTGCAGAGTGGAGTGAGCACTATCCTAACTTTCAGCCCTCAGTTTAAGCCCATGGACACACCCGATCCACAGTTTTAATTAGCGCCTTGACCCCAAAGGTGAATCAGAGTGTCCTAAAATCCATGAAACACTTCAGTGACTGCAAAAAAACCCCAGCTTGGGATTATGAAGCTACAGAGTCACAAGGGAATAAAACAGCAGCTCCGTTTTGTTTGCCGTGACCATAAGAAGTGTTCAAAGTGGGGCAGAAAGGAGATCAATCGCCCATGGATTTGCATATTAACGGCAAGAAATCAAGAGGTGTCTTAGAATAAACCAGTTTCTGGTGAGGCTTTAGCTCCCGGTCTGGCTCCTGTGACAGAGTTTGTTTTCTCTCTCCCCGATGCCGAGAGAGGGAAATTCCCCAGTGCTTCAGCTGCTTTTAAGGAGGAGGAAAAGAAGAAGCAGGAGGAAAGAAGAAGAGGGGAAACAGAGTGAGCCAAGAGGGCCAAGCTGCCCTGCGAATGGACTCCTTGCTCTGTGCAAGCATGAATAGGGAGCTTTTGGGGACGTGGGAGCAAGAGGATCAAGTGGTCGCGGTGGAAACTTGCAGCAGCACCAGCCTGTGGGTCCCTGAGCACCGGGACCCGACTGCGCTGCACAGGGACTGCGAGGCTGACCGCGGCCCTTGCCTTGGGATGGCTCTCCCCACACTGCTGGTTCCCAAGGGAATGGGGGCAAATACCTCCCTACGTCCTGGGACGGGGCTGAGATGGTCTTTCCCCACACAGCCCCCACTAAACACCAGAGAACGCACTCCCCACCATCCTGCTCCTCTCAGCCCCACACAGCGCCCCCAAATACCACAGAACCTCCATCCCATCTACCCCCACAATCCCAGTCCCTCCTAAACACCATAGAACACCTCGAGCCTCATGCAGCCCCCCTTTAAACACCAAAAAAAACCCTCACTACCTACTCTGACCCCCCAAACACCACAGAACCCCCCCTTACCCCTCAGTTCCCCTTAAATACCACAGATCCCCCCAGCCCTACACAACCCCCCAACACAACCACAGAACCCTCATCCCATCTACCCCCATACTCCCACAGCCCCCCTCTAAACAACTCTGAGCACTCCCCAGCCCCAGACAATCCCCCTAAACACCACAACCCCCCCTCCCCACATACTCTCACCCCCCCCAGGCCCACACAACCCCCTCTAAACACCACGGAGCCTTCTCCCCACCACCCCAAACACCGCAGAGCCCCCTCCCCACCTACCCGCACCCTCCCAGCCCGCCCAAACCCGGGCAGGGTCCCACACAGAAACTCCCCCCGCCGGGCCCCGGGCCCTCGCAGCAACCCGTCCCCCACCCGCCACGTACCGGTCCCCCCGCCCCCCCCGTGTGGCTCCCCGGGGAGGCGGGCCAAGGCGCCGGGCCCGCCCCCGCCCAAGCCGCGGCCCCGGAAGCGCCGCCCGTGCGGGGCCCGGGGAAGGCGGGGCCGGGGGTACCGCACGCCACTTCCGGTCCCGGAGCCGCTGGCGCTGCCGCCCCCCCTCCCCGCCCCCCGCCCCAGGCCCGCACAAACCGGCAGCGACGGCGGCTCCGACCCCCTCACGGCGCCATCTTCCTCCTCCGGAGCCACCCGGGCACCGCCCTGCGTGACTCGCCCCCTCGGCTGCGTTCTGGCCAATCGCTGCGCGGCTTGTCGGCTGTAAGCCAGTCAGCGACGGGAAGATACTTGATTGACAGCTCAACCGAGCAATAGAGAGCGTGATGGAGCGGTGGCTCCGCCAGTGGGCGCGCGTCTCCGGGGTGACGGACGGAGATCCAATGGGAGGGCAGAGCTCTGATTGACAGTGCTACTGACCAATAGAAATAATCCCCGCCCACTGCCTTCCGCTTATTGATTGACAGGCCCTGGGGAGAAGGGAGGTGCGCTTCGTCGTGGGCGGGACCTATCCAAAATTGCGCCATTCTACTGGTCGAGGGACCTTGATTGACGTGAAACGAGAACAGTGGTAGAGGCGCAGCAACGGAACACAGTTTGTGATTGGCCACGCGCTTGCGGGGGGGCGGGACTGAAACGTTGTAGCGCGGTGAGAGTGGGGGGGCGGGGGTCTGGGTACCCTACCCCGTCGCTCCCGGGACTCCCCCGCTTCCCCCGTGGTTCCAGCGCTCGCCGGGGCGGGGCAGTCGCTACTGCTGTCCCCTAGGCTTGGGTTCAGCCCAGCCCAGGTCCCCCCGGCTACCCCAGATGGGGAAACTGAGGCACCAGGAGCCCCCCAGGTCCCCAGCAGAGGTGGCTCCCGGCCCCCTGCGCCTGAAGGAACCCCCAGCACCAGAGTGGGGGGATCTGGGGAGAGCTGATGGGGGGCTGGAAGGGGTTGAGGGGCTCAGAAGGAGTTGGGGTGCCAGAGAGGGTGGGGGTCCCCGGCCCTCTTGCAGGCGTTGGGGTGTTTGGGGGGCTTGAGCTTCCTGGCAGCTCCTGTCCCCCAAAGCTCGTGAGGGGCTGAGGGTCCCTGGTGGCTCCCGGCCCCCAGGCACCGTGAGGAAGTGGGGGTGTGGAGGCTCCTGCCTCCCCTACCCTGTGGTGGACTGGGGGGTCCTCAGCATCTCCCACTCCCGACCCTGTGAGGGGCTGGGGGGTCCCCGGTGGCTCCTGACCCCACGAAGAGCTGGGGGGTCCCCAGTGGTTCCCGACCCCACGAGGAGCTGGGGGGTCCCTGGTGGCTCCTGACCCCACGAGGGGCTGAGGGGTCCCTGGTGGTTCCCGACCCCACGAGGGGCTGAGGGGTCCCCGGAGGCTCCCGACCCCACGAGGGGCTGAGGGGTCCCCGGTGGCTCCCGACCCCACGAGGAGCCGAGGGGTCCCTGGTGGTTCCCGACCCCACGAGGGGCTGAGGGGTCCCCGGTGGCTTCTGCACCCTGATCCCCTGAGGGGTCCCCGGTGGCTCCCGACCCCACGAGGGGCTGAGGGGTCCCCGGTGGCTTCTGCACCCTGATCCCCTGAGGGGTCCCCGGTGGCTCCCGACCCCACGAGGGGCTGAGGGGTCCCCGGTGGCTTCTGCACCCTGATCCCCTGAGGGCTGGGGGTTCCCTGGTGGCCTGTGTCCCCCTGAGGGGCTAAGGGGTCCCCGGTGCCTCCCGCCCCCGTGCCAGCCCCACCAGCCCCGGGGTGCCCAGCTGGCTCCAGCCCCCACGGGACCAGAACCTCCCACTGGAGCCAAATAATTGCTCGGTGCTTTGTTGTGCAGTGTCTATGGCCGCGGGGCCTCCATTTGTGGGAACTTGCTGTGGCGAGTGCCTCCCTTTTAATTACCTCCCCTCCTCACGCTCCGGCTTACTCACCGCCTGGCACCGGCGCCTCGACCCCCGCCCCGGCCCCCCAGCCCCGAGCGGGGGTCCTGCCCGTGGGGCTGGGGGTGTCGGTGCCGTGAGCGGGTGGCGAGGCCTTGGCACTTCGTCCCGCCGTGGGGTGAAGGCTGGCGAGGGGCGCAGGTGGATGGGGGCAACGGGGAGCATTGGGGGGCCATGGGAATGGGGGGGGGCAACGGGGAGCAGTGGGGGGCCATGGGAATGGTGGGGGGCAACGGGGAGCAATGAGGGGCCTTGGGGAACAATGAGGGGCCATGGGGAGCGATGAGGGGCAACAGGGAGCAGTGGGGGGCAATGGGGAGCGATGGGGGGCAATGGGGAGCAGTGGGGGGCAATGGGAATGGGGGGGGGCAATGGGGAGCAATGAGGGGCCATGGGGAGCAATGGGGGGTGACAGGGAGTGGTGGGGGGCAACGGGGAGCCATGGGGGGCAATGGGGAGTGATGGGGGGCAACAGGGAGCAGTGGGGGGGAACAAGGAGCCATGGGGGGCAATGGGGAGTAATGAGGGGCCTTGGGAAGAAATGAGGGGCCATGAGGAGCGATGGGGGGCAACAGGGAGCAGTGGAGGGCGATGGGGAGCAGTGGGGGGCAACGGGGAACAATGAGGGGCCATGGGGAACAATGAGGGGCGACAGGGAGCGGTGGGGGGCAATGGGGAGCCATGGGGGGCCATGGGGAGCGATGAGGGGCCATGGGGAACAATGGGGGGCAACAGGGAGTGATGGGGGGCCATGGGGAATGGTGAGGAGGAATGGGGCAGGATGGGAAGCAATGTGGGGCGATGGGGAGGGATGAGGAGCGATGGGGAGGAGTGGGGAGCCGTGGGGGGCAATGGGAAGCCATGGGGAGGAGTGGGGAGCGATGGAGAGCCATGGGGAGCAATGGGGGGCCTTGGGGAGGGATGAGAATGATGAGGAGGGATGGGGAGCGATGGGGCTGGGTGCCCGGCGGAGTCCCCTGGGTGGGGGCCACCCACCGCCACCCCCGGGACCCAGCTCCGGCCAAGCTCGTAAAGGCTGTGGGAGGCATCGACGCTGGCGTCGTCCTCCGCGTGCCGTGGGCACGGGGCTGCGCACGTGTGGGACGCGGCTACACCGTGGCATCGCTGGCCCTGCGCCCCATTTCTCACCCCACAGCCCCAGAGCGGGACCCCCGTGCCCCAGGGACATGGGGACCCACCCTGCATCACCGTCCCCTGCAGAGGGGACCCCAGCGTGGGTCTTGGCTGCAGGGAGGTGGGTGGTCCTGCATCTGGGGTTGTGGGGGGCTTGGGGTGGGGATTGTGGGGGGCAGAGCTGCTGGGTGCCCCAACCTCTGCAAGGGGCTGGGGACACAAATGCCCCCCAAGCATCCTGACCCCTGCAAGGGGGTGGGAACACAAACACCCCCCCAAGCACCCTGCCCCCCCCCAAGCACCCTGACCCCTGCAAGAGGGGTGGGAACCCCTACCTGCTCTTGCACCCCAACCCCCTCAGCCCCTTCCAGGCCGCCCACTCCCCCAGATAACCCCCCCCCAAGCACCCAGTGTGGGGGTCCCCAAGGGCTCAGCCTGGAGCTGCCTCCCCAGTTGTACCAGGGTGAGGGAGGAGAGGGGGGAACCCCAGGCAGCTGCGGGGTGGTGGGAGGCAGTGATGCCCAAGGGCCACCACCTGGCTGGGTGCCCGCGCGGCCTCGGCTCTGCTCCTGGCGCTCCCACCCTGGCTGCCAGGACAAGTCCCAGCCTGCCTCTCCCTGCCTCAGTTTCCCCAGGCGGGCAGTGACGCCGGCTCTCGGCTCTGAGCCCGTCACGGACGCGAGCGCGGGCACGCTCACTGCCAGCATCTCTGGGAAAGGGCCATCTCGACGGTTCCAATTGGGCCACCGCTGGGCACGTGGCGAGGCTGGGATGGGGACAAGGGTCTGTGCAAGAGGGGGTACAGGGGCCACAGGCTGGCACAGCAAGGCTGGGATGGGGACATGAGGA
Organism: Neomorphus geoffroyi; assembly: GCA_033558235.1. NCBI lineage: Eukaryota > Metazoa > Chordata > Aves > Cuculiformes > Neomorphidae > Neomorphus > Neomorphus geoffroyi. The sequence continues at coordinate 1,260,805 of JAUMJM010000097.1, forward strand.
CAGGGGCAGCGAGGAAGGGGATGAACAGGGCCCACCCAGTGCCACCACCGCCTCTTCCTGGCACAGGGCTTTGCCAGGGCCTCCTTGGGGTCAGGCCTGACAGTGAGGTCACCCAGTCTCGCACCACCCTGTCCCCATCCCTGGTGGCCCTGCGGGGCTCGGGGAAGGCAGGAGCTGGCATGGGAGTAGCTCTGCTTCTGGCAGGACTGAAGAGGTGGGAGGCAGCGCCAGGTGGGCACCATGTCCTCAGGGAACAGTGACAGCACCATCGCCCCTCGCTCGCTGCGCCCTGGGAAGAGTCTTGGCAAACCCACGTTTTAATTCTGCACAGAAACCATTAGGAATGGTTAACGAGCGCGGCCGAGATGGGACGGGACGGGCTGGCGGCTGAGGAGGTGCCGTAATTGCTGTAATTGAGCGTGGGATTGGGCACGCTTCCTGCTGGCACCAGGCTCGGGTGGGTGGCAGGAGGCTCGGGGACTGTGGGCGGTGGCATGTCCTCGCTCCAGGACCTCTGGGTCCTCCCAGTGGCACCTGGACCTGCAGGGGTCCCTGCCTCATTGCTGGACCCCTGTCCCCGTGTCCCCATATCCCCGTGTCCCCATCCCAGCCTTGCCGTGCCAACCTCAGTGTCCCTGTCCTCAGCGTGGCCATGTGTCCCCATTCCTAGTGCCACAGTGTGTCCCTGTGCCAGTGCAGCCACATGTCCCATCCCAGGTGCATCCTGTGACCTTTTCCCCAGGGCATCCAAGTGTCCCATCCCAGGTGCATCCACACGTCCCAACCCTGGTGCAGCCCTGTGTCCCATCCCCAGTGGAGCCGTGAGTCTCCATCTCACTGCACCCCAGTGGCCCCTCCCTGGCACATCCGTGTGTCCTTGTTCCCAGTGCATCCACGTGTCCCATCCCAGGTGCATCCATGTGTCCCATGCCAAGTCCATCCATGTGTCCCATCCCAGTGCAGCCCAGTGTCCTTGTCCCCAATGCATCCATGTGTCCTATGCTAGGCTCATCCATGTGGCCCATCCTGGTGCATCCCAGTGTCCCATGCCAAGTCCATCCATGTGTCCTATGCCAAGTGCATCCGTGTGTCCTTGTTCCCAGTGCATCCCAGTGTCCCCAGCCCCAGCGCGCCCACACATCCCAGCAGGGTTCATCCCCGCGTACCCAGCAGGATTTCCCCACGCGCTGACTGACAGCCGGGGCCGGTTGAGCGCAGATGGGGCAGCGAGATTACACGGAGCTCATTAAAAGCCGTAGTTCAACCTACGCCGAGCCGTCACCTCCATCGCCACGTCGCACGGCCCGAGTCCCGACAGTAATTCCTGCTCCTGGTGAGAAACGCTCCCTCCGGGCACCGTGGGCAGGGGAAGCCCGTCGCGATAATCCCGGTAGATATCTCTGCCAGGCACACTGCCTGCCTTTAGCTTCTCCTTGAGGACCAGGAGAACAGCCCAGTGCCAGCCGCCGTCGTGCTGTAGCTGCGTCCCCGGGGGCACGAAGGCTGGCATGGAGCTGCACGCTCGCCCCCATGATGGCACAGCCCCCCCCCCGGTTGGTTTTGTGGTGGGAGGGTTGTGGGAGCTGTGCCAGGTTGCACCTTCCTAGGGATTTGGGTCCCCATGGGATCCCAGTTTGGGCTGAGGGATCTCCTACTGGGTGCTGGTCGGGCTGGGAGACCCCCAATGGGGCTGTGAGCATCCAAGGTCACCCCAATCTCTGATCCAACTGGAATTGTTCCCACTATTCCAGCCCCAGCGGACTTGGCCCCCCCCCCCAGTTCCAGCTGCACCCCAAGGTCACCCCAATCCCTGATCCAACTGGAATTGTTCCCACTATTCCAGCCCCAGCAGGCTCGGGGTCCCCCCCAGCTCCATCTGCACCCGCAGGGGTTGCAGCCTCAGCCGAGCGTCACCCCCCGGGGGCTGTCTGGGTGCAGCACCCCCAAACCCCCAGGGAGGATCTGGGTGCATCAGCTCTCCCTGTCTGAGGCCCCGCGGCCGCTCTCGGGGCTCCCCCCGGGGCTGGGGCAACCCAGACGGCGCAGCCCCACGGCACCCGCGGCAGCCCCCTCCTCCCCAGGCACCCCGCTGCCGGGCACCCAGCCCCCACGGAGCCTGGCACCCCCGCACGTGGTGGGGTGCACACAGGCAGTGGGTGCACACGCAGAAGCACAGGGAGCTGGTGCAGCACAGGGGGCCCAAAGACCACCTGCACGCGTGTGCACACGTGTCGACGGGACCCCTCTTGCACACGCGTGTGTGCACATGGATGCACACAAGCACACACGTGCACACACAGGCACAGGCAGCTGGCACAGCACGGGGGGGTCACACAGACCCCTGGATGCGTGTGCACACACATGGACATGACCCCCCCCCCGCACACACGCATGTGCACACACACACACAGGGACCTGGTGCAGTGGGGGGGCTCACACCCCCCTGGATGTGTGCGCACATGCATGGTTGTGACACCCCCTGCACACACACACGTGTGCACACACACACAGAGGGACCTGGTGCAGCGTGGGGGGCTCACCCCCCACTTGCACACGTGGGCACACGCATGGATGTGACACCCTTGCACACACACGTGCAAAGGGATCTGGTGCAGCGTGGGGGGCTCAGGTAGGCGCACGCAGGGAGGTGACACTGCCCACACACGCATGCACACACGCATGCACACATGCTCCCCCCGCCCCGCTCCCCCCCCAGACACCAATTTCTTTTATGGCAGTGGAGGAAATCGCCGCCCCTTCCCCAGGCCAGGAACCCTTTGAAGTTCTCTGCCCCGGGGCCAGGGCCGACCCTGCCCCCCCTGCATCCTCCCAGGGCTGGGGGCGCATCCCTCCCCCTCCATCCCTTCGTCCCCCTGGCCCTGGGAGGACCAGGAGGTGCCTCCTGCTCTCCTTCAGCGCTGTGTCCATCCCTCTGTCCATCCACCCTGCCTTTTCCTGCACCCCATCCATCCTTCCCTCCACCTCTGTCCATCCATCCCTCTGTCCCTCTGTCCATCTACTTCTCCATCCTTCTGTCCAGCCATCCTAACTTCTCTCCACCTCTATCCATGCCTCCCCCACTCTGTCCCTCCATTCCTCCACCCCTCCATCCTCTTCCATCCTTCCATCCCTCCGTCCATCCATCCTGCCTTCCCTCCACTCCTTCCATCCATCCATCCATCCATCCATCCATCCATCCATCCATCCATCCCTCCACCCCTCTGTCCATCCATCCTGCTTTCCCTTCACCCCACCCATCCATCCATCCACCCACCCATCCATCCGTCCGTCCGTCCATCCATCCATCCATCCCTCCACTCATCCCTCCACTCCTCTATCCATCCACCCCTCCATCCCTCTGTCCACCCCTCCCTCCATCCCTCTGCCCACCTCACGGTAGTTTTGGGGAGCACCAGCCCCTCCTGCCCCCACCCAGGGAACCCAGGACCCCCTTGCCCCCCCCCAGCCTGAGCAGCTGGAGCTCGGGAGGCACCGGAGGCTTTTGCCTCTTGCCTTGTAATTTATGCAAATGAGCTCTTTAATTGGCCGTAATTTCAAGGCAGGGCACGGGGTTCCAGACGCTCCTTGGCAAGGAGATGCCCCATGGCGAGGAGATGCCCCCTCGGAATCCTCCAGCATGGGCACGGTTTCCTCACCACCTGTGGTCCCAGATGGGGCTCCAGCTCCTCTCCAGGGGGCTCCTGTCCCCCCAGTCCCCCCAGTCCCCCCAGTCCCCCAGCCCTGTGTCACTGCCCCATCCACCCACAGGCTCTCTGTCCCCCCCCCGTTGCCCCTGGTCACATCCCAGTGCCCCCTTGCCCAAGGGTGGTGTTTTGGGATGGGGTCTGGAGGATTCCGAGGGGACCTGGGGGCCAGGCAGGGGTGGGTGGGGTCCTCCCCAGGTCCTTGTCCCTGTGCCCAGGGTTGGCACACGGTGTCCCACATCCTCCTGCCCTGCAGCCCCTCCGTGGCCCCGGGACTGGCAAGGAGAGAGGGACCAGGGCACCCAGGACCCCTGGGGAGGGAGTTGTCTTCCTCCAGTGCCGCCAGTCCCTGAGCACTGGGGAGACTGGGAAGAGACCCTGGAGCAAGGGGGTCGCAGGGCCAGCCATGGTCCCACCAGGCGCACCCCCGACCCCTGCGGTGGCAGAGCTGGCATGGGGACTGGCATTGGGATGGGGACTGGCATCAGGCTGAGAATTGGGACCAGACTGGGACTGGGATCAGACTGGGACTGGGATCAGACTGGGACTGTACGTGCAGTCTGCAGGCTGTTCCCTGCCCGGAGGAGCTGCCGGTGGCCACCGCTCGGCGCCTGGGAAGCAGCCAGGGAGCCCAGGGCCACCACCCCAGCCCCACCAGCACTTGGGTGCCCCGAGCTGGGGCACCCCCTTCCCCACGGCCACGGGAATGGCCCTTCGCACCTCCCAGGCAGGTGCAGGGGAGGGGAGCACCCGGAGCTGGGGTACCCCCCCGCGTCCCCCTTGTGTCCCCCGTGTGCCCCACGGGGCACTTGAGCACCAGGGCACATGGTCACCACCATCTGCTCACAGCCAAGCCCACATCCAGCGGCTCCTTCCAGCTCTGCCCATCCCGGTGTCCTTATCCTGGTGTCCCCATCCAAGGGTCCTCATCCCAGGGTCCCCATCCCAGTGTCCCCATCCAAGGGTCTCCATCCCAGTGTTCCCATCCTGGCTCTGCCCATCCTGGTGTCCCCATCCTGGTGTTCCTATCCCGGTGTCCCCAACCAAAGGCCCTCATCCCAATGTGCCCATCCTGGTGTTCCCATCCCAGGGTCCTCATCCCAGTGTCCCCATCCCAGTGTCCCTGTCCTGGCGTCCCTATCCCAGTGTCCCCATCCTGGTGTCCCCATCCCAGTGTCCCTATCCTGGTGTCCCCATCCCACTGTCCCCATCCCACTGTCCCCATCCCAGTGTCCCTATCCCGGTGTCCCCATCCCGGTGTCCCCATCCCGGTGTCCCCATCCCAGTGTCCCTATCCCGGTGTCCCCATCCCGGTGCCCGGCTGAGCTGTGAGGCCACGCTCACCCCACACGTGGCCGCGTTTTGGCGGGCGCTGGAGCCATCGCAGCCATGATGAAAACCAGGAGAGTTTTCGCCAGGGCGTAGGAGTTTCCCGCGCCCTCGGCCGGGCGACGCGGGCTCCCACGCGCTGGGCCCCGGCTCCAGCTCTGGCGAGGCACCAGCACCTTCCCCAGGACCTTTGGAGCAGGGTGGGTTCCTCCTGGACCGCGAGAGTCCCCGTGGCGCTGTGGCCACCAGCAGCCACGCTGTGCTGGCCCAGGGACATCGGTCATGGAAATGGGGACACGACGCCTCGGTGACGGAGTGGCTCCGCTGGCCTTGGCATTGCTGCTTGGCAGCTCCCAGGGCTTCTCCCTCCTGGAAGCCCTTGGGATGGGGAAACAGGGGGTTGGGGGGGGTGGGACACCCCCGGCTGAGTGGGGACAGGCTCAGCAGGGACCTCCTGGGCCCTTTGGGTCACGGTGGGCGCTGCCATCACCATCCCGCTCCCTCGTCCCACGAGGTCCAGCTCTGCTCCCAAACCTCATCCCTTGTGCCCATCCCGGCCCATTTACCCCGTGGAAACGGGATGAGATGCAATGGGGGGGGGGGGGGGGCAGTGACCCCCCCACCCAGATGGGTGACATCCCCCCGGGGACAGGAGCAGATGGCCACCCTTGGGTGCCACCCTTGGGTGCCACCCCTGGCAGGGGTACACAACTGGCTGGGCTCAGTGGGTCCCTGGGGAGGGGACACCGCTGGGGGGCTCAGTGGGGATCCCCGGGGGGGGGTGGGGGCACAGCAGGCAGGGCTCAGTGGGGGGGCTGGGGACAACCAGTGGGGCTCATTGTGGTGGTGGGGGGGCACACACCCACCCAGTGGGGGGCTCAGGGGGGACCTCGGCGGGGTTTGGCGGGGGGGGGGTGGTGGTGTGGCAGGCGGGGGGGTGGCAGGAGGAGGGTGGTCGTTCCTTTCCTCTTTAATGATGCCCCCTCTCCCCCGCCCCCCCCCCACTCCCGCACCCCGGGCTGCAGCTGAGCGGGGCTGGGGGGGGGGGCTGGGGGGCAGGGGCTGCGCAGGGGCTGGGGGGGGCAAAGGCTGGAGCTGGGGGGGCAGGGGCTGCGGCGCTGCCTCCAAGGGTTAAAGCACCTGGGCCGGGCGGGGGCGGGGCCGGGGCGGGGGGGGGGCAGAGCCGGAGCCGGAGCCGGGCTGGGACCCGGCCATTCCTGCTCGCCCGGCCCGGTGGGTGCCCGCTCCCTGGGTCCCTCGGGTCCCCTCGGAGCCAGCGCCCTCGCCCCGCCGCCGCCGAGGGACCCGCGGGGAGCCCCGTCCTGCTGCACCCGTACGTACCCCGCGGGTCCTGCACCCCCCGCACCGGCGGGACCCCCCCCCCCCCCGGACCTCCGCCCCCCCGGGACCCCCGGCAAATCCTTGCTCGCCATCCTGCCGCATCCATTAGCCACCGAGCACCGGCACCCCCATCCCTCCCCGGGACCGCCCTCCCGGGACCCCCGCACCTCCGAGACCCCCGCCCAGCCCTGGCAAGTCTTTGCTCGCCACCGCGCCGCCTCCAGTGGCCACCGAGAACCGGGACCCCTCCCGCCCTCCTGAGGACCCTTCCCCGGGACCCCCGCCCGCACCGAGACCCCCAGCAGGGCCCCGGGAACGCGGGGCTACCGGCTCAGCTCGGTCCAGCCCCGGCAAGTGTTTGCTCGCCATCCCACCGCTTCCAGTAGCCACCGAGCACCGGGACTCCCACCTGGCCCCGGGGCCCCTGACCGGCACGCGGGACCCCGCCCGGTGCCTGGGGACGCGGGGCTACCGGCTGCTCCGCCCCGGCAAGTCTTAGCTCGCCACCCCGCCGCGTCCAGTAGCCACCGAGCCCCGGGACCCCCACCCGCACCAACCGGAACCCGAGACCCCCTGTCCCGGCTCAGCTCAGCCTCGGCAACTTTTTGCTCGCCACTCCGCCGCTTCCAGTAGCCACCGAGCCCCGGCCCTCCCGCCCGCACCAACCGGGACCGGGACCCCCGACCCCGGGACCCCCGCCCCGCCCGGCAGCCAGGAACGCGGGGCTACCGGCTGCTCCGCCCCGGCAAGTCTTTGCTCGCCGCCCAGCCGCGTCCAGTAGCCACCGAGCCCCGGGGCTCGCGGCCGCTTCGCCGCCAGCTGTCCCCGTCCTATGGGGCTGGGTGTCCCCTTCCCGGGACCCCCCGACGGTGCCAAGCCCTGGGGCGAGGGGGCGAGGGTGGGTGGGATGGGACCCCCCCGACCGGTGTCGTGTGTGTCCCCCCCCCTCCCCGTCCAACAAAGCCCCAGGGAGTTTCGCTCCGGTCCCGGGGAGCTTTGCTGTGGGTTGGGCGGTGGGGTGAGCGCGGCGAGGCGATGGCATCGCCCTCAACCCTGGGCATCACCCCCTAAACCCAAAACACCCCCCCACCCCCGGACCCTGGGCATCACCCCGTAAACCCAAAACACCCCCCCACCCCCCACCCCCGAACCCTGGGCATCACCCCCTAAACCCAAAACACCCCCTCACCCCCAAACCCTGGGCATCACCCCCTAAACCCAAAACACCCCCCCACCTCCCACCCCCGAACCCTGGGCATCACCCCCTAAACCCAAAACACCCCCCCACCCCCCACCCCCGAACCCTGGGCATCACCCCCTAAACCCAAAACACCCCCCCACCCCCCACCCCCGAACCCTGGGCATCACCCCCTAAACCCAAAACACCCCCCCACCCCCCACCCCCGAACCCTGGGCATCACCCCCTAAACCCAAAACACCCCCTCACCCCCAAACCCTGGGCATCACCCCCTAAACCCAAAACACCCCCCCACCCCCAAACCCTGGGCATCACCCCCTAAACCCAAAACACCCCCCCACCCCCAAACCCTGGGCATCACCCCCTAAACCCAAAACACCCCCCACCCCCAAACCCTGGGCATCAGCCCCTAAACCCAAAACACCCCCTCACCCCCAAACCCAAAACACCCCCTAAACCCAACCCCCACCCCCAAACCCTGGGCATCACCCCCTAAACCCAAAACAACCCCCCCTGAACCCATGGCATCACTTCCTAAACCCCAAATCGGCCCCTAAATCCAAACATCACTGCCCAGACCCAGGGCATCGCCCCCCAGACCCCCAAAATCACCCCCTAACCCCAAATATCACCCCCAAACCCAGGGCATCATCCCCTAAACCCCCAAAATTACTCCCCAAACCCCCAGCATCACCTCCAAACCCATAAACGTCACCCCCCGAACCCTGAGTGTCACCCCCTAAATCCACACCGTCACCCCTTAAAGCCAAAATATCATCGCCTGAACGCTTGGCATCGCCCCCTAAATCCCCCCAAATTGCCCTCCAAACTGCTGGCATCACCCCCTAACCCTGTGGCGTCGCACCCTAACCCTGTGGTGTCACCCCCTAAACCCAAACCATCACTCTTTAACCCCCAAACCACCCCCTCTCCCCCCCAAACCCAGGGCATCACCCCCTAAATCCAAAACATCATCCTCGAACGCAGGGCATCACCCCCTAAACCCGAACCACCCCTCCCTGAACCCCAAATATCCCTCCCTGAACCTGCAGCATCCCCCCCAAATCCACAGCACCCCCTAAACCTGCAGCAACCCCAGGCTCTCACACACACAACCCACCCCCACCCCCACCCCCCCCCGCCTCCCATCGGGGCTCCCCGAATCCCGTCGGGGCGGGGGCCGGGGGTTCGGGGCGAGGTGCCCGCTGGGCTGGGAGCCGGGCAGAGGCGCCTCTGCCCAGCCCGGGCTGTGACTCACGGGACGCAGCACTCGCCCCGTGCCTCAGTTTCCCTGCGGTGAAATGGCCAGCGCGTCGCCAGGGAGGGGGGGGGACACGCTGGGGGCCAAATTGGGGATATTTTTTTGTCATCATTCCCACATGGAAAAACGCCCCGGGAAGGCTCCACGCGTGGCTGGAAAAAAAAAAAGGGGGGGGGATCCCTCCCAGCACCCCTATGCCAACCCCCCCCTCCCCCCCCCCATGCCAGCACTGCTCCCAGTTTGCCCAGTTTCGGGATGGATTTCCAATGGGGGGGGATAGGATGGAGCTGGGGGGACCCAGCTGGGGGTCTCGGGGCACACCGGGCTGTGATTGGGGGGGCTCAGTCCCAGTGGGACCCCCAAGCCGGGGGGGGGGGGGTGGGGGGGTGTTGGGGTGTGGGGGGGTGCTGGGAGAGCCGCTGCCCAGAGCTGTGGCAGCTCTGTGTTGGGGGGCACCTGCACAGGAACCCTCGAGGGTCCCTTCTTCTGCCATCAGTGGGCTGGGGGGCATCCGTGCCAGGTCCCCTCTTGTCCCCAGAACTGGGGGGGGGGGCACAGGCTGCCATCCCGTAACCCCCCAAAAGGGTGGGGTTTCATGGTTGTGGCCCCAATCTGGCACCCGTGGGGAGCAGAGGGGGGGCTCAGGACCCCACTGGGGACCAGTGCCAGGGTGGGAGCCGTGACCCCCCACCTCGGATCCAGCTGTCACCCACCCCGCTGGCATCCCCGGGAAGCAGGGATGGCCCCAGGAGCCACTCCCAAAATTGATGCCAAGGCCCCCCAAGACTGGAGTGGGCAGACCTGAGCCCCCCCTCCCTCCGGGGAGCAGCACCCCAAAACCTGCTCTCGGCCCTGGGGGGCTCATCCTGCCAGGGACCACCCTGGCACCAGCTCAGGGCTGGGCACCCATGGGTGTTGGTGTCACGGGTAGAGGTGGGTCCCCTCGGAGGGGGGGGGGCATTGGCACCCCTACTTCTCCCCCCGATTCTTGGGGTCCCCCTGGGCTCCCCAGTGCTACCTGGGAGGGAAAAGTGATGTCTGCACGCAGCTGGGGGGTCTTCAGCATTGGGGACCCCCCCTTGCCCTGGTGCTGGGATTGGGGGGCTCCAGCCTCTTTGCACAGGGGAGCCCCCACCCCAAAAGCTCCAGCATCCCATGGGGGTCTCCCTGGGGGTCTGCCCCATCCCCCATGGGCTGGGGGTGTTGGGGAGCTGGGAGGGGGCTGGGGGGCCGGGGACCTGGGTGCCCCCCGCTGCGGTGCCGCTGGGAAGTTGGGGGGCGGTGGCAGCAGGTGGATTTCGACACCGGGGTGCGGCTCGTCCCCAGTGGGGTTTGCGCAGCTCCCGCTGAGTCACGGCCGCCGCGCTGGGAGGCAGCGGCTGCCGGGGGGTCTGGGGGTGCAGCGGGTGCCCCGGGGGGTGGGGGGTGGGGGGCTGTCCAGGGCCATGGGCGAAGGCATCGCAGAGCCTGGCATCAAAGGGGTGCGGGGGGCTCAGCCCCGGGCTCTGCTGCCTCCCAGCAGCCAGCTCTGCTCCCCCCATCGCTGCCAACCAGTCTGGGGGTGCAGCCCCCCCCCATCTGTAGTTAACACCCCCGCCCCAACAGCCTGGGGGCTCCCCGTGGAGCTGGGGGCTTGGGGCAGGAGTTGGGGGGGGTGATGGTTTCCCAGCCTGTGTGGGAGAATAGAGGGGGGCCTCGTGGGTGCTGGGGCACGGGTTTGGGGACCCCCTGGCATCCCCCTGAGTTGGAGGGACACGGCTGGGGGGGGCAGATGGTGGCGGCGTCTCAGGTTTTGGAATCAGGTTTTGCCTTTGGTACAAAAAGGAGTGGAATATTTTGATTTTCTGGCGTTTCTGGTGTCACGCTGGTACCTCCAGGGCTGGCACGAGGGTCTGCAGGGCACGGGGGTGGGTGGTGAGGGGTGCCACCCTCCTATTGCTGCCACCCTCCTATTGCTGCCACCCTGGTGCCGCCATCCTGGTGCCACCATCCCGGTGTCACACGGGGCTGTGGAGCGGAGACACCCCCTTAGTGGGCGAAGGTGCCCGCCGAAGGGTGGGTGCTGGGGACGCTGTCACCCGTGGTGGGACCATAGCGGTGTGGGACAGGAATCGGTGCCAGGGTTACACGCAGGGGCAGGGGGAGGTCAGGGTGATGCCCCCCTCTTTTCTCACCACTCTTCTCTCCTCACCCCCCCTCCCTTGGCCCCCCAGGTCTGCCCACGCCGCCGCTGCCCCGCGATGCTCACAGCGGTCTGCGGCTCCTTGGGGACCCAACCCTCGGACGCGCCACGCGCCTCGCCCACCCACCTGGACCTCCAGCCTCTCCAACCCTTCCAGCCCCACGGCAGCGCCCCGGGGGGGCCCCCCGACTTCGCCTCCCCCCTTGCCACCCCGGAGCTGCCACTGGCAGGGCCTGACGCAGCCGCCTTCGCCAATGCCGCCGCCACCTACGAGCCCCATGGCGCCCCGCGCTTAGAGCTGCCCACCGACGGCGCCTACGCCAAGCTGCTGCCTGCCACCCCGGACATGGCGCACCCCTATGAGCCCTGGTTTCGCCCCCCCCATCCCGGCCCCCCAAGTGAAGAAGGAGGCATCAACTGGTGGGATCTCCACGCCGGAGCCAGTTGGATGGAGCTGCCCCCCGCGCAGGGTGGGGGGCTGCAGGTACCCGGGCACCCGGGGCTGCCGCCAGCCCTGGGCGGGTATGGCGGAGGGGAGCACCAGCTCTGCGCCCCCCCTGCCCACCTGCTGCCCCCCCCTACCCAGCACCTCCTGGGAGCGGAGGGCGCGAAGGTGCTGGAGGGCCCCTCCGAGCCGCGCGGGGCAGAGGCGGAGGGTGGTGGTGGGCGCCCCAAGGGTGCCCGTCGCGCGGTGCCACGGGGCGGGGGGCAAGCGGCTTGTCGCTGCCCCAACTGCCAGGAGGCGGAGAGGGGGGGTCCGTGCCCAGAGGGGGTGAAACGCAAGCACCTGCACAACTGCCACATCCCCGGCTGCGGGAAGGCGTATGCCAAGACGTCCCACCTGAAAGCCCACCTGCGCTGGCACAGCGGCGACCGCCCCTTCGTGTGCAACTGGCTCTTCTGTGGCAAACGCTTCACGCGCTCCGACGAGCTCCAGCGGCACCTCCAGACCCACACGGGCGCCAAGAAATTCGCCTGCCCCGTCTGCGGCCGCGTCTTCATGCGCAGCGACCACCTGGGCAAGCACATGAAGACCCACGACGCGGGCAAGGACGGCGGCGACGCCGATGCCAAAGGCGCCGGGGATCCGGCGAGCGCCAAGGGAGGCAAGCGGGAGCCAGAGGGGGGGGATGGCACCCCCACAAACTGAGCTGCTGAGCCATGGCAGGGGGGGCACGGATGGAGGTGGGCACCCTTTTTTTGGCGGGGGGGGGTGGCACCCTTCAGGGCTGGACTCCGAAGGGTGTCGGGGTGGTTGGGGGGTGCAGGGCTGGCACCTTGTGCTCGAAGCGGTGGCGAAGAGGGGTGTGTGGGGGGGTGATGTTGGGGGGCACAGCCCCGGCTCCCGCTGCGGCCGCGGTGGTTGGGGAGCGCCCGGAGGTGCCCCTGGGCGGTTTCACTTGTCCCGCTCCCCTTGTCCCGCCCCGGTGCCCCCCACCCGGTCCTCCCCCGGTTTCTCAAACCCCATTTTTTCCGGAGGCCGCTGGCAGGCGCGGGCGCTGTTTGGGGAGGAACATCAATGGGAGCCGAAGGAGCGGGCGCTGCCCGGGCACGTCCAGCCCCGAGGGGAGGAAGGAGAAAGGGAGCCAGGAGAAACTGGGGAGCCTTTGCTTGGGGAGAGCAACTGCAGCCCCCCCGGCCCCCGCCCGGTGGTGCCCCCAAACCCTTGGGCATCCCAGGTCCAACTCCCCCCTCCCCCCCCGCCCCGTGCCAGCCCCGCTCTTTTGCCACCTGTGAGGTTTTGGCACCCCCAGGGGGGCAGATGGGGGGCTTGGGGGTTCCCATGTCCCCTCACTCCACCTGGGGGATTCCCGTGTCCCCCCACCCCACCTGGGGGTGCTGGGCTGGCACGGCTCCTGCATCGCCAGAGCCTTGCGTTTCCTGGGGACTCGGGGGGCACAAATTCACTTTTTTTGGCCCAAATTAAGGCTAAAATGGGAGGGGGGCCCCCCCCCCCCCCCCGTGTGCCTGCGGGCGGGGGCAGCGCCTGGGGGGCAGCGGGGGCCGCGCTGGGCGCGTGGGGTGGCGGCGGGCGGTTGCCCAAGCGCACACCTGCAGCTTTCCCACACCCACCAGCAGCGCCGCGGCCCCGGGCGGGGAGCACTGGGGAGCACTGGGGAGCACTGGGGAGCACTGGGGCGCCCGCGGCCCCGGGAGAGCCGGGGCGCCCGCATTCCTCCAGCCTGGCACAGCCGCGCTGCCCGCCGCCCGCGACCCCCGCCTCGCCCCGCGGCGCCCCACGGCTGGCCCTCCCTGGGCACCCCGTGAGTGGGGGGACCCCCCAGCCATGCTGCCTGACCCCAGGGACCCCCTTGCTGTCCCCCCTGGGAACCCCCTGACTCTGGGGACCCCCTGGGGACCCCATTGCCGTCCCTCCCTCAGGACCCCCTGACTCTGGGGACCCCGGGGACCCCATTGCCGTCCCCTCCCTGGGGACTCCCTGACTCTGGGGACCCCCTGGGGACCCCATTGCCATCCCTCCCTGTGGACTTCCTGACTCTGGAGACCTTGGGGACCCCCTTGCTGTCCCCCCTGACTCTGGGGACCCTGGGGACCCCATTGCCATCCCTTCCTGGGGACTCCCTGACTCTGGGGACTTTGGGGACCCCATTGCTGTCCCTCCCCAGGGACCCCATTGGGACCTCAGCCCCCCCCCAATGTGTGCTGCAGGTCCCTCAGGGCCCCCCATCTCCAGGGGACCCTCGCTGTCCCCCCATGCGTGCTGCCTCTCGTGTGTCCGTGTCCCCCCCCCGCACCCCATTGCTGTCCCCTCCTGGGCACCAGGGACCCCCCATCTCTTCCCCTGGGGCTGCTCCCCCTTTCCCAGGGGACCCCAGATCTGCCCCCCCCTCCCCCCCAATTGTGTCTGAACCCCTCGGACTCAGGAGATGCTGAATGTGGGTCCGGGGGGGGGGGGGGTGAAACTGGGGGGCAGCGCTGGGGTCGGGTGAGATGTTCAGGGCATCTGTCCCCCAGCTGGCACCAGTTCACACCAGTTGGGAATCTGGGGAGGTGGGAGGAGATTTGGGGAGGCGAGTGGTGATCTCCTGGCATGGCCCCATCCTGGGGGGTTCGGGGGGGGTGGGGGTGGAGGGGGGGGGGGGGCATGTCTGGCACTGGGGGGGCTGCCCGGGCTCGGAGCACCCCGGGGGCTGGGAGGAAGGGGTGGAGGTGAAGTCAGTGGGTTCCGTGCCCAAAGTTGGGTTGGTGCCCAGAGTTGGGGGTCCGTGCCCAGAGGGCACCCCAACACCTTTGGTTTTGTTTGTTTTATTATTATTAATATTAATATTATTAATTATTATTAATTATTATTATTAATTATTATTATTTTATTAAGGTGAAGCCAGGCTTTGCCACTCGGGCAGAGTGGGCATCTCGGGCCGAAGCTGTGGCTGTTATGGATGGGGGGGTCCCACCCCCACCCCCACCCCTGTCCCCGCGGGTGCACGAGGGGCCCGTGGCCACCCCGCCGTGGGGCTGGGGCCACCCAGCACGAGGTGAAGTCTCGCTGGGGGGGTCTGCGGGGACGTGGCCACCGCTGTCCCTCGCTGCCCTGGGTTGGGGGTCCATCACCTGGAGGACCTCTGGGGGGGGGCTTGGGACCTTCCCCACCCACACCAGTGGCCCAGCAGATTCTGGTAGCCGAGCCTGGGCTTTGGTAGCCAAGCCTGGATTTTAGTAGCCAAGCCTGGGTATTGGTAGCTGAGCCTGGATTGTGGTAGCCAAGCCAAAATTTTTGGTAGCTGAGCCTGGGTTTTGGTAGCCAAGCCAGAATTTTGGTAGCCAAGCTTGAATTCTGGTAGCTGAGCCTTGGTTTTGGTAGCCAAGCCAGAATTTTGGTAGCCAAGCTTGAATTCTGGTAGCCAAGCCAGTATTTTAGTAGCCAAACCAGGTTTTTGGTAGCCAAGCTCATCCCTGGCAGCGACCTGGGGCTCAGGTGTGTTGGGGACCCCGTGCCGCAGCCACCAGGGCGGCTTTCGGGGGGCTGCACTGGGGGGGAGCCCAAGGCCCCTCCGAGCAGGGGGGTGCCTGGGCGATGCTGGGCTCAGTGCCACCGAGCTGGGCCCCCCGCAGCCCCCGGGCCGTGCCCACGCGATGGGGCAATGAAGGCTGTAAAACCGGGTGGGGAGCCCCACTCCCACCCCAAAACCAGTCCAGCCTGCTGCGGCACGGGGCTCCTGCGCCCCGAACCCCGCGCCCCCACCCCAGCGCCCTCCCCGCCGCAGGGCAACCGGCCCAGCCAGGGCCCCGCGTGCGCCAACCCCGGGCTGGGGGCTCAGGGTGCCACCCCCACCCACCCAGCGAGGGAGGGGTTCGTGCTGGGAGAGGCTGTGGAGTTGGGGGGGGTTGGTTTTGTACTGGAATAAACGCCGTGTGTTTTCCACGCTCCGGCTCCGTCACTGCAGCGGGACCCTGGGGAGGGCACCCCGACCCCCACCCTGGCCAGGGGTCCCAGGCACCCAGAACCCAACCCCCACCCTGGCAAAGGGACCCTGGGGAGGGCACCCCGACCCCCACCCTGGCCAGGGGTCCCAGGCACCCAGAACCCAACCCCCACCCTGGCAAAGGGACCCTGGGGAGGGCACCCTGACCCCCACCTGGCAAAGGGACCCTGGGGAGGGCACCCCCGGCCCCCACCCTGGCAAAGGGACCCTGGGGAGGGCACCCTGACCCCCACCCTGGCCAGGGTCCCTGGCATCCAGCATCCTGACTCCACCCCCCCACACACACTTTTGCCAGGGGTCCCAGGGGTCCGGTACCCCGACCCCCACCCTGGCCTCGGGGATGCTTGGGACAGGGCTATGGGGGGGGGTGAGCCCCCCAGGGCACTCCGGGGGAGCTCCTGTGTGGGGTGGGTGCCCAGGGACCCCCTGGGCAAGGTCTGCATAGTGGGGGGACGCTGCCCATGGGAGGGTCTCTGCCCACACGAGGAATGATGCCCACGGGGGGGGGGGGGGGGGCTGCCCGTGGGGGGAGGTCTCTGCCCACACGTGGAATGATGCCCACGGGGGGGGGGGGTGCCTATGGGGGGTTTCTTTGCCCACACGGGGAATGATGCCCACGCGGGGGGGGGTGGGGTGGTACCTACACAGGGTCCTTCCCACGGGGGTCTCTGCTCCACACGGGGGTCTCTGCCCCACTTGTTCGCAGTCCCCACCCCACGGGGGGGCCGGTCCCGGTGTGTTTCCCCCCCCCCCCCTCCCCGGCCCCTCCCCGAGCCGTGCAACCTCCGGCCACGGGGCGCCGCCACCGGGAGGCACCGGGCGAGACCGGGAGGCACCGGGCGGCGGGGCGGGAGCAGCGGGTCCGTGGGGCTGGGGAAGCGGGGCGCTGCGGGAGGGGCGGGGGGGCCCGGTACCTCGGGGTGTGCGAGTGGGGGTCCCATGGTGGGTGTGGGTGCGGGGGGGTCCCGTCTCCGGTGGGGGCGGGGGGGGTCCCGGGCACCGGGGCTGTGCGGGAGGGGACCCCACCTGCTGTGGGTGTGGGGGCGGGGGGGGGGTCCCAGGTACTCGGGGTAGTGCGAGGGGGGGGGTCCCGGGAGCTGGGGGGGTGCGGGTAGGTGTCCCGTCTGCCGTGGATACAGGGCGTCCCGGTCCCTCGGGCAGTGTGGGTGGGGGTCCCGTTCCTGGTGGATGTGGGGGGTCCCGGGAACCGGGGTGGTGGGGGTCCCATCTGCCGTGGGTACGGGGGGTCCCAGTTACTGAGGGTGTGCACGTGGGGGGTCACTGGTTGGTGAAGAGCTGCAAGGGCCCAGGCAGGAGATGCCACCCCGGGGGGGGTCCCTGATGTCCCCCCACATCCAGGGACCATGGCACACACCCCCCTAAGACCCCCATGGCCCCAGGTCTGCCAGCCCCACAGGGACAAGGGGGTGACGTCCCCCCCGGTGCCCCCCATCCCCTCTGCTCGGTGTAGGATGGCAGCGTGGGATCCCGTGCCCTCGTCCTGCGACTGCTTCGTGGCGCTGCCACCGCACACCGCGATGCCCGCCGTCATCTTCGGCAAGAACGCCGACCGGCCGCGCCACGAGGTCCAGGAGATCGTTTACGTCCCCGCCGCCGTCCACCGGCCCGGGGACAAAGTCCAGGTGAGACCGCGTGGGGTTGAGGTGGCAGCAGGGGAAGGTGCAGCGAGCGTGCCAGGTCTCTGCCCTGCTCTGTGTCCCCCCCCTCCCAGTGCACCTACGTGGAGATCGAGCAGGCGCAGAGGACCCACGCGGTGGTGCTGAGCCGTCCCGCCTGGCTCTGGGGGGCTGAGATGGGTGCCAACGAGCACGGCGTCTGCGTGGGCAACGAGGGCGTCTGGACCCGTGAGCCGCTGGGCGAGGACGAGGCGCTGCTGGGGATGGACCTGGTGAGGTGAGGGCAGCGTCCTGTCCCCCCCTCTGCCCCTGCCACCCCACGCCGCGCCCCGCGGCAGCCCCACGGCGGGCTCACGGGGCAGTGCCGGCGCGGCAGGTTGGCTTTGGAGCGGGGCAGCTCTGCCCGGGAGGCTCTGGAGGTGATCACGGCGTTGCTGGAGCGCCACGGCCAGGGTGGGAGCTGCAAGGAGGAGCCGGTGCCCTTCATCTACCACAACACCTTCCTGCTGGCCGACCGCAGCGAGGCCTGGGTGCTGGAGACGGCTGGGCGGTACTGGGCAGCCCAGCGCATCCCAGGTGAGCAGGCACTGGTTATACTGGGAGGAGGGGGAGCCCTGTTTCCCCCCCATCCTGACTCCCCTGTGGCCTTGGCAGAGGGCAGCCGCAACATCTCCAACCAGCTCAGCATCGGCACGGAGATCACGGCCGAGCACGCGGGGCTGCGGCAGCGGGCGCTCAGCCAGGGCTGGTGGAGTGGGGACGGCGAGTTCAGCTTCTCCGAGGTCTTCTCCCTGGAGAACCAGCCTGCCCGCATGGAGGCTGCCAAGGCTCGCTACCCGCGCCGGGACGGAGCTGCTGCGGCAGCACGCAGGTGGGGACGGGGACAGGGGACAGGGGACGGCCACCCGTGGCTCACCCTGGCATCGCCACCCTCCCTGTGGAAGCCGTGGCTGAACTGCTGGCGGTGACGTGGCTCTGCCTCGTCCCCCAGGTCACATCACAGCGGAGACGTTCATGGCCATCCTGCGGGACAAGGCCAGCGGCATCTGCGTGGACTCGGAGGGTTTCCGCACGGCGGGCAGCATGGTGTCCGTGCTGCCCCGGGACCCCACCCTGCCCTGCGTCCACTTCTTCACGGCCACTCCTGACCCTTCCAGGTGAGGACACCGGGGGGACAGTCCCGCTCTGGGGGTGATGGGGACGAGGCAGAGCCGTGCCTGGTGCCGAGCATCCCTGGCGAGCCGCGTCCATCCTGGTGCTCCTGTCCGGCAGGTCTGTCTTCAAGCCCTTCATCTTCACGGCTGGCATCAAGCCCGCGCCGCAGGTGAGGTCTCCCACCTTCACCGACGACCCTGCCAAGCAGATCCCACGGTTCCAGCGCGCAGTCGATCGGCGGCACGAGCTCTACCAGAGGCATCAGGCGGCGCTGGAGCTGATGGAGAAGGACCAGGTAGTGCAGACCCTTCCCCAGCCGCCCCGCGACCCTCGCGCTGCCTTGGCGATGTGGGAAGCTGGTGAATGCCCTGAGGATGCCCAATCTCAGCCCCTCCCTCCCTGACCCCTCCAGGAGCGGGGCCAGAAGCTCCTGGAGACACTGCAGGAGCTGGAGAAGCAGGGCCTGGAGGGGATGAACGCGCTGCTGGGGGGCACCGTGGCCCCTCACCCTGAAGAGCTGGCCGACCTCTTCTTCGACTGCGTGGAGGCAGAGATGAAGTTTTACACATAAACCCCGCGCGGGTGGCTGGGATTGCAGCCTCCTGGCATTGCTCCCGCATAGGGGATGAGAAATCCTTCCCGGTGCCCGGCCCTCACTCCTCGCCTCCTCCCGCCCGCGGTGGGGAACGGGCAGACCAGCACCTCCAGCCCTGCCTGGGGGTGCGGAGCCTCCAGCCCCCCCACTCGCCCCGGGAGGGATCAGCACAGTTGAGAGGTGTCCCTGCCCTGAAACGCGGGGGGCGGTGGGAACGGAGAAGAACGCGGAGCAGGATTTGGAGTCCTGCCCGCAGCACGGGGTGTCTTTTCCCATCCCCAGGCCCCTCTGGGCTGGCTGCGGGGCCGGGGCTCCGTGGCAGACAGACAGATTGCTGTAGGAATAAAGAAGCTTTAATCCCCCCCGCGCGGTGCCGTGCTGGCGCGGGGTGTTTTGGGGAACGGCCTGTTTCTCACTCCTTTGGCGCGAGTCTTCTCCTCCAGAGCCTTGGGCTGGGGCTGCAGGCAGGCACGCTGCCTTCCCGGGCACAGCAGCGCTGGCAGCTGCGTGCCCGCCTTTGCTTGGCGATGGGGCCGAGACCCCCGGGGTCCTGGGGTTGCGATGGCGGCTGCTCCCTCCCTGCCTGGGCTCAGCGGTGCCGGGGGCAGCAGCGGACCCTGACGCCCCTGCAGCAGATCCTGACGCTCCTGCAGCACCTCCAGCTCTTCCAGACGGGTCTGGTGTTCCTCCAGGGCTTCCCTCCGCCTCTGCCGTGAGCGCCCAGCCATCTCCTGGTGCAGCTCCACAAAGAAATCTGCCAGAGGTGGAGGGAGGGAGAATTACAGGAGACCTGGCATGGCCACCCAAGCTCCCTGCAGCTCCTGTCACCCCTGGGGACAGAGGGACCCTGCTGCTTGACCCCCAGGCTTCAGGCTGGGCACCTTTGTCTGCAGTGAAAGGGCTGCTCGGCTCAGACAGCGACTCGTCGTCGTCTTCATCCTCACTGCTGGAAGAACCTGCCTCCTGCTCTTCCTCACCCCTGCTGCCACGGGTGGTCTGGCCGTCCAGCTGCAGGAGATGAGGCAGCGCCCCCCCCCCCCGGCTCTCTGCAAGCACCAAGGGAAAAGCAGATGTTCCCCTGCTGCTTGGCATCACCTCGGGGCTGGTGGTGCGTTCAGGTGGCATCGAACCCCTGGGCACCGTGCTCCCCCACCAGCACCGCTCTGCACAGCTCACCCCGCAGCCTGGGGTTTGGGGGGGGGGGGCTCAGGCTGTATTGGATATTTAGGGGGGAGCTGTACCCTGCTGAGGGGCTCGTGTGCTTTAGGGGGGCAGCTCTGCCCGCTGGCTCCCCTCACCCACCTGTATCCCTGCTGCTGGGCGCAGTTGTTTCCCGTTAAGTCGAGGAGGCTGTGGGGCAGCTCGTCTGCCGAGACCAAAGGGAGGGCAGAAAGGTGCTGAGATGGGACCTGAGCCCCCACCCCGCCAAAGCCCTGTGCCCCCCATCTCCTACAGCTCTTCACCCAGTGCCGAGGCGACGGCGGCGCTGTGGGAAGCAGTCTCACACCTCGCTGGGGAAACTGAGGCAGGGAGGGCAGGAATGCCTATTGCACGCGTTCCCGTGGGAGAAGGGAGGGTTTTCCCCTTCCCAGGCTCCCTGTTCCCTTTCTCACCCCTGTCTGCAAGCAGAGGGCCTGGTGCCACCATAGCAACGCTGCAGAGGGAGATGTTAACCCTCCCTCTTGGGCCAAAAATCACCCGTGGGAGGAGCTGGATGGAAGATGCAGGGAGGGTCGGCAGGGCTGGAGCAGCTTTGCCGTGAGGTTGAACCCCCCAGGTGTGAGCTGAGCCACTGAAATGTTGTACCAAGGCAGGACACGGGGTTGGGAGCAGAAACCTGGAGTCTGGGCAGAAGGGATGGCTCACACCCGGTCCTGGGCTCCTCTGGTGTCACCCTGGGACACACAGGCCAGCCCAGGGTGGCTTTGCTGGGACCTGAGGGCCAGTGGCCCTGCTAGAGCCTGTGCCAAGGGTCTGCTGGTGTTTCCCCGGCACCCAAGGTGCCTCTCGGGCACACCCAGGCCACCCTCAGCCCTGTTCCTGCCTCCCACCTGTGCCCAGCGTCTGTGTCCGGTTGTGGGACGGGTCCAGGGCGCAGAGGTGTTGTGGGGGCTGCAGGTTCTCCTCTCTGTGGATGTGGTTTCCAGCCAGGGAGAGGAACCTGCAGAGCAGAGGGAGGGCAGCGGTGTGAGGGGGGGGCACCACGACCCCTGGGGCAGAGCCAGGGGCTGCAGCTCAACCCCCCCTGGCACTGCCAAGGGAAGGAGCGAGCCTTGCTCTCCTTTGACCACGGAAATGGATCTCCTTGGGGCAGGAGCCCCCGTACCGCGGGCTGGGGAGGCAGCCCAGGTTCTCGATCTTCTTGGTTTGGTTCTGGAAAACAAAAGAAAAAAAGCAACAGGTTTTTTCTACTGGATGAAAAAAAAATGCAGGTTTTGGGAGCACCGAGGAATCACTTCAACCTCACACAGGCAACGTGACGTCCCACCAGCACCACGGGAGCTTTAGGGAGCGGGGAGGGGGCTGTGGCAACACGGGGAAGGCAGGTGGGTTCTGGAGGAACCTAATGCTCCTCGTGTGTGGTTGATAAACACCAAAAGCGGCTGAGCCAGACCCTCCCTTGGACACCTTTGGTGTCCTTGCCATGGGAGGGGGGCACTGCCAACCCCCGTGGCCATGTGGGGAGGCAAAGGCTGGAGCAGAACTGGAAAAGTCCCCCAGGGAGGGCTTTACCCTTTTTTACCCTTCTTTTACCACCTTTTCACCCATTTTTTACCCCCTTTTTACCGCCCTTTTTTACCCCTTTTTTATCCATTTTTTACCCCTTTTTTTCACCCCCTTTTTTTTGCCCCATTTTTCACCCCTTTTCTCACCTTTACCAGGGCTGAGCTCCGCTGCCCACACCTGCCTGTAGCCCTTACCTGCTGCAGGTAGAGGCTGTGAGTGCCCTGCAGGCTCTGAAGCCTCCCGACAGCACAGCTGTTCTCCAGGTCCAAGTGCGGTGTTGAGGGGGGCAGCAGCCCTGTGGATCTGGAGGAAGAGGGGTGTTCTTTGTGCCCAGAGCCCCTCCCTGCCAGCCTGGCTGGTGGAAGTGGGCTCTGTGTGACCTCTCACCTGCTCTCTGGGTGTGGGGTCTCCCCCAGGTTCCTCATGGTGACAAGGCTGTCGGTGAGGGTGACCCCTGGTGTCGGCTGTTCACAGCCTGTGGGAAACCCAGGGTGAGGGGTCCAGGTTGGTGGGGTCAAGTCCCCCCGTGTCCCCCTGGCTGACACCTGAGCAGCCCCCGCAACAACTCACTCACCCCCAAGCAGACTGTCCTCCTGCCCAGCCATGGCGAGGGGGTGGTCTGTGTCCTTATCCCCTCCTTGGGCCCTCGGGTGGGTGCGTGGCGGGTGCTGGGCTGCACTTTGGAGGGATGAGGGTGCTGAGGTGATGGGGGGCAGGAAGATGTGGGGGGGCAGCGGGGACAGCACTGCTGGGCTGGGGGGGGTCAGCGGTGGAACCTCCAGGTAGGGTAGAGAGACCCTAGAGTCTGAGGGGACCATGGGGGCTGGGATCCCTGGGCTGGGGGGGACTGGGAGCAGGACCCCAGGGCTGGGGGGCACAGAGACTTCTGCAATCAGGTTGGTCACTGCGACCAAGTCCCTGATGTTTGGGGGGACAAAGACCCCAGGGCTGGGGCAGGGGGGTGCCCAGGATCAGGTCCTTGGGAATGGGGAGGGGGCACTGGGACCGGGCCCTCCAAGGCTGGAGGGTACAGAGACCTCCAGACTGGGGTAGGGGTGGTCACTGGCACCAAGTTCCTGGGGATGGGAGGCACTGAGACCCTTGTTCCGGGGATGGGGGGATCACTGGGACTGGCCCCCCCGAGAGCTGGGGGGGGTACAGAGCCCCCCGGGCAGGGCCGGGCTTTGGGGTTCCCGCAGGCCTCTGCGTGCCCGTTGCCAGGAGACGGGCTGAACCGGAAGAGGCGGGACCGGAATGGGCGGGACCGGAAGAAGCGGGAACACCGCGCGGGCGGGTCTTCCGCGTTCCCAGCAGCCTTTGCGCCGCGGTGGCGAAGATGGCGGCGCTGGGGAGTGGGGGGGGCGCCCCATGGCGGCGGGGTGAGCGGGGCTCCGGGCGGCTCGGGACGGGGCCGGGCGGCGGGGCCGGGCGCGTATGCGGCCCGGGCTGGCCTGAGCTGGGCCCCACTCCTACCCCGCTCTCCCTTGGGCCCCCTTCTTCCCCCTCTCCTCCTCCCAGGCCCCCTTTCCCCTGCTCCCCCTCGAGCCCCCTGGACCCCTTTGCTTGCTGCTCCCCCTGGCCCCGACCTGGCTCCCGTCCCTCTGCCCCAAGCCCCACTCCTGCCCCGTTCCCTCGCAGCTCGTGCTGCTCTCCCGTGCCGCTCCCCCCGGCCCCCTCTCCTGTCCCACCGCCCCAGGCCGGCCCTGATCGCTGCCCGTGTCCCCGCTCTCCCCAGCCTGGCTGCCCACCCTGCATCTCGTCCGCCGCGGCTCCAAGGCCGTCACCCGGCACTGGAAGGCCATGCACTTCCAGCGCCAGAAGCTGCTGGCCGTGACCGAGTACCTTGCCCCGCGGCCGGCTGTCCCGCCGTGCTGCCTGCCCCGCGAGAGGGAAACCCGCCAGGAGGTAAATCCCATGGCTCTTGTGGGGCCTCGGTGCTTCAGGAGACCGAGAGGCTTCGCAGGCCCCATGTGTGCTTTGCTCTGGGGGTTTAATATGAGCTGTGCAGCCCCCACCAAGCCCCCGGAGAGCCCTGCCTGGGGTTAGCCTGGTGGCCCCTGCGTGGGCTCTTCCTGGGTGTTTATTCCCCTTTTGCTTCACGTTGTGGGTGGCTGGGAGAGCCGCCGGCTGGTAGGGAATTGCTGGAGACCAGGTGAGTCCCGATCCGTGGCAGCAGGTCTGTTTGCGGGGCTGGAGCAGGGGGAGGCAGCAGCCGTTGCCCCTTCCCCGGCGTCCCCATCGCTGCTCGTTCCCTTCAGGAGGACGGTTACGCCCGGCTGTTGCGGCGGCAGGTGCAGGAGGCGTTCCGGGACAACCGGATGATCGCTGTCTGTCAGTACAACTCCATGCCCAGCGAGGACATGGTGATGGTGAAGTACTACCTCCGCAAGCACAACATTGAGGTCAAGTTCTTCCTGAACGAGGTAGGGGCAGGTCCCGGTGTGGCAGAGAGAGGACGGGGATGACGGGGTGAAAAGCAGCCTCTCTGCTCCCCCACTTCATTTTGAGATCTCTCTTCCCCCAGATTGTCCGACCGGTGCTGTCGCAGTCCAAGTACAAGAATCTCCTCCCCCTCTTCGTGGGGCGCAATGTTGTGCTGGTGAGCCGGGAGACGAAGGCGAAGGAGATGCTGCGGGTGCTGAAGGGGGTGCCTCAAATCAACCTCCTGGGTAACGTAGCAGGAAATGTCATCACCTACAAGCGCTGAGATTGGTGGCAGGGACACAAATGCCATTGTTTTCATCCAAGGAGGATCGAAGCCAAAACTCAAAGCTTCTGAAGGAAATTCAGAATTGGCACTTACGGAAAATTAACTTTGCTGTTAATTTTATGAAGATGATCCGAGGGCTGGAGCCCCTCTGCTACGAGGATGGGCTGGGAGAGTTGGGGTTGTTCAGCCTGGAGAGGAGAAGGCTCTGGGGAGACCTTAGAGCAGCTCCCAGTGCTGAAAGGGGCTCCAGGAAAGCTGGGGAGGGGCTTTTTCCAAGGGGCTGGAGTGATGGGATGAGGAGGAACAGCTTTAAGTTGGAAGGGGGAAGATTTAGATTAGACATTAGGAAGAAATTCTTCACGCTGAGGGTGGGGAGGCCCTGGCCCAGGTTGCCCAGAGCAGTGGTGGCTGCCCCATCCCTGGAGGTGTTCCAGGCCAGGTTGGATGGGGCTTGGAGCCCCCTGACCCAGTGGGAGAGGTCCCTGCCCATGGTTTGAACTGGATAATCCTTAAGGTTCCTTCCCACCCAACCCATCCCATGTTTGTGTGATTATTGGTATAAAGCAGGGGTGTCAGGCTCACAGCTCCCACTGTTCTCCGGCTCCTGCAGCATCACGCATGTCACGTGCTGCAACATGCCTGGCAGGAACGTAGGGGCACGGGGCTGCTGGGTAGAAACAAGGTGGAGGGCTGGATAAAACAAGGTGCAGGGCTGGATTCGGTATAAATAGAGTCTTCTAAATAATCCAGCAGGATAGTGAATCCAGCAATGCCTTAATACAGCCACAATTACCACACCAAGTCCAAACATGGTCAGAAATTTCTTCTGACTGACAGAGTGTTTGTGTCTCCAAAGGAAATGGTGGAGAAGTTGTCCTAATGTGGATGCAGACTTTGTGGTTTAATTCTTACAGAGCTGTTCTGCTACTCCCTTTTTGCGCTTTCTTTTGACCGGAAAGCGCTTTCCCCGCATGCCTGTGGACTCACGTGGCCTCGGGCTCCCCTCCAGCGCTGGGGAGGGGGCTCCCCTCCAGCAGGGTCCACGCTGGGGGAGTGGAGCCTGCGGGGTTGCTGCTGTGGCCGTTAAAATGAGGGGAAGGCTCGCGAGGGGTGGGCGTCCTCCCCGCCTGTCCTTGCACCTGTGGGAATCGTGGAGCGCCCTGAGCTGGGAGGGACCCACAGGTCCATGGAGTCCAACTCCTGTCCCTGCACAGGACACCCCAACGCTCACCCCGTGGGGCTGAGGGCGTTGCAATATTGTCAGGCTGTGCCTGCTTCCCTGGGAGCTGTTCCAGGGCTCCACCACCCTCTGGGGGCAGAACCTTCTCCTCATGCCCAACCTAACCTTCCCCTGGCACCTTCCTGCCATCCCCTCGGGTCCCATCTTTGGTCACCAGAGAGAAGAGCTCAGCGCCTGCTCCTCCTCCTCCCCTGGTGAGGAAGCAGCGAAATGCCATGAGGTGCCCCCAGCCTCCTCTTCTCCAGGCTGAGCAGACCAGGTGACCTCAGCCTCTCACACGATTTCCCCTCCAGACCCTTCCCCGGCTTTGTGGCCTCTGGACGCTCTCCGGTTGCTCAGTGCCCTTTTTGTACTGTGGTTCCCCAAACTGAACACAACACTCGAGGCAGGGAGTAGAGCGAATCCTCCTCACCTGTCCTTGTGCACCTGTGGAAGATAAAAGAACTCGGTTTCTCGCTCCCCATCACCCATCCTCACCTCTGCTCTTCTTTTCCAGGTGCCTGCATCGATGACACCATTCTGAGCAAGAAGGGGGTGGAGAACTTTGCCCGGCTGCCCCCGCTGGAGGCGGCCCAGGGGCAGACGGTGGGTGCCCTGGCCCTTGTGCCCTCGCAGACGTCCTCGCTGCTCCAGTGCGGCTCCGCGTACCTCACGGCTCTCCTGGACCAGCACATCCAGCGCCTGCGGACTGGGGACACTGGGAGCGTGGCCGAGCCCGGCCCTGCCCAGAGCTCGGGCGATCCCTGACGCTGCCTCCCAGCTGCTTCCTGGACTGTGCTCGGGGGGCATCAGGGATCGAAGATTTGGCCCTGGCTGGGCAGGACTGAGGGTCCTGAGCGTCCCCGCTCCATTCGTTCCGTTCGCTCCCTGCTCCGATGGCACCTGGGAACGTCCTGGTTGTGTGTTGGGGGCTGCGGGGCTGCGGGCAGAGGTTCGCTGGCATCAGCGGGAGCGTGGTGGGAGCTGTGCTGGTGCTGGGGGGGGGATCCAGTGTGTGGAGCCCCCGCTCTGGAGTTGGGGTGGGGGGAACTGGGGGGGGGTTGGGGGAGCGGGCTGTGACATCATGGAATGCAATCGCTGTCCGGAGCATTAAAGTGAGCTGGGGGCGATGGAGACGCTGGAGCCTTCGTCTTGGATTTGGGGGGGCAGGGGGGGATCCTGTCCCTTGGGGCTGTGGGGAAAGGCTGGGGGCTGCTCCGAGGCTCTACCGGACGGGGTGGGGGCAAGGGGAATCCTGGGGAGGGGGAGTAGGGGCAGCCGGGATGAGCCCCCACCGTCCCTTTTCCCACGGGATGGAGCCGGGATGAGACCCCCCTCGCCCCTTTTCCCATGGGATGGATTAGGGGTGACACCCCCCCCCACCCCCCGTGCCCCTTTTCCCATAGGCTGGAGTGGGGGGACAGCCGGGATGAGACCCCCACACACACACTTTTCCCACGGGATGGAGCCGGACCAGCCGGGATGAGCGGGGCGGTCCCGCGGCCGGAGCCCATCCCGGGGGAGGTGGGGATTCCCGGTCCCGGGGGGGATCCCGGCGCCCCGGTCCTCCACGGAGCGGGGGGGCAGGGCCGAGCGGCTCCGCCCGGCGCCTCCCTCGCGGTTCCGGTTCCTGCAGCCGCCGGGCAGGATGCGACCCGGCCCGGCCCCCCCGCCCGCACAGGTGAGACCGAGGAGGGGGGACACACACAGCCCCGAGACCCCCTGCCACCACTCCCCACCCCCCGGATCGGGGTGTGACACCGCGGGGACGCGCGGGGCTGGGGGCTGTCTGCCCCGGGGGGGGGTGGGGTGGGTCGTGTCCTACCCCGGGGGGGGCTCCGCACCCCATCCCGGGGACTGCGGGGGGGTCTGGGCTGCGGGGGGAGCCCTCCTGCCCCTCCCCCCCCCCCCCGCCGCCCCGGAGCAGGGGGACGGGGCTCGGCTGCCCGGGTTATCCCGGGACCCCTCCTGCAGCAGCCGGGATGCTGGGCGCCCCCCCAACCCCCCCCGTGCCTCAGTTTCCCCCGCTGGTGCTCGAGAAGGGCACAGGGAACACGGGGGGGGGCTTTGGGGGGGGATGTCCCAGTTTGGGGTGCTGGGATGCACTGGGACCGATCCCAGGATCTGCTGGGATGCACTGGGACCGATCCCAGGATCTGCTGGGATGGACCGGGACCGATCCCAGTATCTGCTGGGATGGACTGGGAACGATCCCAGGATCTGCGGGGATGTGCTGGGACCGATCCCAGGATCTGCTGGGATGGACTGGGACCGATCCCAGTATCTGCTGGGATGAACTGGGAACGATCCCAGGATCTGCTGGGATGCGCTGGGACCGATCCCAGTATCTGCTGGGATGGACTGGGAACGATCCCAGGATCTGCTGGGATGCACCGGGACCGATCCCAGGATCTGCTGGGATGCACTGGGACCGATCCCAGGATCTGCTGGGATGGACCGGGACCGATCCCAGTATCTGCTGGGATGGACTGGGAACGATCCCAGGATCTGCGGGGATGTGCTGGGACCGATCCCAGGATCTGCTGGGATGCGCTGGGACCGATCCCAGTATCTGCTGGGATGGACTGGGACCGATCCCAGCATCTGCTGGGATGAACTGGGAACGATCCCAGGATCTGCTGGGATGCGCTGGGACCGATCCCAGTATCTGCTGGGATGGACTGGGAACGATCCCAGGATCTGCTGGGATGCACCGGGACCGATCCCAGGATCTGCGGGGATGGACTGGGAACGATCCCAGGATCTGCTGGGATGGACTGGGACCGATCCCAGTATCTGCGGGGATGCGCTGGGACCGATCCCAGGATCTGCTGGGATGGACTGGGACTGATCCCAGTATCTGCGGGGATGCGCTGGGACCGATCCCAGGATCTGCTGGGATGCGCTGGGACCGATCCCGGTCTCTGTTCCTGGGTCGCCCTCCCAGTTTGGGGGTGTTGGAATAGACTGGGACTGATCCCGGTCTCTGTTCTCCAGCTCAGGGGGTGCTGGGATGCACTGGGATTTGTTCCGGTCCCTTTTCCCTGGGTCAGGGGGTGCCGTGATGGTCCGGGACTGATCCCGGTCCCTTTTCCCCGGATCACCCTCCCGGCCGTGCCCGCCGTGGGGCCCCGTAGCACCCAGCCCGTGGGGTGCCAGCGGCCGGGCACGACCAGGCTGGCGGTGGCAGCGAGATGAGGCTGGGTGGGTCGAGGGCTCCATCCTGCGCGGGAGCTGCTGGGTCCCAGCGAGGGGGGCAGGGGGATCCCCCCACCTCTCATCCTCGTGAGGGAAGGGATGGGGGTGCCATGGGGGGCAGGAGAGCCGCGGGCAGCGGGGGTGATGCGGCCCCCCCTGACGTGACACCTCCTCCTCACAGCATCTCCCACCGTGACGGCCGAGCTTGGACCCCCCCCCCCAATCCCACAGCACGGACCAGAGAGGGGACTTGGCCTGAGCCACCCCCCCTGTCCCCAAGTCCCCTCCTCTCCCCAACCATGGGGAGCCACGAGAAGGGTCCGTCCTCTCCGAAAAGGGCGCTGTCGCGCTCCAGCAGCACCGTGTCCTCCAAGCACAGCGGCGCTCAGCAGGTTGGGGGGGGGCTCCAGGTTGGGGGGGGAGGGCTCCAGGTTGAGGGGAGCGGCTCCAGGTTGGGGGGGGCTCAGTGGGATCCCAGTGGTTCACACAGATTGGTCTTGGGGGGGACAGGGCACCTTGAGGGGCTTCACCCCACGTTGGGAAGGGTGATACAGGGATGCTCCGTCTCCTGGGGGTACCAATCGTCGCTGCCCAGGGTGGGGAGCAGCCTGGGGACCCCCATGCTGCCCCCCCCTGTTCCCAACAGGGCTCTGAGGGCTGGGAGGTGGTGGAGGAGCCGTGTGCGCGGGGCCAGGAGCCACCCCGGCATGAGGGCTACCTGCTCAAGAAGAGGAAGTGGCCACTGAAGGGCTGGCACAAGGTGAGGGGGTGCAGGTGGCCCTGGGAGCCACCTGGCTGCTCCAGGGCTCCATCCCATCCCTGGAGGCGATGGGGGGGGCTGCAGGGATCGGTCTCTACGCCCCCCCCTCCCTGTCTCCAAATTGTCCCTCTCTGTCCCCAGAGATACTTCGTGCTGGAAAATGGCATCCTGAAATACGCCACCACGCGCCAGGACGTGAGTGTGGGGCCACGCTGTGTCCACACAGCCCCCCCGAGAGAGCCCAGCACCCCCACCCCACGGGGAAGGATAGAGGGGTTCTTCCCTCTTGACAGGGCTCCCCGGGCCCCCCCAGGTCCTCAAGAGCAAATTGCACGGCGCCATCGATGTCCGTCAGTCTGTCATGTCCATCAACAAGAAGGCGCAGCGGGTGGACCTGGACACAGAGGACAACATCTACCACCTCAAGGTGCTGGGGGGGAGCTGGGGGGCTTCGTGGGGCTGGGGGTGCTGGGGCGTAGATTGAGATGGGATCTCAGGGAGAGGGTGGGGAGGCCCTGGCCCAGGGTGCCCAGAGCAGCGGTGGCTGCCCCATCCCTGGAGGTGCCCAAGGCCAGGTTGGATGGGGCTTGGAGCCCCCTGACCCAGTGGGAGGGGTCCCGGCCCATGGCAGGGGGTGGGACTGGATGGGCTTTGAGGTCCCTTCCAACCCAACCCATTCCAGGATTCAGTGATTCCATCATTCCATGATTCCATCATTCCATGGTTCCATTATTCGATGGTTTCCATGATTCCGTAATCCTGTGATTCCATAATTCCACGCTTCTGCAATTCCATGATTCCATAATTCCATGATTTCTGTGTCTCCATGATTCTGTTATTCCCATGATTTCATGATTCTGTGATTCCATCATTCCATGATTTCATGACGACACGATTCCATGACTCTCTGACCTCCACGATTCTGTGATCTCTGTGATTTCGCGATTCTTTAATTTCGTGATTCTTTAATTTCATAATTATTTGATTTCTTGATTCTTTGATTTCGTGATTCCCGTGATTTCACGACTCTCTGATTTCGCGACTCTTTGAGGCGCCGCGACTCCGCGTGTCCGCGGTTCCCGCGTTCTGTGGTTCCCGCGCCTCCCTGATCCCCCGTCCCCGTCCCCGTGCCGCAGGTCAAGTCCCCGGAGCTCTTCTCCAGCTGGGTCAGCAGCCTCTGCTCCCATCACCAGGGTGAGACGCCGGAGCCCGGCGCCCGGGGGGGCCCCGCGGGGAGGGATGCCCCTGCCACACAGGTGGGTGACGCTTCGGGGTGACGCTGCCAGGCTGCGTCAGGGCGCGGGGGCTCCCCATGGCCCCTTCTCCGCTCCCGCAGGGCCCGTGGACGCGGATCCTGCCCTCGGGCAGCGCCCCTGCCCTGGGCACCCTCGCCAGCGCCCGGGACAAGGTGCACGCGTGGCTGAAGGACAGCGAGGGGCTGGAGCGCTGCTCGGCCGGTGAGCTGGGCAGGGGGGAGGTGGTTTTTGGGGCGAGGGGGTGATTTTTGGGGTGATGCCACCACCCTGACCTCGCTCGCCCCGTGGCAGAGCTGTCGCAGTGCCAGGCGAAGCTGCAGGAGCTGGCGGCGATGCTGCAGAGCCTGGAAGCGCTGCACCGCATCCCCTCGGCGCCCCTCATCTCTGGCACGCAGGTGAGCTGCACGGGGCGGGGGGGGGAGCTCCAGCAGGGCCCCCCCCACCCCCCATTCCCAAAATCCCTGGGGAGGGTCCAGCTCCAGCCCCCTGCTCTCGCTCGCAGCCCTCGGCCGCCACGGAGAGGCCGAAGAAGGGCAGGAGGAGCACCAGGATCTGGTGCACCCAGAGCTTTGCCAAGGATGACACCATCGGCAGGGTGAGCGGGGGGGGGGGGGGGGGGGGGTGTGTCTCGCTGAGCCCCCCAAGGCCACGCTGACCCCCGTGTGTGTCGTGTGTCCCCCCCCCCCCCTCAAACAACAGGTGGGGCGCCTGCACGGCTCCGTGCCCAACCTCTCGCGCTACCTGGAGCAATCGCAGAGCCCCCCCCCGGAGTGCGGCCACCTGCAGCGCAGCTTCTGGGTCCTGGCCCAGAAAGGTGGGATTTGGGGGGGTGCTGACCCCCCACCCCTCCCCAGGCGTCCCACAGCAGTGGGGGCGGGGGCTGAGCCCCCCCCAGGGGTCCTACAGCAGCAGGGGGGAGCCTGAGCCCCCCCAGGGGTCCCAAAGCAGCAGGAGGTGGGGCTGAGGCCCCCAGGGGTCCCACAGCAGAGGGGGTGCTGAGTCCCAGTGGGGGGGTCCTGCAGGAACAAGGGGGGATGCTGAGTCTCAAGGGGGGGTCTCACAGCAGCAGAGGGGGCACTGAGTCCCATTGGGGGGGATCCTGCAGGAGCAAGGGGGGGTGCTGAGCTCCAATGGGGGGGGTGTCTCACAGCAGGGAGGGGCCTGACACCCCCCCTCCCCCCCCCCAGGGTTCCCACAGCAGCAGAGGGGGTGGTGAGTCCCCCCAGGAGTCTCACAGGAGAAGGGGGGGTGCTGAGCCCCAATGGGGGGGGGAGGTGTCTCACAGGAGCAGGGGGGGTGCTGAGCCCCAATGGGGGGGTGGGGGTCTCACAGCAGCAGGGGGGGGTGCTGAGCCCCAATGGGGGGGGGGGGGTCTCACAGCAGCAGGAGGGGTGCTGAGCCCCAATGGGGGGGTCCCACAGCAGGGGGGGTGCTGGGCCGCATCCTGACCGCCTGCGTGTCGCTCGGGGCAGTGCACGGCTCGCTCAGCACCGTGGTGGCCGCGCTGGTGGCCGAGAGGGCCCGGCTGGAGGAGCTGCAGCGGGCGCTGGATCGGCGGCGTTTGGCCCCGCGTGCGGGCGGTGACGGGGGCACCGAGGTGCGGGGTTGCGGGGGGCGTCAGGGTGGCCCCCCAGGATTGGGTCCCGCTGGGGGACCAGGGGTTGGCACTGTTGGGGTGGCAGTGGGTGCAATGAGTTGGGGGGGGCTCAGCCTGGCACTGGGTGATCCCCTCTCCCCATCACCCCCCCCCCCAGTGGGTGCAATGAGTTGGGGGGGGCTCAGCCTGGCACTGGGTGATCCCCTCTCCCCATCACCCCCCCCCAGTGGGTGCAATGAGTTGGGGGGGTCTCAGCCTGGCACTGGGTGATCCCCTCTCCCCATCACCCCCCCCCCCCAGTGGGTGCAATGAGTTGGGGGGGGTCTCAGCCTGGCACTGGGTGATCCCCCCTCCCCATCACACCCCCCCCCAGTGGGTGCAATGAGTTTGGGGAGGTCTCAGCCTGACACTGGGTGATCCCCGTCACCCTCCCACTGTCTGAAAGAGCCAGGCTCAGGGGTGGGGGTGGGGGGAGGCAATGCTGGGGGGGCACAGGCTGGGGTGGGGGTCTCAGCTCTCTCTCCCCCCCCCCCCCCCAAGCCCCCCCTGCACCGCTTCCACTCGCTCTCGGTCTCCTCGGACACCACGCTGGACTCCTTCGCCTCGCTGCACCCCGACGAGGTGAGGGGGAGCTGGGCTGGGCTGGGGGGCGCTGTGCCCCCCCCCCCCCCCGGGCCTGGGACGGGGCGGGGGGGGGGGCTGAGGTGGTGGCTGTCCCCACAGCCGGACTCGGAACCAGCCAAGGGCCGCGAGCGGCCGCTCTCCAAGCGCAGCATCGGCTCCGCGGCCGAGTCCCACACCGAGTTCTTCGACGCCTGCGAGGTTTTCCTCTCCGCCAGCTCCTCCGAGCACGAGGTGGGCTTTGGGCTGGGGGGGGGTCCGGGTGGGGGGGGGCACACACGCTGCTGGGGTGGGGGTCTCTGCAGACCCCTCCTCTCTGTTTCTGCGGGCTCATCTCTCCCTTCTCTTTCCCCGTCCCGTCCCCGTCAGCCGCCCCGTAAGCTGCCCCCCCCCCAACCCCTCTGTGACCCCCCCAACCCCCCCAGTCCTGGTCCTCATGTCCCCCCCAGCCCCTCCGTCCCCCTCCGTCCCTCATGACCTGCCCCCCCCCCCAAACCCAGTTTCTCCAACGTCGCCCCCAGCCCCCGTATCCCCCCCAACTCCCCACATCCCCCCCAACCCCCCCTGCACCCTAGAGCCCCCCCCCAGCCCCCTCCTGCAGGTGCTCGGGGTCTCACACTCTGACCCCAGCAGTGGGGGCTGGATGCTGCCAGAGCCCCCCCCCGTACCCTCATCCTGTGCCCCCCCAGTACCCACCACCCCCTCCTCATCCTGCCCCCCCCACCCCATCCCATCCCATCCCATCCCAGGTCCCCAGGTCCCATCCCGTCCTCCCCGGGGGGGGTTACTGGTACAACCCCTCCCCCCCTCTTTGCTGGGGTAACCCCCAGCCCCCCCTCCCTCCAAGACCCCCGACGGGTCCCCTGCGCCTCCCCAGCCCTCGGATGACGAATCCTGCGTCAGCGAGGCCCCCAGTGCCTGCGAGGCTGAGCCGGGGGGGCTCGGACGCCCCCCAACAGGTACGGGGGGGGGGGGCATTGCAGGTGGGGGGGGGCTTGGCCCCACTGGCCCCTGACAGGTATGGGGAGGGGGCACCGTTTTTAGGAGGAGACCAGTGTGGGGCAGCTTGGGGGCGGGGGGGGGGGGTGGCACTTGAGGGGGGGCACAGGACCACTGTGAGATGGAGGGAACTGGTGTGGGGTGACCCAGGGGGGCACCAGGGGGGGCACCAGTGTGGGACAGCTCAGGGGGCACCGGGAGGGAGGGAACAGGACTGGTGTGGGGCTGGGGGGGCAGGGAGCAGTGGTTTGGGGTGACCCAGAGGGGCATTGGTGTGGGACATCTCGGGGGGCACCAGGGGGGATGAGACAGATGTGAGATGGGGGGCTTGATGTGGGGCAGCACAGGGGGGGCACGGGCAGTGTGGGGCAGTGTGGGTCACCCCCCCTCCATGTCCCCATTCCTCAGGATCCCGTGCCCCGGTGCCCCCGATGCCCGCGGAGCCGCTGGAACTGCCAGGGCCAGTTTCGGGGCGCCGCAGCCGGCTGCCCGCGCCCCCTGTGCCCCCCGCAGACCTGAGCCTGTGGGGGCTCCTGCGCAGCAGCGTGGGCAGGGACCTGTCACGCGTGGCACTGCCCGTGCAGCTGCACGAACCCCTGGGCGCGCTGCAGCGGCTCTGCGAGGAGCTCGAGTACAGTGCCCTGCTCGACCAGGCCAGCCGAGCCCCCGACCCCCGCCAGCGCCTGGTGAGGGGGCAGCGGGGCAGCGGGCACCGGGGGGGGGGCACCGGGAGGTTGGGGGACACGGGGGGATCAGGGAGACTGGAGTGAGGTGGAGGAACGGGGGCACATGGGGACAGGGGGGACATGATGAGGATCAGGGGATTGGGGGGACATGGGGGCACTGGGGGGCACAGGGGGAATTGGGGGGACACAGGGGGCTCAGGGGACATGGGGGGGTTGGGGGGCACAAGGGGATCGAGGGGACATGGGGAGATGGGGGGGCACAGGAGGATTGGGGGAACAGGGAGGATTGGGGGGGCATGGGGGGATTGGGGGGGCACAGGAGGATTGGGGGGGCATGGGGGGTTGGGGGGGCACAGGGGCATCAGAGGGACACGGGGGCATCGGGGGGACACGGGAAGATTGGGGGCACAGGGGGATTGTGGGGGCACAAGGGGATCGAGGGGACATGGTGAGTTTGGGGGGCACAGGAGGATTGTGGGGGCACAGGAGGATTGGGGGGACATGGGGGGATTGTGGGGGCACAGGGGGATTGGGGGGACATGGGGTGATTGGGGGGGCATGGGGGGGTTGGGGGGGCACAGGGGCATCAGGGGGACATGGGGGCATCGGGGGGACACGGGGGTGGTGGGAGATCGGGGGGACGCAGAGGGGCTCAGGGGACCCGGGGGAGGATTTGGGGAGCCGTAGGTTTGGGGGGGCGCGGGGGCCGGGGGTGAGGTGGCCGCGCTGCAGGTGTTCGTGGCCGCCTTCGCCGTGTCCGCCTACGCCTCCACGTTCCACCGGGCGGGGAGCAAAGCCTTCAGCCCCGTCCTCGGGGAGACCTTCGAGTGCGTGCGCCCCGAGAGGGGCTTCCGCTTCATCGGGGAGCAGGTACGGGGGGGGGGATGGGGGGGGGGGATGGGATGGATGGGGTGGGGTGGGATGGGGTGGGATGGATGGGATGGGATGGGATGGGATGGATGGGGTGGGATGGATGGGATGGGATGGGATGGGATGGGATGGGAGGGATGGGATGGGATGGGTTGGGATGGGATGGGATGGGATGGGATGGGATGGATGGGGTGGGATGGATGGGATGGGATGGGATGGGATGGGATGGGATGGGATGGGATGGATGGGGTGGGATGGATTGGATGGGATGGGATGGGATGGGATGGGGATGGGATGGGATGGGATGGGATGGGATGGGATGGGATGGATGGGGTGGGATGGATTGGATGGGATGGGATGGGATGGGATGGGATGGGATGGGATGGGATGGGATGGGATGGGGTGGGATGGATTGGATGGGATGGGATGGGATGGGATGGGGTGGGATGGGATGGGGTGGGATGGATTGGATGGGGTGGGATGGATGGGATGGGATGGGATGGGAGGGATGGGATGGGATGGGATGGGATGGGATGGGATGGGATGGGATGGGATGGATGGGGTGGGATGGATTGGATGGGATGGGATGGGATGGGATGGGATGGGGATGGGATGGGATGGGATGGGATGGGATGGGATGGGATGGGATGGGATGGATGGGGTGGGATGGATTGGATGGGATGGGATGGGATGGGATGGGATGGGATGGGATGGGATGGGATGGGATGGGGTGGGATGGATTGGATGGGATGGGATGGGATGGGATGGGGTGGGATGGATTGGATGGGGTGGGATGGATGGGATGGGATGGGATGGGATGGGATGGGATGGGAGGGATGGGATGGGATGGGATGGGATGGGATGGGATGGGATGGGGTGGGATGGATTGGATGGGGTGGGATGGATTGGATGGGATGGGATGGATGGGATGGATGGGGGGGATGGGATGGGATGGGATAGGTGTGGTGGGAATGATATGGATGGATGAGGTGGACGGGGTGGGGATGGACTGGACGGAGATGGTCGGGACAGGGGTGGGGAGCGAGGATGAAGCTGACCAGGGATGGGGATGGGGATGGGAAAGGAGCCGGACAGAACACGCACGGATGGAGAGCAGGGACGGAGCAGGACAGAATGGGAATGGGGAGCGGGGATGGAGCCGGATGGGATGGGGACAAGGAGAAGGGACAGAGCCGGATGGGGGTGGCGTGTCCCTCTCCCTCCTCCAGGTCTGCCACCACCCCCCCATCTCCGCCTGCCACGCTGAGTCCGACAACTTCATCTTCTGGCAAGGTGGGCGCCGAGGGGGGCGTTGGGGGGGACACGAGGGGACCGGGGGGGAGGTCTCACCTCCTCCCACCCCCTCCCCCCCCCCAGACATGAGATGGAAGAACAAATTCTGGGGCAAATCCCTGGAGATCGTCCCGGTGGGCACCGTGCACGTCCGGCTGCCCAGGTGAGGCGGCGGGGGGTGTCCTTGGCGCGATGCCATGCGGTCCCCGGCTCGGTGGCCAACGCTTGGCGCTGCCCGCAGGACCGGGGACCACTTTGAGTGGAACAAGGTGACCACGTGCGTCCACAACGTGCTGAGCGGCCCCCGCTGGGTCGAGCACTACGGCGAGGTGCTCATCCGCAACACGCGCGACGCCTCCTGCCACTGCAAGATCACCTTCTGCAAGGTGCCCCCCCTCCCCATGCCCCCTGTTCCCTATGCCCCCTTTCCCAATGTCCCCCCTTTCCCAGTGCCCCCCATTCTCAATGCCCCCTCCTTCCCAATGTCCCCTCTTTCCAATGCCCCCCCTTCCCCATGCCCCCTGTTCCCAGTGCCCCCCCCCATGCTCCCCTTTCCCAATGCCCTGTTCTCAATGCCCCCCTATCCCAATGCCCCTCTTTTCCCAGTGCCCCCCCTTCCCCATGCCTCCTGTTCCCAATGCCCCCCCTTTCCCAGTGCCCCACCTTTCCAATACCCCCCCCTCCAATACCTCCCCTTTCTAATGCCCCCCCTTTTCCAGTGCCCCCCCTCCCAATGCCCCCCCTTCCCACTCCCCCCCTTTCCCAATGCTCCCTTTTCCCAATGCCCCCCTGTTCCCAATGCCCCTCCTTTCCCAGTGCCCCCCCTTTTCCAGTGCCCCCTCTTCCCAATGCCCCCCCTTCCCAGTGCCCCCCCCTTCCCAATGTCCCCCCCTCACTCAGCCCCCCCCCCCCTGCTGCCCCCCGTTTCAGGCGCGGCACTGGGGCGCGGGGGCACACGAGGTGCAGGGCGCGGTGCTGAGCCGCAGCGGGACGGTGCTGGAGCGCCTGGCAGGCAGGTGGCACGAGGGGCTGCGGCGGGGGCCAGCGCCAGGCCAGAGCCTCTGGAGAGCCAGTGAGGAGGGGGCTGGGGGGGGCATCCTGTCCGGGGGGGGGGGGAACCCCATCCTGGGGTGGGGAGGGGAGGATGACACATCTTGAGAGGAAAAACCTTGTCCTGGGGGGGGGACACCCTGTCCTGGAGGGGGGAACCCCATCCTGGGGGGGGACACCCTGCCCTGGGGGGAATGACACTCCTGGGGGGGACACCCTGTCCTGGGGGGGAACACCCTGTCCAGGGGGGGAACCCCATCCTGGGGAGGGGCGGGCAAATACCCTGTCCTGGGGGAGGATTCCTTGCCCTGGGGGTGGGGGGGGGAGCGGAATATCAATATCCCATCTTGGGGTGGGGGGACACCCTGCCCTGGGTTGGGGGGGGATACCCCATCCTGGGGGCCATTCCTTGCCCTGGAGGGGAATAACCCATCCTGGGGGGGGTGGGGTGGGGGTGGGGGCTTCCTTGCCTGGGGGGGGGTGATACCCTATTTTTGGGGGGATACCCTACCCTGGGCGGGGGGGGGGGGGGGTGTGTTGTGTGTGCGATCCCCAACCTGGTGGGGAATTCCCTGTCCTGGAGGGGTGGGGGTAGGGATCCTCCACCCTGGGGGTCACAGCCCGCCCCCCCCACCCCCCCGCAGACCCCATGCCCCGTGACCACGAGAAGAATTATGGCTTCACCCAGTTTGCGCTGGAGCTGAACGAGCTGACGCCCGAGCTGCGGCGCGTGCTGCCCTCCACCGACACGCGCCTGCGCCCCGACCAGCGGTGAGCGCCCCCCCGTGCCAGGGCAGCGGGCACCCCGCCTGCCCGGCTCCCCATAGCCATTTCTTACCCCCCCCCTCCATCCCATCCCAGGTACCTGGAGGAAGGGAACGTGGCGGCGGCCGAGACGCAGAAGCGCCAGATCGAGCAGCTGCAGCGCGACCGACGCCGCGTCATGGAGGAGAACAACATCACCCACCAGGCTCGCTTCTTCAGGTCCAACATTTGGGGGGGCTGGGGGGAGCTCCTGGGCCAACGCGTGGGGCACGGGGAATGTGGGGCTCTTGGGGAATGGGATCTTGAGGGCACCCAGATGTTCTCCATCCCTTGGAGAACACCTCCATCCCTTGGAGAACGTCTCCATCCCTTGGAGAACACCTCCATCCCTTGGAGAACGTCTCCATCCCTTGGAGAACACCTCCATCCCTTGGTGAACACCTCCGTGCCTTGGAGAACATCTCCATCCCTTGGAGAACGTCTCCATCCCTTGGAGAAAACCTCCATCCCTTGGAGAAAACCTCCATCCCTTGGAGAACGTCTCCATCCCTTGGAGAACACCTCCATCCCTTGGTGAACACCTCCATCCCTTGGAGAACACCTCCATCCCTTGGAGAACGTCTCCATCCCTTGGAGAACACCTCCGTCCCTTGGTGAACACCTCCGTGCCTTGGAGAACGTCTCCTTCCCTTGGAGAACGTCTCCGTCCCTTGGAGAACACCTCCATCCCTTGGAGAACGTCTCCATCCCTTGGAGAACGTCTCCGTCCCTTGGAGAACACCTCCATCCCTTGGAGAACGTCTCCATCCCTTGGAGAACACCTCCATGCCTTGGAGGGGGGCCGGGGGGGGCTCCCAGGGCTCGAATGTGGGGGATGTGGGGCTCTCAGGGAATAGGGGAGACCCCTGGGGGTCTAGATGGCACCCAGAGGTGACCCCCACACCCCATCCCATGGAGGAGGAGAACATCACGCTCCAGGCTCGCTTCTTCAGGTCCGGCATTGGGGTCTTGGGCGGGGGGGGCTCCTTGGGGCTGGGGTGTGGGAAATGCTTGGGGTGCCCCGTGGCTTAGGGGTGCTCTCTGGGAATGGAGCTCTCTGGGAATGGGGGAGACCCCTGGGGGGGGGGGGATGTGTGTGTCTTGGTGACACCCAAGATGTAACACCCAAGATATGACCCCCCCAGCCCCATCCCATGGACGAGACCATCACCCACCACGCTCGCTTCTTCAGGACTGGCATGGGGGGGGGCTTTCAGGGTTGGGGTACAGAGAAATGAGTGGGGCACCCCATGGCTCGGGGGGCTCTTGGGGAATGGGGGAGACCCCTGGGGGGGTTGTCTTGGTGACACCCAGACATGACCCCCCCACACTCCATCCCGTGGAGGAGGAGAACATCACCCACCAGGCTCGCTTCTTCAGTTCGGGATGGGGGGGGGGCTCCCAGGGCTGGGGCACAGGGTGGTGCCTCGGGCACAGGGGATGTGGGGCTCTGGGGGGGGGGGAGACCCCTGGGGGTCTTGGTGACCCCCGCCTTGCCCCACCTCAGGCGGCAGACGGATGCCAACGGCAAGGAGTCGTGGGTCACCAACAACACCTACTGGAAGCTGCGCCTCGACCCCGGCTTTGCCCACCTGGACAGCGCGGTGCTCTGGTAGTGCCCCCCCCCCCCCCGCAGGGCACTGAGCCCCCCCCCCAGCTCATCACAGCAGTGGTGCCCAGCGGTGGGGCTGGTGTCCCCCCCCCCACCCCGGGGGTGCAGTGCCCACCCCCCCCCACTTGTTTTGGTGATGTTGAAGCAAAACTGTGAGAGAAAATTGGGGGAGCACAGGCAGTGCCCCCCCCCGCCCCCCAACCCAAGGCAGAGCCTTGGCAGGAATTGGGGCACAGGGGCTGGTGGTGCCCCCCAGCCCTGGGAGCACAGGACTGCTGGGTCCTTGCTCTCCCTGGGGGGGGCAGTGGGGGGGGTCTTGGGGTGCCCGCAGGCGGGCAGCCCCCCCCAGCATCCCCCCACCCCCACCCCAAGTTGTGCACTGGGGCTGCTCTAATAAAGGCTGCAAAGAGCTGGGGTGTGCAGAGAGCTCCCCCCCCCCCAGGGACCCCCTTCCTCGCTGAGGATACTTGGATCCCCCCAGTTAAGGGTGGGGGGAGAACAATTCCCTCATCTTCCCCCCTCCACCTCAGTTTCCCCTCCCGCGTGTGCACAGAGACCACAGAGCCCCCCCCGGCATCCCCTTTATTGCAAGATATGCTGTGCCCCCCCCCCCCCCCCCCGCTGGGCACGCGGGGGGGTCAATAAATACTTCAGCATCGCCCCCCCTCCCCAAAACCCACTGACAACAAAAATCCTTGCACCCCCACTCCCACCCCATCACTTCCTTGCTTAAACCCCACCCCCCACGGGACCCCTCTGGGGTGGCACCGGGGGCTGATTGTCAGCTGCAGCCCCGCCCCCCCC
The DNA here is from genome assembly GCA_033558235.1 of Neomorphus geoffroyi. Lineage (NCBI taxonomy): Eukaryota > Metazoa > Chordata > Aves > Cuculiformes > Neomorphidae > Neomorphus > Neomorphus geoffroyi. Next base: position 1,301,858 of record JAUMJM010000097.1, read on the forward strand.
CCAGCTCAAGATATGGGTGTTAAATTGGGGGGGGGGGGGCACACAGGACCCCTCGCCCCCCTGATGTTGGGGTGCCCAGGGTGGGGGTCTCAGCCCCCCCCCCCCCCCAAGTTCAGTTGCCGTAGAAGCCGTAGAAGCCGTCGGGCGCGGGGTCCTTGTCGTAGAGGTCCCCGTTGCGTGGCGGGGGGGTCCCCTCGCTGCTGGAGGGGTACGGGGGGGACACGCGCCGCCGCTTGCACTCGTAGAGCCCCGAATCCGAGGAGTCCCCCGAGGTGGGGGGAGGGGGGTGGGGGTCGGGGGGGGCCCAGCCCTCCATCATCACCTCCTTGCCCTTCTCGTTGCGGGGCTCACGGTACCAGCCCAGCGCCCCGGGGTTCCAGCCCCCCGCGCCCCCAAAAGCCCCCGGCCCCTCGCTGGGGTAATAGGGCAGCGGGGGGTGGGGGGCAGGGGGCAGCGGGAAGGGTTTCACCCCATAGGGTACCAGTTTGCCCCCCCCGTACCCCGCGTCGAAGCCGCCGTAGTCCAGGGCCCCGGGCGCTGGCGGCTGCTGGGGGGCCAAGAACCAGCGCGGGGGGTCCTTGGGGGGCAAGGGCAGCGCAGCCCCCCGCTCCCCCCCAAAGAAGCGCCCGGGGGGCAGCGGGTACTGCTCGGGCACAAAGGGCTGGAAGCGGGGGGCTGGCAGGAGCTGTTGGCACCCAGGGGCGTCTGGGGGAGATGGGGTGAAGCGATCGCCCTCCGAGGCCGCGTACATCCTGGGGGGGGGAGTGGGGGGGAGAGTTAGGGGGTGCCCTCCTGCCAGCCAGGGCCGGGGGGGGCAGCAGTGGGAGGAGGGGGGGACACTCACGAGTCAAAGTTGTCCCGGAAGCCTTTGGCGAAGGGGTTGTGGTCGATCTTGAGCTGGGTGATCTGGGGGGGGGGGGCACATGGGGGTGGGGGGGCTGCTGCCAGCCTGACACCCCCCCACCCCCAGGAATGCCCCCCCACACCTTTGCCCTCCATGAGCCCCCACCCCACCAGTGTCCCCTCCTGCCTCGCGAAGCCCACCCAGTGCCCATGGCGGGGGGGGGGGGGGCAGGCTGTGCTGGGGGGTGCTGTGATGCTGAGAGGGTGCAGGGGATACGGGGGGGGGGTACTGGGATGCTGAAGGGCTACTGGGGGGGCTACTGGGATGCTGAAGGGGTTCAGGAGGAGGTACTGGGATGAGGGGATGGCAGGGTGGTACTGGGATGCTGAGGGGATGCCGGGGGGGTTACTGGGAAGGGGGGTTACTGGGACGCTAAAGGGATGGGGGGGGGGGGTCACTCCGATGCTGAGTGGATACGGGGGGGCACTTGGATGCAGGGGGGGTGTCATTTGAATACTGAGAGGCTGGGGAGGGGGTGTCATTTGGATGCGGGGGGGATGTAGAGGGGGGTCACTTGGATGTGGGGGGGGTATCATTTGGATGCTGGGGGGACGCAGGGGCGGGGGGTCACTCAGATGCTGAGGGGATGCTGGGGGGGCACCAGGGGTTGCAGAGGTGCTGCAGACAGGGGTGGTGGCAGAAGGCGGGGGACAGGAGATGCCATTGGCATCTCAATGATGCTGGGGACCTTGGGAGGGGGTGCTGGGGGGCACCAGAGTTGCAGAGGGGGGAGGGTTACCAGGGTTACTGGGGATGTAGCAATGGTTTCTGTGATACTGGGAGGATACTGGGGGGGGGCTGGTGCTGGGGAGGGGGGGTCTCCTACTCACATCGGCGTTCTGGTAGGCCGTGACGGCGATGAACTGGGTCTCGGGGAAGGCAAAGGTGTGGGTGTGCGGGGAGGGGGGCACATCCTCGCCCCCCTCGCCCTCCTTCACCTCCGTCACGTGCAGCCGGGGTTGGTACTTGTGCAGCGACTGCAGCACGATCATCTGGGGGGGCAAAGATGGGGGGGGGGCAGCAGGTGGTCATGGTGGTGGGGGGCACCTGGCACAGCCTGGCAGGGCGGGGGGGACCCTCACCTGGCCAACATTGTTGGCTGCACCCTTGTTGTTGGTGAGCTTCAGCTTCCCAAAGGAGACCTCCTGCCGCATCCAGTGGGCACCCGTGTTGGGCGAGTCGGGGTGCAGGTAGAGGCGATTCCCTGGGGAAAAGGGGGGGGGTGGGGGTGGGTGGGTGTCACACTTTGTTCAAGCTCTGGAGGATGAGGAAGGAGCTGGGGGGGGAAGGGGGGGGGGCTGTACCTGGCATGTTGCCCTCGGCTTTGCCGCACTGCACCCACTTGCCACCCTGGTAGCGCCAGTGGTGCTGGTCCACCAGTACCACGTCCACGCAGACGCTGTAGTGGGCGACGGGGTTGAGCCCCGAGAGGCTGAAGCTGAGGAACGGGAACATGCGCCTGGGGGGGGCACAGAGGTGCAGGCAATGTCACCCCCACCCCTGCATGGGGGGGGTGGGGGGGGGGGGGCACAACTCTGCCATGCAGAGCGGGCATGGGGAAACTGAGGCACGCGATTCCGGCTTCCCCAGTGCCCGGTGTCTGCGAGGAGGTGAGTGACCCTGGCAGCTGGGGGATGCTGTCGGGGCCCAAATCTGTGCCCCCCCCGCGCCCCCCCCCACCTTCACTGGCATCTTCCTCCCCCTCCCCGTGCACCTTCCGGATCGGAAACCAACACCGCTGCTATTTCAGGCTGGGCGCCAGCCTGCGCCAAGGGCAGGAAGGGGACAGGATGGGATGGACTTGGGGGGGGTAAAGGGGACCCTGGGACTGGAGCTGCCCCCCCCACCCACGGGCCTGCACCCTGCTGTCCCCCCCACACCTGAGGGGGACCCCAAATCCCAGCCTTGGGGTGGCAGCTCTGACCCACACGCCCCAAGTTCAGTCCCTCCTTTTCCCTCCAGAGCTCCAGTGGCGCCAGTGTTCCCAGTTGCTGGCACGGGATTGCAATGGGGGGGCCTCGAGTTGTGACTGGGGGGGGACACACTTATTCAGAGCTTGGCTCTTCGACCGCAGCGTTTGGGATTTGCTGGAGTTTTGACTTTTGGCGGCCGGAGCTGGAAACCAGCAGCCCCAGCAGCCCCAGCAGCACTGCCCAGGCACCCAATTAATGCCACCTGCACTAACGAGGAGGATGGAGCCCCCCCCCGATATGGGGGACACGGAGGAACCCAGCTCTCCTGCCAGCTTTGCCTGGTTGGATGCCCACGGAGTGATGGGGGGGATTCATTCTGCCACCCCATCCTTTTGGGGGAGAGGGCTGGGGGGGCTGCAGCCCTGCAAACCCCCTCCCTCTCTCCTCGCCTCTTCCTCCCTTCCTTGAGTTTTGCCACCCAGTGTGGGTGGGCGAGGGGGCAGTCAGTGCCAAGGGGGTGGGTTTGCCCCCCCCCTTCATTTCCTCGAAGCGCTGGCGTTTCTCGTAAAGCGGGTGCTGGGACTTCTCCGAAAGGGCAAACCTCGCCCAGCTGAGGGGTCCTGCGTGGGGCTGGGGGCTTCCACCTCCCCTGGTGCCAGTGGGTATGTGGGTGCCCAGGCTGGGTTTGGGGGCTGCTCTGCAGAGCTGAGCTCATTGCGGCTGGTACCCAGCAGGAGTGAGGGATGGAGCTGGGCAGGAATCACCCCTGGAAGGGGAGCAGTGATGGATGGGGGGTGGGTATCTGCCTCCTCCCTCATGGGAAGGGATGCCCTGCCTGCCCTGGCATCTCCCGGCCACGCCAGCCCCCAGCATCTCCAAGGCAGAGACCCATGAGCTCATCACAGGGTTGGCACAGGGTCCTGTCCCTGCACCCGAGCCGAGGGGTCCGAAACACAAGAAGCGAAGCAAGGGACTGGGATCGGGGGCACACGCAGCTCCGGGTGCCCCCAGGAGTGTGGGGCATCGGCTGTGGCACCAGCAGGAAGCACTGGCTCGGGCAGTGCTGGGCACCGGGGAAGCGGCAAGCGAAGAGCGGTGGAAAGAGCGCTTCAGCCCGCGCCGCTGACTCAAAATTGCCCTTGCGAGAGAGAGGGGAAAAGAAAAAGAAAGCAACGCTTGTGGCGAGGAGCTGAGCACGTGCTCGTCAGGGCTGGGAGGGATGGTGGCCCGAGCATCCTGGTACCCCTGAGCATCCCGGGTACCCTCCAGCATCCCAGGTACCTCTGAGCATCCTGGGTAGCCCTGAGCATCCCGGGTACCCTCAAGCATCCCGGGTACCTCTGAACATCCTGGGTACCCTCAAGCATCCCTGGGTACCACTGAGCATCCCAGGTACCTCTGAGCATCCTGAGTACCCTCAAGCATTCTGGGTACTTCTGAGAATCCTGGGTACTTCTGAGCATCCCAGGTACCCTCAAGCATCCTGGGTACTTCTGAGCATCCCAGGTACCCTCAAGCATCCTGGGTAGCCCCAAACATTCCAAGTACCCTTGAGCATCCTGGGTACCCCAGGATCTGGCCAAGCCCTCCCAGACCCCATCCCACCATCCGAGTGCCGAAAGCGGGAGGCCCGCAGGGCTGCCAACCCCCCTGGCACCAGCGAGCCGCGGCGGTGTCAAGGGACCGTGGTTCCTGCCACCGATAAAAGCTGCAGCCACATCAAAGGGTGGCAGCGAGGGGGCTGCGCTGCCAGCAGCCCCGGCTGAGCACTCGCAGGGTGCCGCCTCGCCACCGCAATAGGGTGGCAAAGCTGGCACCGGCTCCAAGCCGGGGTGACGGCTGGTCCTGGGGCGCAGCGCCAGCCCCGAGCTGCTGCAAGGAGCGGGGAGGAAGAAGAAACAGCCTTTTTTTCTGGTGGTTTTTGTTGCACCTTGCTCTTGCTTCGCCGCCGGCTCCGCGAGCCTCGCGCTGCTGGCAGAGCAGAGCCAGAGCCGCAGCTCGAACGCTGCCACGGTGCAAACCGCAAGGCCCGGCAGGGGCACGGGAGGGTGGGGGTAAGACCCGAAACCCTGCACGCCTCGCGTTTATTTTTACATCCCGCAGCGCAGGCAGCGCTCGGCTCCCCTGGGTTTGGGCTCTGCGGTTCGGGAGGTGCCGTGGCGGGTGCAGGATGCCCCTGCCAGCTCACACAGCCCCTCCGCGCACCCCAAAAGCGGGGGGAACCTCTGGTTTCTCTGCTTTTTCATCTCGGTCGCTTCGGAAGGGGCTCCTGGTGCTCAGGCTGCCCCGAGGTTTGTCCCCGCGTGAACCCCTCAGTTTGGGGGGGACGGGGCGTGTGACCACGGGGCAGGGCAGCCAGGGGCACAGGGAGCTGGGGGCATGGCCAGCGTGGTAAGAGGATGCTGGGTGACAATGGGATCCTGGTGACACTGGGGTCATGGGGACACCGGGAGCAGGGAAAGGGGGTCGAGGGTGAACCAGGTGGATGAGAAATCTGGGGGTCAGCCACCTGCAAACCTGCTGGGAACTGGGAGTGCCACCCCCCGTGCCCCTCAGCACCCTGAGGGGGCTGTTGGCTTCCTGAGCCACCTCCTCTCCCAGTGCAACCCAGCGCGTCCCAGCCCAAGCGGCCACAAGAACCACGGCTGCGGGAGAGATCGGCGCAGCCCCTGCTGTGCTCCACCTGCCCCGCTCACCCACTGCACGCTGCAAGGTGCAGCTGTGCGGCACAGCTGCTTGGCACAGCTGCATGGCAATGCATGGCACAGCGACGTGGCACAGCTGCACGGCAATGCATGGCACGGCAATGCATGGCGGCACGGTAACGCATGGCGCAGCAGAATGGTGTCCTGGGGATGCTTGGCACAGCTGCATGGCAATACATGGCACAACGGCATGGTGCTGCCAGGCTGCTTGGCACAGCTGCATGGTTGCACGGCACGGCTGCTCGGCCTGGCACGGTGCTATGGCATGGCTGTATGGTGCAGTGTGGCTGCACGGTGCTGCGCGACTGCATTGCACACAGCACAGCATAGGTGCTTGGCACAGCTACGTGGCACAACGCGGCTGCCTGGCACAGCAACACCACTGCCTCCAACCCCACAGAGCTGCCAGCTGGGCACTGGGTCCCATCCTACACGGAAACAACACCTGCCAGCCTGGGCAAACCATCCCTGAGTCCTCCCAAAAGGGCAAAGCCAGCCCTTGGGTTCCCTAAAGGCGCAGCCACCGCCCGCACCCCTCAAACCTGTTTGCCAAATGCAAACCCACCCCTTGTGCCCCCAAATCCGTGCCCCGTGTCCTCCTCAAAGGCAATGCCAGCCCCTCTGCCCTCTAAGTGCAAACCATCCTCAGGGTCCTCTCCAAAGGCACTGCCATCCCTTGGGTCCCCAAATGCAAAGACAGACCCTGTGCCCCCAAAAACTCAGCACCAAGTGCCCCCCAAATGGCAAAGGCAGCCCCTGCGTCTCCCCCCGAAAGGCAATGCCAGCTCTGGCTCTGTGACCAAACCTGCGGCAGGAATTCCCCGGCCCCTTGGCAGCCGGGGCCATGGCGTGGCAAGGCCTTGAGGGTTTCCGCAGAAATCCTGCCCGGTTGGAACCCCGAGAGCTGTGGGGGCAGAGGAGGGACCGCGACCCGCGTGGGGCACCAACGGGAAATCAGGCTCTGCTGGGGATGAGTGGGTGCAGGATGGCGTGGGATGGCACGGGATGGCATGGAACGGCGTGGGATGACACGTCAGGGCTGGGCAGAGGGACAGGAGCAGGCAGGGAAGGTGCCAGGGGGGTAAATGCCAGGACTTGCCCAGTTTCACCCCCGTTTCACCATCCCCCACCCAGCTCCTCTCCGTGGGGACCCAACGTGCTGCACCCCAGGACACCAGTGTTGCCCAGCGAGAAGGGTCCCCACAGCACCAGTGGGACAGGATGAGTGCCCTGAGCTGCCCCAGAGCCCCCCAGCCCTGTGGGTGCTTGTTTCGGGGCACACGTGCCCCCCCCCGACCCCCCACTTTGGGGGTTTTCCTGTGTCTCAGCAGCTGCAGCCGGGCCCTGCGCGCACATCTTTGCAGAAGCAGCTCGGGGTCAGGCGAAGCGGATGTTTTGTGGCTCCCAGTTCGATGTCTCCCCGGGGCTTGGTTTGATGTGAACCCCCCCCCGCCCCCCCCGGCACAGAACACATCTCCCCCCACCCCACCCCCCCCTTCCCCCCAAACCCCAGCCCCTCTGCAGAACCATGGAGGGGGAGGGAGCTGCAAAAACAGCCCTCAAACTGCCCAGTTTCATGCTGGGAGCTGCAGGCAGAGCCCAGCCCAGGATGGCATCTCTCGGTGCCACCCCAGTTTCCAGCGCCCGCTGCAGCGGGGATGGGCACCACAGGGAAGGAGAGGAAAGCGACAGGGTGAATTTCAGCGAATTCCTGTAGCACCTGAGCGATGGTGGTGGACAAACAACAATTTGGGGGACCCAACACCCTTGGCACCCCCTTGCCCGGTGCTGGGGATGCATCACCTCATCTGTACTGGTGCCAGTTTGTGGCCGCGTGGCCCCAAGCCCGGTGGGAGAAGCCGGAATGGGCACGGCCGTGGCAAACCAAGCGGCCCTAACGCGTTTAGACTTCCACCACGGGAAGCAGGTTGGGAGCAGCATCGAAGTGACACCATCTGTCTCGGCCGAGGGATGGAAGGGCAGAGAGCGCTGAGCATCGCTGCCGGCAGCCCCGGCGCTGGGCACAGAGACCCCCTTGGGCAGGGGTGGTGGTGCCAGGGGGTGGGTGTCCCTGCATGGGGAGCCAGGGGGGGCTTTGCCAGCTGCCCTGTGGGCAGCACTTGCCTTGCCAACCCCCCTCCTTGCTATGGATTTTTGGGAGCCACACCATCGTCCCCAAGCCCGATCCAGAGGGGGGCTGAGCTCCATGTTCAGTCCCACCACACTCACAACGCCCTCTTCACTCCATCACGAGCCCACCGAGACCCCCCCCAACCTACACACACACCCCCCCACCCCAAGGATGAGTTCAAGGTGGGCACCAGTGTTTTGGGTTCCCCTTGCTCCAAGTTGAGGCTACTCCATGGTCCCCCCAAAGCTTGTTATCGCACCCAGTTCCCTCCAGACCCTGCAAGAAGGGTTTTGGGCAGAGGTGGGGGGCGCTTTAGCCCCCATCCCTGCCCCATCCCCTTCCCCAGCCTGTGACCCCCCCAAGGGTGATGCAGCATGGAGGGGACAGCAGGACCCCGGTGTCACCACCGGCTGTTTGGGCACCCGGGACGTTGCCAAAACACTTCCCGTTCCCCGGGCACATGGAGGGGCACGCGGCCTCCGCCTGCCCCACCGAGCTGGGGGTTTGGAATTTCCATGCCAGAGAGAGGACAGAAGGTGTCACCCACCCACCCACCGTGCTCGTGGGGTGGCACCAACTGGGTTTGCACAACTTGTTGCGGCGCCGAGCTCGGGACGCAGCCCGTGGGTTGAGCCAGGATGGACAAACGCTGCCTCCAGACCCCCAGCACCATCTCCGTGAGCCTCCTGGCACAACGCGGGCGTCCAGACCCCCTTCTCCCACCCCGACACCGGTGGGGACACCCCCAGACCCCCCTCTCCTTCCCGCCAAGCCTCAACTCCCCTGGAAATGGAACCTGGAGGGGTCTGGACAGCTTTGCTCCCACACTTTTTTCCTGGCGCACGGACAGACTTCACCCCCAGCCCCAGAGGGATGGGGATCCCCCCCTTGTACCAACCCACCCCCCCTTACTGATGGGGACCCCCAGCCCCACAGACACCCCCACACACACAACTCCCAGCCTCTTGGGGTGACAACGCGGGCACCTCCACTCCCTCACCGTGCCAGCCGCCCCGCAGAGCCCCAGCCTGTCCTGCACCCCTCTCTGCCCCCCCCCCCCGCTGCCTGTGTGCCCACCCCAGCACCCCCAGTGCCCCCTGCCCACGCCAAACCCCAGACCCCCAGCCTCTCCTCTCCTCTGGGGGGACAACGTGGGAACTCCCAGCCTCTGACCGTGCCACGCACCCCCAGCACCCACCCCTGCCGCCTGTGTGCCCACCCCAGCACCCCTAGTGCCCCTGCCCACACTGAACCCCAGACCCCCACCCTCTCTGCTCCTTTAGGGGGACAATGAAGGAACCTCCAGCCTCTCGGGGTGACAACGTGGGAACCTCCAGCCCCCTAGGGAGGTGATGAAGGAACCTCCAGCTCCCTCACCGTGTTGGTCACCCCACACTCCTCTCTTCACCCCATTGCCTGTGTGCCCACCCCAGCATGCCCAGTCTCGCTGCCCACCCCGGCCCCCCACCCTTTCCTCTTTGAGGAGACACCTTGGGAACCTCCAGCTTCTCGGGGTGACAACGTGGGCTTCTCCAAGCCCCTCACCGTGCCACCCACCCCCCTCTCTGCCCCCCACTCCCTGCGTGCCCACTCCAGCATCCCCGGTGCCCCTGCCCACGCCGGACCCCAGACCCTCCCCCTCTCCTCTCCGATGCCCGCGGGGGTCCCGGCGGTGTCCCCACGCGTCCCCCCCCGTCTCACCTGCCCTGCTTGGTGATGATCATCTCCGTCTGGTGCCGGTGGAACTTCGCCCACAGCGGGAAATTGTTGAGCATCACCTGGAGCCTCCCCGCCGCGCGGTACCCGGGCAGCGCGCACAGGGGGGCGGCACGGGGGCACAGCGGGCCCCCCCCCGCCCCGAACCCCCCCTCCGCGCACCCCCCTTCCCCGTACCCCCCCTCGGGGGCGGCGGGAGGCGGCGGCGGAGCCCGGTAAGGGGGGCACGGTCCCAGGAATCGGTTGCCGAAGCCCCCGGGGGCTCCGTAAGGCAGCTGCGGGGGGGGTCCCGGCTCCGCTCCCCCCCCTCCATCACCGTAATAAGCGGCTTCCCGGGGGCCCGGCGGTTCTTTGGCACCGCTGAGCATGGGGGCTGCGGGGCGGGGGGCTCCGGTGCCCGGTTCCAACGCGCCCATGGGGGGGCGGGGGGCACCGGCCCCGCTTCAGCCTCTCATTTGGGGCGAGGGGGGAAGCGGGGGCGTCTCGGGAACCGGAGCCTTTCAGCGGTGCCCACCCCGCCGGGGTCCCGCCGCCCCCTCCATGCCCGGCGGGGACGGGGGGGGGGGCAGCCCCGGGGAAAGCCAAGAGGGGCAAAACCCAGCGCCTCCCCCCAAAACGTCCTAAAAGCCCCCTCCAAAAGCCCTAAAATCCCCCCAGAAAGTGCCGTCTGGCGGGGGGGGCACCCACTGCTGCCCGTGCGCTCACTCGCCCCACCTGCCCATCCCCGTGGCCCCGCGCCTCTTTATCCAAAGAAGCGGCTCCGCACCGGCAGCCCCGCCCCCCCCCGCGCCACAGCCACCCCCCCCCGGGGCGGGGGGAGCGAGAACGGGGCGGGCAGGGGGCGGGGAGGGGGCGCGGGGGAGGGCGGACAGGCGGGGAGGGGGGGGGGGCGGGAGGGGGTGGGGGATGAGGAGGAGGGGGGAGAGAGATGGAGGGAGGTGGGGGACATGGGAGGTTGGGGGGCACTGGGGAGTGGAGGGGGTGGAGGGGGACGGGGGGGACACGGGAGGGGATGGGGGATGCGGGGGAAAGGGGGGATGGGGGGGCACAGGGGACACGGGGCACTGGGAGAGTGGGGAAGGGGTGGGGGGGCACGGGAGGGGATGGGAGTGCAGGGGACGTGGGGGGGCATAGGGGGGCATGGGGGGACGGGGAGGGGTGGGGAGGTGGGAGGGGGTGGGGGGGCACGGGAGGGGATGGGGGACATGGGGGGATTTGGGAGGACACGGGGCACCGGGGGAGTGGGGAGCACTGGGATGGGGGGGCACGGGCAAGTGTGGGGACATGGGAGGGGACAGGGACACTGGGGGGGACACACAGGGACAGAGCGAGGAGTGACCAGGGGGACAGCGCGGGGGCCACCCTTCCGCCTACGTCTGGGGGTCTGGGTGCCCCTTGGTGCCCCCGATACTTTGGGTGCCCCCAGTGTCCCAGTGGGCACAGAGGGCGGGGGCTCGTCTCGTTCTTGCCCCCCTTCCTCTCCTGCCAGGTTTGGGGGGGGTCAGTATTCCCGGGGGGGCTCCAACAATCCATGCCCACCCTCCACGCCCACCCTGAGGTCAGACCTTCCCTGCACTCGCCCTTGACCCCCGGTACCGGGGGGGGTCCCCATGTCCCCTGGAGCCCCCCCCGAAGGCGTTGTGCTCCGGGGGGGGGGCGCTTGGCAGCTCCCCAGCTCAGCACCCATCAATACTTTCCATTCCCGGTGGGGTGGCAGGGTGGGGGACGGCCGGGTGCCACCCTGTACCCATCGCTCCCGCACCGCACGGAAGGACGAGTGACGCTGGCCCCGTGTCCCCTCCTGGGGTCTGGGCTCGGCCTGGGGGGTGCCCTGAGGAGGGGGGAGAAGAAAGGGGCGTGTGGGGGTCTCTACCAAAGCCACATCCAAATCCCTTGGGATCTGCGACCCTGGGGTCACAGGTGACAGCGCTGGGGGGGGCAGAAGATGGGGGACAGAGATGGGATGGGATGGGATGGGGTGGGATGGGGTGGGATGGGACGGGGTGGGACGGGATGGGACGGGATGGGATGGGATGGGATGGATGGGATGGGATGGGATGGGATGGGATGGGATGGGGATGGGATGGGATGGGATGGGATGGGACGGGGTGGGACGGGATGGGATGGGATGGGATGGGATGGGATGGGACGGGGTGGGACGGGATGGGATGGGATGGGATGGGATGGGATGGGATGGGATGGGATGGGATGGGATGGGATGGGACGGGGTGGGACGGGATGGGATGGGATGGGATGGGACGGGATGGGATGGGATGGGACGGGGTGGGACGGGACGGGACGGGGTGGGATGGGATGGGATGGGACGGGGATGGGGATGGGATGGGATGGGATGGGATGGGGTGGGATGGGATGGGATGGGGATGGGGATGGGATGGAAATGGAAATGGAAATGGAAATGGAAATGGAAATGGAAATGGAAATGGAAATGGAAATGGGCATGGAGATGAGCATGGGGATGGGGATGGGGTTGGGATGGGATGGGATGGGATGGGATGGGATGGGATGGGGATGGGGATGGGGATGGGATGGAATGGAAATGGAAATGGAAACGGAGATGGGCATGGGGATGGGGATGGGGATGGGGATGAAGATAGAATTTGGAGTGGGGATGGAGACAGGGATGAGGATGTGGACGAGGTCTGAGATGAGGAATGGCCGGAACCCCCACACGAGGGGGGTCTCTAGGGGGTTGTGTATCTGCCCATCAGACACAGCAGCTCGGGGTCGTTGTTCAGAGGGGTCCTGGGCTTTAATCCCTATGCAAAGCCCCCTCCCGCTGCCCTCCCTGCTCCTGCCTTTCCGGCTCCCTGCCAGCTCTTGCTGGCCCCAAATCCCCTGGGAGCCAGGGAGGACAGGGCTGGGGGCGGGGGGTGGGGGGAGATGTGATGGCGGGGGTGGGGGGGAGCGATGACAGAGCCCCCCAAGTGCTCCCCCCTGGCTGGGTGTGTGCACACACTCACTTACACGCTTGCACACGCGCACACTCACGCACATGCGTGTCCACCCCTCCCTGCCCACAGTGCATGGTGTTTGCATACAGGACAGAGCACACAAGCTGCCCCCCCCCCCCCCCCCCCCCCAGCCTTCCTGGGCACCCCCAGGCTGTGAGGGCACGGCCACCCCCCCATCCAGCAGGAATCCCCTCTCCGAGTTCCCAAGTGAGAAAAACAAGGAAAAACAAGGAAATATCCAGATTTATTTTTTTTTTTTCCCCAGGAGGCAAAATAACAGCGGGAGGAGGGGGATAGGGATGGGGGGGGGCGGGGGGGCGGGGCGGGGGCGACTTACTAACAAGGGGGGAGCAAGTGCTGCGCCACATGCGCTCCCTGACGTCACGCGTGCTAATTCATTCCTGTTAGACCATCGCCCGCGAGGATAAACTCACAGGCCAACCCCTGCACAAACCCCCCCCCAACCCCTGCACAACCCCCCCCCGCACAACCCAACCCCCCCCCCACTGTGAGCTCGGTTGCCCAGGCGGGTGTCAGCCTTGCCAACATCCCCGCTGTGCCCGCGGCCAGGGACCTGCCACTGCCACCCCGTGTCCCCCCGAGGGTCTTGGCCTGGGTGGGGAGGCGGGGGGGGGGGGCTGGGGGGGGGGGCACTGGAAGGGGTGGTGGGGAGGGGGGGGATGGAGAAGTGTTCTGTCCCCAGGGTGTCACATCCTTGAGTCTTGGCCCCCCCCAACCGTGGTAAAGTGACACCGGGGACGCTGCCATCCCTGGGAGACACAGCGGGGCTCCTGGGGCGACGGGTGTCACGCGTGTCCCTGCGCAGCGAGGACTCGCTCGGGGAGAGCTGGGAGCCGTGTCCTCAGCATCACCTCGAACAGCCCCGGCCGCCAGCGACAGGGATGCTCCGAGGCTTCCTCCGCCCAGGATCCACGCTCGGTCCCCTCCGACGGGGCATCCCTTGGGATGGCACCATCCCTGTGCCAAGCGGCCTGAGCTCTGCCTCCGTGGTGAGGGAGCACCAGGATTTGGGGTCCAACCCCCAACCCTGCAGCAGCTCTGCAGTGGCGATGCCAACCTGGTGCCCTCACCTGCAGGACCTTCCTGGAGGGCAGGAGCTCTGGGACCTCCGGGACCTCCTCAGGGCCGAATTCCCCCGCTTGAACCCCCTGCCTCAGTTTCCCCTTGCAGGTGGCTGATGCAACGTGGTGCTTTGCACACAGAGCATCCCCGTGGGCACAGGGCCAGGTGGCACCGTGTGCCTCCCATGCCCGCTCCCTCCTGGCCACCCATCTGGTTTCCACGCTCACCGAAACGCGTAGCGGGGCCGCGGAGGAAGCGACTCGTGCTGCAAGGGTGCTGGTGCTGAGCTCACCGCCTCACGGGCTCGGTGCCACGGGCCACATCCCTCCCAACCAGCTGCGGCGCTTGGCCCGTGCCCGTCCCCAGTGGGATTTCCAGTCTCCCTGGAGCTGAGCCAAGGCTTCAGGCAAACACCAGCATCGCTCCGTGCCTCAGTTTCCCCTCCCGCAGCTGCAGCGTCCAACATCCCCATCCCTGGGGTCTCCAGCGCTGAGACCCCTGGGGTGGGATTATCCTGGACACCCCCTGCTCCGTGTCAGCTCTGTGATGCGTCTCCATCCTGCACCCCACATCCCTTCTGCACCCCACATCCATCCTGCACCCCCACATCCCTCCTTGCACCCCACATCCCTCCTGCACCCCACATCCATCCTGCACCCCCACATCCCTCCTTGCACCCCACATCCCTCCTGCACCCCACATCCATCCTGTACCCCCACATCCATCCTGTACCCCCACATCCCTCCTGCACCCCACATCCATCCTGCACCCCCACATCCATCCTGCATCCCACATCCATCCTGCACCCCATATCCATCCTGCACCCCTACATCCCTCCTGCACCCCACATCCCTCCTGCACCCCACATCCATCCTGCACCCCACATCCCTCCTGCACCCCCACATCCCTCCTGCACCCCACATTCCTCCTGCGTCCATCCCGACTGAGTCCAGGACCAAATCCCTGGCAGAGGTGCTGAGCAGGAGTCAGCCCCCACCAGGGTGCAAGCCCACGTCCTGCTGTCACCAAACCCCACTGTCCCCAAACCCTGCTGACCATACACTCATTGTCCCCAAGCCCTACTGTCCCCAAGCCCTACTGTTCCCAAACCCCTGCTGTCCATACACTCATTGTCCCCAAGCCCCATTGTCCCCAAGCCCCGTTGTCCCCAAATCCCTGCTGTCCCCATGTCCCGTTGTCCCCACATACTGTTCTCCCCACACCCTGTTGTTCCCAAGCCCCACTGACCCCAGACCCCTGCTGTCCCCACATCTCATTGTCCCCAAGCCCCGCTGTCCCCAAGCCCCGCTGTCCCCACGCCCCCCTCCACCCCCGACCCCAGGCAGGTGCCCCCACCGCTGTGGGAATTTGCTTTTCCAGCAGGAATTTCGCCTTCTGGGCACAGCGAGGGGAAACCTGGGGTTATTTTCTTCGCAAACGGCGTTGTTCCTGTTTTCATTATTGAAATGAGCGCGAAGGCGCCGAGCACCCACGGGGGCTAAATTTGGTCTCAGGGAAAACCAAAATCGCTCCCCCCACCCCGGAGGAATTTGCATCTCGCTGCTGCTCGAAGGCTGCGCTGCTGAGAAGTTCGTGGAGGCACAAATGCAACCGCAGCGCCGGGCGGGCCACCTGCCACCCGCCTGGGGTGGCCCCTGCAGCCCGGGCTGGGGCCACATCCTGCACCTCCCGGGCTCCAGCCCTGGGTGCTTGGGGACCAAGGGGACAAAGGGTGCAGGATGCCACATCCGTGCTCCATCCTTGCTGTATCCTTGAGCAAAGCGATGCTGCCTTCAGGTCCCACCCTGCAAAGCCCCACCCCCCTCCAGCCACACCATCCCATGGTGCCCAGTGCCCCCTCCCCACCCCCCCGAAAGCACAGCCAGGTCCCACGCCACCAGCACCATCCTAGGGGGCAAAGCGGGCAGGGGAAACTGAGTCACGGGCAACAACGAGCAGGGCATGAGGCAGAGCTGGTGCCTGGTCGGGGGGGGGCGCTCAGCACCCCCCATAGTCCCCAGCACCACCACCCCCTTCACCCTGTCCCACCACCACCCTCCACTCCAGCCCCAATTTGGGGGAGAAGCCCTAGAAAGGGGGGAGCATGGGGAAGGAGGGGAGCGGGGGAGGGGGGGGCAATATCCACCCCATGCCACCATGGGGCTCCCCCCCCAGCACCCTCAAATCATCTCCCTGGGGGGGGGGGCAAATCCTGGAAGGATGCTCAGCACCTTCTGCTGCCGGATCCCGCTGGAAGGGGAGCACCCATGGGTGCTGGGCTGGGTGCTTGGCCCTTCCCCAGTGCCACCAGGGCCAGCCAAGGGTGACAAGTTGGTGGCAGCTCCGGGGGGCGGGGGGGGGGGGCACCGAGCAGGCGGCTCCTTAATCTCGGGGAAGGAAGCGGCTCTGGTTACGGAGCTGCCCTCGGTGTAAAAGGAGAGCGACAGGAAGAGAAGTCATTAACATCGTTCCAGCTGCTGCCACCCTAAACCCTCCCGGTGCTCAGCCCCGGGTCACCAGCACATGTGCCCCCCGTGCCCCCCGTGCCCCCAGTCACCGCGCTCTGGAGCCCCCAGCGTGGGGTGACACTGGGGGTCCGGCCGTGGGAGCCCCATCCCTGGGTGACCCCGCTCCGAAGCCCCAGCACCCAGAGCTGGGTGCGCTGCCCCCCTCCTGCGGGACAAATCCTGCCCGCTGGGCACCAGGGGACTGAGCCGCAGTGCAGCTCCAGGCCTGCCTCCTCTCCCTGGCTGTGGGAGGCGGGGGTGGCACGGGGGGGGGGGGACACGACTTCGCACCCTGTCTGGGTGTCACCGTGCCCA
Organism: Neomorphus geoffroyi; assembly: GCA_033558235.1. Classification (NCBI taxonomy): domain Eukaryota; kingdom Metazoa; phylum Chordata; class Aves; order Cuculiformes; family Neomorphidae; genus Neomorphus; species Neomorphus geoffroyi. Next base: position 1,318,104 of record JAUMJM010000097.1, read on the forward strand.
GGTGTCACCGTGCCCCCATGTGTGGGGCAGGAGCATCGCTGAGCGTGCGGTTGTGGGGGTGCTGGGGCAGCGGGGTGTGTGCAAGGGACTGAAACGGGTGTGCAAGGGGGTGTAAAGGGGCTGAGGGGTGTGAGTGTGCATGGGTGTGCAAGGGGCTGGGGGTGGGTGGGTGTGCAAGGGGCTGGGGGGTGCATGGAGCTGGGAGGGGTGTGCGAGGAGGTGTAACAGGGCTTGGGGTGTGCGTAAGTGTGCAAGGGAATGAAAGGGGGTGCGAGGGGAGTGAGTTGTGTGTGAGAGTGCGCAGGGGAGCCTGAGGGTGTGTGCGTGGGATCAGAGTGTGCGTGTGTAAGAGGACATGCGTGTGCATGAGTGTGCAAGGGGGCTGAGGGTGTGTGCATGGGAGCCCCTGTGTGTGTGACGGAGGCTGAGGTGTAGGTGTGCAAGAAGACATGGGTGTGCAAGGGGCCTGGGGTGTGCATGGGTGTGCAGGGAAGTCTGTGTGCGCGAGGTGATGGGGTTGTGGGTGTGCAGGAAGACGTGTGTGCCTGGGTGTGCAAGGGGCCTGGGGTGTGCAGGGGATGCACGGGTGTGCAAGGGCCGCGCGTGCACACAGGTGTGTGAGGCTGCCGGTGCACACAGCGCAGCCGTGCGCGTGCGAGGCCGCTGCTCTGCGTGTGCCCCCCCCCGCCAGCACCCGCTGGGTGAGGGGGGGTCCCTGCCCCCCCCCAGCCCCTCGCCCGCCGCTGTACGAGGCGATTTGCTTCAGCGGGAGCCGCGTTTGGGGTGAGAAGCCGTGGCTGCCGGGGGTGCCCGGGGGGGGCTGCAGCCCCTGTCTGGCCCGCTTAGCGTGACGGGGGCATGGGGGGCTCAGGGCTTGGGCCCCCGGCCCTTCCTCTTCATCAGCGGGAGGCGAAGGCCGGGGAGTGATGTGTGCTGAGCGGGCGGGGGGGGGCACAGCGGGCGAGACACGGGCAACAGCTTGTGACAACACGCGGGCCCCGCGGGCACACGCGTGTGCAGGATCACCCCCCGCATCCCACTAGCGAGGGTCCCACGGGCTCAGGGAGATTGGGGGAGGGGGACGGGGACGGGGACGGGGCCAGGACCCCTCTGGGGGGGGGGGTGAGGATGCTCCAGCCCAGCAGAGCGGATGGCGATGGCCAATCCCCCCCCACCAGGGACCAATCCTGCCCCATGGGATCCAATCCTGCCCTATAGGGTCCAGTCCTGCTCCATAGGGTCCAACCCTGCCCCATGGGATCCAATCCTGCCCCATAGGGTCCAATCCTGCCCCCTGTGCTCCAATCCTGCCCCATGGATCCAATCCTACCCTATAGGGTCCAATCCTGCCCCATAGGGTCCAATCCTGCCCTATAGGGCCTAATCCTGCCCTATGGTTTCCCATCTTGTGCTACAGGGTCCTGTGCTGCCCTATAGGGTCCAATCCTGCTCCTTTAGGTCCCATCCTGCCCCACAGGGTCCAATCCTACTCTGCAGGGTCCTGCCCTGCCGCCCAGGGGCTGATCCTGACCAGTTGGGTCCCATCAGGTCCCACACGGTCCTGCAGGCTCTGACGCAGCTCTGGGGGGTCCGATCCTGCCCCGGAGGGCGGCGGGGGCTGGGGGAGGCAGCTGGAGGCCGGGCACGGACACTCGCTGCGTGCCAAGCAACAGAGCCAGCGGATAAAAATACCCTTGGGAGCCCTGCGGACGGAAGCGGAGGTGTTGGCACCGGCTGCTGGGGGCCGGGGGGGGCTGTGCTTGGGTGTCCTGACCCTCCACCCAGCACCGTGACTCCACCAAAGCGGGGGGCAGCACCAGCCGTTGGATGCCCACCGCGCACAGCTGGGCACTCCCGGGCAGAGGGAGCATCCCAGCACCCATCGTGCAGTGGGCACAAGCATCCCAGCACCCACTGTGGGGTGGGTACAGGGAGCATCCCCAGCACCCATCGTGTGATGGGCATGAGGAGCATCCCCAGCACCCATCGTGCAGTGGGCACAAACATCCCAGCACCCACTGTGGGGTGGGCACAGGGAGCATCCCCAGCACCCATCGTGCAGTGGGCACAAGCATCCCAGCACCCATCCTGAGGTGGGTACGAGGACCATCCCCAGCACCCATCCTGTGATGGGCATGAGGAGCATCCTCAGCACCCATCCCAGGCTGGGCTTGAGGACCATGCCCAGCCCTTATCATGCAGAGGGCACGAGACCCATGCCCAGCACCTATCGTGCAGTGGGCATGAGGAGTACCATCAGCACCCACCATGTGATGGGCATGAGGAGCATCCCCAGCACCCATGGTGCGGTGGGCATGGTCAGAGCTGGCGAGGAGCCTTGGGGAAATGCAAAGTGACAAATGACGCCCCGCGCGCGTTAATTGATGTGACGCGGGGCCGACACCGCGGTCGCACCCGGGGCCGGGGAAAATAAATATCCAATCAAATGGTAAAAATAGGTCAGGGGGAAGAAGGAGCCTGAGCCGGTTTCATTGCAGCCGCTGGTTAAAATGAGGCGCCCGCGGGTGCAGCCGGCGCGGTGCCAGCCTGAGTGGCAGCGGGGGGGGGGGGGGGGGGGGATGAAGGGAGCGAGGGGTGCAATGGGGGGGGGGAGGAAGGGGGTGGGATGTGCGCTCAGCACCGGGTGGGGGTGGTGGGACCCCAGCTGCAAACCCCACCTGCCCCAACCCAGCTCAGCCAGAGTGCCAGGGGTTGGCATCGCAGCAGGGTGCTCTGCTGGCACAAATAGGCCAGGTTTGGCCCCAAAATGATGCTTTCCAAGCCACCTCACACGAAGGGGACCCTGAGGTTCCCACGGGGGGGGGGGGGTTGTGGCAGGATTAGAGCAGCCTTCCAGAACTGAAAGGGGCTGCAGGAAAGCTGGGGGGGGCTCTGGATCAGGGGGTGCAGGGATGGGATGAGGGGGAAAGGTTTTGAGCTGGAAGAGGGGAGATGAGATGAGATCTTGGGGAGAAATGTTTTGCTGTGAGGGTGGGGAGGCCCTGGCCCAGGGTGCCCAGAGCAGTGGTGGCTGCCCCATTCCTGGAGGTGTTCCAGGCCAGGTTGGATGGGGCTTGGAGCCCCCTGACCCAGTGGGAGGGGTCCCTGCCCAAGGCAGGGGGTGGCACTGGGTGGGCTTTGAGGTCCCTTCCAGCCCAAACCATTCCAGGATCACCCAGAGCCACTGGGGTTCTGCTCCCTGGAAGGGTGGCCTGGTGCCCGCGGTGGCCTCGTGCTGGCGGTGTCACGAGGAGTTCAGGCTGGTGGCGCGGGTGTCGATGCCCGGCGGGTGCCCGCCTGCTGCTGGGTTCGGGGCCACCGGCCAGAACGTGGCTGCCAGCGGGTCGTGACCGCCACAGCCCCTCGTGTCCCCGCGGCTGCAGCGAGAGCCAGGACCTGCGGGAAGAGCCAAGGCACTGCTCCCTGGGGCCACGGCTGCCATGGGGCCACCACCACGCTGTCCCCAGGAGTCACACAGGGACTGGAGGACGTGGTTTCTGTCCCTCCCCAGCACCCCCTGCATCACTGAGCATCAGCCCCATCCCCTGCATCCCACCCCCTGCATCACTGAGCATCATCCCACCCCCTGCATCTCCCACTCCCTGCATCCCAGCCCCTGCATCCCCCTCCCTGCATCCCGTCCCCTGCATCCCATCTCCTGCATCCCACCCCCTGCATCCCATCCCCTGCATCCCATCTCCTGCATCCCATCTCCTGCATCACTGAGCATCATACCACCCCCTGCACCCCGTCCCCTGCATCCCATCCCCTGCATCCCACCCCCTGCATCCCACCCCCTGCATCCCATCCCCTGCATCCTGTCCCCTGCATCCCGTCCCCTGCATCCCGTCCCCTGCATCCCACCCCCTGCATCCCATCCCCTGCATCCCACCTCGGTGGGTACCAGGGACATCGGGTCCCAGGGCACAGGGAGATTTGGGGAGGTGGGGGGGCTTCTTTTCCGCCAGATCCCCCTTCCTTTGGATGCTCGATCCTGATGACCCCAAGTTTAACCCCACTTACGGCGCCGGCAGCCGCTGCCCCGGACACAGATGGGTTGTGACAGCCGAGAAGTGCCCCCTGGCAGGCACTGGCGAGGCGCTGGCCGTGACACGGGGGGGGGCACAAGGCCCATGTCACGGCGTGTTGGCTCCCGTGGCTCCGTCACCTCCCCGCAGCGAGGCGGTGGGTCCCACACGCGTGCCCCAGCATCCTCCGGGCCCCCGGTGGCACTTGTCTCTCCGCAGCACCCGTGATGGCGCTGGGCACATGGCAGCCAGGGCTCTGTGTGCGCCCCCTCCCCCCCTCCCCCCCGCTGTCATTTGAGGCCACGGCCCCCCCCCACATGGTTGGGAACAGGGGGGGCACTGCAGATGGATGCTAAAGAGCTGATCCCATCGCAGGGATGAGGAAGGACACTGGGGTGGCTTTGCCAGGAGGGGACGTGCCACATCGTGGGCATCAAGGGTTGGAGGTCCCTGGGAACCCCAGGAGCCACCACTGCTCCCTTTGAGGCCGCGGGGAGGGCGAGGCACGTGTGAAACCCTTCTGCCTTTCCAGGAAGAGCATCTGCAGAAGGTCAGCAGCTGTCAGCACGTGTGGGAAGGGGAGCAGCAGCCAGAGCCCCAGCTGGCACAGCAGCGACGGGCAGCGGCTGAGAGAGCTGGGCACCCCAGGGCGGTGCCAGCATCCCAGGGTGATGCAGGGACCAGATCTCCTTGCAGGATGCAGGTCGCCAGGGTGATGTAGGGACCAAGAACCCAAGGTGGACGCAGGCACCCCAGGGTGATATGGGCACCTGGAATGATGCTGGCACTGGGTACCGAGCCTGGATGCAGGCACTCAGGGTGCAGTGGGCACCCGGGGTGATGTGGGCATATGGGGTGACGCTGGCACTGTGTACTGAGCTTGGAGGCAGGCACTCAGGGGTGATGCAAGCGCTCAAGGTGATGCTGGCACTGGGTACCCAGCCTGGATGCAGGCACCTAGGGTGATGCCAGCATCCAGAGAGTGATGTGGGCACCCAGCACCTCTGGGAAGAGGCTGAGCTGCGAAGCTGAAGTGCAGCGGCCCTGGGTCTTGGGCAGAAATGTGGGCACAGAGAGCCGAGCCCACAGCCACCACTGCAGCCTCCGGTTGTGCCACCTCCGCTGTGGGCAAAGCCCCTCGTCCTGGCGAGGGGTCCCTTTCCCGGGCTGGGCAGCCCCTCAATTTCTTATAAACGCCTCTGGTGCTGCTCCCCACGAACACGGCAGCTCTGGGGCTTGTGGTTAAACCCCAGGGCTTTGGCTTTGACTCACACCGGATCCGCAGCTCAGAGGGCCCTTTCGGCACCCACGGCTGGAAAGAAACGCTCACCCGGGCAGGAGCGCCGGGCGCTTCCTCGCACAACCGTTTCCTATAAACCCCGACGGAGGGGACGTGGGGCCGAGGTGCCACCAAAGCCCCTGAGATGAGACCCCCTGTCAGCACGAGGGGTCCCTCCAGCTCAGTTTGGGGGGCATCACCTTGGCTCGTCCCCGTGAGCAAAGTTGGAAAGAGGGAGAAATACCCAGGGCAAACCATCAGCACAACCCTTATTAGACACCAGAGAATCCCCTTCATGGCACACAAAGCTGGGGACACCGGGTGTGGCTGTCATCGCTTGGAGCTGGCCCTGAACACGCAACAGCATCCTCGGTCCCCGTCCTCCCCCTGCTGGGACTCAGCTGGAGAAGAAAGCGGGGCCCAAGCTGCAAGAACTGCTTCGATTTTCCCCTAAATGAGAGAAACGCTGAGAAAAGAAAAAGAAAAACCACCCAAAGCCTGCTGGAAAAAGAAACTTTTCAAGTGGCCCAAAATAAGAGGGGGTTTTTGCCAGGGAAAAAAAAAAAAAATATATATATATATATACATAATAAGAAAGTTGTCTCATGGGAAAGAGCGAGGTGTGACGCGTGAGGTGCTGGGGACACGGAGCTGGGCTGGGGAGGGGGCTGCACGCACAGGGGTGGCTCTGGGGACAGTGTCCCGGGCAGGGGATGTGACATCCCTGGGGATGCTCCTGCCACCCTCGGGAGAGGAACCCCGAGCCCCTGGCACCGCACGAAGCCCCCGCAGCCACAGGGGATGCAGGAATGGCTCGTCCCTTGTCACCGCAGCCGGGTTGCAGGGGGGACCTGGCAGCTCCAGTTGGACCCCCTGACCCCCACGAGCCCCAGTGTGGGGCCTCTCATTGCCAGCAGGACCCCCATGCCAGCTCCTTGGGCATGGCCACCACCTTGTCCTGGTCCCCAGATGTGGGATGCGATGCCTGTGGCAGCGGAGGGGTTAATGCCAGTCCCCCAGATCCCAATCCTGAGCCATGGGGACAGCAGGGCCCTGTGTGCCCCCCTGTTTCCTTGGCATAGGGACACTGCGGGGGTGCTCCAGGGTGGGTTTGGGGATCAGGGCTGCAGTGGGGGGGGGGGGGAGGGGGGGAGTGTCACGTGTGGGTGGCATCGCAGCACCCGGACCCCTGCGGGGCGGTCAGGGACCCCAGGGTGCAGCAGGATTGGTGCCAGATGGGCACCCCAGGCGAATGCCCTGCAGCACTGGGGGGGGGTGAGGGTGACACCAAAACCACAACCCAGCGCTGCGGTTGGCAGCTCCCTCTGCGAGGAGCGGAGCAGGCGGCAGCATGAGAGGGGGGGGGGGTGGGCATCGGAGGAAACGGGGCCACGCACCCCCTCCCCGGGCAGCCCAGCTCGCCCTGCGCTGCGGGCGGTGGAGCCGCAGCGGGGTGGGTGAGGGAAACTGAGGCACGGGGCTCCCCGGGGGCACGGGAGGCAGCAGTGGGCATGGGTCCCTCTGGCAGCGGGGGTGGCTTGGGTTTCCCCACGCAGGGCAGGATGAGCTGGGGTGGCCCCAGGGGTGAAGAGGGGGAGCGGGGTGGGGGGGTGATGTGCTCACATCCTGCTCATGGAATCCTGGAAGGGGTTGGGTTGGAAGGGACATCAAAACCCACTCAGTGCCACCCCCTGCCATGGGCAGGGACCCCTCCCACTGGGTCAGGGGGCTCCAAGCCCCATCCAACCTGACCTTGGGCACCTCCAGGGATGGGGCAGCCACCACTGCTCTGGGCACCCTGGGCCAGGGCCTCCCCACCCTCACAGCAAAACATTTCTCCCTGAGATCTCAGCTCAGTCTCCCCTCTTTCAGCTCAAAACCCTCCCCCCTCATCCCATCCCTGCATCCCCTGATCCAGAGCCCCTCCCCAGCTTTCCTGGAGCCCCTTTCAGCCCTGGGAGCTGCTCCAAGGTCTTCCCAGAGCCTTCTCCTCTCCGGGCTGAACAACCCCAACTCTCCCAGATGACGAGAGATGCTCAGCTCCACCACACCAGGCACAGCTTGGCCACCAAGCCTCCTGAGCACGGGCATCCCAGTGCCACCATCAGCCCTTCACCCCCCCCCCCCCCCCCCAGCAGTTTGGGCAAGACCCCAAACGTGGGGTGCTGAGACCCCCGAACTCATGCGAGCGTCATGCGCTGGGGTTGAGGATGCATCTGCCCCGCGTGGACACCTCACCCTGGACTCCTCCTGCGTGGTTGGTGTTTTGGGGGGGCTGGGGTCCCCCCACACCCCCAGGGGCCTCCTGACTCAGCAGCCGCCGCCCCCGGAGGAAAGCGGTGCTGAGCGGGTGGCAGGATGAGTAAGGGCAGCACCACTTGACATTTATCACGTGATTTCAAAAAAAGAGAGAGGAGCTGGGGGGGGGGGGGGGGGGGGGGGAGGAAAGTGGGTGGCAGGAGTGGGTGGGGGTGCCCCTTCCCCTCCACCCCCCATCCCAGTGCTTTTCCAGTCCGAACTGGTGAATGCGTAGAGGAGAAGCATGGTTGCCCTTGACGCCACCTTTGTTCCCGGGTGGGTGCGACCCCCACCCCCAGTTTGCTTTTTTGGGGACCCCTCCCTGCAGCATCGCCGGGTGTTCCCCCCCCTCCCCAGTTCAGCCCCTTTGCTCCCAGTTCTGTGGGGCTGCTGGTTCCCAGCTGAGGGGCCCAATCCTGCTCCGCCCTGGGCAGGGGCTGCTCTTCCTGCCCGTGCCCTGCCAGATGACCCCGCGATAACGCCCGCTGCTTCGCACCATCATCGCCCTCGCACCATCGCCTCGCAGCCTGCCGTGCCCAGCTCAGGGCTGGCACGGAGCCCCCGCCACCTCCGGCAGCCTCGCCAGGCTGAGAACGGGCACAACTCATGACACGGATGCTCCGTGCCCGAGCCAGGGCTGGCAGGGGCTGGGATTGTCCAAGAACATCCCAGCTTTAGGGGGGTCTCAGCACGATGGTTTAAGGCTTGGGACCTCGCTTCCCCAGCCCTGGGGGGGCACTCACAGCCCAGCCACCCCCCCTCCCCTTCCCCAGCCCCAGGGGGCACCCACAGTTTTGACCCCCCCTCCATTCGCTACCCCAGGGAGCACCCACAGATCGGGACCACCCCCCCCACCCACATTCCCCAATCCTGGGGAGCACCCACAGCCCAACCCCCACCCCCCTTTTCCCAGCCCTGGGGGCCACCCACAGCCCAAGCCCCCCCAACCCTCTGCCAGCCTGGGGGGCACCCACAGCCTGGGACAGCCCTTTTTCCAGCCCCGGGACCCCCACTTCCCTAGCCCAGGGGGCACCCACAGCCCAGCCCCCCACCTTTCTCAGCCCTGGGGAGCACCCACAGCTCCCCCACCCCTCTCTTCCCCCCAGGGACCCAAAGAGAAGGGACAGCTTTGCCCCCCCCCCGCCCAGTGTTTCAGGCTCTGGAAGGGTTTTATTGGAGTCAGGGGCATCGCAGCGAGCGCGGGTCCCTCTGCTCGGGGGTCCCAGTGCAGTGGAGGGGGGGGGTGTCACACCCAGCCGAGCCCCTGGGGGTGCGGGGGGAGTGGGCACGCGCCGTGGCACGGGGAGGGACATGCAGCGCAGAGCAGCTCGGTTGGGGGGGACAGGGACCCCCCCTCTCCCGGCAGCTTTGAGGTAGATTGAACGTGGGGGGCATGGGGGGTGATGGGGGGGCTCGGGGGGAGCAGTCACCTGCAGCCCCGGGCTGAAGCAGGAGGGACCCAGTGGTGGTGGTGGTGGGGGATGTGGAGCTGTGTTGTCCCCCCTCCTCACCTGGGGGGCTAGGGGAGACCCCCCTCCCCCCCCCGGGCCACAAAGCCCAGTGCAATGGGGGGGGGGGGTGTCTGTGCTGCACCGCAGGGTTCATTTCTCAGCAGCATCTTTGGGGGGAGGGGGGAGAAATGGGGCTGGGGGGGCTTCTAATGTAAAAGATGCTTGAACCGGTGGGGGGGAGGTGAGGGGGCCCGAGAACAAGCAGCTGCCCCCCCCCTCCCCCTCCCCAAACCCAACTCTGACCCAAGGAGCCAAGGGAGAGTCAGCCCTTTCCTTCTCCTGCATCCTGGGGGGGGCCGCATCCTGGTCCCGGCCCCTCGGATCCTCCCTGAGATCAAGCAGTGACACCCAAGGGTGCAGGTGACACCCAAGGGGCTCAAGTGACACCCAAGGGGCACAGGTGACAACCCTGGGTGCAGGTGACACCCAAGGGTGCAAGCGATACCCAAGGGTGCAGGTGACATCCATGGGCACAGGTGACACCCAAGGGGCACAGACAGGTCCCCTCCAGCCACCACCTGGGACAGCGTCGTCCCAACGCGCGGCTTCAAGCATCCAAACCCAGCGCGGATGCAGGGATGTGGCGAGGGGGCAGCGGAGGAGCCCACGTAGGGGGCTTGGGGGGCTCCGGGCTTGGGGGGGGCTCAGTCTTTCCGTAGCTACTGAAGACTTGGAGGTATCTCGGGAGCCGTGCGGCTCCTCGTGTGTTTTCATGCAGCATCCAAAGATGGGGGGAAACGGGGAGGAAGGCTCAGATCTTGCTGTTCTCCAGGTGGGAGTCGATGTGCTTCACCAGGGCATCGTCCGGGTAGCCGATGGGGAAGGCCAGCTGGCACAGCGGGCAGCTCCGCACCTCCGAGTCCACCGTCTCCAGCAGCAGCTGAGGGGCACAGCGTGGCACTGAGCCCACCGCCCGCTCCCCGCAGGGGCCACATCCTGCCCCCCCCCCCCACCCTCCCCAGCGCCCCTCCCACCGCAGGCTGGGATGCTGCACGACGGGCAAACTGAGGCATGCTGGGCACCAACCACCCCGCCTGTGCGGTTGTGGGGTTCCCTTGCCTCTCCCACCCCCCCAACCCACCACAAACCATCCCTGGGGGGGGTCCCACTTACGTTGATCGAGGGCCAGGACTGGGCATGCTCTGCCCGGGCGTAGGCAGCGGCCGTCCGGTGCACGGCATCGGCATCAGGGACGGGGAAGCCGGCGCAGAAGGACGCGCAGCGGATGGCGCCCGCCTCGGGGCTGGGGGGGCTGGGCAGTGCCCACTCCTCTTCATCCGACGATTGCTTCTCGAAGCGCACGTGCTCCTCGAAGGGTTCGTGGGCGCTCAGGGGGGCCCCCGCCGCCCCCAGGTACACCTCGCCGTACGGCCGCGGCTTGGGGAGCGTCGAGGCTTCGGCTGGAGCCAGAGCGAGCGGCTTTGCGGGTACAGTGCCACGTTGGTCACCTCCGAGTAGCTGCGGCGACCCTGGAAGCCGGCTTTGATGTGGCGGCTGGAGGGTTTGGCATAGCCCAACTCCATCCTCTCGCCAGGCAGCCGGTGCGGGGACGCCGAGGCTGGCGACGGGCATGGCGCTGGGGCTGGCGAGCGGCGCTGCTGGGCGGGCGACTGGTTGGACGGGGGCACCGGTGACCGGCGTTGCTGGGCAGGGGACTGGCAAGGGCCAGGGGCTGGCGAGCGCCGTTGCTGGGCTGGCGACTGGCTGGGGGGTCCCGGCGAGCGGCGTTGAAGTGCTGGCGACTGGCACTGGGGTTGCTGGCGAGCGGCCTGGTGGAATGGGCGACGGGCACTGCGGGGCGGGCGAGCGGCGCTGCTGGGCTGGGGAGTGGCACTGGGACAGCGGGGAGTGGCGCTGGCCTGCAGGGCAAAAGGGAGTGAGCCCAGAAAAATACCCCCCCCCCCCATCAGCCCAGTGGCACGGAAAACACCCCCCACCACCCGTGGGCATCGGGGAGGGATGCGGGGATGTGGCTGAGGGGACCCCACCACCCGTGGGCATCGGGGAGGGATGCGGGGATGTGGCTGGGGGGACCCCAGGGGAGGATGCTCCAAGGACGGATGCTCCTGGGGAGGGAGGGATGCAACCCAGGATGCTCCTGGGGAGGGAAGCACCCTGGCATGGACACAAGCAGGAGCCCAGCACTGGCCAGAGGATGAGGGCACCCCAGCCGTGCCCAGCCGCTGCCAGCTGCAGGCTGGGACGCTGCACAGCCGGTCAGACATGGGGAAACTGAGGCACGCTGCCAGGCAATCGCCCTGCCAGCATGGCACGGGGTGCCCTTACCGCCGTTGAGGCTCTTCTCCTGCAGCAGGGCACGGAGGATCTGGCTCTGCAGGGAGCTGAGGTTCCTCAGGCGGCACAGCTCCTCCGTCAGCTCCGTGTAGGCCAGCGCGAGGTTCACCCTGCCGTGGGGACAAAGCGTCACCGAGGGCGAAGCAGCCCTGGTGCCACGGGGCACAGCCCAAATTAACCCAAATTCTGGGGTTTAGCCCCAAAGAGAAAAGTTCTGGGCACGCAGCACCTGGCACCCAAACCCGCGGCCGCCCTGTGCACCAGGAGGGACGTGGGTGCTCCCCCCCCCCCCAGCTCTCGGAGCCTGTGACAAAGTCATCAATTCTGTCCCAACTTCGGTGTCACCGTTCAGCCGGCGTTCGCGGCGGTGATGCGAAGGGAGAAGCCATCCGTGAGGGCCCCGCGGGGCCGGGGGCTCAGTGAGTCCCCACCGCACGGCGAGAGCTCAGCTGAGCCGTTGTGACACCCCAGGGACACGGAGATGGCACGAGTAACAGCAGCCGACAGCGCTGGCCTGTCCTCAGCCCGGGGGGGAGGGAGGGGGAAAGGGGAAAAACGGGGGGGGAAGAAGGGGGAAAAAGAAGGGGGGGAAAAGAAGGGAGGGAAAAAGAAGGGGGGAAAGAAGGGGGGAAAAAGAAGGGGGGAAAGAAGGGGGGAAAAAGAAGGGGGAAAAGAAGGGGGGAAAAGAAGGGGGGAAAAGAAGGGGAAAAGAAAGCGATAAATAGAGTAAAATAAGAAAGAGAAAGAGGGAAAAATGAAAGAGGAGAAAAATGAAAAGAGAGAGAGAAAAGAAAAAGAAAGAAGAGAGACCCCGACCCGCTGCCAGAGGGGGGGGTCCTGCCCATCGCATCCCCCCAGCCCCCAGGGCTCTGCAGGGCTTTTGGGGTGGTTTGTGCCAGGGTGGGGTGTGGGTACTCCCCCCCCCCCCGCTTCAGGGCAGTCCGTGAGCTTTTGATCCGCAGCTGCTGATAAGGCGTGAGAAGAAACCCAAACCCAGCCGCCCACGCCTGCCCACAGCGCCAGGGTTGGGGACCGAGCGGGGGGGGGCACAATGCCCCCACCCCCTGCATGGGACAGAGGGCAGGGACCTGCCCATCACATCCCCCCTGCACCCAGGGACCACCAAAAAAAAAAGTACCCTCACGGCATGGTTGGTACCCACAGAGATGCCAACCATATCACATCCCTGCTTGTCTCCTCACCCCCAGCACCAGGCAGACCCCAGGAATTTGGGGGGGGGGCACACACATGGGGGAATTTCCCACCAGGACCAGGATGGGAGCGGGGGGAGGGGGGCATCAGAACCAACTGGGGGGACAGAGGCCAATAAAACCCATCGCCCCCACAGTGTGGTCGGTACCCAGAGAGATGCCAACCACATCCCATCCCTGCTGGTCCATGTGTCCCCCCCCAGTACCACGCAGACCCTAGGAATTTGGGGGGGGGGGGTGGCACACACATGAGAAGGGCATTTCCTACCACCCAGACCAAGACGGGGGGGCACCAGACCCAGTTTGGGTGGAGCGGCACCAAATGATGCCCATCACCCCCATCATCCTGGGGGCACCACTAGCACCCACCCCCCCATCCTGCTTCCCCCCCCCCCAGCTGATTTACCTCCCAGCTTTTCCCTGGCCCCCCTCCCTTAGGGGGAAGCAGGAAGAGCTGAGCTCTCAGGAAAGTCAAAAACCAAAAAAAAAGGACCAAAACCAAGAAAAAGAAATCAAAACACCCCCCCCCCCCAAAAAAAAAGGGGGGTGGGGAGTTTAGGGACCCCCACCAGGGCACACTGAGTAATTCAGCAAAAGACTCACCCGGAGATGGAAAGCGCCGATAAGGCACCGTTCACACCAAAAAAAAGGTGGTGGAGAGGAGCAGGTTACAAAAAAAAAGCCGTATTTACAAGAAAAGAGCGGGGAGGGAAGGGCTGGGGGGGGGGGCGAGGGGGGGGGGAAGGTGCCCCCAGCGCTGGGGGTAAAGGGGTGCAGAGCTGCCCGTGCCTCAGTTTCCCCACCCTCACCTGGGGAATTGGGACTCGAACCCAAGGTGAGGTTGGGAAATACCGGTTCTATTTGGAGTTGGATTTATTTGGGGTTATTTTCCCCCCCCCACCTCCCCCTCCCCCCCCCTCCAGGGGTGGGGGCTGGAAATTGTGGGCAGGGGGATGGGGAGAGTGGGGTCACCCCCCCACCCCCACCCCAGGAAAGATGGGATAGGTGGGTGAGCTTGGGTCTCCCGGACACGGTGGGGATAAGCTTTGTGGGGAGAAGCATGGGGGGGTCATAAGGGACCCCCCCACCCCGGGATGCACAAGGAGGGGTTATAAAGGACCCCCCATCCCGGGAGGAACAAGGGGGTTAAAAGCCCCCCCCATCCTGGGATGCATGGGGTGGAGTTATAAGGGACCCCCCCAACCCAGGATGCACGAGGGGGGGGTTATAAGGGACCCCCCCAACCCAGGATGCACGGGGGGGTTATAAGGGACCCCCCCACCCCGGGATGCACAAGGGGGGGGTTATAAGTGACCCCCCCAGAACAGGATGCAGAAGCAGAGAGACGGGGAGCTGTCACCCAGCTGCAGCCCCCGGGGATGCCAGCGCGGATGCCTGTGCTCCCCCCCGCCCCCCCCATCCCCCTGATTTACGCCGGGGAGACAAGAAACAGCAAAAGCATCCGACACCTTGGGAAAAAGAAAGGGGGGAACCCCGTCCCCCCCTCGCCCCCCCCACCCCCCCAACACCCCAGCACCTTCGCAGCGAGGCCTCGCGCGTCACCTTTTATCTGTCCACAGCTCGGCGCAGCCCGATGTGCCCGCGGGAGCTGCGATGCCAACCCTGCGCGTCCTGCCCAGCGTCACATCATGCGGGGGGGACCGGGGTGCGAGGTCCCGCTGCCGCATCCTGGCAGCCCCACTGCGGCTAAACCGGCGCGGAGCGCGGGGTAACGAGGCTCTTGCCTAATTAACCCCCTTCCCAGGCTGATTTCAGGGGAAAGCCCCACCGGCGCTGGCACAGAGCGGCTTTGCACACCCGATGCCAGGGTCCGGTTGCAAAACAGCCCCTGTGCCAGTGCAGCTGTGCCACCTCTCCTCAGCCCTCCCTGGATTTAGGGGTCTCCTGACCAAGACACCCCAAATCCAGGGTGCTCCGTCCCCATCCCAGCATCACACAGCACCCTGGACCACGTGCCAGCCCCATGGCCCTGGCACCCCCAACTTGTCCCTGGCCAGGGATGCTGCCCCAGTGGAGCCCCTGGCACTCATGGCTGCAGCAAAGAGGTCAGGAAGAGGCGCGAGGGACTCCTGGCACGGGCACTGCGATGCCCCGCACCCGGTTACACCACTGCAAAGGGAAACCCTGCCAGCAGGGTTTGCTGAGGCGCTAGAGAAGGGGCAGCCAGGCATGGCTGCATGGCACGGCTTGGTGCTGCACAGTGCTGCATGGCATGGTTCAGCACTGCACATCGCTGCATGGCACAGCTCGGCGCTGCGCATCGCTGCATGGCACAGCTCGATGCTGCGTGGCACAGCTCGGTGCTGCACATGGCTGCATGGCACAGCTCGGTGCTGCGTGGCACAGCTCGGCGCTGCACATCGCTGCATGGCACGGCTCAATGCTGCGTGGCACAGCTCGGCACTGCACATCACTGCATGGCACAGCTCAGTGCTGTACATGGCTGCATGGCACGGCTTGATGCTGCATGGCACAGCTCGATGCTGCGTGGCACAGCTTGGTGCTGTACATCGCTGCATGGCACGGCTCAATGCTGCGTGGCACAGCTCGGTGCTGCACATCGCTGCATGGCACGGCTCAATGCTGCGTGGCACAGCTCGGCACTGCACATCGCTGCATGGCACGGCTTGATGCTGCGTGGCACAGCTCGGTGCTGCATGGCACGGCTCGGTGCTGCATGGCACAGCTCAGTGCTGCATGGCACAGTTCGGTGCTGCGTGGCACGGCTCGGTGCTGCATGGCACAGTTCGGTGCTGCATGGCACAGCTCGGTGCTGCGTGGCACGGCTCGGTGCTGCGTGGCACCGTATGGCAGCCACGGGCCATCAGTGCCCTCTGGAGGCAGCGGCACACTTGCCAAGCCAGCGCCGTGCCGGCTGTACGGTGCCAGATGCCGAACTGCAGCCACCCCACACCTGCAGCCCAGTCCCCAGCCCAGTCCACCCCAGCACTTACTGGTCGTCGCCCACCTTCTTGACCCAGGCCATGTCCCGCTCTGACTGGTCCTGGGGGGAGGGAGAGCAGAGACCCCATCAGCACCCGGACCCCCACCCGGCTGCTCCCAGGGATGAGGACGGGGATGGGGACGGGGTGGAGACGGGGATGGGGACGGAGAAGGGGATGGAGAAGGGGATGAAGAAGGGGATGGAGAAAGGGATGGAGAAAGAGAAGGGGATGGAGAAGGAGAAGGGGTGGAGATGGAGAAGGGATGGAGAAGAGGATGGAGAAGGAGAAGGGGATGGAGAAGGGGATGGAGAAGAGGATGGAGAAGGAGAAGGGGATGGAGAAGGGATGGAGAAGGGGATGGAGAAGGAGATGGAGAAGGGGATGGAGAAAGGGATGGAGAAGAGAAGGGGATGGAGAAGGAGAAGGGGGTGGAGATGGAGATGGAGAAGGGGAAGGGATGGAGAAGGGGATGGAGAAGGGATGGGATGGGGATAGGTGAGGTGGAGACAGGGACGGGGATGGAGATGGGGATGCCCGTACCTGCTCCCGTGTGTCCTGCAGGTGCTTGAGCTCCGCCTGCAGCCGCTCACACTCGGCCTTGAGGTGCTCCTCGCGGTGCTGAGCGCGCTGGGTCTCCTGCCGCGCCGCCTCCAGCTCGGCCTCCAGCCCGCGGCTCTGCCAGCTCCCAGCACGCTCCAGCACTGCGGGCACAGCGTGGCTCAGCGCCCGCCACGACGGCCGTGGGGGACGCCGGGGTGGGGACGGGGGGCAGCTCACCGTGGCTCAGGCTGGGTTGGGGTGCAGGGCGAGGAAAGGCACATCCTGGCCGGGCAGCGGGGCGCTCAGCCCGGGGAAGGCGCTGCCGTCGCGCTGCCGCAGCTGCTGCTCCAGGCTCCGAATGCGGCTCAGGTGCGTCTCCACCAGCGCCCGCTGCCAGGGAGGGGGAGGCGGCTGAGCCCCCACTGGCATCGCACCCCGCTCTGGGGTTCATCCTGCTCCCCATCCCAGCAGACCCAGTGCTTGGGATCCCCATGGAGCTGGGGACCATCCTGGCAGGGATCTGTCCCCAGCACGTGGCCAGCCCAGAAGAGGGTGGCATTGCGGGGTGGTGCCCTCGGGTGGGCAAAGCATCCCATGGGATGCAGGGGTGAAAGCCAGGGATGCTCAGCTGACCCCGAGCACCTGGTGCTGGGGTGGGGACGGACACACCAGCACCGGGAGCGTCCCTCGGCGAGGCGGGAGGGGAGGAGACAGGGATAAAGCCAAGCCACGCGCATCTCTACAACCCCCAACGTGGCCATAATGGGGGCGAGTGGCCACGGCCCCCCCAGCCTTGTGTTCCCACCAAGTCCACCTGCATTCCCACCAAGTCCACGTGCAGTCCACCACAAGATCCCCCGTGGGATGGAGAAGCCGCTTGGCTTCTGCCACGGGGCAAGGGACCCTGATGTCCCCAAGCACTGGTCCCCACCAGCACCCACCATCTCTCCCAGCTCGGTCTCCAGGTCCGCCTTCTCCACGCAGAGCTTCTCGTAGGCTTGGATCATCTCCTCCAGCTGCTCCTCCCGCTCTTTGCTCTTCTGGAGCTGCAGGGCACACGGGTCGGGGTGGGTGGGCAGCTCGGGGACCACCCCTGTACCCCCCAACCCCACCAGTTCCGCTCACCTCATGCTGGAACTGGTTGAGCTGCTGCTGCAGCGACGCCTTCTCGCTCTTGAGCAGCGACGTCTCCTTGGCCTCGTAGAGCGAGAAGATGTGCTCCTCGCCGAACTCGCCGATCAGCGGGTACTGCGGGGGGCAGGGGCATCAGCGGGGACCCCCGGCCCTGCGCCCCCACCCCGGCTCCCCCGGCCCCGCCTCACCTTGACCTCGTACATCTTGAGCCGGCGCTTGAGTGTGGAGTTCTCCCTCTCCAGCCCCGTCAGACGGTTCTTGATGTCGTCGTAGGCGGTGATGAGGGCGAAGTGCGAGGCCGAGCACATCTCGCCCGAGAGGTCGGTGTTGGGGCTGTCGAGCCAGTCCTCGTCCGGCCCCAGCGCCTCCTGCGTCAGGATGCTGATGTCGTCCTCGAACATGGAGTCCATGTCCTGCCTGCGGGACGGACGGACGGACAGACAGACAGCCACCAGTGACCCTGTGTCCATGTCCTGCCTGGGGGATGGACGGACAGACAGCCACAAGTGACCCCCATGTCCACGTCTTGCTGAGGGTTGGAGAGATGGACAGACAGACAGTCACCAGTGACCCAGTGGCAGGGATGGGCATGGAGTCCATGTCCTGCCTGGGGGACAGACGGACAGACAGACAGACAGACACTGGTGACCCCAATGCGGGGATGAACCTGGGGAGCCACCAGCGCGGGCTGGGCTGTGGGGACACAGGATCCGGCCTGGGGCAGGGGGAGCCATGGAGGGGGGGCCTGGGGACATGGGGGGGCCTGGGGGCACGGGGGGGGGCTGGGGACATGGGGAGGGCCTGAGGGCATGGGGGGGTGTGGGAACATGGAGGGGCTGGGGGACATGGGGGGGGCTGGGGACATGGGGGGGGCTGGGGACACGGGGGGGTGTGGGAACATGGAGGGGCTGGGGGACATGGGGGGCTGGGGGACATGGAGGGGGGGCTGAGGTCACAGGGGAGGCTGGGGACACATGGGGGGCTGGGGGACATGGGGGGCGCTGGGGGCACAGAGGGGGCTGGGGGATATGGGGGGGGGCTGGGGACATGGGGGGGGCTGGGGGCACAGAGGGGGTTGGGGGCACAGGGGGGCTGGGGACACTTGGTGTGTCCCGGTGGCAAAGGGTGACGGAGGAGGGATGGTCCTGGGAGCTGCCAGTGTCCCCAGTTCCTCAGCGTCCCCAGCACAGAGGGGGCACACAGCCAGGTGCCCGGGGTGGCACTGGGAGCCCAGGTGGCAGCGAGTGGCCCTGGGGGGGACGCGGAGCCTTTCCCCACGTCCCCCCGGGACCCAGCGCCAGAAATAGCGGCCGCGCGCCCCGCGCCCCACGCGAGCTGCCCGGCCGCCCACGCCACCGCGGTGCCACAGCCCGTGCCCTGAATACCAGTACCCCCAGAACCTCTACTGGTACCACCGATAGCTACACTCTACCAGCCCTACCTATACCAGTACCACCGTCACCTATACCGGTACCACCCCCACCTATACTGGTACCATCAATATCTATACCAGTACCACTGCCATCCATATCGGTACCACCAGTACCTATACTGGTACCACCACTACCTATAGTGGTACCACTGCCATCTATATTGGTACCTCCAGTACCTGTATGAGTACCACCAGTACCTATACTGGTATCACTGCTACCTATACTGGTACCACCAGTACCTATACTGGTACCAGCACTACTATAGTGGTACCACTGTCATCTATATTGGTACCTCCAGTACCTGTATGAGTACCACCAGTACTTACACTGGTATCACTGCTACCTATACTGGTACCACCTGTACTGGTACCACCAGTTACTATACTGGTACCACCACTACTATAGTGGTACCACCTATACAGGTACCACCAGTACCTATACTGGTACCAGTGCTACTATAGCGGTAGCACCTGTACTGGTACCACTGCCACCTATACCAGTACCACTGCTACCCATACTGGTACCACCTATACCAGTACCTATACTGGTATCACCGCTACGTATACTGGTACCGCCATCACCCATACGAGTACCACTGCCACCCATACCAGTAGCAACTATACCAGTACCACCAGAACCTATACCAGTACCACCAGTACCAGCTGGGCACAGCTGGGCTTTGCGGGGGGAAACACAACCAGAGGTGGCGAGGGTGGTGCCGAGCCCCCGGGCACGCGACGTGCGGGGCTGAGTGCCAACACGCGATGCCCTGGCACATCCCGGCTGTGCATCCCGACATCCGGGAGCTGGCACGGCACAAATAATTCATAGCGTGACGCCAGGAGAAGGAGGCGACTTCTGCAGGGTGAGGGGGGGGGGGGGCACAACCCAGCACCCCCCGAGCCACGGCCAGACGTGGGGGTCAGCCCAGTGCCCCCAGCCCCGCGGGACAGACACACCCCTCCCCCCCCCGGGACAAGGGGGATGGAACGCGGGCAAACGCCCCAGCACCGCGCCCCCTGCGCTGTGCCCACACCCTGAGGAGCTGCCCCCCCCCCCCCAACGGTGCTGGAGATGAGTGATGCCCATCTCGTCGCCCGCCCCCCCCCACCCCGGGCAACCGGGGCACACGGAATTACAAAATCATGGAATCCTGGAATGGTTGGGTTGGAAGGGACCTCAAAGCCCACCCAGTGCCACCCCCTGCCATGGGCAGGGACCCCTCCCACTGGGTCAGGGGGCTCCAAGCCCCATCCAACCTGGCCTTGCGCACCTCCAGGGATGGGGCAGGCACCGCTTCCGCGGGCATCCTGTGCCAGGGCCTCCCCACCCTCAGTGTGGAATTTCTTCCACGTGTCTCGTGTCACATTCCCAAGTCACGGCGAGACGTCCCAAGCGCCCGGTGCCCCCTCAAAGCCAGAGCCCAGCTGTGGGGCTGACGCATGCCCAGCCCCCTGCCCGAGTGCTGCCTGGGGGCACCACATGGGGTGGCGGGGGGCACCGCCGGTGCTGAGCAGGGACAGGACCCCGTGTCTCGCCAGCTCCGCACCCGGAGTGGCCGTCCTGGCCCCGCTGCACCCCAACCCGTGCCTCAGTTTCCCCACGGTGCTGTGACACCTGCCTGGCGTTGGGCCCCGGGCGCGGGGCGAGGCGGTGCGGGCTGGGCAGGGCTGCGGCGCGGGCACGCGGGGCTCAGGCGGTGGCGAGGGCAGCGCAGACGGGGGGCGGCGGCGGGACGGTGCGCGGGGGCTCGGCCACCAGAGGGTCAGTGCGAGATGGCAGCGCTGTCATTAGGTTCCAGGGTTAACGGTGGGAGGGGTCCCCGCGGCACCGCGGCTACGAGTCCTTCCCGTGCCCAGTGCCAGCTCCTCCGCGAGGCCTTGGAAAAGAGGGAAAACGGGGTGAGTTCCCAGCACGGGGACCACAAAGAGGGGATGGGATGGGATGGGGATGGGATGGGATGGGATGGGGTGGGATAGGACGGGATGGGATGGGATGGGAGATGGGATGGGGTGGGATGGGGATGGGATGGGATGGGATAGGATGGGATGGGATGGGATGGGATGGGATGGGATGGGATGGGATGGGATGGGATGGGATGGGATGGGAGATGGGATGGGATGGGATGGGATGGGATGGGATGGGATGGGATGGGATGGGATGGGAGATGGGATGGGATGGGATGGGATGGGATGGGAGATGGGATGGGAGATGGGATGGGAGATGGGATGGGAGATGGGATGGGATGGGATGGGATGGGATGGGATGGGATGGATGGGGGGGATGGGGATGGGATGGGATGGGATGGGATGGGATGGGATGGGATGGGATGGGATGGGATGGGATGGGATGGATGGGATGGGATGGATGGGGGGGATGGGATGGGATGGGATGGGATGGGATGGGATGGGGTGGGATAGGATGGGATGGGGTGGGATAGGATGGGATGGGATGGGATGGGATGGGATGGGAGATGGGATGGGATGGGATGGGATGGGATGGGAGATGGGATGGGATGGGATGGGAGATGGGATGGGAGATGGGATGGGAGATGGGATGGGATGGGATGGGATGGGATGGGATGGGATGGATGGGGGGGATGGGGATGGGATGGGATGGGATGGGATGGATGGGATGGATGGGGGGGATGGGATGGGATGGGATGGGATGGGATGGGATGGGATGGGATGGGATGGATGGGATGGATGGGGGGGATGGGGATGGGATGGGATGGGATGGGATGGGATGGATGGGATGGATGGGGGGGATGGGATGGGATGGGATGGGATGGGATGGGATGGGATGGGATGGATGGGATGGATGGGGGGGATGGGGATGGGATGGGGATGGGATGGGATGGGATGGGATGGGATGGGATGTATGGGAAGGGAATGGGATGGAATGGGATGGGATGGGATGGGATGGGATGGGATGGGGATGGGATGGGATGGGATGGGATGGGATGGGATGGGATGGGATGGGATGGGGTGGGATGGGATTGGATGGGATGGGATGGGATGGGGATGGGGATGGGATGGGATGGGATGGGATGGGATGGGATGGGATGGGATGGGATGGGATGGGGTGGGATGGGATGGGATGGGATGGGATGGGAGCTGGGATGGGATGGGATGGGATGGGATGGGAGATGGGATGGGAGATGGGATGGGATGGGATGGGGATGGGATGGGGATGGGATGGGATGGGATGGGATGAATGGGAAGGGAATGGGATGGAATGGGATGGGATGGGATGGGATGGGATGGGGATGGGGATGGGGATGGGGATGGGGATGGGACGGAGATGGGACGGAGATGGGACGTGCCAAGCAGCAGATGCCACCAGAGTGCTGGCATCCAGCTCCCACATGGAAAGAGGCACTGAGACCCCCAGCACAGCTGCATTTTGGGGTCTGGGCGATGCCACCCTCCATGCACCCCCTGCCCCAAGGGACTGCAACCGGGACAGCCCCCTCCTCACGGCTGTGAGGTGCTGGGGCTGGGGGCTTGGGGGGCTCCGGGAGGGACAGACCTTGGTGAACGTGGACAGGCTGCGAGGCCGTGCACGAAGGGTCCAGGACCAAGCGTGGTCCCCGACTCAGAGCAGAGCCCAGGTGGGGGGCGCGGGCACCGGCGGCAGGGTTGGGGGTGCAGGGGGCCCAGCCTGAGGCAGCAACAGTGTCTCTGGTGACCCCCCCTGCTCTGCACAGCATCGGGGGTCGCTGGACAGGGGCTGGGGACGGGGACAGGGATGGAGATGGGCATGAAAATGGGGATGAGGATGGAGAAGCAAGAGGGGTCTGGGATGGAGACAGGGATGGGGACGGGGACAGGGATGGGGATGAAGATGAGGACAGAGGTGGGGCCGGGCATGGGGACAGAGATGAGGATGGGACGGAGATGGGAATGGGGACAGGGATGGGGATGGAGATGGGAATGAAGATGGAGATGGGGCCAGGGATGGGGAGGGGGATGGAGAAGGAAGGGACGGGGACGGAGATAGGGATGGGGGCAGGGACGGAGCCTCGGGGAAGGGTGGCAGGAGGAGATGGGATTGGGGAAGGGGATGGAGGTGAAGAAGCAGGAGGGGTCCGGGGTGGAGACGGGGATGGAGATGGAGATGAGAACAGGGATGGAACCGGGAATTGGGAGGGGGATGGAGAAGGAGGGGACGGAGACGAGGATGGAACTGGGGATGGAGACGGAGATGAGCACGGGGATAAGGATGGAGCCAGGAACGGGGAGGGGGAGGGAGAAGGAGGGGACGGGGACAGGGATGGGGACGGGGACAGGGATGGGGACGGGGACAGGGATAGGGACGGAGATGGGGATGGAACTGGAGATGGGGAAGGGGATGAGGATGGGGATGGAGAAGAGGTTGGAGAAGAGGATGAGGATGGGGAGGAGGATGGAGAAGAGGAGAGGATGGGGATGAGGATGGGGATGAGGATGGAGAAGAGGAGAGGATGGGGATGAGGATGGGGATGAGGATGGAGCAGCGGCGGGGGGGCAGCGGGAGAAGGGGCCGCGATGGGGCCGGAGGAGGCCGGGAGCCGCCGAGACCGGGATGAGGGCACCCGGCTGGGGCGGGGGCGGCGCGATATCCCCCGCCCCCCCCGCACTCACCGCTGCGGCGGCTCCGTCCGGTGCCGGTGCCGGTGCCGGTGCCGGTGCCCCCCCCGCCGCCCCCGCCGCAGCCCCGGCCCCGCCGCTCCTTCCGCTCCAGAGACACCGGGGAACCACGTGGGCACCGGCACCGCCCCCCGCCCCGGGACCACCCCCCGGGACCACCCCCCCAACCCCATCCCCGCCCCCAGGACCCCCCGACAGGACCACCCCCACCCCCCCCAGCCCCAGCCCCTCCATCCCGGGACCAACCCCCCCCTCCAGAATCCCCCCACCCCTCAGCCTCGGGACCACCCCCCCAGCCCCATCCTCACCCCCCCCCGGGACAACCCCCCCTCACCCTCACCCCCATCCTCATCCCCTCCATTCTGGGACCACCCCCCTCATCCCCGTGCCCCCCCCGGGACACGTCCCCCCATGGCCGCACCCCCCCCTCAACCCCCTTCCCACCCCCCACCTCAGCCTCGTGTCCACCCCCCCGGGACCCCCATCCCCATCCCCTCCACCCTGGCATCCCCCCCCCAATCTCCATCCCCATCCCCTCCATCCCGGGGCCGCCCCCACCCAAACACTGCCCCCCCCCCCCCCCATCCCCCCCCCCATCCCCGACTCTGCGAGAACATTTTATTCCCTGAATTGTTCTCCCTGAGCCGCTTCCATTACGGAATCACAGCTTTTCCCTCTGCTGCGCAGGGTTATTAATAACTGCTCCGCTTTTGCCCGCGCCGCTGCACCCGGGGGGCTCCAACCCTGCACCCCTGGGATGGGGGTCAGAGCCCTACATCACCCCCCCCCTCGGGATGCAGACAACCCTGCATCCTTCAGGGATGGGGGGGGACACAGACCCCTGCACCCCCCTGGGATGGAGGGACAGACCTGTGCACCCCCTCCCCGGGATTTGGGGGTCACACCTCTGCACCCCCAGGGATGGGGGGAACAACCCATACACACACACACACACCCCCCCCAGGACGGGGGACCACTGCCAGCCTGGCACCCGCGGCCCCCGAGGCCTGGGTGGGCAGACAGCCCCGTGGCACTGGGTGATGCCCGTGGCACGAGCACCCCTGCTGAGGGCCCCTCCCAGCCCACGGGTGGATCCAGGGGGACGGAGCGGGGTCCCAGGGATGGTGACCGGGGGTTCCTCGCTCCTGCGCGTTCCGTGTGATCCCGTGTCCTCACCATCTGCTCCATCACCCGACGGTTCTGCTGAGCGCGGGAGAAACGGTGTCGGTGCAAAAGCAGGTGGAGACGGTTCTTGGCCTCCCGAAGGACATGGAATTGTCGGAAGGAGACGATCCAAGGGCTGGGAGAGCTGGGGTTGTTCACCTGGAGAGGAGAAGGCTCTGGGGAGACCTTAGAGCAGCTCCCAGTGCTGAAAGGGGCTGCAGGAAAGCTGGGGAGGGGCTCTGGATCAGGGAGGGCAGGGACAGGATGAGGGGGAACGGTTTTGAGCTGGAAGAGGGGAGACTGAGATGAGATCTTGGGGAGAAATGTTTTGCTGTGAGGGTGGGGAGGCCCTGGCCCAGGGTGCCCAGAGCAGTGGTGGCTGCCCCATCCCTGGAGGTGCCCAAGGCCAGGTTGGATGGGGCTTGGAGCCCCCTGACCCAGTGGGAGGGGTCCCTGCCCATGGCAGGGGGTGGCACTGGGTGGCCTTTGATGTCCCTTCCAACCCAACCCATCCCAGGATTCCGTGATGCTGGGTGATGCCCGTGGGTACCACATGGGGCTTTTTGGAGCTGGAAACGCAAGGCGAGGCCCGTGAGGTTCTGGGAAGCTGATGCCAAGCGGGCACGGGGCTGCTCCAAGGCTTCGGTGGGTGAAGTGTGGCCGTTCCCATGGGAATTTCTGCTCGGGATTCACTGCCTTCGGCACAGGGTGGGGAGGAATCAGCCCTTGGGGGCCGGGAGGGTCACAAGGTTGGGCTGGAAAGTGAGAGAGACCCCGGATCGCAGCGGATCCAGATGGGAGCAGGCAGGAACCAGGCTCTGGCACAAACAGGGCCGTGGAACACTCCTGCGTGCCAGCTCGCTTCGCTGGCAGCCGCTGCGCAGCGCTTTGAAGTGCAAATTAAGGTTTTTCCATCAGGTTTGAGGTTAATTTTTGACGCAAAGAAAACAGCGCGGCCTCAGCCCCGCGTGGGCACCGTGGAGGCGGGCATCGCGCTGGGCATCGCGCGGGGAGCAGCGGGCAGGGGGAGGTGGCCCAATATCCTCTCCCCGGGGGCTGCACACAGGACACGGGGCACGAAGGTCACTTAAGGAAAAGCCTTGCAGCCCCTCCGGGAGCTCTCACGGGTTTGGACACGGAGCAACGGAGTCGAGCCAAGCTCCTGCGGTTGTCGCTTGCATTAAGCCAGGCCCTGGGATTTGGGGTCCCCGTTGCACCCACCAAGCCAAGGGGGCACCCAGGCCCGTGGGTACGGGCAGAGCAGGATCCAGCCTGGTGATCCCATGGGATGTTCTGCTCTTCCCAAGGCTCCAACTCTTCCCTTGTGGTTTCCCCATCGCCCTGGAGCAGCAGGAGCCGAGGGGAGCACAGGGCACCCCCACACCCCACCCCACCCCCACCCCCCGTAGCCCTTCCTTCTCCTCCCAACAGTTTCTCAAAGTTCTAAGCCAGGAGCAGCACCAGGAAAGCCCCCCTGGCTGGCAGAGGCCCCTTGCCCATCCTCGCTGCTGCCTCCGGGGCGCTGGGGACCGGATCCCCCAAGGGCAAGGACCAGTTTGCAGCACCCCCGGACAACTGGGGGGGCAGAGGTTGAGAGATGCCCCCCCAGAGCGATGGGAACGGCTCTGAAGCTGCATTTGCCAAGCCAGGTACCCCCCCTGCTTCCCAGCAGCGCCCGTGCACGGGAACTCACAGAGCTGAGCGATGGAAAAAGCACCTGCAGTAACGCCAACGGGCAGGGGAGCAGGCAGGGATGCGGGCAGGGATGCGGGGAAGCGGGCAGGGATGCGGGCAGGGATGCGGGGATGCAGGCGGGGAAGCCAGAAAGCGGGCAGGGATGTGGGGATGTGGGCAGGGATGCAGGGAATCGGGCAGGGATGTGGGGAAGCAGGCAGGGATGCCAGAAAGCGGGCAGGGATGCGGGGAAGCGGGCAGGGATGCGGGGATGCAGGCAGGGATGCGGGGATGCGGGCAGGAATGCGGGGAAGCGGGCAGGGATGCAGGGAATCGGGCAGGGATGCGGGGAAGCGGGCAGGGATGCGGGGATGCGGGCAGGAATGCGGGGAAGCGGGCAGGGATGCAGGGAATCGGGCAGGGATGCGGGGATGCAGGCAGGGATGTGGGGATGTGGGCAGGGATGCAGGGATGCGGGGATGCGGGCAGGGATGCAGGGAAGCGGGCAGTGCCCCACACATTCACCCCATCAGACTTCACCTTTCATCTCCTGGCTTTGCTGGCAGCAGAGGAGCCACCAGTGCCCACCTCCCTGCCCAGGAGCACCACCAGCTCCTCTGCTGCTCCAAGCTCCTGCTCAGAGCCACGTTTCTCCATCTCCCAGGATGTTGCTCGGGGCCTCTGTGCCTGCCAAGGGTGTCCCTGCGCTCCCTTCCCTGCAGCCCAGCTGAGCTTTTGCCCTGCGGCTCGGGCTGTTTCCTCCTGCATTTATTTCCAAGCTTCGCTTCCAGAGCCCCATCTTGACTCCGTAACTGAATTATTTAACCCTAATGCATTTCGGGAACGCGCGAGGTCTCGGCTAATCGGTGCATTTCCACAATGCCCACGGCAGGGAATGATGGAGAGCAATCCCTCCTGACTCCCAGCCTGCGGCTCCTCCTCGGAGCTGCAAACTCCCTGGTTTCACAGGAGGCCTGAGCTGGGATGGAAGCATCATTTGAACCCCCAAAACATCACCTTCATCACCCTCAGGGACAGCCTCTCATTTTTACCCCTATTAACCCCATGCAGGACAACGGAGGAGCCCGTCGGATCCCGTCATCGCAGGTTTTACTCGCCCGGGAAAACCAGTTCAGTGCATTTGTGGTGGAGGCAGCGTTGGGCTCCTCCTTATCCACAATGGGAAACATCAGCCTTTCAACGGGGGACACCAAAAATCCTCCCGCGATGCCCGGCAGCGATGCCCAGCAGCCGGCTGGGCGCTTCCCATCCATCCTATCAGCTCCAGCTGCAGCTGGCTGGGTTTTTCCAGTCCATCCCATCCGCTCCGGGATGAGATGGACCAGTAAATCCATCCATCGCACCCTCCAAGGCTGCGGGGAGGTCGGGTCTTTCTCCTCTCCGCGTTGGGACGCAGCGATCCCGGGGAGCTCGGGCGCGTCACCCCGCTCACCTCCAGCCGCCAAACAATAAAATCCAGCGTCAGGAGAAGAGACCAAGCTCCTGCTCCCAGGAATAGGGTGACACATATGGCTGATGACACACTGCTGTCACCTCCGGCGCTCCCGCAGAGGAAACGGGCGCCCGGCGCTCATTGAGCGCACACCCACGCCGTCTCTCCGAGCCACCGCGGCGGGGGAAGAGTGCTGGCAGGAGGAGAGGCGGCGGGCGCTGGGGAAACGGAGCAGCGAGGGAAGTAAGGCAAACAAAAATAAAGAGGGTTTTAACGTGATTATTGAGAAGGTAAATAGATTGGTCTTACTGATTCGGTGGGAATCCGGTCCTTCCCGGTCGTTGGAGCTGGCGCGGTGATGGTGCCACCGGGCACAGCGGGGATCCGGTCTTTGCTATCGGAAACAGACGAGCCCCAAAGCGCCGGATCCTTCACTGGGTACGATGGAGAGATGGATAAATTAATAAAGGGACTTGGTTGGGAGTTGAAATTTCAGGACAGATCGATAAGATTAAGTTAATAAAGGAATTTGGTTGAGAGCCAGCATTTCAGGATGGCATTAATGGGCACTTTTAGGGATTAAAGGTTTGCCCCACCTGCGCCGAGAGATGAGCTGGGAAGGAAATGGGGTGCAAGAGCGGAGCTGCAGGACGGTACCCTTGGAGCCAGAGGGCTCTGGCACTGCCTGGTTCCAGCAGTGCCCAGTTCCAGCAGTGCCCAGCTCCAACAGCACCCAGTTCCAGCAGTGCCCGCCTCCAACAGCACCCAGTTCCAGCAGTGCCCAGCTCCAGTATCACCCAGTTCCAGCAGTGCCCAGCTCCAACAGCACCCAGTTCCAGCAGTGCCCGGCTCCAGTATCACCCAGGTCCAGTAGTCTGGTCTCGTGTGCAGTTCTGGTGGTGCCCAGTCTCCAGCAGTGCCCGTCTCCAGCAGCATCACACTGTGGCATCATCTGGCTGGAGCAGTGCCCGGTGTCCAGCAGCATCCAGTTCCAGCAGTGCCCAGTCTCCAGCAGCACCTGGCTCCAGTAGCACCCAGTCTCCAGCAGCATCCAGTTCCAGCAGCGCCCAGTTTCCAGCTTTGCCCGGCTCCAGCAGGGTTGCCCAGCCCAGCGTTGAGGTAGGCTCTGCCAAGACGAGCACATTCCGACCCCAATGCTGAAACTGCACTTTCGAAAAGAACAATAAATCAGAAAATCACGGATTTATTGGATTAATTAAACCCGTTGAGCAGTGAAACCGGCTCGTAAAAAACCCCCAACTCCATAAACCAAGCACTTGGTCCTTGTGCCAACGGTAACGGGACGAAGGGCAAAGGGGCGCGGGAGGCAGCGGCTCCAGCTCGTGCAAAGCCCCTGCCATCGCTTTGAGAACTCCAACGAACCCCCAACCCCCCAAGAAATCACCCCAAAACAAACAGGACAGACACGAGGTTCGTTTCCAACTACTGTCTCAGTGTACTTTATTCTCCCGCTGTCTACAGCCGAACAGCCACACAGGACAGAAACAGGTAGCACTGAGGAATGATCAGATTCCTTCCCTCCACGCCCCCTCCCCAACTTCAGGAATGGCTTTTTTTTTTTTTTTTTGGCTATTTTTTTTTTTTTTAATATATATATTTTTTTCTTTTTTAGGAAATCCCACCCCACCTCGAGAAACAAAATAAAAAGAAAAGGCATTACTAGAAACGCCACCCAGGCTTCTCCCTCGTCCGTGCTCCGGAGCTGCTCTCCCAGTTCCCAGAGCTCCTCCTCTCCTCCAAACTCCTGGGTTTTTTAATTTTTATTTTTTTTATTATTATTATTATTTCCTTTTATTCTATTTTATTTCCCTACACTGGTTCAAAGTCGGCACTTGGGACTGCGATCTGAACCCAGCACTGAAAGGCACATAGCTGATACCCTGTACAAGAGCGAGCGCGGGCGCTGCAGCGCGGACGGGCGAGGGCAGCGCGGCTCCAGCGCCGCGGCTCCCAAAACCAGAGTGGGACGAGGAGAACGGAAAATAAAATCAGGGAATAAAGCAAAATAAACCAAGAAATCCTGGCTAAGTTTTCCTAACTCTCCCTCCCACAGCAGCTTTTAATGCCCGAAGCCTGCAGAGCGGGTGCCGGTGGCACCGGCGGCTGCGTGAATAGAAATGAAATGGAAAATAAGACTCAAAAATCCTGCACCTCCTCTGGGTGGTTTTTAGGCTTTTTCGCCACCAACCCCGGCTCCGGGATTGCTCCTCAAAAAAAAACCAAAACCGAGAGGTTCTGACCCTTCAGGTGAAACCAGGAGGGTGGGTGATGGGGGAAGCATCCACTTGGGTTCCCATTGCCCATCGGAGTCGCTGCTCTAGCGAGAAAAAAAAAAAACACAACATTAATGGGTTCCCCTTTTTACTGGAAAGACCAAGAATACAAAAAGGAAGGGTTGGGGAATGTTTGACACCATTTTATTAATCTTCAACTGCAGTGGAAAAATATAACCTTTTACAAGTGCCGCCTTGTGTAAGCTCAAGTCAGTATATATATATTTTATATAAATTTCTTTTTTTCCTTTTTTTTTTGTTTTTTGAAGTGCAGCAAGAGACCAAAAACCACATTAAACCTGATCAAATAAAGAGCACAAAAGGCCAAGCAGTTTCCAAATGGCATTTTTATCAATTTTTGTTGTTGTTGTTTGAACATTGAATTCTTTTCTTTTTTTGTTGTTTTTTGTTTTGTTTTTTTTTTTTCCCTCCAAATCCTCATTTTTCGCAATCCAAAATATTTACCTGAAGTTTGTTTTGTTTTTATTTTGTTTTTTTTTTTTTTTGTTTTTTTTAAGTTTAGTTTTTGCAACTCTTTGGCACAATTTGGGTGGGTGGTGGGGCTGCTACAGTACAAAGTCAGGAGAGATGGTTCCCTTTGCGTTCTCACTGCCAATTCAGAGCACTTCTCGGCTGCGTTTCCTTTGAAGCCCGAAATCCTGCTTTGACGACTGATTTCTATTCCCTCTAAACGCGAGAGTTTTGTGGTTGTGGGTTGGGTTTTGTTTGTTTGTTTGTTTTTTTCCCCCATTTCTACATTCACAGTTGAACAATATTAAGGAAGGAAAGGCGCTTTGATGAAACGAGACCGTGGAAAGCGTCACTCGCCCGGGAGCTCTGAACATTCGTCAGTGTTTCCCTACAAGAAGAAAAAAAAAAAAAAAGCCCTAAAGAGCAACTTTCCTTATTTATTTTTTTTTTTTTTTCCTTTTTTTGTGTTTTTATTTTAACCTCTTTTCTGTTTTACATCTCTTACGCTGCATCAGTAGGACTGAACTCCGTTAGTTTTATGAAATGCAACAGCTAACTCTTCGTTTTGTATTTTTTTTTTTTTTGTTGTTTTGTGTTTTTTTGGGACAAGATAAACTGCAATGACTTGAAGTTGAGAATGTGGATACCGCCTCACTCACACACACTCACTCCTCGACTGAAAATCCTTCACCCTCCCCCTCCTTCCTCCTTTCATCCCGTGCACCGACAGCACCGTGCGGCAAAGGTTGAGGCTGGAGATCCGGGCGCCGTCCCTTCTCTCCAGCAGCCCCAGCCAGACCTCAGACCAAGAGCACCACAGTTGAACCCAAGTTTCCTCCTCTCCTCCAACCCGGCCGTTGCCACTTCCGCGCCGGCCACGACCGAGAAGCCAGTCCTGGTGTGTCGGAAGACGAGACTCGCTCCGTACGCGGACGTGGGTCGTTGCCTCTTCCCGACGACGGCCGATGCGAGGTTTCCTACGCAAGTCAGTGCTCAGCTCGCTAACAGCGCTGCTGCTGCTGCTGTGGCGGGATTTTCAATGTGGTGTGTTCCAAGCCTCACTCACTCATCCTCTCATTCCCAAACATTCAGCATCCGTGCACACTCCTCACTTCCGGGTTTTTTCAAAAGATTGGAGATTTCCAGTGGGGGTCTCAGGTGTCATCCCAATGGTAACAGATCTGCAACAAAAAAGGTGGTGTCAAAACACAACCCCGGTACCACCAAACCTCACGCTCAGAGAGAAAACGGGCAGGAACGGGGGGAAAGGGGACTTGGCAGAATGAAGATGATCCAAGGGTTGGAGCACCTCCTGTCTGAGGACGGCTGGGGAGTTGGAGTGGTTCAGCCCGGAGAGACCTTAGAGCAGCCTCACAGTACCTGAAGGGGCTCCAGGAAAGCTGGGGGGGGGGGGGGGGCTGTGGATCAGGGGGTGCAGGGATGGGATGAGGGGAACGGTTTTGAGCTGCAAGAGGGGAAACTGAGATGAAATCTTGGGGAGAAACGTTTTGCTGTGAAGGGTGGGGAGGCCCTGGCCCAGGGTGCCCAGAGCAGTGGTGGCTGCCCCATCCCTGGAGGTGCCCAAGGCCAGGTTGGATGGGGCTTGGAGCCCCCTGACCCAGTGGGAGGGGTCCCTGCCCATGGCAGGTGGTGGCACTGGATGGGCTTTGAGGTCCCTTCCAACCCAACCCATTCCATGATATGAAAAGAAGAACAGGGATAACTTCTCCAGGTGGGATGACAAAGCTGTCACAGACTCACTCTGCAGACACACCCTCTCTACAACCCCATCATTTTCAAAGGCGCTTCAGTAGACCCAGAGTATCTCAAGTTGGAAGAGACCCATAAGGATCATTAACCCCAACCCCTGCTCCTCACAGGACACCCCACAACTAAACCACACAACTACGAGCATTGTCCAGATGCTCCTTGAACTCCGAGTGCAACCAAAGAGTCTGGAGGAGTCAGGATTGTCCTCGGCGAGCAACGGCAACGCACTTCACAAGGCAAGAAGCCCTCAAGTCCACATCTGGGCTTGTGAAAGCTGAGCAGTTCATCGCACGTCTCTGTCTGGATTTGTTCTGATCATACCAGACCACAGATGGGGCTTGTTTATAAGAAAATAAGTGAGAAACAACTCTCCTAGAGAAGGCTTTTGTGCAGCGTCTCCTCCAGACTCCGGAGTTTAGCCAATTTCATAATTATGCAACACGAAAGGGGAAGTGGGTGTAAATCCCTTACCAAGCTTGATTCTTCAGTTTTCTCAGTTCTTTAGTCGCCCAGGTAGCGAGGGTTTTTGTTTTGTTCGTCTTGGATCTTCTTCCTTCAGTTAGCAGTTCATGTATCATGGGTCTAGCTTCTACTAATTTCAGGACGTCTTTTCCAAAGGCTGTACACAAATCCCTGGGGAAAAGAGAGAGGCTTTGAGGCTGTGCCACAAACAGCTGTGCCGCTACCGCTCCAATCAGCTCTCGCTAGCGAAACGACATCTGACTCAGAGCTAACGTCCTTTTTCAAACGCTGCATACGGTCACCAATTTCAGCAGAAGAGCAGAATGAGTTTCTCAAACTGTGACTAACAGGAGACATTCCCTCTCGCGTCCAAAAGCTGAGCTTCCCGATGCTCCCACCCACCACCCCTCCCTAAATGCAACAGCAGAGATTAAAACACCCTGACCCAAGTTCCTCCGTACCCAGGGTTTTGGTTTCAAGCCCAGGTCATCCTCAACAAATCCTACACCCTGGAATTCCTGTCAGGTACCCCCAGCTTTCACTTCCACCTACTGGTTTTCACCCTGTCAGCTAAGGGCCCTCACCACTTCACACCTCGGGTCAAAACACCCGACACCAGACAACAAGAACCCAGAAGTGATGTTAAATACTTCGGTCAGAAAAAAACACTGCTTCAAAACGTTTGAGATATTGTAGGAAGATTTCTCTCTCTCCAATGGGCTGAAACCGGTCCGGAATGCTCACCCTATGAGTCCAGCGGCACACGCCACCACGCCGTCCGTGTGATCCTCGTCTCCAGCGATGTGGTCAATGTAAGACAGGATAAATTCTACTCTGGGCTGCACCAGCATCACGTCCGCTGGAAGAGAGCGGCTTCGTTACAACAGGGTGAAACACGGTTGATGTTCAACTGTCTCGCTTTACACGGGATTCCTGGACAGCCAGAACGTCGCCCCAGAGGAGCTCCCTGAGGCAGGAACCATGGCGAACGGCTCCAAACCCATTCCCTGCACACGGCAGCAGAGCATCCGCTCTGGGTGGCAGAAGGGAATGAACAAGGGCAGAGTCCTTCCCATCGCACAGAAACCCCACAGCAGACAGAGTACTCACGGTGCACGTTTTCTTGGTCTCCCTTCAAGCCCTGGATGATGCCAGTGTAAGCTTCCAGGCAGCCCTCCCTCAGCTCGTTCAGGTAATCCACCATGTCGTAGTCGGACTGGAAAGGCAACAGGAGAGCACAATTCAGCAACGTCTCCCACGACGTGCGTGCAGCCCTTCCTTGGTTTTGACTTTAATGTAGGCAGCGGAGCGTGCCCCGCTGGCTTACCTTGTCCACCTGTGCTTGGGAAGCCTGCTGGAGGGTATTCAGGACCACATCCAGGTACTTCTTAAATTCCCCTCCAATGGCAAGGGCAATATCGCCAAACACCGAGAGGATCTGAGGCTTCACCGACCTGTGGACATTTTCATTCTGGAAAAGATTTTGGGACCGTTACGTTGGGTTTCCCTTCTTTTTAAGGGAGGAGGAGTTAATAAATGATGACATTTACTTGAAACGTAAATCTTTACCCCCAATAAATCTGGATTCCATTCAAATAGTAAGCAAGATAGTTGTCAAACAAGAGATCTTCAGAGCATGCCTAACACTTCTGCTTCTCCCACCTCCCACTTCCTCCTCAGCGTGCAAGCCAACTGTTACAAACCGGCTAATGAGGAGGTAAACACTCACCCCCAGGTTCTCCAAGAGCAGCTGCATAACCTCATCGCAAAAAGGCAGGATGTTGGATTGCAGGGCTCTGCACAAGTCACCAACCAGGCCCACCGCAGCCAGACAAACCTGCAAATAGAACAGCGAGACACCCACCCCGTGAGTCAGCCTTCCTCGCTCCATCCTCACAGCTCCAGCTTATCCAAGCACCAAGGAGCCCGCAGCCATTAAACCACTGAGAATAACGACCCTCGTACAGCGGCTGATGAGCCCCTGCTTCGTTAAGTGCTGATGTCACAGAGCTGAACCCGCTTCAGCAAGGGGGTGGGAAGAGATCCCGATGCCTCCAAAGTGACAGGTACTTGGTCTGAGCAAACGCTGCCAGATTTGGCAGCAGAGTGGTCTGAACGCCCACCCCAGCGAGGTCGAGGACGTGACCTCCTAATGGAAATTCACAGCCGGTGGCAACCTCTTCCCTCATCAAGGCCACCTAACAGGCAGCCACTGCGCAAACACAGGTGCCCAGTCAAGGAACGCCTTCTGCTGAATTAAATAGAGGAGAGCCCACACTTGTGCATGCAGCCAGTAATCAGAGAGGCATCCTGGGGGCTCCAGTGTTGTTCCATCACCAGGAGCTGTGGTGTTTTACAGCCGCACATCCACCAAACCCGGCAGCCGCAAGCAGATGGGGAGTCTGGGGTTGTGAATACGGGGCTGGCGTGACCTCTACCTGGTACTCGGCGTAGTTCTTCAGCCCGATGCCAAGGAACGGTTTGAAGGCATCCATGTACTTGAGGAACTCTCCACCTAAGACTGTGCACGGAGAAGACTCTAGTTAGAAAAAACCCCTCAACCTACGATGAGTTCAATAAAACAAACCCATCGTTGTGTTCTGCCCAAACCCAGCACCCGTGCGTTCCACAGAAGCACCGAGAAATCCCTTCTCGCACCAAACCAAGCACCAGCGAAACGTGTCCAACAGGACGAAACCAAGATCGGAAAAGCCCAGCTCCTCGCCAGCCTTCGCAGACAGAGCGGCCCACCCTGCGCTCAGGAAGGGGGGTGGGATCTACCTGACTGAGCTGCCCCTTCAGAGGGTGAGGGACGCAGCAGCACGCTTGGACAAGGTTCAGCGTGGTCATCTTGGTTTGCATCACCTGAGAATTCCTCATCTTTCCTCACCACTTTGCCACGACCGCTGTAACCTCTGCCTTTTGGAAGCCGCTGCTCGGCCCCCGCGAGCCAGGCAGCTCACGTGGGGCATCCTCACTACGTTTATATTTAATCAATATTTGAAATAACACATTTCTGCTCTTTCTCCACCAGCTCCTACCTCCCGCAAGACACCTGCATCACTGAGATCACATGTGCAGACCTATCCATCCAAAGGTGGAAGAGGATATACTTTGATTTTCCCTTGCTGATCAGCTTGCAATGAGCCCACTCGATCTTCCCGTTTACTTCTCAGCTTCCTCAGGCAATCAAAGAATCAGGGAGTGGTTTGGGTTGAAAGGGACCTCAAAGTCCACCTAGTGCCACCCCTTGCCATGGACAGGGACACCTCCCACTGGATCAGGGGGCTCCAAGCCCCATCCAGCCTGGCCTTGAACACCTCCAGGGTCTTTGCCACCATGATTTCTTTTAAAGACGACCAATGAGTGCACATCCACCACTGGCAGATCTCCACAAAACAACCACAGGTCGCAGCCAGCGTAGATACGAATCATGACAGTGACATCAACCCTGCCCTGGGGCAGCACGGAGACCAGGTTCCCATTCTGCTGGGCACCATAAAAAGCAGCACGAGGGTTTTTTTCCTGGCAGAACTTAAATTGTAGCTTAGTTATTAATGGAAAACAGACCATTCATGCCCAAAACACAACCTGGTCAGCCTCAGAGCTTCACAGCCAGCTGCGGCCAGGTGTGTGGGCCAAGCCACACCTCAAGCAAAACCAGGAACTCAAAGTTTCTCATCACGTAGTGCAAAAGGGAAGGGAGCAAACCAGTTGTGTCCCAGGCATGTGCCCGCTCAGCAGCGCGACGCCCACCTTCCACCAGGGTGCTGACGGCCATCAGGGCATCCTCCTGCACGCCGCCCGAGCCCGCCGTGCTCTGGAACATCCGCAGCAGCGAGGCCATCACCACATCTGAGATCTGCAAAGCATCCTGGTGCTGGACCTTCCGGAGGACGTTCTGGGTGGGAACAGAGAAAAGGACCGTGTGACGCTGAGTCTTGCCTTTGCATCCTGACCACGCTGGGATGCTGAAAGGGAGCCGCTGTTTGAACGATGCTGCTGCTGCAAAAATGTGCTGCGTCAGGGCGAGCGCAAAGTGCCATTCATTTCACTCGCGTTCCACTTCCCAGCAACAGAACAAGCCAAATTTACCTTTCCTGCTGCATAGACTGTTCTCTGGGCTTTCCATTTGTAAGCCTGGCAATAAACGTGGCCAGCTCAAATCTGGGCCTATTAAAAAAAGCCCTTTTCCATCTCCACAGAGCAATCACAATCTCTTATTGCCCAGTGTAAACTTTGCTTCTAAACCACAGAATTCAACCTCAGAAACACGACACGAGAATGTCCCTGCTGCTGGCTGCTGTCAAACCTCTCCCACTCAGGCTAAGCAGGAATAAATCAACATACAACGGATGCAAAGTGGGTTTACAGGAAGGTGTTTAGCACCGACGTGTCTGGAAACCAAACCTGATCTCTGCAGAGCAAAGCAGGCTGCGAGCACACGCGTGCCCCGCATTATCCAGCGCAAGGGAAACACCTCAAGTAAACACTCGAGCTCAACCCATGCTCTGGAGCACGAGAGCTCAAGAACCCAGCTCTGACATCTCCTTATCTCAATTAAACTCGATTTTCCTACAGAAAGAGAAAGCAATTCCTCAACCTGCAGAGGAAATTAATTATTTCAAGTCTGATTCAAACTGAGTCACTCCAAAGAGGTTGACTTTGACTGTTTAAATCATTTCTATTTTCATTTAAACATTAACAAATGTTTTTCCTCTGTGTGTTCATAATTGTGTTTCCAGCAGAAGAGAAGAAATACTTAAAGTGTATTTGACTGTGTTACACTGAGAAAACTCTCCCTGCTGACGTTTACTTGGTGGCATTTAAGTATCTGCTGCAAGTCCAACAAATATTTTAGGTTTAGATCTTGTGATAATGAAAAAAAGACATTTGCAAAGCTAAACCCAGCAGTTTAATCCCACTGGTACTGCACTTCCCACAGGCAGCAGTGTCCTGAAAGGGATCGGGGGTCGCACTGCACCAAAAGGAGAGATCCAGGACGCTCAAGTCTCCCTGTTAGAGCGCCCCAATCACGACAGCTTGTTCCCATCAACCCATTCCCCCCCAAAATACCCTAAAAATTGGGGAGCAAAAGCAAGAGGTGATGCTCTGGGCTTCTGAACAAGAGAGATGAAGTTAACATCTCAAAACCACCTGGATGCAACACCCAGGAGAGCTCCCAACCTCGTGCAAGAGAACAGGAGGGGAAAACCCACAGGAAGAGGCCGTTACCTTTCCAGGTTCCCTTTCCTGGGCTGGCAGGAACGGAGGGAAAGCTGCAGAGCACAGGTAATGCCACCCAGCAAAGGAATGAATCTGAGCAAAGCAACAGCTCATACTGCTTTTCCTTCAGTTCAATTCCAGAAGGAAATGCTCCTTCTCCTCCGAGCTGCAGAGCTGATGCTGAGCTGGTGCCTGTGACAGCAGCCCCCTGTCACCATCAATAAGCGGGGTGTGACGGCACCACACCGCCCTTCCTGCAGGGATAACAGGGGAGCAGGAACATCCCACCCCACGGATTCCAGGGGATGCTTTGATGGACCTCAGCGCGGTGTTGGGGGAAAACCAGTGGCTGCTTCCAGTGGACTTTGTAGGAGTAAGCAAGGAACTGAAACGCGCTGGTACTGGGGCCGTTCATCACCAGATGTTTAATTTCAAGGATACTCAGTGCATTTTAATTAGTGCCGTTTTAAATAAGAACACCAACCACAAAAGGCAGATGAACGAATTAAAACCATTATGGATTGTATTTGTCTGTGCCAAGCCGAGCGATTGTTCAGCCTGTAGCCAATGTGAAAGCACAGACAATCTTCAGCACGCTGCATACAGCGTTCTTCACCCATATTGCCCTCAATTTTGGAAGTCGTACTCCACGGAAGCCTTCTGAACCTTGTATCACCTCCCACACGTCAGCTGGGACACGAGATCCAATTTCCTCATTCAGAGCTCATCAACAGGACCAAGGCT
Organism: Neomorphus geoffroyi; assembly: GCA_033558235.1. Classification (NCBI taxonomy): domain Eukaryota; kingdom Metazoa; phylum Chordata; class Aves; order Cuculiformes; family Neomorphidae; genus Neomorphus; species Neomorphus geoffroyi. Next base: position 1,356,688 of record JAUMJM010000097.1, read on the forward strand.
GCACCCTCAGAGGGAATTAAACAGCTCTAAATCACCTCCTCCCCATAATCACAAACACCGGAGACAGGGACTCACCTGCAGAGTCGCACAAAGGAGAGACTGGAGATCGTTGAACTGGATTCGGTCGGAAGTGCTCTGGATATGAGACTGAAAGAGAACAAAACCCCACGTGTGAAAAGCTGGCTTTGCAGTCCGTGCAAACCTTGCAGATTTCAAAAGCGCTGACATGCAGAGATTCAGCTGTAAATGTTTGTTTCTTCAAATTTAAGACAAGAGGTGCTGCATTATCCAATAATCATGGGATGGGTTGTGTTGGAAGGGACCTCAAAGCCCACCCAGTGCCACCCCCTGCCATGGGCAGGGACCCCTCCCACTGGATCAGGGGGCTCCAAGCCCCATCCAACCTGGCCTGGAACACCTCCAGGGATGGGGCAGCCACCACTGCTCTGGGCACCCTGGGCCAGGGCCTCCCCACCCTCACAGCAAAACATTTCTCCCCAAGATCTCATCTCAATCTCCCCTCTTGCAGCTCAAAACTGTTCCCTCGTTCTATCTGTGCACTCCCTGATCAAGAGCACCTCCCCAGCTTTCTTGTAGGGCCCTTAAAGTGCTAAATCATAGAATGATTTGGTTTGGAAGGGACCCTAAAGATCACCCAGTTCCATGGATGGTCTTTCCTTAACATACACAGTCACAAACACAACTCATTTTCCTACCCCCACACAACAGCGACACCGCAGCTACTGAACTTCTGAAAAGCTGTTTCCATAAGGGGGTTAAGAACTTGGGTTCACCCACCTCCATCTGCAGCACCTGCTGCAGTCGCTCCATGATGACCAGCGTTGTCTTTTGGACAGCAGGGTAACAGTCCTTGGCACTGTTCTTCACTATTTCCATCAGAGATTCATACGCAGAACTCCTCAGGTTGTTCTGGTGTCCGTCAGGCCTGGAAGAGAAGGGACACATTTGCAGCTCCCAGCGCTCAGGCTTGCTTAGAAACAGCACTTTTTTTAAAAAAATATATCAGGAACCGCTAAATTTCAGTGTTGTGACAAGCAGGGAACTCGCATTCCTGTATCCTGAGACTCGAAAGTAAATGAAATTTGTGAAGCCACCTCTGGGGCAGTTCTGTCATTCACTAACAATAATGATTTCCAATATCTTCAGTCACTGCCAGCAAATATGGGAACAGAACCAGCCTCAAACCCACACCTTCCAGCGTGCTGTTACTCCGCTTAGGAAGAGAGAGTCTCCAGGTGTGAGCACTGCAGGTTACTGGCTCTCCAACAGCCTTCCCAGACATGGGGGAGGGTGTTACGCTTGAAATACAGACAGCAAGATCTATGCTAAGGTGACTGATGGGCTGCAGAGCCCTGAGCAAGACACTGCGCTTCTGAGCGGGCATAAATGAGACAGCAAGGGTTCAGACTCCGAACCGTTCCAACACCATTTCCAAAGCCATCATCCTGCAGCAAAAGGCTTTGACTGACTGAACCGATCCAAGGATTGAACTCGGAGCTGCCAAGAATTATGTGACCTTCGAGGCAAACCACGACTGCGGCAGCACCACCTTTAATTCTGCATCTGCAGAACCGTGAAAAGTATTGTGCTTCTTCTATTTATACGTTGGCTTAGTTGGGAAAAGGACAGGATCCAGCTTAACTAGGTCCTCGTCTCTTCTGGGAGTACCTGGACTTAACGTCAATGGATGTGAAACTACAGCAACAACCACAGTACAACTGAGTGTACAGTACACGCAGCTTTCTAATTATCCCTCCTGCAATCCTGATTATTCCATGGCCTCGCAGCCAACCTTGAAGAGTCTTAGGACTCCTCTACAAAGATGGGCACAGTCTTAGGCTGCGCTCGGAGCCTTGGAAGTAAAACAAAACAAGGGCACTCGTGGAGGAAACCCCAGACTCGCTAAAAGCAGATATGGACAACAAAACACTGAGAAATGCTTCTGCTTAAACAGCTTTCGCCCTGAGGATCAGCACCCCATATCCACACGATCCCAAAAAAGCCCAGGTCTGATAAAACACCATTTAGACCCGAACTGAGGAGAACCGACAGCCTAAAGGAATAACCCCCCCATCTCTGCAGAGCTGAAGCTGTTTAGCGTTACCTATCTGCAGTCTCCAGAAGTTTCTGAACTATGAGCTCGAATGAGGAGGACAAGCAGTAGGTTGCGGGTTCTTCCTGATCATCAGCTACGTCTGCGGCTTCGTAGGCAGCTTCGGCGAGACTAGAGAAAGCCTAAAACACACAGGAACCAGTGCTGTTACTCAAGTGAGTTTCCCCCACAAGTCCAGAAACAGAGAACCCAAAACTCCTGGAATAGTAATAAATATTCCAACAAAACAACCCAAAATGCGCACAGGATTAACAGTTCCCTTCCTGAACGGCCGCACTGAACTTTGCTGCAACAGTGGTGACAATTGCAAAGACAACACGAACGAGCACAGCGTTACTGGTCTCAGCAACCAGTAACTGTCAGGAATCAAACTGGGTAAATGCAGATGGAACAGGTTCTACCCCCTATCCAGCCCCACCAGTTAAAATCCCAGTGAAGAGAAAGGTTGCAGACTGCTCCAACTCCCAACTGCGGAGCAACTGCCACCGCTCCGAGACACGTGGGTACGAAGAGCTGAAAGCCTCTTGATTTTCATTTCCATCTAACAACAGATAGTAGTCATCATCTTCAGGAGACAAAAGCCACAGCTACCTGGACTTTTGCCAGGATCAACGGATCAAGAGAAGGCTTCCGTGCTGACTACAAAGTCTTCAAACCTCTGGAATACTGAGAGAACAGATCCTGTCATTTCTAAAGCTTGCTTTGACATGCAAATACTCATCTCTGGCTCAATTCTTATTGAGCTGCTCTCTTAAAAGGCAGTAAGGGACAGACCCTCTTTCGCGAGGGATCAGATATGCGTTGAGACGATACTGCAACCGAAGTGACCAAACCAACCCCACGGACCACAGCTCTGCCAGTGGACAAAACACACTCCTGCTCCTCAATCCTGTCCTGGAACCACTGCAGGAGCAGGCTCAGGTAATGGGAAACACGGTGTCTTGGCTCTCCCTTAAGACTGTAGTGGAGAGGTACCACTGGCCTCGATGATCTCAACGGTCTTTTCCAACCGAACAATTCTACCATCCCAGCACACCTCCTCTAACAGCCGTCCCACCTGCTATCAAGGACAGCTTCCACAGCATTTTCAAACCAAGGGCAACTTTATGGTTGGAGAGCTGCCTGGCTGAAAAGGACCTGGGGGTGTTGGTTGACAGCAGCTGAACATGAGCCAGCAGTGGCCCAGGTGGCCAAGAAGGCCAACAGCATCCTGGCTTGTATCATCCAGAGGGTGGCCAGCAGGAGCAGACTGTCCCCACGGTGAGGCCACACCTCGAATCCTGGGTTCAGTTTTGGGCCCCTCACTCCAAGAAGGACCTTGAGGGGCTGGAACATGTCCAGAGAAGGGACCGGAGCTGGGGAAGGGGCTGGAGAACAGGGGTTCTGGGAGCAGTGAGGGACCTGGGGGGGGCAGTTTAACTTGGAGAAGAGGCTGAGGGGATACCTCCTTGCTTTCTGCAGCTCCTGGAGGTTGTGGGGAGGTTGTGGGCTCTTCTCCCAAGTAACAGGTGATGGGATGAGAGGAAATGGCCTCAAGTTGTGCCAGGGGAGGTTTGGATTGGATATTGGGAAAAATGACTTTACTGGCAGTGGTGAAGCCCTGGCAGAGGCTGCCCAGGGCAGTGGGGGAGTCTCCATCCCTGGAGGGGTTCAAAAGGCATGTGGCCGTGGCACTTCGGGACATGGTTTAGTTGACACAGTGGGGTTGGGCTGATGGAATGGATGAGCTTAGAGGTCTTTTGCAAACTTAATGATTCTGTGATTCTACACTTGGAGAATACTAGCATTTATCTCCTTAAAGCCTATTTCTTCCTTTATTCTTTCCTACCTGAGCCACCAAACAGACTTGAGACTACTCACAGCTGCGCGTGCCAGACAACCAAGCCACGAGCCACCTCTGAAATCCATTTATAGATGTATCTATACCTGTGTGTGTATCTATGTGTGCGCTCAAATATCTGGACACGAGCTGTGCTCCCCTGGCGACAGAACCCCACCACGCGCCCCTTAACGCAGGGGCTGCCTCACCCAGCAGACGTTGGAGGCCACGCGGGGCTCGGCGCTCAGCCCCTCCATCAGACACTGCAGCAGCGGCGCGAGGTAAATGTCGTTGATGGCAGCCTCAGGAAGCATCTCGCAGATCCTGCCCACAGTCCAAGCAGTCGTGTCTCGAACCACAACACTGGGGTCCTTCATTAGTTCTATTAGAGTTGGCATTGCCTGGAGATAATTGCCGTCAGGAGAAAGGTGGGATCAGACATAATAAATGGAAAGAGAAGTTTGCCACCATTCCTGGTTTTACTGCATTCTCTACAAGCTACCAATAGGCTGGAGAGCGAAGGACGGTCTGCAACCAGTTGTGCCATTGGCCTCCTATTTTAAGATCCATAAAGTTATTTCCCAGGGGGATATGACTTGAGATCTGATGCATCTGGAGTTGAGCACTCAAGTCCTGCATGTCCCTGTGATTCAGAGCTATGCAAACCCAAACACCCATCCCTGGGGCTAAAAAAGCTCTCCAAAACATCATTAAAAGGCAGCACCTTTTTGCTTTTTCTCGTATTAAGAACAACGTGCAAAGCAGGCATCCACCTCCAAATAAATGAAGAAGGTTTTGCTCTACAAGCCTTGGAGAAAACACAAGGAGCTGTACCTGTATGACTAGTGGTTTCAGCTGGTTGGGCTCTGGTCCTTCCAAAATGCACCCAAAAGCCATCACAGCTGCATCTCTGTATCGCCAGTCTGGGTTTTTGATGTGTTCTTTAATAAAGGGCAGCACGTGAGGAACGATGTCGTCTTCGCAGCAAGTCGCCAGGAGCATGAGGCAGACGCCTGCCGCCTTGCAGGGGTTCCAGTCGTCATCGTCATCGTTTTCATCCTAAGAGAGAGAAGAGCACCCTGGTCAGGCTGGAGGAGACATCCCTTATGGCTCACGGGTAGTGCCATCCTGCTGGACCTCCCGGAGCATCCACTACAAGGAACATCACCTCATTACCAGGTGTTGTGTCTAATTCAGGTCTGGAAGCACCAGCTACACCTCTGGCTGAGGCGCAACCCGAGTGACTCATGTCACCGGTACCTTTCCGTCCTGGTGACGCACCTACAGCAGCCTCAGAGATCCTCCAAACCGCTTCCCTCTCATCTCGGCCGAGCTTCTGTTCCTTTGATCCGTGCCATCCCCTCATCTGTACCAGTTAAATGGATTTTCCCCCCCCCAACAGTTACCAGATGCCTTTGAAGCTGGGTACCTGCAATTCTCCTCTCTGTTTTATCTTTTCTCTTTTAACCAGCCCATTAGAACCTCCTGCAATTTAACTCTCGGCATCCAAGCGGACAGCGATACAAAACAAGGAAACAACTCCCCGGACTCGCTCAGAGCACCAAGCGTTTTCCCAGTTCGTTGCAGTAACCAACTCCATCCTGTATGGCTTAATTAACACTTTTATTTTATAATTAGACCTGCTGTAGCAAGTGATTCCATTAATTTTGATTAGACCGTGAAACACAGCCCCAAAAAGTCCTGGTGAAGAGCTTAATAGGTACTAAATAAACATGGACTTCACAGTTCAAGAAGTAAAGCTCAAGAATTTCAGCAACTGGATCTCTGACGACGCAGAGGCTGAATATGGGCTTTAATTTCAAACACCTTGTTAGGAATGCAGATAACTATGAAACCTCTCCCAAAACCATAAATACAAGCACGTGTTAACAGAATTCAGCATAAAACCGACACCGTGTGCAGCCTGATGGTCTCAGCCCTAAAATAGGGTGCATCATCCGGTCAGCGTGGTGCATGATGTCTCATCATAGACCAGGGACTGCCGCCACGGGGGCATTAAAAACCATCTGAGGGGACTGAGGGCACCCAGAAGTCACCCACACGAGGGAGCAACGATGGCCACCGACAGCATCGCTGTCCTGGAACTTCAAAGCAGCACAGAGCACACATTTTCTGACATGCAGCAGGGATTTTGCAACTCACCTGTTTTGTTAAGGTCTGTGTTAGAATTGGGACCAAATACTGCAGCGCTCCCTTCGCGTAGAATTTACTGGTGTGCTCTGGAGGCCTTCCTTGCTCTGCTGCCTGGAAAGAAACACCACAAAATCATTCTCAGTGCCTACATGGGCACAAACTCTGAATTATCAACTCCAGTAGATACAAATTCTCCTTTGCATCCTTCCCTCCCCTTCCTATAACACACAGAACCTCAAGGACAGCCTGCACCAATCCCAGGTAAATATTCCATAAGCAGGTTCCGTTTGCCCATCCATACAAGCACAGAGCCCTCCTCATATGGCACAAATAAAAATGTTTGCAGTTATGTATCATTAAAAAGTGACCCCCAGCAGAAGCAGCAAAAGGTCTTCAGCACACAAACTAAACTGATGCACTGCTGGCTGTCCCTTTATCCTTGCTTTTTTGGGCATTCAACATAAATATATATTTAGCTGCTTTTAAAGATGGATGTGATTCATCCAGAGCCTTTCAAAGTTTAAGCTATTATTGATCTCTGCAGCTAATTTATGCAAACAGCATCTGCACGCAGAACAACGCCCCAAATCCAGCTCCAGCCCCATTCACTTTAGCGGGTAACGCTTGCTTTTATCTCATCCCATAACTTTATACTTAGCTCCTAAATAATGTATTATCCAGAGTGTGACTGATCTTTTTGGTAGGACTGAGGTGATCACACCAGTTAGAGACCCCAGAAACTTTATGTGTCAGCCTGAGAGAGTCCACCAGGCCTCCAAGAGAGCGGGGAATCACAAAATGCTCTCCCTTCAATGCGGTACCTACATCCCAGCGATGCGAGGTGCTGCCTTAACGAAGCAACAGCTCAGAGACCTTCATGATCTACAGGAAAGCTGGGGAGTGGGTCTTCATCACAGATAGGATGAGGGGGAAGGTTTGAAGCAGAAAGAGGGGACATTGAGATCTGAGGGTGGGGAGGCCCTGGCCCAGGGTGCCCAGAGCAGTGGTGGCTGCCCCATCCCTGGAGGTGTTCCAGGCCAGGTTGGATGGGGCTTGGAGCCCCCTGACCCAGTGGGAGGGGGCCCTGCCCATGGCAGGGGGTGGCACTGGATGGGCTTTAAGGTCCCTTGCAGCCCAAAGCATTCCATGATTCTGTGATACTGAAAATGTAGGTTGTGCCTGCTACAGATGCTTAATGTGCGTTCAGGTTAACCTTACAGGAGCAGCTCGAGCTGACTCTGGCATGCTGTCACACTCCATCTGCAGAGAACTGGTACTCGTACGTCAGGGTGTGCTCTCAAACCTGTCAGAGAATCTTTATCTCGAGCAGTTTCAGTTCCCAGCAAGGCTGGCAGTAGAATCGTCCTGCTCACGTAAAAAGGCAGCTGACCCTAATCTAACCTAGTAAGCAAAAGGGATGATATTCACAGCACCCAAAGAACTTTACATTAGGCTACAGAGCCCAGAAAATAACCTGAAGAGTCATTAAAGGGAATTCCAAATGTGCAACCTTAGCTACAATTGCATTCCATTCCACTGGGAATATCAGGACAGGCTGACCGTAGCCGAGCCTCGGGTGAGCTGCCCATCCCCAGGCTGAGAACAAGCTGGGTCCCTCAGCGCTTCGCTGCCTCTGCAGTCCACCAACACCCACAGAGGCAGCAGCTCATGGGCTCTGTACAGCCTCAGGTCTCGGTGTCACAGACACCCATCACGCAGGGTGCCTCAGCACGGACCCACAAGCACTGCACGGGGGCTCAGGTGGGCTTCTCCTCACTGTTCCACTTGGGAGAACAGGAGGACTTGCCAACGTGGGTCAGAGACGCGAGTTCAGCGTTCCCAGCAGGCACCTGTGAGCTCACCTCGGACGCTTCGATGGCCAGGTCCATCTCCTCATCGCAGACGTTTGACCAGAACTCAATCCCTTGCAGAGCCACCTCATCGATGTCACTTTTCATCGCTTCAATCGTTATCTTTGGGAACAGGAAAGGAGGGAAGGGTTTTTAGCAAGTTATTTCTCCTGAAATACGCACCCCAAGTTTTGGCCAACTGATGTGAGATCCAAGATCATCCGAAATGGGACACAACATTAGAGCTCCTGTTCTTGAGGATAATCTCCTCATTTAGAGGGTTATCAGCTTTCAGCACAGCGAGGGCTACACCCACCTGACTTTGGAGTCTCAAGTCTGAAACACCTGATGCTGGGTTTTATGGTCTTTGCTAGGAAAGAGGGATTCACATCATGCAGACACAGTCACAGAAAAGAAAACAAATCAGGAAAATAGGATAACTAGGATAAATAGGATGAAGACAAAGGACTAGAGGGAGATCAGACAACTACAAACAAGAAACCTGAGTACTCACAGCAAAGAGCGCAGGCCCCATGTACGTCTCCATGTACTGATAATACAGGGACATGATCTTCACCAGATTCTGTAAGGCAGCCACTCGTACCTGCCCGAGTGGAAATCACATTAAAGATAGGACCTTCCCGAGTGCTCTGAAAACCCAGCGCAGCTGCAGCCACCACGGATCACCCACCCAGTCTCTGTGCTGCCTTCATTTACTCCACCCAATAAGGTCTTTCACAAGCGACACAAATGCTCCTAGCAGTTTACTCCTTCTGGCTTTAGGTATGAATCTCCTTTTGTTTGGTGCTTACAGCAATCACTGATCAGAAGAGCATTCATCTCGGGTAACTCACACAGCAAATCAAGTATTTCATCTCAACTCACCCTTGTATCCGGACACTGTGTTGCTTCACAGACTACTTGCATAATAAAGTGCCTTTCGGACTAGAAAAAGAAATAAAAGAACATTAGAACTGCCTTACGGAAGCACTAAAGCCTTCACACACCTCCCTACGGAGGATGGATTTGGAGTTTGGACTGGAACAATCCCTCCTACAGCGCTTCTAAAGCTCCAGGAACAGCACAGGTTACTGTTCACTGCGATATTTTACATCGTTTCTTCCCAAAACAGGAATCCCAGGCTTCCATGTTAAAAAGGGCTTAACAAGCTGTCTAAAACAGCAAGACACTGCAGAACCAGAGCCACTGGCTCTTCTGGTAAAAAAAAGAAAAAGAAGAAATCCTGCTGTTTCCTCAGCTATTTCAGCCAGTGCTTCAGGAAAGCTCAGAACTCCAGCAGGACACACGCTCCCCGAGGGGCAGTACCTGGATATTCTTGCACTGCAGTAGGAACAGACTCGAGCCCAGGCTGTTTCCAGCACAGAAGCCCAACAGAAACACGGTGTGAACGGATCACACACCTCCCCACTCAAACCTGAAAGACTCAGTTAATCCCATCAGCAGCCAGGGAATAGCTGACATGGGAAAGTTCTCAAAGACTTTCTAAGCTGAAGGCTCAATATTGATTCCATCTTTCCCACAGTCTCCCTGGTAAAGAGTGAGGAGACAGACAGAATCTGAGCAGGAAAAGAAAGATTAATGGATTTATCTGATCTGGAAAGGCTCATTTTCAGGGCCCTGTTTGGAAGAATCTTCCTCCTCCCAATAGTTTTCAGAGGCAAAGTTAAATCTGGATCGCTGCCACGCGGCTTGAAAGAAAGTGCTGATCCGAGCTGGTAGAGCTGCGCTACAGAGCGGGGTTTGGAGAGGGAGCAGAGCATCGAGCGGGCTAAAAATCGAGTTATTTGGATTTATCCAAACCAGCCAGTGCTGCTCCCTCTCTGCTGCCGAATCTCTGAGCTACAACAGGAACACACTGGATTTACCAAAACGAATCCAAGTCTCAGTTGCAAGGTAATTATGCATCAAAACTCAGCGTGGTGCATGATTTCTCATCACAGACCGTGGATTCAGCCGATGTGCTTTAGACCAGGAATTGGGATCGTTTCTCCCCTCACCTCTTTGTCAAAGTTTGCTTTGGTGAATTCCAAAGAGTTCAGGAGTGCGTTCGTAGCTGCTAGCTTCACATTGTTGCTGGGCTCTTCCTTCCTCATTCCCTGGATGATCGCTGTCAGGATCTCATTGGATTTGTCCTGGAGCTGCTCTGGATCCTAAAAAGAAGGGTTGATAAAATCATTTATTCGTTAGCTCAACAACTTTCTCCATATTTTAAAGAACCCTCAAAGGTTGATCCTGAAATCTAGAAGTAGGTTTAGGATCCTAAGGCCAAGAAGCTCTGTTCACAGAGCACACAGAGTTCAGACACCACTGGGTCCTTCCAGCTCCTGCGATGAAGAGAGACTGAACTGAGCACACGTATTCCAGATATCCAAGTCATAAACACCAAACAAACCCAACTGCTACAAATAACGGCTCCATAAGCTTCAGGCACTCAACTAGCAAGTTAAAACCCACTGACTGGTTCCCAGTTCTGTACTGGGCAGCGGTCGGCACCAGCAGGTGCGGTTGATGCTCTTACTGGTGAAGCTGCCCATCTGTTTTAGATACAGGATAGCGATGGATCACCAGGGCCAGCAGCAGGGCCAGGGCTGGCACTCAAGGCTTAAAGAATAAAGCTGTGAACACAGACTAAAGATTAATTTTCCTTTGTGGTAAATTGAAGACCGCAAGATCCACAACTCGCTATTAATTGTTAGACCAGAATTTATCCAGCAGAAGATTCCAAAACTATGGCCACAAACTGTGTCACCAAGGCACTGAAACAAACTACAAAACCCTTGGGGACAAAGCACCCCACCAGCAAGGCTGGGCACCCAGAAACCCCACAACCAGCAGCTCCTACAACCCCAAAACCCAAACACAAGTCTTGCACGGGCTTGTAACCAGCACTGCCCGGTTTATTCCGTCGACTTTCCATACGCAACCAACCTCCTCAGTGAAACCAACCCCCTGCAGCCCGATGAGAAGCCCCAAACGGAGGATTCCTCTTCCTCCTTCAATCTACCAAGGTTCCACCAACCAACGCACCACCTGGTCGTGCTCCAAGGTGCTGAGGGCACCAGAAAAGCAGCAGCTCATTCTGGTTTTGCTACAGTCAGACAGGGGGTTTGCATCAATTCACATCAGCTACCTGATGCAGCGCATCCTGATGCTGAGGGACCTGGGGTTGTTCAGTCTGGAGAAGAGGTTGAGGGGAGACCTCCTCGCTCTCTGCAGCAATGGGAGGTTGTGGTGAGGTGGGTGCTGGGCTCTTCTCTGAAGTAAAAAGTGACAGGATGAGAGGAAATGGCCTCAAGTTGTGCCAGGGGAGGTTTAGGTTGGATATTGGGAAAAATGACTTTACTGACAGAGTGGTGAAGCCCTGGCAGAGGCTGCCCAGGGCAGTGGGGGAGTCTCCATCCCTGGAGGGGTTCAAAAAATGTGTAGGTGTGGCACTTCAGGACATGGTTTAGCAGGCACAGTGGGGTTGGGCTGATGGTTGGACTGGATGAGCTCAGAGGGCTTTTCCCACCTTAATGATTCCGTGAAACCAAACTGATAAAACCATGAGACCTTCTAAAGAAGTGTCTCAAGGAGCTAAATATTCTTGCTCGGGCGTCAAAAATACCTAAAGAAAAAATATAGGGGCTCCTCACGTCAGATGAAGGCAGCGGTCAGGGTTCCCCAACACACACCACTCATCCGTAACATTGCTTACTGCTGGAGGTTCAGCTGAAGAGCACCCTCACCCAACCGCAGCGACAGGGATTTAAACCTGCCCCTATGAAAGGTGACCTGGATTGGCGCTGTGAAAGCAGGTCAGCCCTTTCAGACACCATCCCGGCAGGCTCGCCGCCCCTCGCTCTGCCAGCACAAACACATCCCCTGGACAACAACTGCCAGGAAGCCACGAGGAAACATTGCAGGTGTGAGACCTGGGGGCACCAGCAGGGAGGGCTGGGAGAGAAATGGTGCTGGGGCGAGGCTCAGCCAGCACCTAAGCTGCAGCCAGGCTAAAACAGGACTTGAAATCACTCACAATGTCCTGGCAGATGTATCCAATGGCCTCCAACGTCGACTCTTTCATGTGCTCCGTACTGTGCTGATTCGTAACGTTGGCTACCAACTGGGGAATGAGTTCAGGCCACTGGTTCATGGGGATCTCTGCGCAGGCGATGCCGGCCACGCACTGGGAGGCTGAGCTGGGTCGGTACGTTTCCGTGCCCAGCGTCTGCAAAACCTGTGCAAGAGAGCAGCAAGTGAGGCTCCATGTCAGCAGCCACGGCCGCCACCAACACCTTCACTTGCCATTATCCCCCCTAAACCCGTTCCCCAATAAAGCAGTTTTGCTCTTTCTGCTTCCTCCCGCTGCAAACGAGGCCACGAGCAGGGACAAATCTCGTTAGAAAGGAGCCCGGCCATGGCCGTCCCGCGCAGGAAGCGAGATACAGCTGTGCGATTACCGCTACCGCATCCTTTAAATCCCGTACACAATGCTGTGCGCCGTGACGCGCAACAATGACTCACTCGACCGTTCCTCCCGGCTTTTATTAAACAGCAAAATTGCAAAAGCTAAACAAATTGTGGTTTCAAAATCCCCTCCCAAATACCGAGCTGGTTATGCCAAGATAATCTGAATAGGGCTGAATAATTTTCTTTCCTTTTAATTGCAATCAATCAGAAGAATGATTTGGGTTTTGTATACTTCAATAACATTATATGAAAAAAAATGGAGGGAGAGGCATTCATTTGTTTTAACATTTCCAGTTATACATCCTCATTTCCCATACAGCCACTTAAACACTGCATTTCTAATGTTAATTAACAAACCAGTAATGAACTGGCTATGCTAGCTTTGGTTCAGAGCAATACGACAGCTCCTGCTTACAGTTTACGTTCCCCTTAGCTATCGTTAGCGTAAATAAAAGCCTTAAGGTTGGGTGAGCGATGATGATACAACTTCATTCCACTCTGTATGGATTCTATTAACACAAAGGGGGTCCCAGAAGAGCTGGGGAGAGGCCCTTGATCAGGGAGTGCAGGGACAGGACAAGTCAGAATGGTTTGAAGCAGAAAGAGGGGAGATTGAGATGGGATCTTAGGGAGAAATGTTTTCTTGTGAGGGTGGGGAGGCCCTGGCCCAGGGTGCCCAGAGCAGTGGTGGCTGCCCCATCCCTGGAGGTGTTCCAAGCCAGGTTGGATGGGGCTTGGAGCCCCCTGACCCAGTGGGAGGGGTCCCTGCCCATGGCAGGGCTGGAATTGGATGGGCTTTGAGGTCCCTTCCAACACAACCCACTCCATGATTCCACAATTAAACCCCTTGATCCATGAAGCTGAATGAATGACACGATGGCAGTGATTCTGCTGAATCCCCATTCCTGGAGGTGTTCAAGGCCAGGCTGGATGAGGTCTTGAGCAACCTCACCCAGTGAGAGGTGTTCCTACCCATGGCAGGGAGGTGGAACTGGATGGGCCTTAAGGTCCCTTCCAACCCAACCCATTCTATGAAGATGCTCATTGCTCATCCCTCCAGCGAGAAAACAACAGGTAGGAACCAGAAGTCACAAAACTTACATAGTTCTTGACCTCCCTGCGGGCATTGGCGTCGATGGCGAGCCATCTCTGTTGGTACTGGGCCTTGATGTCGGGGTCCTTGGAGGTCAGGGAGTTCTTGATCTGCAAGCCGGCCGCCACGCGGGCTACTTGGCTGTTGCCAGGGTTTGCCAGCACTCTGGACAGTTCCACCAGGAAAGTCGGCTGCGGAGAGGAGAGAGGAGCGCTCAGTGCCCACCCCGGCCCCGCGGAAGAGCCCCCTTCACCCCACAGAACTGGATACCCCTCTCCCTGGAGCCCCTTCCCCACCAGCCTGCAACAGCCACCACCGCGCAAGAGCGGCCGCTCTATCCCAAGATTACGGGTGTTAAGCTCCTAATCAGAACCCTTGGGAAGCGACGTAAGCAGGCACTGACTCGGATGGGTATTTTTTGAGCTAACGAAAGCGCGTTACCTTCCGTGCTCCTGTCTGCACTAAGCAATCCTTTAAATAAACCGCCAGGGTCCTACGCTGAGACGAGGATGGGATGGGCGGTGTCAAACACAGCGAGGAGCAGCTCTGCTGCTCATTTCCTTGTGTCCAGGCAAACACCCAAACAATATAATACCCTTATAAACATCTTAGAGCAGCCTTCCAGGACTGAAAGGGGCTCCAGGGAAGCTGGGGAGGGGCTCTGGATCAAGGAATGCAGGGACAGGATAAGGGGGAACGGTTTTGAGCTGAAAGAGGGGAGATTGAGATGAGATTTTGGGGAGAAATGTTTTGCTGTGAGGGTGGGGAGGCCCTGGCCCAGGGTGCCCAGAGCAGTGGTGGCTGCCCCATCCCTGGAGGTGTTCCAGGCCAGGTTGGATGGGGCTTGGAGCCCCCTGACCCAGTGGGAGGGGTCCCTGCCCATGGCAGGGGGTGGCACTGGGTGGACTTTGAGGTCCCTCCCAACTCAAACCATTCCATGATTCTCTGATAATCCAGCAGAGGAACTGTCAAAATGTGAGACCGGCCACTCCTCTGGTGCATCACAAACTGGTTTGCAAGACTACAGACTCACTTCTCTGCCACCAAATGCACATGGACACACACATCCCCCTCAAAAGCGAGTGTGCATGGATTAAAACACTCGACACCGATGTCATTCGCTTTTGGGGAGCACGACTGAGAAATGCCTCTGCATTTAAACCCACTCCTGACTTACAGAGCTGTATCTGAGACTCTGCTGCGTACGAGGCACAGCTGAAGTTTCAGCAGTGACACTTCCCTATTTCGCTGACCCTGGGAAGGGTTTTGCCCAAGAAAAACCTTTCTAGCAAACAGTGGAAAGAGCTGCACTGGTTTTGGAGCCGTTCCACACCAAGCAGGAATGTGGCTCTCCTGAAAACCTTTACCACTCAATTCCACATAACCCACTTCTACACCTTCTACAACAGAACTCAAGGTGTGTAGGAAGGCTTCATGGCCCCAAAAAGCCATTTTTTAAACCAACCCAACTGTCAAAAGTTCAACAGAAACATAGAACAAGCCCCGTGTCTTGGACTCCACATTTGCAATGGCCAAGCGCAGCTCTTCAACAGTTTAGCCGGGCTCTTCCAACATCCAAACTGCAGAATTTGGGAGCAAAAATGTGGGACAATAAACTGGGGAGTATCAGCCACTGGACATGCTTTGAGATTCCAATCCAATAGGTAAAACTGCAAACACACCAGACAAAACCACGATGGCCGGGAAGTGATTGCTCCTGCTTCATGGACTGAGTTTATTCAAAGCGAGGAACCATTCCAAGGAGTTCAGAGGACAGCGTAAAGGTTTTGTTGCTGTCTTTGAGAAGAAAACTGTCCTAAAACTTAAAGGTGAAGAACTGTCCTGGGATTCCTACTCAAAAATATTGTTTTTCCATGGAGCTCTAAGGATACTCCGAACTAAAGCCAAGAAGCGTCACATTAACCCTCCCAGAGCTGAGACTGGAAGCCAGTCTAGATGTGTTTGACCTCAGCTCTCACCTACAGAGTTGCCCAGGAAAATCTCCGAAAGGAGTCTGACTTAACTACAGGAGGAGACGAGGACTGGGAAGAACAAGCATCTGCACCCCCAGTTACCAACTGGGAGATCTCATCTAGGTCTGGGTGCTGCACCTCTCACTTGACACTGTATCTCCCACCCCTTCCCATCCCAACCCCATCCCTCTTGCTGGAGCTCTTTCCAGCCACCCTGCACTGTATCCCAAATCCTCGCTCTTCTGCCAAGCCAAACCGTTAACCACCTTTCCAGCCTCCTGGAGCTCCCCAACCCTGGCCCTTCCCATGCCCAGACCGTTACACGTCCCCATCCCACACCAAGGCAGGAAACTTTAGCATAAGCTCTGTGTGCTTTGCTCGCTGCCTCGCTGCCCAGAGCAGCGGTGGCTGCCCCATCCCTGGAGGTGTTCCAGGCCAGGTTGGATGGGGCTTGGAGCCCCCTGACCCAGTGGGAGGGGTCCCTGCCCATGGCAGGGGGTGGCACTGGGTGGGCTTTGAGGTCACTTCTGACCCAAATCATTCCATGATTCTATTACAATTATTAACAAAATCTTGAGAAATCGGCCTATTTCTCAGTGGTTTCCAAAGTGTAAAACCCAGAATCGTGTCCAGTTCAGGTCCATCACGCTGAAATACTTCCAGTAACAGCCCACGAGGCTGAAGCTTAACTGGGATATCCTGAGACTCAGCAAGGAGCAATTCCGGGAACCTAAGATCTCATCTCGATCTCTACTTTTTCAGCTCAAACCCTTCCCCCTCGTCCTGTCCCTGCACCCCCTGATCCAGAGCCCCTCCCCAGCTTTCCTGGAGCCCCTTTCAGCACTGGGAGCTGCTCTAAGGCCTCCCCAGAGCCTTCTCTTCTCCAGGCTGAACAACCCCAACTCTCCCAGCCTGTCAAAATTCTGACTGAAAACAGACACCGAGCTCCGAGGCTCGGCCAGTTCTGCCTCTGAGGGATCTCCACACGTTGGAACACGGAGCGCTGTGGCAATGCTGAGACCTCCCCAGTCTGCACCAGTGGGTCCCAGTTTGCAGGGGCTGCAGGCCCAGCACTGCTCCCCCGAAGGCCCCAGCACCCCCCTGGGGCCCTCCCCGCGGAAGCAGCTCCGTCGTACCCTGACTAAGCAAAACCCCCTCCCCCTTCCCCCTCCAGCCCTTCCTTTTTCCTTTTTCCTCCTTTTTTCCCCCCAAAATGACAAAGAGAGGGCAGAAATGGGGGAGCCAAGCCGTGCTCCCCGGTGGAGTCCCCCCTCCCTGTGGCCGAGGGTGCAGCCCCCCCCGCCCCGCCCTGCCGCGCCGCTGCGGGGCCGGGGGCGCGCGGGCAGGGGGCGATGGTGGCGCGGGGCCGGGCGGAGCCCCCGGCAGCCATGGCCGCGGCCGCACATGGCCCCCAGCCGCTCCCGCCGCAGGCCCCGCCCCCGCGCCCGGCGCGGCGCTCCCATTGGCTGCCAGCAGCGCAGCGCGCGCTCTGATTGGCCGGCCGCGCCAGCCCGGCGCGAGCAGGGTAGGCTGCGCTCCATGGCGGTTCGGGCCCCGTCGAGCAAGGAGGGGCGGGGCTTCTCGCCCGGCGCAGCGCTCTGATTGGCTGAGAGGGGGAGACGACGCGCTGTGATTGGCTATGCGGAGCGGAGGGCCTGCGCTGATTGGCTGGGCGCGGCAGGGAAGAGTGCGCTCCATGGCGGTTCGGCCTGGCGGGGCGCGGCGGGGCCGAGAAGTGGGGGGGGGGGGGGGGGGGGGGAGGGGTTGGGAATCGCCCGGTCCTGCCGCCATCCCCATCGCCACCCGGTCCCATCCTCGCCACCCCCAGCCCCGTCCTCGTCGCCCCCGCGCGCTCACCAGGTTCTCGATGGCCGCCTGCTCCAGGAACTTCTGCGCCGCCTCGAGCTCGGAGCGGTCTGAGATGGAGGAAGCGGGAGGGAACCGCTGTCAGTGACCGCGAGGCCCAACCGGTTCCTCCCCTCAGGGCCCCGGTTTCACCTCCTCAAACTCCCGGTTCCCCCTCTGCGACTCCCGGGGCCGCCTCCCCCCCTCCGCCGCCCACGCCCTCCCGGGGCCGCGGTCGCCGCTGGTGCCGCCCCAGGGTTTCGCGGCGCCCGCCGGGCCCTCCCGCCCGCCTCTCCCGGGCTCTCCCGCCGCCGCCGCCCTACCCGGCGACACCGTCTTCTCCAGGATGGTGATGAGCTCCATGGCGGCGGCGTGGCGGCACCGGGAAAGGAGAGAAGGGGAGTGAGGGGGAAGCGGGACCGGAGGAGGGGAGGGAGGGGAAGGGGAGGAAGCCGGGGCCTGCCCCGCGGCGGCGGCGGAGGGCGCGGTCCCGGCGCTCGGAGGCCTTAACGGGGCCCGGGGAAGGGGGGGGGCGGCGGCAGCGGCTGCAGGCGGCGGAGGGAGAAAAGGGCCGCGCGAGCTGGGAGGGAGAGGGCGCGCGCGCGCACAGCGACGGGCGGAGGGATACCGCGCCGCCCCGCGCCGCCGCGCTGATTGGCTGGCGGGGTCCGGCGCCGCGCGCTCCCATTGGTGGAGGTGGATGGGGCGGGGCTATCGGCGGGCTGAGCCGCGCGGGAGGGGGCAGAGGAAGGAAGGGGGCGGGGCTTCCGGTGCGGCCGCCGCGCGCGGGGCGGGGGGGGCGGCACGTGGGACCCGGCCCGGGACCGCCCTGCAGGCCCCGGCCCAGCCCCACCGGCACCGGCACCGACGGGAGCCACAGGCCCCGGCCCGGCCTCACCAGTACCGCCCCGCAGGCCCCCAGTTGGCCCCACTGCTACCGGTACCACCGGCACCGGGAGGAGCCTCCGGTACCGGGACCACCTCACAGGCCCCTGCATGGCCCGGTCCCGGTGGGACCGGGACCACTGGCACTGGAGTGAGCCACCAACCCCCGCTCGGCCCTACCGGTACCGGGGGGAGCCACAGGCACCGGCATAGCCCCATTAGCACTGGTACCGCCAGTACTGGGAGGAGCCGGTGGCACCGGGGGAGCCACCAGTACCGGGGCCCCTCCAGCTCTCCCGGGAGCCCCACGTGCTGGATCCCGGCCCTGGTGCCGCTGCTGCCGCCACAACGGCCACGAGTTTAACGCTGAACGGGAGGGCGCAGTGGCCCGGTTGAGGCCCCGGGTGCTACCGGGACCGGTGCCCTCCACCCTGGGCAAGCAAGCGGTGACGGGCAGGGCTGGCACACCAGGCCCTGTGCCGGTTGATGGATTCACCGCTTCCTGAGCAGCCGGTGCGGCACCGGCACCTCTGCCCTCGATTGCCACGGGGTCCTCTCTGCACCCCGGGGCGGCGACAGAGCCAGCCCCAAGGCCACCAGAGAAGGGACAACCCCCCGGGAGCCAGCCCCAAGGCCACCAGAGAAGGGACAACCCCCCGGGAGCCAGCCCCAAGGCCAGCGGGAGAAGGAACCGGATGGGGCTGCAGGTCCCTTCCAACCCAAACCATTCCCTGATTCCATGAATTCTGCACAAATTCAGCCTCAGTAGCAGCAAAAGCCCCCAGACCCCGTGTGACATCCGGGTCGGTGGGACTGCAGAGCCAGCTCCTCCCGTTGGGCTTGGGCTGGAGCTGAAACCTTGAGCTGGGAGCGCTGGTTTTCTCCTCATTGCCTTAAATGGGATACTCGGCGTCCACACTGCGGAGGTTTGGATCATCTCCTGCTTCCATAAAATGAGCACAGAGACTGGGGGGAGAGCTGCGGGAAAGCTGCTGAGCTTTGCAACAGCTCGAGGCGGTCGGGGCACCCGGGGTTATTTCAGCAAGAGATGCGGGGAGAACGAGAACTGGGGGGGAGGTTCCTCTCCTGGGTCTATCGAGGCTGCTTAGAGTGAGCCGAGAGGTCTTTTCCAACATTAACGTTTTTGATTCGGGTTTCTCCATAAATCTGCCATAAATTCCAAGGGATGGGGACGATCCGTGAGTTGGGAGATCAAGGAACCTCTAAGGAACCACCATAAATCGAGCAGAGCTCGGATGATGTCGGGTTTGAGAAGGAATCCAGAATAAGGTGATTTACGCGACCGAGCACAGAAAGGACGACGCGTCCCCAGGTTTCGGCCGTTCCTCCGCAGGGAGCGGAACGGCCAAGGCTGCTCACGCTCAGCATTTCCCTCACCCTGAACTGCAGCAGTGGTGGGATCTGCACGTTCCATCTCATCTGGCTGGAGCAGGGAATCGTGGAATGGGTTGGGTTGGAAGGGACCACAAAGCCCATCCAGTGCCACCACCACAGCAGCGAGGGCGTCCGAGCAGCCCGAGGGCGCCTCGCGCTCTGCACGCCGGATGCGTTATCCCAGCAGCCAGGGGATGAAATCCAGCTTGGGAAAAAACTGGCTGGAATCCAGCCTGCACAGGTGACTGAGTGCCACAAGAGACGCTCACCTCGTCCTCCTTGCTTGGCGGGAACGATTTCCAAGCGCTTTGGTTCTGTTCAGTCTTCAAACATCGTCCTCTTCTTCCCTGGTTTGGGTCCCTGTAAAAGAGAAGTCAATGAGTCCGCGGCATCGACCCGGTCGAGGGATTTTGAGAGGGTCTTGAGCTCCCTGATCCAGTGGGAGGGGTCCCTGCCCATGGCAGGGGGTGGCACTGGGTGGGCTTTGAGGTCCCTTCCCACCCAAACCATTCCCCAATTTCACCTGGAACTGGGAAGAACAAGAGAAAGGCCAGGAAACAAGCGATGCCGTCACTTATTTGGGAAGAGCTGTGCTGCCTCCTGGGCTGAGGGACGCTCAGCGACAGCTCCGGTGGGGATGGGGATGCCAGGGGAAGGGCAAGGTGGGTTACGCGGGAATGCCAAAGCCAGGGACCTGCACTGGATCAAAACAGTTCAAGGAGCACCAGACCGCGCACGCCCCCAGTTCAGTCGTTAGGAAACCCTTTCTGTTCCAGACATTAAAGGGATTTGCACCCTGGGTTTTTGTGAGCAGGACTCAGTGCAGGTCTTTGCCATCCCTCAGTACCAGGACTCATCACACCTGACAGTGACAGGAGAGACACAGATGCCAAACCCTCCTCCTGCTGCTGGGAAAACACCTGGTATTTCCAGTTTAAGCTGTGCTGGGAATGAAGGACCCGCTGTCACCTACACAGTTTAAGGCTTTCTCTAAGAGAGAAAACCAGTGAAACTGCCCGAGAGGGAAGAACAGACGTATCGAGACTTCTTCAAGGGTGTTTAACCTGAACGGGTACCGTGAAGCCCCAGGTAAAGCCTGGTTTCTGGATCATTCTGGTACCCTTGACCCACAGCAGCCCCAGCGACTGCGCTCCCTTCTTGTGGGCAGCATCCTCGCTTATCGCCTCAGCCCCACTTCAGCTCCTTCCTCGTCCAGAACAGCTCCTGCTTTTCTCGCCTCGACCACCCCTTTGTCTCCAAGGGAAAAAGAAGATCCCGTACCAAGCGGACAGATCCCAAACTTCCTTTCATGAAGAATTAAATCTTTCTCTGCCTGCAGAGAGACGAGGTCCCGCCAGTCTGCGGGGACCATTCAGTTTGCTCACTGACCACAAGCTGGTTATTTTTGTCCCTCTCCTTCAACTGCTTGCATGTCATTTGCATTGTTTAAAGTCAAAACAAGATCACCTCCGCTCGCAGCTACAGAACTTCCCATTTCATCCATCGCCGCGCAGGCTGGAATCACAGCTTTGCAGGTTATTTTGTCCATGTGCAAGAAGCAGAAGAGAAAGCAGCTTACTCTTCTGAAATGGCATTGGCTCTGCAGTGCTGACAGCAGGGAAAACCACCCGCCAGGTCCACAGAGGTGGCTCAGGACAAGCAGAATTCCTGCTCCAGTCTCATTTCTGGCCATGCCAGCCCTGGGGATACCAACCCATGCGATGCCGTTGGGGAGCGCAGCAATCCGACTGCAATCCTGCCGTCTGTCCCCACCTCAGCTCATCACGTTCAGCGTGAGCAGAACCCAATTCCCCCTTGCAGAGTCCCTCAAATCACAGAAATCGGCTTATTCACCATTTTTAGTTCCCTTCCCTTGCCAGGTTCTGTCCTGGTTTATTCTTTAGTGCTCAACTACCACCTCCGCTCAGGTTACACCAGATCGATTTACGCTACGCACTCACCCCAGCACCGACAGCGGCAGGGGAGGCGGCTGCGAGCAAGGTTTTCCTCGGGGCCGTCGGAGACCATCGGCACAAGCCTCGGCCGCTCCCACGCAGGGTTCAGCTCCTTTGAAAGCAGCAAAGCTTTCGGGCTTCGAACAGAACACAGGATCAGGGTGGGAATTTCACATTGACATTTTTATTAACGCCAAGTTGTTTTAGATCTTTTTGTTTCTTTTAAACAATAACACAAAAATGTTTCAGGGAAGCAGTCTGGACAGTTAGCCTGATGACCCTCCGAAATACAGTTAAGCCACACCACATATGAATTCCTGTTAAAAGAAAAAGTATATGGAACTCCAACCTTTGTGTTAGAGGGAGCTGTGCCCGGTTAGTCGACCCCACTGCGCTGGGAAGCGAACGACGGCACACGGCTTGGACTTCATCATCACGCCAGTCACCACTAATTTAAGGCTTCTGAATCAAATTACCATCAACATCACAGAAAGGAAAACGAAAAGCAAGTGTCGCTACGGCCACGAGGAGATCGAACGAGTTGGATCTTTGAGACAAGGAACGGTGCCTTGACCACAAGAGGCCTGGCAGCAGCCGGAGGGCCGGACCCACAGCCACCACCTCCCCCTTCGCATGCGTTTTGAGAGTGCAATTTAGTAAGAAAAGAAATAAAACGCCATGAATCTTTCTCTTATTTAATGTGGCTGTGAAAGATGTTTCCTTACAATTCCGTTATCTCTAAGAAGGACATCAGCAAGTGGAACCGAGAAGGAGAAAAACGAAGAGCAACAGAACATTTTCCTTTTTGCCGAGAGGTAACACGAAAGGGAGGGAACCTACGATCCTTGGGTCGGGGGGGCTTTGGGAACATCTCCTCCCCAGAACCTCGCGCTTCGGATGCTGCACAGACTCTACGTTACGCCAGCTACTGCCTTTCCCAGTGACCTGTTCCATCAACGCAATTCCTGCCCCAGCCTCTCCACAAAATTCCACTGACCTAAAATCCAGCGGTTTCCTTTTTTTTGGGGGGGGGGGAAGGTGTAAAAAACAGAACATCTGTCGATAAGAGTGTCAGGAGGGGGTGTTAAATATTGTAACCACTGACAAGGCTTGAGGAAGTTTCACAGTTTTGTTATGCTCTATTTTATTACTATCATATTTACAGATTTCTCTCTCTTTTTTTTTTTTGCTGAATTGCTGATAATTTGAACAGAATCTCAATCTGGAGTGTGAGCAGGAACCAGTTAACTACATTCATTGTCCAATCCCCGTCGTCGGTTTGAGAAAAAGACTCCAAATTCTTGGCATATGAATCAGCTGTTGGGTAGCTCCTCCCTCTCCCCGTGAGGCGGCAGCGGGATCGCGACGGCGGCACGAGCGGATTCACACCGTGGCTGGCGGGGCCTTGCGCTGCAGGAAGTACTGGTGGATGTTCTCGGCATCGCGCTTCAGCCACGCCGCGTTCAGCAGGATGTTTTCGCAGCACTGCTGGACAGTGCGTTCCGCCGACGGAGCGGGGTGGCTCTCGAAGAAGGCCTGTAAGGGAACAAACAGGCTGTATCTGTAATTCTTCTGCGAGTTACGCTCACGTCCGACTACAGTTGGTGCTGTCCGCTCTTCCATCAGGTGCTCACAGGCTGGAGCACGCGATGTTCGTCGCAGATGAAGTTAATCACTTCTTTAATTAACATTTCTTACCTTAACTTCTGTGGCCATTTTATCATTTGCAAATCCATCCACTGTTAGCTGAAAGGAAACAAAAAAAAACCAGCAACCAAAGGTAAGCGTTCAGCATTTCAAACAGAACAGAGCAGTTCTGCTCACACACAGGACGCTCTCACAGCCGCACGTACCTTTATTAGTCTGGATATTAAGAATCCACCTTGGTATCGATTATAAAGTTCCTCCCAGTTGTCCCTAACAAATTTCCAAGCAGCTTTCCTGCCCTGCTTGCTGCCTCCAGCTACTCCACCAATAACAGATACCGTGTCCTGGGGACGTACCTCTTCCTGAGGAGGAAAACGCAGACAAGCATTCAAGACTGTTCCAGCAAACACAGCGTGTCAGCTTTCGGCATTTCTACACTGAATCTGTCAACAACAGCTTCTTCCCCCCCCAAAATTTAAAGATACAACTCAAAGATTTAATTAAGACCATTCCTCTTCCTCCCCTCATTCTCAGGAGGTGAGGAAGCAGCAGCTTTCCCAATAACTTACTGAAAGTGCAAAGGTGAGAACTTTCTGAATCAGTTCTGGTTGAGAGATGGCTCCGAGAACTCGTTCGATGCGGTTCTTCTCCTCCTGCATGTCTGCTTGCTTGTGAAGCTTCAGAGGCAAAAGGAGTAGTATTAGCGCATGGCATTAAATGCCAGCTTCTCACCTGGCACTGCTGAACTCACTGGATACACCAGTATCTGACAAACTGAATGCGTTTGTGAATCATCGGGCAGCTCTCCACGTTACGGACCTCATTACACACCCATCAGCGGAAAGCACCGCCGGGAATAAACTGGTGTGTTTATAGAAGGTCAAGTAGGACCGCGCCTCCGAGCAATGAAAAATAATTCTAAAAGGAGAGGTGCAACAGTCCACTAGGTGGCAATTTCACTCTATACACGGACCAAGGAAGGCTGTAAGGAAGTGCTGGTGTTCCCATCGTCTGTCTAACAGCACCCTGAGCCTCTTGGCAGATGAACCGTATCCTAGAGGGACTTGTGGAGTGGAATATTTAGCTCTTGGTTGCATAAGCGGGCAGTGACAGCAGAGCGGGCACTCACCTTCAGCATAGTGTCTAGAGTTGTGCTATCGCCGTGCTTCAGAACGGTTACGTACACCTAGGGTAGAGCACAAACAAGGAAGGGCCTTCAAAACCAGCACTGTCGGAAATGCAACGATCCATTTCTACGTACGTGGGTTGGATTTCGGACAACTGAACACATCTGGAAGGTACCAGCACTCACCCCTTCTGTGTTTTAAGACTGGATTTTAAAGAGACGTCGATTCCTTTACTTAGTCCTCAATTTCAGCATAATCTTGGTGATTTCAAGCACGGCAAACCACCAGAACAAGAAAGCCTTGTACCCCCAACACCTACCCAGTAAGTACTTCACATACACTCGGTCCACACTCATTGCAGTCAGACTTTGTGCTCAGAGCTCTTCCACCACCTCTGCCTTTTACCACAGTGCTTTTAAACCTAGAGGATGTGGGCTGGTGGTCACGGATGGATGTAAAGGAACAGAAGTCAGCTCAGGTTCAACACTGCAGCTGAAGGGGCTTCTAAACCCAAAGAGCAACCCAGTCTACAGACCGGAGCTGTTCTGGGGAAGCTGATGTGGATGTGGCTTAGCTTATTCGTTATGACTAAGCACTGGCCACAACACGAGGCTTACTTGATTCAAGAAACATAGGGATGTTTCCCGTGCTCCCCAGTATCATTTTCATCATAACTGGGCTTACCCAAGCTCCCACCACCTCTGTCAAGCCTGTTTTTCCCATTCCTTGGCCCTGGTTTCCCCTAGCCTCCCTATTCTTGGAAACACAAGAGCTCAGCACACACAGTGCTAGGAGAGAGTGGGGACAGGCTTTGGGGAACCAAAGTTTGCAGTAACCTACAGGACTCCTCAGATCAGCCGACAGGATGACTTTTCCTTCCACGTGGTCCTTAAATCGGCGTCGGGCTTCTTCTAATGTCGCCTTGTGCCCAGCTTTTCCTAGTTTGCCCAGGACCAGACCTCTCAGAAGAGCATCTAGGTGACCTATTGAGTAGGAAGAAAACAAAAATAATTATTTGGAGACACAGGGGAAAAAAAAATAATGATTTGGAGACACAATTCAGCAATTAAATTAATGAAGTGTTCTTCCATGTTGAGTGATCAGGGCAGAGCTGTATAATAGTCTTTGCACATGCTTGCAGATATCTGAAGAAATCAGGCCTCTTCTTGCTCTCCTTGCTGCCAACAGGAGAATATATTGATTTTTTTACAGCAAGAGGATCAGCAGAAGATCATTCGGCCCAACCACAAGAGGCCAGGACTGTAACCTGAGCTAAGGCAGTAATATTAACCATTCGTGTCTACAACAGGACTGACTGGAACAAGAAAACATGCACCTACATGGCTTTTCATCCTTGCAGTCTACTAAGTTTCACGCACTCTGACAGACACAAAGCTAAAGCAGAGAATTGTTAACAATCAGTGAGCAAGCAGGGAAAAGTTCTACCATTCTGACTTGTGCCCGAGAACAGAGAGTTGCTTTGGGAGTTTGTGTTTGTCTAATCTTATTTATACAATGCTTCTTCACACTCCTCTTCCTCCCTTCTCTCCCCTTTCCCAAAATCTCCATGGCTTATTCACACACGAGTTTTCCAAACCCACCACTGGATTTCACAGCAGAAGTTTCCTACCCTCTCCAGGTTTGGGGTCCCATCCCAGTCTCTCCCCTATTGGTGAAAAGACATCTTTCACGAACACCTGGATTTCCTCATAGAAGTCTGTGTGGGACAAGAGAGTCGAGAGGATCCCCAGGTTACAGCTGAGGTCGCTCCACACGGTGTAGTTGGGTTCATTCACAAAAGCTTCCATGACTTTTAGAACCTCTACAGTGCTAATGATTCCAGCTCGGGCCTGGGAGGGGAAAAGACACGGATTAGTTTTATTTCCAAACAGAATTAAGATGTTTAATAGCTCATCTTGTTATTTTACACCCTTTCCTGCACAGAAAATTCTATTTTCTCTGTTGTGAGGTTCAGCCAAGGTGAGTTAACACCAGTGACAGCACCTTTGCACACAGGTAAGCACTTTACAAGGAAACAGCTATATAATTATGAGCACATTTTGCAAACAATAAACAGAGGAGATTAAGTCACTTAACAAAACTGCAGCAACGCCGGCAAGAGAAACCAAGCCCCCAGAGTTATTCTCAGCCAGATACGACACCCACCAACAGCTTGTTTTAACTGAAAACTGTAAAGATTGAGGTTTCATTTTTGCTCTTCTTTAAATCGTGACACTGCAGAAGTCGTATTTGCTTCCTGCTCCTTGTGAATTAGCACAAGCAGCACCGCCCTTCCACCTCTGCCAGGAACACTTTGGAGCGCCAGGCAGACACCTCTGTGCCCCTGACAACACCCGCAGCTGGGATCACCAACCAGGCTGCACAGGGTTTTGTGAATCTGGAACCAGCCTGGCAATTTAGGGTACCAGAAAAGAGGTGAAGATCAGTTTTTATTATCTAAGCTATATTCAAGGAATCACAGAAAGGTTTGGGTTGGAAGGGACCTTAAAAGACCATCCAGTTCCAACCCCTCCAGCATGGGCAGAGACATCATATTCTCCTCTGATTGAAACTGAAACCGAAACAGGAGTCTTAACACTGTGTTCCTGGGTGTATTATTTGCCTCATTTTTTTTTCCCCGTTATCCTCGCAATATCTGGGAAGTGACTCAGGCTGCAGTTCCAAACCCCTTCATCCGAGCCACGGCAGGAGTTACCAGCTCTGAAATGAGAGGCGGGGTATCGAACACACATCCTTAAAAGTTTCCATAAACTGGCTGACTAGCAAGAATAAGCAAGTGTGATCTGAACTACAGAGCACAGTAACAAAGTGTTCAGAGCCAGCAACACCTGCTTTGGGGGCAACTTCTCGCTTTAAACAGGAATCCTCAACATCTGCATCCTTCAGGAGAGGAAAGTTTTAATAAGTCCAACTGAATAAAGGCCACGGTGCTGATAGTATTGGGTAAAATCATTGAGGGGATTATTAAAACATCCTTATTTTGATGAGTTAAAAGAAAGCAAGTTCTCAAAACACTGAATTTTATAAAAAAACTAGAGTATAACACACCCCTATAGGGAACAGCACAACAGGAGTTACACACAGCCTGCTTCCATAGGGTTTATAATACAAGTTAGAACCTGTCCAGCTAATTAATAGCTTGATGTTTGCAGTAATCCCAAAGGCACTTTGCCTCCAGACACTGAGACTGAATCTTCGGACACTGATTTCTCCCATTACCGCAGCTCTTAGTATCGGACAGAACAGCAAAGGGCTGCTTACCAGAGAGAAGAGATCGTTCTGCAGGCCAAGCCTGTCCACAGGGGGTAGGGAGAGGTCTTTGATCGCTGGTATTAAACCTTCCAGCATGTCAGGGCTGTACTGAGTGCGGTAAAACCCTACTGTTCCGAGGTTTAACTGAAATGCACCAAAAGAGTGAAAAATTAAAAAGTACGGAACAAATAAGGCAACACTTTTTTATTTTTGAGCCACCAGAAGTTTCTCGAAGCACCACAGCTCAGAGAATTCAGTCACTATCACTTAAAAAAGAAAAAACAAATCTTAAGTAAGGGAGAAAGACTTCAGATTTCAAAGCAACGCTCACACAGAGGCAGAGAAAATGGGAGAGCTGACATAAAGAAACACAAGCTGGAACTCAAACCGGGAGCGAGGAGAAAAACTTCTCTTCCAGGGGTAACTCCTAGCTGAGGCAATGCACCGAGAAGGTAAAACGCAGGAGATGGCAGGTGCAGAATCTTAATTTTTGAAACCTCTTCCCAAACCCACCTCACCCAGTTTGGACGGAACGGTTTTCTTTTGAAAGGAGAGCAGGCAGCTCTGCCCAGCAGCCAAGCAAGTCACGCTCAGTAAACCTGATGAACCGCACTGGCTGCGTGCTGCTGCCTACTGGATTTTAGTGTAGATGGTCAGATATTGCGGCCGGTTGGACAACAGTACCTGGCACGAATCAAAACCACTGCTGAGCTTGCAACCCCTTTGCTGCTGCTCCGAAAAAGCCCCCCAAGGATGATCAACTCTGCAGCCTACAAATCCACCTGGGACTGGGCTGGACTGGTGCTTTCTCAGGTAGAAACACCAAACCTTGCCCTCTTTAGACAGGGTGCTTTTGGAACTGTTCACTTCACGCCCCTCTCTGTTACCAGGGAGGACTCGGATCGGGTGATGCAAGAGAACGTGCAGGCAGCTGGAACGCCCATGTCAGTTAAATGGGAAGATTTGATTAATATGCAGAGAGACCAACCCTTGTGGTTATTTCAGTCACCTCTCAGAACACAGCTCCAGCTCAGAGACAATTGCTTTTCAACCTCAGTAGCTCACACATCGATAATCCCAGCCAGTTGCTGTCTTTCCATTCTGAGGTGCAGTTTGACTGCTGTCTGCAGTAGATCTCGGCAGCGAATTGTTTCACTTGCAGATCTGGACTCGTCTGGCAATAGCCAGTAGGAAACCTTCACACTAATGAAAGACAAACAGGGCTATTTTTGCTCAGGAGGGACTTTAACTAAACTGTGGTTGCCATGGGATACCAAAAAAGCCACCACATTTCAACTCAAAAGCTGCCTCTAATTGCACACTGTTTTTCCAGGCTCGAACTCCTGAAAGGTTCAAGTTTACAACGTCCAGGCTGCCCTGGGAAGGCAGAGCACTACGCTACGCAAACTCTAGAGAGGAGCCAATACTCAATCGCAGCTCAGAGTGGCCCCTCCACGAGAAACACAAGATTGCAAGGGGGGTTTAGGGAAGAGGAGACAAAATGCAAAGGAGCATTACAGGCTGATGCCCAGGGACACATTCTGCTTGTAATCACTCACCTTCACCCACTGGTCGGGTTTGACGTTTTTCAAAACCACGGTGAGCTCTGGTTTGTCCATCAGTATTTGCATTTTGGCACAGGTGGGGTCATCACTTGTACAAATACTGATGGGGACCATCCACATGGGGAAATCCTCCCCTGCAAGAACAAACAAGAGAAAGGGAGGCCTAAGGAGAAAAACACATATGCACACAGCACTGAGAAGCTCAGCCTGACGTGCAAACAAGTTTCAGCAGCAGCTGAAGGAAGACCTCTTAAATTTAAACCTAAAGAGGCAAAAATCTGAAGGAGAAGAGTAGTTTTAGAGCTAAACAGCAAGGATATCTAAAGCACCTCTCAAGCCAAACATTTTAATTTCCATAAGCATGGAAGATGGGTGGAATCTGCATCTTAAGACAGAGCTGGCTTTTTTTATTTCAGTGCTCCTGTAAAACCAGCAGCTGAGAGAGCTCCCAGCACCGGTTTCAAACTGGCCATCAGAAGAAAAGCAGCTTGGAATGAGGTTTGATCTTTCACACTCCTTGCTGTTGTGTGAAATGCAACAAGTACGTCCTCCCGCTCTTCGCACTCATCTTACCGGTATATGGTCCACTGGCACAGAACTTCTTCTGGACCAACTTCAACACCTTGTCATCCTCTTGCTGGAAAAAAAAAAAAGGAGAAAAGAAGGAAAAAGAGAAAGGAATTATCAGAACACCTGATCACAGCTTCTGTGTATCCCAACACATTCCCTCTGTATACTCCTCCAGAAAGCGCAGCGACCTCAAGCCATCATTCCGGCACACTCATCACTGTTAAAACACACGTGGCTCTATTTCTCATCTGAATCTGTTGTCTGACCTCAGCTTCCAGCCAGTAACCCTCCCTGCCCCTGCGATATTGTACAATAAGCAAAATTGAGCTGGAAGGAGAAGCAAAACGCCTGGTGAGGGGAGCTCATGCAGATATTCCCGTCCCCAACCGACATTTCACACACCAAGAGCCGGCAGGGTTAGGTCAGCAAACTCCAAGCATGTGATCCAGAGCACTGTTGGAATAACTCTGTATCGCTCTGCAGCAGGTTCCTCAAGTGAGCTGCACTTCCCCTCCTGCCAGAAACAGGTCTCTCACTGAACAACATGACTGCAACCTCCTCATCCGAGAGAATTCTTTAAATCATAGAATCAGGGAATAGTTTGAATTGGAAAGGACCTCAAAGCCCACCCAGTGCCACCCCCTGCCATGGGCAGGGACCCCTCCCACTGGGTCAGGGGGCTCCAAGCCCCATCCAACCTGGCCTGGAACACCTCCAGGGATGGGGCAGCCACCGCTGCTCTGGGCACCCTGGGCATCCCCACCCTCACCATGAAGAATTTCTTCCTGATGTCCAATCTAAATCTTCCCCCATTGATACCAATGATCCAAATCACTGGATGCCAATAAATCTGATCCTAGAAAAGCACAGCTAAAGGCAGAATTTTTGAAATGCTGAAAAATGCACAGTTCTATTTACCTGTACAGCTTCCACGTAAATAAGCGGGAATCCCATTTGTTTGGTCCACGTGTTCATCACAGCAGCAATAGGTTTACCACTGGCTTTTTCCAGGCTTTCCCAGAGGTCCTCTGCGGAAAAAAAGTTGGAGTAAGGACTGCCAGACTCTGGACACCTCAGACACTATCAGGGATGCTCCATGGGCAGTGGGAGGCTGTATCCTTACTCCAGCTCACCCTTCACACTTTGGATTTTGTGTTTTTATCAAAATGTAACAGACAGGCAATAAAAAGGACCTGGTTTAAACCACTCATGGGGGAGAGAAGGGAGAAGAAAGCTTCTGTATTACTAAAAATAAACAATCAATACCCATTGTGATAGGGTAAAATAAAAGTGAGTATTAAATATTCAAAATGGTAAATGGAAGAATCTTTTCCATCAGGTTTTCACATATAATGCCAACAGAGCTGACCGAGCACAGGCGGGTTTGGGTTGACAGAGCACGAGTTCCACTTACACATTCATGCCTGACACCTAAAAAAGGTTTAAGCAAAGTAAGTGCTGTGAGATATCAGACGAGACTTTGAACTGTGTAATCACACAGCAATCAGTGCTGCACGAGGCTCGCACAGCGAACCAACGTACTCTGTCTAAAGCAGATTGCTACGCAGGTGTGGGTACAATAACAACGCCCAGGTACCTGTAGCGGCATTCTTCTCCTGGAACTTTGTTAAATATAAATTCATTCCTTTCCGAAAGTCCTGGGAACACAAAATGAAATAGGTAATGGCACCAGAACGGAGTCCTTTCCATCCTCCCTCCACACTGCGTTTACACCCAAGAATGGGCCAAGGAATATTCAAATCAGAATATGCGCATTTTTTCCCTATTTCCCCACTGTCTTATTCTCCTAGGTAAGTTCAAACAGAGCCCAAACACCAACTGGAGAAAAGTTTTTGAAATACAGAATATCCAGAATGAATTCTTTTTAGAATGGTATTTTTAACTGTAAAAAGATTCGACAATCCACAGCTGGATTTTAACAACAGCCTTTTACCTCATCGCCAATGTAGTCATGCAGCATTCGGATCACAGACGCTCCCTTGCTGTAAGAAATAGCATCGAATATTTCATCTACTTCGGAGGGATGGCCAACGCTAACCTGTGGCAAACAAGATAATTAACAGGAAGAAGAATTTTAGCTGCCACAGGATTTTGATTTTGCCCGTTCTGACATTCCTCATGGAAGAAAGCAGACGCGTACCCATCACTGAGTTGTCTCAGTGGAATCTCTGCACCCAGATGATTAAATCTATTCACATATGGCTGGGTTAGGGCTGGTTTGTAGGTGAAACACACTGTGACGTCGGGTTTGGTGTTTAATCAAATAGACTTGGGGATTCTGCTTCAATGCTTGGGTTCTACACTGACCCCAAAGCAAAAACCAGTGGAAGTTGTTTAATTCTGGGACAGTGAACAACACATACTCAGGAGCCACTCGATGGGTAAGTCGCTCTAAAGGGACCCGTTATGCAAAGTAAGGTCATCTCCCAACATCTACTACGTCAACCATGTCCTAAGGTGTCCGAAACCTTATCCACGTCGATCTCTGCTAGAGTTCTCTGCTAGGACAGCTCCCAGTTTTCCTGTAACTGAGCTCACTGCTGCTGCCTTCTCTTCATCACTGAACTTCTGTCTTGTTTCCAAAGCAGCAAGCACAGCCTGATCCTACTTATTTCTCTCAGCCCTGGGAATACAAGGCGTGGCCTCAGTACGAGCCCAGCAGAGTTTGGTAGCTTGGGCTCTAGGCTACGCTGCACTTCGGCTCGCATTGCTGAGCACTGGAATAAATCAGTAGCTGCTTCCTTGTGCTCAAGGGCCAGCAAACCAACCACTTTCATCAGAAACCAATAAAAAGCACAAAAAATGATGATTTTTGATCCAACTTCACCATTTCAAGTCAGTAGAGCAGAAAAACTCCAGAGGAATCCATCCTCAGACCCTCAAACCCCTCTTCTGAAATATTAATTCAAGTAGAGGAGAATCCTGTAAGTGTAAATGCAGCCTTCGATTTTCCTTTGAGCTGTGAATGTCTGCAAAGTTCCCTTTTTTTCTTAATAGGAAAAAACCCTTATGCGCAGCTGACAAGATAAAAAGGAGACAACCACTAGCAAGGACAGAACTTACTTCAATGGGATGACTGTTGTCTAAGGCATCGAGCTCCTGAGCTCGTGTGTAATCAGCAGAAACAAACTGAGTCCAGATATCGTACTCTGGGAAACAGTGATCTACGCACAGGTACTCGATCCAGGAGGCAAATCCTTCATTCAGCCAGAGATGGGTCCACCATTCCTGGAAAGATAAGAAGGCAGAATAAAGAACAGAACTCCAAGAGCTTCACTTCATCAACAAGAAGTTTCCTACAAGGATAAGCTGTCAACGGCCTCGCTTAGGCAGCACTTGTAAGCACAAAGGTCTTTCCATAAAGCCCAAGAGGAGGAATAAGCACCCAGTAATGGTCTTTCCCTCTGTCTTAAGTTTCAGAAACTTTGCATGGAGGAGAACTGCATCAGGGACAAACAAAATTCCCGGAGATCAGACTAGAGGTCAGAGCGGAGCCTCTGCGGGAGCAGCTACGGATGTTGGCTAGGCCAGAGAAACCAGTCAGCAACAGGCACGGCCGCCGGTGAGTGAAGGAGCAGCAGTGCGGGAAACACAACGACAGCGCCTTTGTCAACCCAAACAGTAGCAACAGATTCATTCTGTTTGGGTTTGGTTTTTTCCTACAGAGCGTGCTTACCTGAAGGAGAGAAACCTGGAAAAATCTTCTAGGCTAAGGAAACCTGCAATCTCATAAAGAGTTACGAGCGGTTCCTCACCAGCCAAGGGTGGGCTTTGGTTTTTAAGATTACATTACATTACAATAACGTTTTAAAATCCATCCCTTCATTTCTAATGCAGGCAGGACAAGGAAACGAGCTACGGATATGGAGGAAGAAAACACCCTTTTCTTCCATCACTGCCCTTTCCAAACATTCTTTCAACGTGAAAGGGGAGGGATCCCTCAGCTGAGCATGGCTGTGATGATATGGACCCTTAAAGAACCCGAGCAGGGCGAGAACCAGCCCGGAGAGCTGCTCTACCAAGAGGTGCTGCTTCTACCAGGAATGAAGCATCTCCCCCAGGGAGGGCAGGATTCCATAGGGAAAGCTGCCACTGAAACTCCACACAGATAAAACCCGCTTTATTTTTAGAGTAGGGCCTATCCAATCTTCTTTTACATTTCTGATCGCCTCTGTTTCCAGGACGAGGTTCCAACACACACAGACCGGCTGTGCCAGAAGATTAATGTCACTGCAGAAGAGATGCTTGGGCAATTAGCTTGGACTTCTCAATCTTTTTACCTCCCTGTTTTTCTCTCTTATCCCACTGCTCACGAGTTGATTTCTCCCCCTGGAAGCATTCTGATTTCATTTATCTTTGCTGCAGAAGAGCCATATTCTGCTGGCTGATAAGGTCTGGAACTGGCAGACCCGAGGTGCTGCTGCCCTGTACGCAGCTCAGGTTAGAGAGGAGAAAAAGCCAACTTTCTGGACATGGAGCAGTAATGCTAGAATGTTTTTCCATTTTTCACAGTTGCATCACAGAACATGAATAATGAGAGAAAAAATTCCTAATGAAAATTTTTGGAAGACCCAGAACTTCGAAAGGAGAATAAAAAGCTAATTCAATATCAATTTTATAGATTCCGGTAATGGATACTTTCTCACTGCCACATTCGCCACGGTCAGAAGGACCAGGGGTGGGTGGTTCATGGGTCACTAATGGTCCCCCAGGCAGATGATTGTGCTCTCTACTCACGCGATGCTGCCTCTCCTTGCTTCCAGCTGCACTAAAAGCTAACACTCTATTATTTTAACATCACTTTTCCATTTCAATATCACATTGCTCTCACATGGAAGCCGCCTGTGCTACCACAACCAGGAATGGATGCAGCTGATCAGATTTTAAGAGGCACTGTAGAAGTCTGACAAGCTTTGCTCAGTTGCTGTAATTAATATTTACTCTGGGTTTTTCCCTCCATCCACTCACACTCCATTCCAGCAGCCTAAAACCCAGAATAAGGCAGGTTTGGGGCTCCAGAAGCCAGGCTTTTTAAAATTCGCTTCTTAACAATACAAGAAACTTCCTAACTTGTTCAATACTTGGACTCCAGCGTCTGTTTGCAGGGGTTTGGAAAAGGGAACGTCAGCTCTAATTTACAGAGTAAGCTGATGCTGTTTGTTAACAGCAGAAGCTCTGACAGGTACAGGTTTCAGGTTTCAACACTAAACGGCATTTATTTACAGATTTCAGCCTTGCTGCCTCAGAGCTGCTTTGATTCCCAACAAAATGACTTAAACATCAATCCATGCAGCCAGCTGGCTCCCCACACATCCAAAATAATTCATATAAGCTACTAACAAGCAACTTCTCAGCTACGGGATTGGAATGATTTGCAGTGCTGGGCTGGGAGTGAAATGCCTGCTTGGGAGGAAAGCCTGGTGAGTGAATCAGGCCTATCTGGAAGGAAGAGAGTGGATTACTGCTTCGAAGTCACCTGACTAGCCAAAATCACCTCCTCCACTCTAACTAGGAGCTGTATTCAAAGAGTTGAACATTACTCCACATAGAAAAGACCTAGGAACACTTTAGGAAAACACACTAGTGAAGAAGAAAGTGGTAATAAAGCTCTATTTAAATGTTTAATTGTTTCATTTCAAAGCTCGCATGCTTTCTGTTAAGGGGCACTTGAACACACACGATACAAAGCACACAGCAAAGAAAACCCAAAGAATTTGTAAGTGTTAGATACCATGGTCACAAGGTTTCCAAACCACTGATGAGCAAGTTCGTGTCCTACAACCAG
Source organism: Neomorphus geoffroyi (assembly GCA_033558235.1). Taxonomy (NCBI): domain Eukaryota; kingdom Metazoa; phylum Chordata; class Aves; order Cuculiformes; family Neomorphidae; genus Neomorphus; species Neomorphus geoffroyi. The sequence goes on from JAUMJM010000097.1 coordinate 1,392,252, forward strand.
AGCAACCCACTGGCGAGATGAAGAACAGGAATTTTTGGGGTCAATGAGCAATGCAGTCTCCCTGTATTTAAGAGAGAAAGAGAAGTGAACAGAGTGGTACCTGCCTGGGGAAAACACACAGGCAGAAGTAGGTTAAATTACCTAAGCAAGCTAAAAAGTGATAGGTACAACTGAAAAAAAACCCAAAAGCTACTTCAGTTTAGACACCGAATTATTTGGTAAGTTCCACAGCTGCTGGGATGCTTTGGAGCAATAATTCCTTACGGCATGCAAGAAGACAAGTGTGAAACCCAGGCAAGAACAAGAAAGTTTATCCTTTATTTATAAAAGAGCTCACCTACATCACCTAGGAATCTGACCTGCAACCCCCATGGTGTATGCACAGCCAGCCTTCTCCGCTTCCCTCCTCCCCAAAGGAATTCCAGCTCTCCCAAGCGCACAACCAGCCGTGTCACACGACCTCCCGCACAAGCTTCTCCGCACAGGGCACACGCACACACTCGCAGGCGCACACCCCGCTGCTGTAACCCCCTGCCGTGCCCAGGACTCGGTGGGTCAGCCAAGAAGGGCTCCGGACCCACTGGGTCTCAACAGGGAAAAGCCGTGTCCCAAACCATCGATGGTGCCTGCAGATTGCGCCCACCTTCTGTCCCCAAAGGGATAAAGCAAGCGTGCCCAACTCAGCATAGGGGGAGGCAAAAAATTAACAGCACAATTAACAAAGGCTTCCAAAAATTCTACTCCTCCAGGACAAATATTTTTTTCCAAAGGGAGAAAAATATCAGATTTCATCAGGATTGTGATGAGCAGGCAAGTCGATTTTAAACCTGGGCTCCAATTTCTATTTCAATTTTTTAAGGCCAGATTAAAAGTTTAGCAGAAGAAATTCGAACTGTTTCAGGATTTGAAGTCCAAAGCTTAGAAACCAATGTTGGAAAATGAAGGAAAATCATCCTAACAATGAGCACGGATATGGAAATAATATCAAGCAGAAGTACAAAAGCTTGATCAGACGAAACTGAAAAAGAAGGCAAGTTAATATTTTTGATTTACTCACACCCACACTGTGGCTGCTAAATTTACCAACTTGCCTACAACATAAGAAACCCGCTGCGTCAGTAACTTTTACAGGGGAAAAAGCGGCCAAGAAAGTTCTCTCACAGAACAGGCAGTGCTGCCAGACACCGAAAAACCTCACCCCCTTGGACAGCGGCTGTAACAGCTCATTCCTGCCTTCCCAAGGTTTGTACAACAACGCATGCTGCTGCAGAAGCCTAAATTATCCCAACCGAAGCAAGAGCTGAAGGCATTTACTCAGTCTTATTTGGGATGACAGCCAATAATTACAGCTCCCTAAAACTAATCCAATTACTTCCAAGAATTAGTGAACAAAGAGGGGGAAAGACAGTATTTTAACAGCATACCTATAAGTAACAAGGCCCCAGTTCTCCATGGCACCTTTATAAAATAAATACAAAGGTTTATTGATATGGATACACACCTCTTCCTAAATGTTTAAAATTCAAATAAAATACAGTTCATCAACAAAGTGAGTTACTTTACCAGCAGCAAAGTCTGCAATAGCTATGAGATCAATTTTAGGAAGAGGGTAAGGAACATTGAAGTAGTCCTTATAAAAAGGCAGAGTTTTAGCAGCAACCTGTAAGAAACGAGAGGAGAAACATTAACTTGGAACAAGTAAAACTTGAACACTTCTGACTGGCACCAGCCTAAGAAAGCACCGTACACAAGATTCCTTCCAGAGGCCCCATTTCCAGCTCCCAGGGCGCAATGGTTTGGGAGACTCCCACCCCCTTGCTCTCCCAGGGCTGCAGCCTACCCATGCTTCTCATCGTCTTTGGACCAAAGTCTGCATCATCAAATCAGCACTGAATTAACCCATCTGTTCCCATCACCACACACATTATGTCCACAATTCCAATATCAATTAATACCAAGCCCAGCCTTTCCGAGTCATTAAAGCCAAACACCCCCTTGGGAGCTCTGCATGGGTTCAGGTGACCAGACAGAGGAGAGGGCTCTGTTCGGCCTCTTGGAGATCACTGCAGCAATAACGCAGTCGCCCTGAGCACATTTACCTCTAATGCAAACCTTCCTTGCTCTGCTTTGCCAACAGGAGTGTAAACGCGCACTAAGATGCCATCCTGGGACCTGGCCTCCACGAAGTCATATTCTCCCACCACAAACGCCACCAGGTACGTCGACATTACAGGGGTGCGAGCAAACTTCACTTCCACCAGGTTTTCATCATCGGGGTATGGCTTCCGGTCAATGACATTCTTCAAACATGAAAGGAATCAGTTAGAGCCATGGAAGTGAAACTGTATTACACAATCCATCTGACTATTTCATCACTATGAGACACACATTTAAAATGAAAAGACTTTTTTATGATTTTAAAATACAGACCACGGTGTCGTTCCTCTCCTAACTAAAATTGCCCCATCATAGATTCCCATCGCTGACAGATGTATAATTTTACCATTGATCACATATGGAGATGTACTTTTATAATATACATGTTACACTCCATACACATCAGCTGCTGCCCCCCAAAGAGAGCATTACCTACACCCCAATAAGACACCAGGCTCTCACTTAAGTTCTGAAACAGAACCCACCACTACATGATCAGTGGATATTCATAGCTAACTGTGAAAGTTAACTACTGGAATTAAACAATTTTTACACTGGTTTGCTCTTCTTCAGCAATAACTCGTAGAAATATTGGCACCATACTTAACACAGTAACACAAGAAGATTAAGAACTTACCATGTTTGACAAAGCTACCCTGTCTTTAGGAACCACCAAGGAAATATCAAACGTTGCCTTAATAGCAGGCTCGTCCCAGCAAGGGAAAGCTCTGCGAGCATCAGTTGCCTGAGGAAATGAGAGCATTAAACAAATAAATCACAAGAGACTGTGGCAATAAAACACACACAAAAATTTACAGGCAAGCAGTTGGGTGAATGACTGGTGAAGTCTATTCAGTGACACGCCTTGACCTCTGCATTTCTGCATTTCATTCTTACAGGGGCAGCTTATTTCACTTTTGGTTCAAAGAAAAAATACAGCTGAAAAGCTCTCTTTGCTCTGATGGAATTCTACAGCCTGAGTGAAATTTAGCAGAGTCACGACAAGAGCAAAGCTCAGTCATGTGAGAGCAGGGAGGGCGCCGGGGCGCTCGCAGGCCACGCACACAAGCCCACCTATTTATATTCCGCCAGCAGACGGCACAAGAAATGTCCTATTGGTACAAGTACGTGCTCTGTGGTTTTATGTACCCAGGCAGGTAACGGTGAGGTGGTCTGGAATGCTGGCAGTATGTCCAGGGTTTACATAATATTTGAGACAGAAAGCTGGCTCATATTTGGATGTCATTAAGGTATTGAGATAAAGGCAAAGTGTCCTATTAAAAAAAGTCATGTCCTTCATAAAGGAATGCTCTACAGAGGGATGTGACCACATCTAAATAAACAGCTGCTCATAAACACTGCAGCTGATGTACATATACCATGCACCACACATCAGCATGAGCCTCGGCTGCGGAATCTGCCAGATCCAGGATGTCCTGACCTTCAGGCCACAATGTGAAGGGTGCCGTGAGTCTTGCCCAGCCACACTGAGGGCAAGCAGCACAAAAACGCGGGGTTTGGAATTTACCCAGAGGGTACAGCTGAAGCTAGGGAATCTGTCCTTCCACGCATAAACCCTATATGAAGAATGATATTCCCTGAAAAGAAAACCACAGCCCGTACCTCAAACTGAGTGACGGCAGCATAGCGCGTGTCTCCAGTAGAGGTGGTGTATTTACTCCGGTAGAAGCCTTTCATTTTATCATTCAGCTCCCCTACAAAGTCTATCTTCAGCGTCCCCGTCCCTGTAACACAAACAGAGGGGGAGCACTGTTATCTGCGTGTGCCAAACAGAACATTGATCTGGGCTGGACCTTCAGGCCAGGCCACTCGGCTGGCCCGCTGCCCCTCTGAAATGAGATGTCCTTCCAGCTCATCCCCACCCATTGCTGCTCTGCCAGCCCCCCTCAAACTCCTCACTCTCCTTACACAAAACAAGCTCCAGCAGAGCAGTGCAGGCAAAGCCAGACTCCCCCCAGTGCTGCAGCGTTGACCAGAGATCAGTGACTCTAAACACAATGCCGTAACCAGGACAGACCCACCTCATGCCACTAGAGAAGTCCAATCCTACAATCCTTACCTTTGAGTACAGATTGCAAAAATATAGGACAGCTCCTAAGTAATAACAGCACCCTGTGGAATTTACCACCAGAGCCAAGCCAGGCATCGGCTGTGTTCAAGCTCGTAAGTCAATTAGTTCCAGGATTAATTTGGCCCTCGATGTCTCAGTGCAAAAGGGGAAACCGGATCTTGCTCAGAGAGGCAGCGTGCCAATACCCCACAGAATGGGACACTAAGGTTTTATCACCCTGGAATCTTTACCTTTGTATTTGTCAAGATGAAACAAAACCACTTTATTCAAACTGAGGAGCTGAGTTTCAACCAGCAAACTCCTCAGATCAAAACCCTGCAGCAGTTTTAAATGAACTGGTAGGTGTGCACCTAGGAAATGCTGCAGCTTCTGAGCCCAACTCCCAACAGCAAGTAAACAATCAGACTCGCCTCGGGTGTTGGAAGCAAATGTCACCATCAGCAAAGCATTTCCAACTCCAGAGACTCACAGAGCGAGTTACAGTTGACACATTCCTTCAGGAGGGCTCCCAGTCAGAAACTTCAGGGAAGACAGCTGTCCTACCCAAGTTTTTTCAATTGCAAACGGCTTAAATACATGGTTGAAGGAAGCAGAAAGCACGAAAATAGCTCTTACCTTTCTGAAGGGTACTGGGAAAGGAGAGAGTAACCTTTTCATCCTCGTTTTGGTAGTTGAACCCTGTGGCATGTACCTCTGGAACAGTAAAACAGGAGACTGTGTTTGAAATCAGCCTCAGAGATGTTTTTTTAACTCAAAAACATCTAGAATTCACTGAATTGTCTGAATCCCCCAGCAAGCCGTGGTCACCGAGTAAATGAGCGAGAATTTAGAATAATCTGGAATGATATGAACGCAAGCAGCCACAGAAACGCCACCCACTGCCAAAGTTCCAGGAAGGAAAGATTCAGAAAACAGCCCCAGTTACCTACTGAAGTAGATCCTGGCTTTGAGTGGTCACAGAGAAAAGGACAAAAAGAATACTGGGAGGTGGTGATACAGAGAGGTGAGCACCCTAAAAGAACAACGTACCACTACATCAACTTCTTCACCACATGGAATTCTGAGTGACAGCGCCTGTTTGAAACAACAGCTTAACATATAGAATGGCCCGTGTTTCACGCTCTGGTACCACTGCAAAAACCCAGGAGCTGGGTTTCAGAGGCAGCCCAAGCACTCACACAATGTTTGGCAAGTTGCCCCACGTGTGACAAAAGTACCTGGAATTATGTTTTTATTTTTATCAAACTGAAAGTGCTATTTATTCTGGAATAGCACAGTTTCAGCCTCAAGTTGGAGTTAATACCAACCTCTGCTCATAGAGAACACAAACACAGAAACTACACAAATGCATTAGTCTTAACTACTGGCTTCACAGCGCTCTGCTCAGCGTTTAATCAGAGTTCACCACCATGCTGGGATACGGAATACATAAACACCTACAATAAAACAATTAGAGCTGGAAAAAAAACCAGTACAGAAACAAATTCAAGAAGACAAATTCTTTATAGGATCAAGTAGAACAACTTCAGACCAGTCTGTACTAAGGAGTTCCAAGGTTCTTACAATCAACCGTGAGAGGGATGAGCTGGACCATTCAAACACAACACGTGCCAAGGACACCAAAACGCCAGTAAGTGCTGGGTAATGAACAGCAAAAAGTAAAGGTTCAGCTTTTCTTCTTCTAACTCTGCAGGTACTGAGGCAGGAGAGGAGATAAAAGACAGTTGGAGAGAAGATATTCAGGGAACAACACTAACACACAACACGCTGGTCTGAAAGGAGCCGATTGCTGACTGCATCGGTTACATCTGATGGATGTTGATTTTTGGAGTTCCATGGACAACAGCGCTGTCCATAGAAACACAGAATCAAGGAACAGTTTGGGCCAGAAGGGGCATCAAAACCCATCCAGCTCCAAACCCCTGCCATGGGCAGGGACCCCTCCCACTGGATCAGGGGGCTCCAAGCCCCATCCAACCTGGCCTGGAACACCTCCAGGGATGGGGCAGCCACCGCTGCTCTGGGCACCCTGGGCCAGGGCCTCCCCACCCTCACAGCAAAATATTTCTTCCTAAGGTCTCATCTCAATCTCCCCTCTTGCAGCTGAAAACCATTGCCCCTTGTCCTGTCTCTGCCCTCCCTGACCAAGAGCGACATGAGGCTGCTGACCAGGGTGGAGGGAAGGACGGGCTGAGTATCTGACGGAAACTTGTGTCAAGAGCCGCGCTGCCGGACACCCTGCAGGCTCTGAGCTGTGGTCAGGGGCGAGATGAAAACCTAGGAAAGGGCTGATAGAGATCAGTAAGGGAATGCAGAAACACCGCCCCCACCTATTTTAGAGCACCCACAGCAAACCAAACACATTTGTATCTCTTCACAGCTTCTAAAGGCAACAATCTGATAGCAAAGACAAACACCACCAGGACTGAGGAGTGCGGTTCCAACCTCCTGAAACCCAGAAACACCAAAGAATGCGTGTTATGCAGATCTTCTGCCAAAAACTGACAATGAGTATTGAGTTTCCCCTCCTCCTCTCCCAGATGTGAAGTCCTACAAAGGGTATATGAATTTACAGCTCCACCATGTTACAACCTTTTTGACCTGTACTAGGAAAGCCACAGGAAAGACACACGTGAACATTCCTGGTGTGGAAGAAGGTGAAGACCTCCAGGTTTTTTTCCCTATCCAACAGCCTGAGAAAGCACATTAACGCATGCAGAAAGCAACCCGGATTCAAAGAGCTGCTCAACCCTAATTTTACAGCGTTAGATACCAATTACCCTCAGGTTAGAAGCAATGTTTAAACAAGTTGTAGTTTAAATAGGCTGGCAGCCATCTCCGGAGTGATGCTGTGCACTCCCTGCACGTACGGATCACCATCCAAGGCAGCCCAGAGCCCTGTGCTATCCCAGGAATGCCCCACTTGCCAGGAACCCGAGCCTCCAATGAACACTTAAATGCAATGGCAAGGGCACATCTGGGAGATAAAAAAGGTAACACTCACTCATGGTTTCAAGACATGTGCTCACTGAGGAGTCTGTGCCTCGAGGAGCCCCTCCCCACATCCAACTACAGCAATGTTTTATAATCCTCAAAGCAGCTGCTTATATATCAATTTCCAAACCAGCAGAATAAGTGAGAGTCAAAATTACAGTTTTTTAAACTATTCAGCGCTAATAATTCAACCCAGAGCTAAAGAACCACGGAAAACCATCAACAATGGAGTTCAAAAGAACTGCTTATAACGAAGATGTCATTGCAGGAAAATGCTGTCTGAATTCCTAACAGTGTTGGATACAAAGGCTCCTGAAGAGAACAGCACAGTTTTGGCAGCCTGCTAATGTTGGAGAGTTTGGCACGGGGAGGTTGCAAGTTAATCACTAGCACATTAGGGCAGGGGCTGGACCAGGGCGCTTGAGAAAATCAAGCTGCCAGTGCTTCCTGTCTTGGGAAAAAGGCATAAAGATCAGCCCCTTTCCCAAAGTTGGAGAGCTACGGATCCAATTTTACAACAGCATTTTAAACAAATTCCAGCCCTTCTGCCGAGAAATCCCTGCGATTGCGTGGTAACCAGAGGGAGACGTCAATTCACGAGCCCGATTTCTCTGTAACGCGCTGATAAACCTGGATCCCAGCCAAGGGGTTTAAGCAATGTCAAAGGCCCGTGTATTCCAGAGTGCAGACAACGCCAAATGCAAGAGATGGAATTTTTTCAAGTAGCCCTCATTCCACAGCATGGAGAAGTCACAAGCAATTAAGGTACAGTGGCTTAATGAACTCTCATCCATCAACCGAGCTGCAGAGACTGCGTGTGCTCTGCCTACTCTAACGTTACCTCAAAACATCCGCGTTGACACAGCTCGCACTGTCCTCCCGCAGCAGCAGCCGCTGAGCTATGCCGACGCAATTCCCGAGGACGCTGATGCTTTCAAGCCCTTCCACATCTTTTCACGTGTTCCAAACTGTGGTTGTAAAATCCTTAAAGGAGTCAGAAGGATTCTGGTGTATCAGAACACTCCAAACTGTTCCTGCCAATGCAGCCCTGGCCCTCACCATCAAAAATCCTGCTGTATCCGGGGCCTCTCCAGGAGAAAAGATGAAAATGAGCTTTCCTACATCAAAGAACGGTTTCATGACTGGCTCAAACAAATCCAGCCTGCTCCAGGCAGAAACATCAGTCTCATTTTCCCACCTGGCCCCAGCTGCACGTTCCCATTCCCTCCCTTCCCTGGCATTTGCACACACTCATGGGGATCAGGAAGGTGAGCTGCCATTTTTTCCCCTTGTAGAGCCCATTTCCAGCCGCTGCGGTTTCCTGATCCACAGGGCTGCTCAACAGCACAGACAGGAATGCCAGCAGGAGGGAGGGGGTGAAGATGAGTGTCCTTGCCCCTCTCCACAGCAGCATGATTCCCAACTGCCTTCCCACCACCGTGAAGTGGTGCCGCTCCCGGGCACTGCTCAGATACACCGGAGCCACATGGCTCAGCTTGCCATGAGCACCAGTTGCTGTTTTGAACCATCAGCTGAGGCTTTGGTGGAACCAGCACCTGAGCATGTCCCTACCACACCAGGAAGGGAAACACTACAATAATGAGTTCTGGCCTTAAAACCTTTTGAAGGCTGAACTACAAATCAAAGTTGACTCCATTATTTCTGCTAAACAAACACCACTGCGGCTGCTTGCAATTTGCTACATAAAACTGCCAACTGCTACCCTGCAAGTGTCTCTAAATTCAGGAAGCAGCTTTAGATCCTTGGTATCTGAAAAGCTTTCCAAGCTAAAGACATGGATTACGACTCCATAGTTTCACAGCTCCTTATAAGAGGGATTCACAGGAAGCTCAAACTACTTGGCATTCATTAAGTATGATAACCAAACCCCTAACATTTAACTGGAGAACCAGCTTCCTTAGGAACGCCTTTGCAGTTCTTATTCAGCTGAGCCCGGCCAACCACGTGGACAACAGTAACACAGCACGTGCGTACCGACACGCTACGGCTGCACTAGAAACACTGGGCTACAAATGCTAAAAACCAGCTTCTGGGAAGAACAAACCCAACTGCTCCTTGCGATGAGCGGGAGGAGCCAATCACGACTTCAGCAGTGGAAAACCCAGCCTTTCGAGGAGCTTTGCTCCACTGCAATAGACCTGGCACAACAGCTACACCCATTTGGTGATGGAACAGGAGTTTTTCTGCTCCCAAGTACCATGTAATCAATCTCTCCTCATTTATTATCCACTCTCCTTGTTTATTATCCACTCTCACTCAATTGCGGATTACGCAGTAAAAATTTTCACTCTGACGTTCAAGCTGCAGAGATCCTCTCTCAGCTGCCTCTCAAATATCGGGCAATAATCTGATTTCCTGGCAAATCTGCATTAAAATTCCAAAGGCCAAGCCCTGCCCTCTGCTGTATCCATCTCTAGGAGAGTGAACAGGAGGGGAGGGAAAAGGGCCCACAGTTCCAGCTGCGATTCCTGTTCAACAAGCACAGCACAGTGGGCACTCCAGACAAACAAGAATTATGAGGAAAAGAGGGAACTGCTGAGCACAAAAGCCAACGGATCACCCATACCCCAGCAAAAGGGCCTCTAGGACAACGAGGTCTCTTTTTCACAGCTACTTTTCAGAACAGAACCACACTTGAAAGCAGATAAGTGACAGCTTATCTTTTGTCTCACATTTACAGACAAGGGTGAGACAAACCCTTCCCCGTTGAGGCACAGAACTAAGAGGGGGAAATGATTCCTCAACAGAGTTTCTGGGTCTCTGTGTCGCTACCTTCTCCCTCGCTTCCAAACACGCTGTACAGGCAATCGGCACCAGGCTCAGCTCAGCACCCAGATCCAAACCACCCGGCTGGTATTTCTGTTGGGTCACCACATTTCACACTCTGGTTATGCAGTTGCCATCCAAGAGCTCCGCACGCTGCACACTGGAAGCATCAGGAAGACTGGACTGCACTCACAGGTGCCAGCAAGCAGCTCACCAGGTATGTGCCACTGTCCTTCCAGAGCCATCATCCTGGCTGGCAGTTTCCCAACCCAAACCCATGTTTTAACCCCATGAAACCTGAGTGTAATCACAGCAAACCTGCACCTCAGGTATTTATGACACCACAGCCAGAGTGCTGCACTCACTGCATTCAAGGCTGCCTGGAAAATCGGAATGAAGGGATTTGAGCCACACTCACTTCAGTGTACTTGGGTTTAAGTTTCCATTAAGCTCTACTATTAATCCTTTGAAGTTACAAGGTGAGTATATCACTATTAACATACAGAAAAACAGACCCCTAGGAGAGGGAAATCAGCTTCGAAAACAACAAAGATCATACATTACAACAGAGATCCTCTCTATTTTTTGCACTTCTCCTGATTTGACTGGAAAGAGACTTATTCTTAGGTACCTTTCCCATTTATTTTCATTTTCTCAGTGACAAAATAAAGAGGTGGTTTGGGCCCGTGGCAGGGTGATGGGTGGAACAGACTCCACACTGCTATTACCACCACTCTCATTATCGCCTCATTACTCAGTATAAGAAATAGCTCCAGGAGAGCTTAGCAACACACTGGACCCAATCAACTAAAGCTCACTAAGGTGTGAAAGGCAGGAGGGGACACCGCACCAGGGTACAACTCGGGAGCCCGAATGCAGCACGTAGGAAACAGCAATCTATTCTTCTGCTGCCGACACTCGACACTCGATGGTCAGGCTCCAAGCCCTTTGGGAATGCCCTTCCCTGCACCCTCTCTCGTGCTACTGCGCTTCCTGAACAGAGCTCTGCTTTTCCACAGCACACCCACTGAACGCTGCTTCCTCAGGACAGTTCCAATGTCCCTGAGCCCTCCTGAGAGCTGCACTTCAGCAGCCCTCTGATTTTTTTAATACCATATTGAAAAAATGGTATTAAAACCTTGTTCAACCAATTTAAAGGCAAAGATTCATTGCAGACATTCTACTTATCATGCACAAACCTATCAGCTACAGGATAAGGTCACTACAAGAACTGAAATTGTCCCTTCCAAATTCAGCCCAGAAAATCAGGATTTTCTTTCCACTTTAGGTGTTCAGACACCACCCTTCTTTCTCCACAACTTCCTTCAGCTGCTGCACAAGCAAATCAAAGCTTAAACTTGATTGAAGGAATATCCTTCTCCTCTCTCTCGCTAAGATCATTCCTTAAATTCACAATCGTGGTTTCAAAGTGCCTCATGACATCGCTGTGGCATTTTCCTTGCAGAAACAGAAGCTCTACAGAGCATTTTGTCTTCTGAAGGACTTCAACAATCACACACAGTGAACCAAACAGCTCCTGTGTCCAATGGCTCCATAGAAATATCAGAAAGGCTTTGCACACTGTTAGACCATCACCCTGTCTCAAGAAGCTTATTTTCCACTTCACGCTTCAATAGCTAGAATTCTTCTTGTGTGAGCTAAATCTGCTCGAAATATAGTTGGGGAAGATGTCAACTACTGGTGTGATACAAACCGGTGCTGCTCCTTCGAGTTCTCCAGTAACCTCCAGCCTTTCACTGAACCAGACCTCAGCCACTCTCTCATCCACAATCTCCTATGTCCACGTTGACCTACGCTTGGAACATCCTGATAAAAGTCACTTATGTGTCTTCTGTGCTTTTCCAAATCCTACCCAACAAGCATATCCTACTGTAGGTCAGTATGGACGCATTTCTTATGTAATCCCTGTCACAGGTTTTGTCCAGAGGTACAGATCGCGTTCTTTCCCAGCCACCCAGTGTAAAGATAAAAAACCACGCTAAATCATCCAGCATCCTTTGGCCTACAACACCTGGGATGATGGAGCAGGCACAGATCTCATGGAAGCTCAAGGTAACTTTTTAAAATGTAATGCAAATGGCAGTGATAATAACAAAATGAAGGTGAGATAACTCCAAGGAGGGGTTAGCTTATCAAACTACTAGATAATTCTACAATCAAAGTTATTAACAGTTGGCAGCAGCACCTCCTGTCAAAACTGAAAAGGCTTAATATGTAAATACTTCAGCAAAAAAGCAATCCTACCTTCGTCTCCCTCTGGTGCATAGGAAGCTGTGATAATGTCGATGTCAGCACAGTTCATCACAATCTGGTTGGTCGCCTGCTTCACCTGGAAGACAAAGTTTATGAGCATCAGGAAGGAATGGAGTTCCCTGCTCCCCTGAGCTCCTGTAGGCAGCCATTCCCATCTCCTTTTAAAACTTGGAAAAAAGTTTAGTGCGAGGGGGAATGGCTTTAAATTGGAAGGAGGAAGATTTAGATTAGATGTTAGGAAAAGATTCTTCACGATGAGCGTGGGGAGGCCCTGGCCCTGAGTGCCAAGACAAGCCATGGCTGCCCCATCCCTGGAGGTGTTCCAGGCCAGGCTGGATGGGGCTTGGAGCCCCCTGAGCCAGTGGGAGGGGTCCCTGCCCGTGGCAAGGGGTGGAACTGGATGGGCTTTGAGGTCCCTTCCAACCCAAGCCATTCCAGGATTCTGTGGTTCTATGCTTAAGAGTGGTAAAAAAGAAAAAGACATTCTGCTCACTGCTACTGTTCGTTCTGAAACATCCATACTTGAACTGCATTCAAGGCATCCAGGCCTACTTATCAGCACTGTGAATTATTTAAGGGAACGAACTGCCTGTTAAGAACTGGTATGTAAGCTGGACAATAGGGCCCTTGTGTGCGCCCGGGAATCCAAGAGCGATAAAAACAGATAGAGCGCCCGTAAGCTTCTCTTTGGAGATGAGCAAGAAGAGAGCGTAGTGAAACCCTTTGAACACAAACACACATCCTCAGAGCTGATCAGAAATACAACCCATGGTGCTGTGTTCTGAACCATCAACACTGTAAGAACTTCTTAGGTTAAAAACATCTGCCAAGAAATGTGCCTTTACGTTTTCCTGAAAGCTTTCCTGCTGCCAGCTCTTGGCTGCACGCACTTTGCTTTATTTAACAAGTGGCCGGCTCCCAGCGTAGTAATAAACTGTCTCCCTCTGCCAGCTTTCTGTTCGGAGGCAAGAGCTTCAATAGAGAGGAATTCAAATTAAATATCAATTAATTACAAAGGGTAAAATATTTGGGAATTAAACTAGGAATTATTTAGAAACTTATGGCTGAAACCACCAGAACCACCACACTGGATCGAGCTGGTATTCCTGCTGGTCCAGGATACCAGTATCAGCAGCAGACAGCACGAGTTCTTTAAATAAAGGAGAAAAACTTTAGTTGGCTGCTAGAGAAATTCTAACATCCCCACCAAGGAACTGCTTCCCACCCAGAGAGCGTTCCCTAAAGTGCAAGGACATGGATCCCTTTCTTGGGATGCCCTGTACCCACCAGTCCAGCTCTCCATGCTGGAACAAACAGCGGGAACCAACTGGACCTCTTTGTGATGAGAGTGGTTCCCACGAATCAGGAGCTCCCTCGTCCCTGGAGCACAACCAGCAAAGCACTGCGCCAGCTCCTGAATGGAGATGCATTCATTACCAGCAAAGCCAAAATAATGAGCTTTGAAGTGTCATAGTTAAAACAGACCCTTATCGCTCAGCCGTAAGGGAGCTGGGATCCACGCGAGATGCGTATACGGAAGCAGATGCTCAGTCTCCAGCTGTTCTAGCTCAGCTCACCGCAGAAACGCTCTCTGTGTACATAAAACCTAAATTTACATCCAGCCAGCAATGACAGGTTTAAGAAATTTCCATACCTAACTTAATAGGTGCATCCGCATCACGAGTGCGGCCCATTCAGTCTAACAGTCCGTGCACCAAAGCGCTGACACCGGATACTCCAAGGAAAGCCACCCACAGTGCATGTTTAACACAAGACAACACCTCGCTCAGAAGGTTCTGTCCAACCTCAGCCACCAACTTTGCTTCTGAAGAAACGGCTACAGCTTATTCCTATTGAGAGTTGTCTAATAAATACGACATAAAGGCCTCTGCTTTTTGACAGGGGTGCCCATCGGTGCCCCTTCCCAATCCCTGCTCAGCTGTGCCCGCAGCAGAGCATCCTGCACCCCTGTTGTTCTCACCACGTTGCCTCTTCATGGTAATAAAACCAAAACAACGTTACCTTAACTTGATCCTAAACCCAACATGCTTGGCAAAGCACAGCTGAAGGGACACACCTTACAGCTGATGCTTCCAGTAAAGATTTACAACCTGAAATCCTTTTTTTTCCAACTTGGTGTGCAAGAAACTAAAGGATTGCAACACCTCCCACACCCTGAGAGCAAAGCCCAGCAATTTTCATTAGGGTTTGGGGTTCTCCAAGGTCTTCTAAAACACAGGAAAATCAGAATGAGAAAAGCTTTTATAAACCCCTCGTGGAGACCTTTATTCAATCAACAAATTCAAATCTCTCCGGACTAAGAACTCAAGATGCATAAAGAGCTGTCAAATTGCAGACAATACTGAGTTTAACAATAGGCTCGATCTTTAAAAAACACCCTTTTCTAAGGACAGAAGAATTTTCAGGGTGGCACAGCGCCTGCAAAATAAGGACGTTTAGGTTTAAGCGGGGACAAATTCAGAGGCTCCTCAGAATTGCAATTCCTAGAGTTTTTCTTACCTCATAAAACATTGTGCTGGTTTTACAAAGGAGGGCAACATGCTAGAAAATGTTCAAAGGGACTGAGTGAACCTGCAGCCTAAGAAAACATTTACCCTTCAGCTCCTAAAGGGCAAAAGTCAGCTGCTGATGGGAACACTGACAGCGCACTGCACCGCACACCTTGGAGGCTCTTGTAATTCAGAGGGGAAAAAACACCTTTCCTGTTGGCACACAGGCGCTGACATGAGAGCCTCCTCCCTCCGCGCCACTCAAAAGAAGGAAGGACACACACACCTGTAAGAACAAAACTAAAACAGAACTATAAACCGCCCAGCATTCTTAACTGATGACCGTTTCATCTGACAAGAACTTGCAGCCCAACGCTTTCCGACACTGTGTGGATCATGAAGATGAATGAACGTGTTTTACTGTAAGTGCCACCTGGAAACTGCTTTCACATTTCTGCTACTACCATGTCTTGGAAGACGGATATTCTGCTCAGGTGGTGCTTTTCATTAATGCAGTCGTATTAAAAGGCACAAACCCATCAGCCGCAGCACACGGTATAGCTGATTACGGAGCTGTACGTGTGCAGGCTGTCGCCCTGCTGCCCCTTGCTCTACAACGCAATAAATCCACTCTTGCAAAGCAAGGTACGAGCAAGCTACAAACGCCCACAGCAAAGTTGTTATGCCAGAAGGTTGACATGATTAAAAGCCACAGATGAACCAAGACCAATAGCTGGAATGAAGGAATGGTTCAACCCTTCAAATTTGTTGCTGTTGCTGAAACTCTGGTAACATTAACCAGAATTCAAACACCCACTGAGGTAAATCAGGCACCGATACCATGAGCAGGTCTGCCCAGCAATGGAAAGGCAGCCCTGTAAGAGGCGTTACCATGTCGGTAACCTGTTCTCAGACTGCTACGACACACAATTCCCAGCCCTCACACACCCAGTTGTGCTCAGTGCTTGTTTCTGGGAAGGACAATCTCACCCAAGGACAGATAACAGCTTAGATTCCCCCCAAAAGTTCTTCAAGATAGCGTCATTTGATAAAAAAGAGCTAAAAAGGCTCATTATTTAGTTTGGAAAATGAAGACAAAACTGCCAAACAGGGCTCAAAGATGCTGTGAAGCTTTTGATTTTCACTGGTTATCAGAGAAAGAAAGGACCTGGATGGAAAAACCATTTTAGGAGATTAGAAACAAGAATTGGAATGGCTTTACAACGCCAGCCTACCTAAAACACAGGGTGAGGTGCACCAAAAGGCATCTTCCACAGTCAAACCTAATTCTCTGGAGCCATTTATAAGACTAGATAATTAAAATCTTGCCAATCGCCTTCAGAGTCCTTTTCTAAATGTAGCATTATTACAAGCATGTATGCTTTTAGCATTCTACCCTCTAAAAATAAACAACTAAAATTACCTCAGTTGTGATCTAGGATGTACCTTCTTAAGAATTGAAAACTTCTGTGAGAAAAGCAATAAGGACTTTTACTAATCTGCATCTCAAGCAAATTTGGCAGTCGAGTAGTAAAATTACCAATGTCACGACTAACTGGCCCACTGGAAGAATTCACTTCATTCTAAAGAGCATCCAGCTACACCCACCTGCGCAGTCACAGACTCCAGGGGTGTCAAATTCGCACAGACAAGTAAATCCCTTTGTAACCATGATCAATGCGATCACCTTTGCCTCACGAATTACCAAATGGGAAGCAGCCGTTCTGGGGGAGAGAAAAGCAAAGGCATTCCTGTTTTGAAGCTGGTGGCACAAGGGTCTGCAGAGCCCTGGGGTCCGGACTCTGGAGCACCCAGTGTTGAACCTTTAACACCCAAACTCAGCCCCAGCTTCACGTGCTGGCAATGTGAGTTACAATGCTGGATAACATGACCGTGTATTAATACCAGACAACTTCCCCTCCCCAAAGGATATTCACCACAAATACTACACCTATTAAGCTTCATTTTTCAAGGTTCACATATAAGAGTGTCACAATTAATCTTTAACTGACATGCAGCAGGATCAGAAGACTACACATTCTTTAGTCTAGCAGATACTGCATAATTAACCTATAAAAGGCAACAGATACAGGTTAAACATTGCTAAATATAACAGAGTATCCTTAAGACACATTAAAGGGACCGGGAAAGATATTTCAAAGAGCCATCTACCTCTGGTTGTAAATTCTTTAAAGCAAAGATTGCTTTGCAACCAAGGAACACCTTGCTGTGGTTTGAGATGGAGAAGAGTACCACCACACAACGCTCTCCGAAGAGACAGCTTCCTCAGAGGTGAATGCTGGGAGGTCTGGAGACAACCATACGCCCTGCCCTGCTACACCCTGCGCCGGCCGGTTGGCCGGTTGGAGCCCTGACAGCATTAACAGCTCCCAGTTGGAAGCTCAAAACAACCGTTGGACTTGGGGAGTTTGTTGCCGTTGCTGGTTACTCATGTTTGCCTTTTCAGCGCGAGGCTGGAGCACCAAAGGGCAGCACATC
Source organism: Neomorphus geoffroyi (assembly GCA_033558235.1). NCBI lineage: Eukaryota > Metazoa > Chordata > Aves > Cuculiformes > Neomorphidae > Neomorphus > Neomorphus geoffroyi. The sequence continues at coordinate 1,409,565 of JAUMJM010000097.1, forward strand.
CCCTCTTTGTTCCAGCCCTCGCTTCGGCCTCCAAGAGTCAAAAGCAGAATGGAAAAAAGTTGACCTAGACACTGAGTAATACGAGTGCTCTGCACTGATAACCAGAGCCTGAGAATCGGGTTATCACAATTACATCTCGAGCTAACAGATGAATAAAGTCGATGAACTATTTCCACCAAAAAAGAGAATGTGCTCATTCAGAAACATCCCCCCCACCCACAAAACCAACAGTCTGAGATGCTAAAGGATGACATAACTAACAGCGAGCACCAGAGTGCGAGAAGGCAAGTGTGCCAGCTCCAGACCTGCTGCCCACACGCAGTGCCCCTTCTCCCACACCCATCTTCTGTCCTAGCTCCGATACATGAACTATTCCACCAGAAACTCTTCAGGATTTGAGGGTTTTAACTGTAATAAACAGTAATTATATATTGTCGCTTTAAATAATTGTTACCCAATTCTACAGACTTCCAAAATACTCACCTGGCCACAAATGACATTATTTAAAAATCCCAAGCAACCAGGCAAAACTGAATACTTAGCTGCCGTACTCAGATAATGAACAAGCGCAGCTTCAAAAGGCTATGAAATTAAACTTTACCCAGAGATAGATCTCAGCACCATTCCTTTATCAGGAAACAACAAACACCGACAGTGGGCCAACGTGCTCACCTGAAAACTACAAGTCCCACGATAAAGTACAAACACCTATCATTTCTTCCTAAGGCTTTGAAATCAGCCTGGTCACTGCGGACACTGAAGCAACAGCCTTATCTTTTGAATCACCAAAGGCTTTAGAGGATAAAGCTTATCTGAAGGAGCCGTGTAAGTGCAACATTTATTATTGAGGCATAAAGACAAGATGTTAAGTTACGCATATGCGCAGAAGGCAACACAGGTACTGTCCCAAAGCCAAGGCTGCACAGTGATCTCATATTTCTTCCCAAAATTCTACCCAGAGGGCTGCCAAATCCTATTTATTGGCTGTGAGTGAGAGACACAAACTGACTGATCAAGCGTTTGCTTGTAATATCTCGACTGAGCATCACAGCCTCCACTAATTCCAACTATTAAAGATGAAAAATAACAAAGCAAACAAACACCTTTGATGTACATAATGAGAAGTTCTTCTAATTTGGTGATTAATCATGATTGACTCTGGTGTCAAAGTTCAGTACTTGCCCCGCAGGCCAGAAAGCGTCACTGGGTTAAGCACTTGATGTGGATTATTGCCTGTCCAGCCATCGCCATACTGGGATGGAGCAGAGGGACTAATAATTATTCCTGACTGGTTATAATAAACGATACCTGGATTTTTCAAGAGGAGGCAGTAAATGTATTTCCCTACCCCAAATGGGTGACGTTCAAAGTTTGTATTTTAACATAAAACCACTTTTCCCTGATGACTGTGCAACAGATACCAGAGCTCTCCAGGATGCTGAAACCAGAACGTCTGTGCCGAGCTCCGCTCCCCCTTACTGCGAGCAGAAATGGCCAACGAGGCTTTAACTGAGCCCATTCCACCCCAAAGCACACAAATGCCTTTTTATTTTCTAGATTCAACCCCAGCTCAGTTATAAACAAGGAGTAAACATTAGCATATTCTCAAGTAACCCATTCCCTTGTACAAAGTGTCCTGCCCGCCCAGCACTGCGGGCGTGCTGGTTGGTCTTCTCTCAATTAAGGTGCCACAAGTCTCCCTCTAATTTTCCAGAATGTGCCTTTTCCGTGCTGTGGACACCAACAGTCACAGCAAACTTCTCCACCTTTCCAGCTCCAGAGGAGCAGGCAAACACGCCGAACACCACCCTGCACGTCTCCTGCACAGAGCTAGGATATGGCCTCAGGACTCTTGGGTCTATGGCTGTTAAAACTTATTTAAAAATAAAGATATAGACCTTAGATACGTTTTAAAAACCTCGCCCTGTATTTTTTTTATTCTCTCTACCGTGGGAACATGACATCAGCTCACCACGATGTGAACAAGTTTTTTTACAACCCTGAACCTGCCAGATCACTGTTCTTCCTTAACACATGCCCTCAGCCAGCAGGAAAGTCCAGGATTTTGCATTGTCAGGTGGTATCCATTGCTCTAGGAATTCATTGAGCAATCCCCTGCAGCAAACAACATTAAAAATATCTCAAGCGGACTAAAACCTGCAAACCCACCACCATCTCCAGCAGAAGCCTCCAAATCCTCATTATTCCTCGGTTTAAACTAAGTTTCCAAGGCTGCTGCTCTATACAACTCTCTCCTCAGCAGCAATGCTGGCTTGAAAAGCCACCGCTCCCCTCCCCCCGAGTGTTATTTTTAACCTGGATGATTTCAGTGATCCCATTTACAGCACGGCCCCACAGCTGTAACAGGACTGAGGAGCAGCAACTTGGGTGCGAAGACAGGAATAGGCAGCTAGGATTAAGACGGAAGAGATTGGGAATTTCTCAAGAGAGCCTTTTCACCCAGGTTAATGCCCCCATCAGACGGACACCCCGGTGGCGGCAGCGGCTCCAGGACCTGAGCTGGAACAAAATCCATAACGTGATTTACGTTTTCACTACTTCTTCCATATGACACAAGCTTACTCATTTCTGTTCATTTTCCTCCAGGTCCCAAAGTCACAAGATTCACCATCACCCACAGCCTTTTGGCTTCCCCAGCTTCCACAAGCGCCAGACATTCGCCCTCCTCTGTACCTGCACTTCCCATTCAGCTTTAACACCCCAACACTACCACGTTTTAAAACAAGATTCTAACCACCTCTTCAGGTCAGGGTTTATATCTGTATTTAAAAGCTCCCTCCAAACATTTCTGAGCTCTCGATGCAGCCAGCTCGTTTTAAGCAGCAGCCTGGTAAGCCTTTACAATTCTGCATCTATTTCAAACCATTGCACAAGGGAAGACACGAAAGCGCATTTAGGAAATCTTGGCACGGCAGCTTGAGAGCGACTGTGAGACTTCAGCGCTTCCATCAAACATTCACACTTTGAAGAACGAACACCGGGAAGCTTTTGCCTTTCGGAAAAGGCAGAAGATCCAGCATTTTCAGTCTGCACTGTGAACCGGAGCCTCTCGCTTCACGGATTCCGAGGTTTTCACGACACCGAGGCCTACCAGCTCACCATGCCGCGCTGGAGAGTGCTCCTTTAATTGCATATGTGGTAGTTTTGCCTTTCCAGCACAATCCTGAGCAATCTGAACGGCTGGATAGAGATAAAAGCAGCACGCTTGGCGGCCGGGAACAGGAACAGGGTCTGGGGGGAGCCGGGGACACCAGATATCCACGGCTCCGAGCGCTCCATGCCTAACCTACATACGGAGTGGTGCCAGCGGGAATGCTTTGGCAGCGGGGTGCGGAGCCGGGGTGGGGGGTAGGGAACAGCCTGGACCCCCCCAGTGCTGCTTGCGGTGTCAGGGTGAGACCCCCAGTCCTTCCTGGGGGGCAACAGTACGGGGTGTGGGGGGGTAACCTATAGATAGGTATGGGCTTCACAGAGAGGGAAGGTGGGGGGAAGGGGTTAGCCTATATATATGTATGGACTAAATGGACAGGGAGGGCATGGGGGAGAGTCAACCTATAGATATTTAACCTATAGATATGTATGGGCTGAACAGACAGGAAGGGCGTGCGAGGGTTAACCTATAGATACATATGGGCTCAAGGGACAGGGAGGGTCTGGGGGGTGGATGTTAACCTATAGATATGAATGGGCCGAATGGACAGGGAGGGCATTGGGGGGTGGGTTAACCTATAGATACCTGCGGGGGCCACAGGGCCTGGTGGGGGTCTGGACCCTGTGGGATGAGGGAGGGGGTCCCCTCAGGCTTGATGAAGGGAGGAAGGGATGGCCAGGCCTCACAGGAGGAGGTGGGGACACCCCTCACGCTCTGGCAGGGGGATCTGGCCCCTGCTGGATGGAGGTGGGGTGGGGGGTGTCCTGTAAGGGTGCGAGGGTGGGATCCCACCTGCAATGGCAGACAGGGCTCCCTGGGAGAGGGAAGGGAATGGAGGGACAGGCCCTCAGGGGCGAGAGCTGCAGGCTGAGAGAGGGGGGAGGCACCTAAGAGCTCGAAAGGGGGGGGAGGGTTGGATTCCCCATCGCTGATGGGTCCCCCTCAGGGATGAAGAGGGGAGGAAGGGGGGTCAGAAGGCTCGGGCTGATGGGATCCGGTGCCCGCTGACGAGGCTTCCGCAACGGATCGGGCCCTGTGGGCTGGGGGGGGCCCCTTCTGGACCCAGGAGGGGGATCCCCCCCTCAAGGCTCACGGGACTCCTCCAGGGCCTGGTGCAGAGCATGGGGGAAGGGAGAAAAGGAGGAGTAGGGCCCTGCGGGGGGAGGTGAGGGCTGAGGGTGGGCATCCCCAGGACCCGGGGGGGATTGGTTCCCGCAGGGCTGAAGGAGGAGAGCTGGGGGGTCCCCCCTGGATGAAGAAATGGGGGGTCCCCGCAGGGCCCAGAGACGGATCGGGCCTCCCTGGCTGAGGAAGGGGAGAAAGGGTCCCCTCAAGGCCCAGGGAGGGGATGGGGCCCCCCGAGCTCACGGGGCTCCCGCAGGGCCCAAGTGATGGCGGGGGGCGGATCGGTCCTCCTGGCTGATGGAGAGAAAGCCGGCGGAAGGGGGGGGGGGGGGGGGCAGGCCCTGAGGGAGGGGGGGCCGCTCAGGACCCAGGGAGGGGGATCGGGCCTCCCTGGCTGAGGGAGGGGAGGAGGGGTCCCTTCAAGGCCCAGGGAGGGGATGGAGCCTCCCAGCTCACGGGGCTCCCGCAGGGCCCGGGTGATGAAGGGGGCGGGGGGGGGGGGGGAATCGGTCTGATGGGGGTAGTTCCCCTCCCGGGGGTTGCAGGGAGCGCCGGTCGCGGTCCGTACCTGCACGGCGACCTCCAGCTTCCCCTCGAAGGTGAAGTCGATGAGGTCGGGCTTGAGGCAGAGCCCGTAGTTGAGCGGGCTCACATCGGCCGGCAGCCGCTCGAAGGGCCGCTTCTCCGGCATGGCGGGGCTGGGGGGGGTGCGGGGCTGCGCCCCCCCGCGGCGGGGGACGACGAGGAGGGGGGCGGGGGGGGGTCCCCGCTTACCGACACACCGGGAGGGAGGGAGGGAGGAAGGGAAAGAGAGCGGCGACGGCGGCGGCGGCGGCGGAGGAGGGAGGGGCGGGCGCGCGCGCTCCCGGCACGAGGCGACCGGGGGGGGGGGGGGGGGGGGCGGGGGAGGAGGAGGAGGAGGGAGGGGCGGCTCAGGAGGGCGGGGGGGGAGGAGGAGGAGGAGCAGGAGGGAGGGGAGGGCGCGCTCCCGCCGGGGGGGGGGGGGAGGGGAGGGAGGAAGAGGAGGGAGGGGCAGTCTGCGAGGGGGGAGGAGGGGCGGGGCGCGCGCGCGCGCTCCCGGCACGAGGCGGCCCGGAGGGAGGGGGCAGAAGGGGCACGCGCGCTCCCACCGGCGGGAAGGGGGGGGAGGGAGGGGCGCGCGCGCTCCTGCCGGGGAGGGGAAAGAGGAGGGAGAGGCTGGCGAGGGCGCGCGCGCTCCCGGCCTGGGAGGGAGGAGGAGAAGGAGGAGGCAGCAGAGCGCGTGCGCGCGCACGCAGGGCGGGGGGGGGGGGCGCGTTGCGTAAGGGGAGCGCGCGTGCGTGCGCCGCGATCCTCACCCCCCCACACCCCTGGAGACGCCCCCACCTCAGAGCGCGACCCGCGGGGGCGAGCAGCGCGCTGCCGCGGGCTGGGGCCGGGGGGCTGCACCCCCTTAACGAGGGGCCCGGTGCAGAGCGGGAGCTGGCACCGTGCAGCCCTTCAACGGGGCATCCCGGTGCACCTGGTGCCGGGGGGGGGGCTGGCACCGTGCACACCGTTAACGGGAGCTCCCAGGGCACCTGATGCCATGGGGGGGGCTGGCACCGTGCACACCGTTAACGGGAGCTCCCGGTGCACCTGGTGCCGTGGGGGGGGCTGGCACCGTGCACACCGTTAACTGCCATGGGGGGCTGGCACCGTGCACCCCCTCAACAGGGCATCCCAGTGCACCCTGTTAACGGGAGCTCCCGGGGCACTTGGTGCCATGGGGGGGGGCTGGCACCTTGCACACCATTAACGAGAGCTCCCAGGGCACCTGATGCCCTCGATGATCAGTGCCCTCCAGCCTTAAACCCCCCCAGATCAGGTTAAACCCCTCGGACGTTGCCTCAAACCCCCAGCAACGCAGGTGTGTGGGGTGCACAGCAGGTGTCCAGGTGTGCTTTACCTGTTGGGTCAGCTACGTGGGGTTGCTTTTCCCCCCCCCCCTCCCTGAGCTAAGAGCTGCTCTCCTCCTCCTCCCTGGGTTTCAACCGCAGTGTCCAGGTGAAACCCGCCTGTTCCGGGGCTCCCAGTAAAACCGGGGACGCGTGTGCCCGGGCTGACGTCCCCTCCTGGGCACAAAGGGGCTCCTTCCCGTGCCAAGGAGCCGATGCTGGGGCACACGGGGGGCTCGGCCGGGGTCAGCGCTGCCGCGGAGGCTTCTGGAAGACGCGATGTAAGGAATCCGGCTGGAAAAGCAACGTACACAGCGCAACGAGGAGCATTTCCAGGGCAATGAATGTCCCAAGCGGGTGATGTCGGGTGGCTCTTTGGGTTTGGGAACAAACACCAGCAGGAAGCTTAAAAATTCTTAATAAAGACTTTCTGGGGGGGGGGGGGGGGGAGAGCAAATAAAATCAGATTCCTCTGGAAAAGGGGAGCCAGCGGCCGCGGTGCCTTCCCAGCGAGCCCAGATCCAGCAGCTCTGTCCGTCGGGCGTCACACACGGAGCTGTTGGAGTTGCAGTTGTGTTTTGGGAGGAAATCATTAATTCCCTTCCACCGCTGGAAGCTGGAATTCCTCTTTTTTCCCTCTCTCCCCTCAAAAGAGGTTTATTTTTGCTAAAAATGGTACCTGGCTGTTTAAGTTAGCGCCGAGACGGAGGAGAGGGGGTTGGGTTTGGATATTCGGTGGCACGAAGTTGGGCACGGAGAAAGTACAGGCGGCTCTCAGCACATCGTTATAAAACCCCAGCGGTTGACGAGCTCGGGTTCATCTGGGGCTTCAGCGGGGCCGCATTGTGCTGGGGAGCCCCCGGGGGAGAGGAAGGGAGAGAAGGAACCACCCGGAGCCGCGTGGGTGGGTTTGGGCATCTTCCACCCTCCTTTTGCTCCTGCCAGCATCCCACCCCAGCGCCTCGATGGGGTGTGAAGCCCCTCGGGATGAAGGGAGATGGTGGTGGGTACCACATGGTGGTGCTTGGGGGGGAAGTCTCATCCCTGGTTTTGCAAGCGCGCTGTCGCCTTTGATGCCAACGGGAGGCTGGGGACAATGTCCCAAATCTCCTGCAGTGAGAGGAGAGCTGGAGAAGGAACCAGCTGGAGCCACCTGGGTGGGTTTGGGCATCTCCTACCCCCCAGCATGCCATCCCAACGCCTTGGTGGGGTGTGAAGACCCTCAGGACACAGGGAGACAGCGTGGGGTGCGGGTGCTGTGTGGGGAGGTGTTGATGCAGGGGGAATTTTCATCCTTGTTTTTCCAGCTGAGGTCCCACCTGTGGTGCCAGCGGGATGCAGGGGAGAAAGTCCCACCCCCCCTGCGGCGAGTGACGAGCGGAAGAAGGGACCAGCCAGAGCCATGTGGGGGTTTGGGCATCTCCTGCCCTCCCTTTACTCCTGCCAGCATCTCATCTCAACACCTTGATGGGGTGTGAACCCCCTCAGGACACAGGGAGACGCTGGGAACCTCATCCTTGTTTTTCCCACCTGCGATGCCAGCGGGATGCTGGGGAGAAAGTTCCAGATCCTGGGCAGCGAGTGAAGGTGGTGACCCCGTGGTTCAGCGTGGGTTGGGTGGGGAGCATCCATGTGGGATTTGCAGCCAGGTGGGATGGAGGAAGACCCCACGCCCTTCTCCCTCCGCCTCGCCTCGGGACCCTCGCCGGGCAGAGCTCTGGGCGCGCTGGCGACAAGGTCACGGGCAGGATAAACCCATTCCTGGAGCAGAGCCGCTGCGGAGCGGATTGTCTCCTGTCTCCTCTGAGCTCTAATTCCTGCTCCCAGGAATGGTCGTTGGGGCACTTGGTAGCCACGTTGGCCACAGGGCTAACGCTCAGCCAAAGGGCTCCGGGTGCCTCTGCAGCTGCGGGTCCGCCCAGGAGATGCTGTGAGATGATGGATGCTGCTGTCAGCAAGAATCCAGAAGGAAAGAAAGGAAGAAAGAGCCTCCACCGAGAAAGCCGGAGGGAAACTGGAGAGAAGCCGCCTCCGCTGCCGTGTCCCCACCAAACCGGGTTCTCCTGCAGCGCCAGCCTGGGGACACGCAGGGACAACTGAATGGGAGCCGTAATCAGCCCAGAGCCTCAGCAGCCACCAGACCCCGAGTTAACTCGGAAAATACGGGGGGGGGAAAAGGGGGAAGGGAAGAACAAGACAGATCCCAAAGGAGGCTTTTCCTTTCTTCTCTCTTTTGCCAGAGTTTTGTGGTTCCTGCAGGAGCGGGAGCAGCCGGAGGGCAGCGGCTAATCCTGCCTCGCAGGTCTGGGCCGGGGCTTAGGGCAGGAATCTCTGGTATTCGGGAGCACGGGGACAACAGTGCTGCGAGCTCCAAAGTGGCTCCCAGGGCCTCTTGCTCCACAGGCTTTTCCTGGGGGTTGGGAGGTGGGTTTTTTTATGGAGGCAGGGATGCGTGCGGGTCTGCGCGTCGCCATCCCGCCTCGCCACGTACCTGGGGCGAGTTGCGCAAGGATGGAGGCAACTGTGGTCGAGTAGTCCCTGCCTGGAGCTGGCGGGAGCAGCTCAGCTTTGGGCGGTGCTGAGCGTGTTCTGCTTCTGCTGGTGCTCCAGTCCCCCCCAAATCCCAGCCCTGATCCCGCTCTCCAATGGTGCAAATGGTTTTGCAAAGGGAAGGTCGCGCATGGGCTGGGGACACCACCAAGTGGCATCTCCAGATGCCACCACTGAGGGGTGAGTCCCAGCCCAGCCCACAGCGGGCAGAGATGCTCCTGGGCCGTGCTCTCCCCCAGGGCAAGGATGCAGCCCCGAATGCCACGGTGGTAGAACCGGCTGAGATGGCATCACCTGGCAGCTCTGGCAGCCGGGAAAGCCAAACAGGGTGGGAAAATCCAGCCCCACAAGTCCCGAGCCGTGGGAAAGCGCCAGGGCCGTTGGGTGCTGGGGGCAGTGACTCAGCCCCAGCTGCTCCGCACGGGCTCCGCAGCCCCAGGGATTCAGCCCGGTGCTCCAGAAGAGAATCGAGCTCTGGTTTTCCCATTGAGAGGGCAGTGAGGAGGATCCCCCCCTTTCCTTTTTTTGAGCACCAACGAGCATCATGCCAGACTTTGGGAGCTGCTGCCAGGATGCAGATGGAATCTCCCCACCCAATGGGTGTCTGGCTCCCCCCGTGGCCCCCTCGTAGCCCCCCGGAGCTGCTCCCAGCTCCCAGCTCGTGCCGGCACAGATAACAGCGTGGGCTGGGATCAACGGTCTCGAGCACAGCGGAGCCGTCACTACACATTAACCAGCTGTCCGATGGAGCAACGCTTCCTCGGAGCCAAGATCAACAGTCCCCAAAGCCGACTGGGAGCCCGTCCAGGCAGAGGGAGCGCGGCCGGAGCCTGGCGAGCCCCCTGCTCCTGTGAGGTTCACCCACCCCCACAAGCTGTGGCTGCCTTTGCATCTGCACCATGGACCGAGGCTTCATCCCTGGAGCTGCGGGTGCTGAGCATCCCCAGGGCTGGGATCCCAAGGGAAGGGCATTTGGGCTGAGCGTGGTTTGTGCATCCTGGTGTGCCAGGGTGTCCTGAGGGACGGATTCTGCCCCTCTGCTCGGCTCTGGTGAGACCTGCACGTGCACTGCTCTGCAGGCACTGAGCTGGCAACGTGCGCTGAGAGCCCAGAAACCCCCCGTGTCCTGGGCTGCAGCCAGAGCAGTGGGAGCACAGGGGCAGGGAGGGGGTTCTGCCCCTCTGCTCCGCTCTGGGGTGACCCCACCTGCAGCCCTGAATCCAGTTCTGGAGTCCTGAGCACAGGAAGGACCTGGAGCTGTTGGAGCGAGGCCAGAGGAGGCCACGGAGATGATCCGAGGGCTGGAGCAGCTCCTGTACGAGGACAGGCTGGGGGAGTTGGGGGTGTTCAGCCTGGAGAGGAGAAGGCTCTGGGGAGACCTTAGAGCAGCTCCCAGGGCTGAAAGGGCTCCAGGAAAGCTGGGGAGGGGCTCTGGATCAGGGAGGGCAGGGATGGGATAAAGGGGGAACCATTTTAAACTAAGGGAGGGCAGATTTAGACTGGATATAAGGCAGAAATGTTTTGCTGTGAGGGTGGGGAGGCCCTGGCCCAGGGTGCCCAGAGCAGTGGTGGCTGCCCCATCCCTGGAGGTGTTCCAGACCAGGTTGGATGGGGCTTGGAGCCCCCTGACCCAGTGGGAGGGGTCCCTGCCCATGGCAGGGGGTGGCACTGGGTGGCTTTGGGGTCCCTTCCAACCCAACCCATCCCACGATGCTGAGATGGGATCCATCCCGGTGCCGCTCCCCGGCACCCCGGGCGCTGCTGCGACCGCAAAAGCGGCTGCAGACAGCAAACGGCGCGGGGGGTGTGTGTGTGTGTCTCCCCTGCCCCGAGGCCGCCCCCCCCGCACTGCACCAGGCGCCGGGGGCCCCGCGCGGCCGGGGCGGAGCCTCCTCCTTTCCCCCCTCCCCCCCCCCCCCCCCGCAAGCCGATGGAATTTTCCACTCAGCGCGCGCTCCCGACGACCCCGCCCCCTCCACACGTGACCCCCTTCGGCCCCGCCCCCTGCCTGCATCGCCCCTCCGCACGTGACCCTCTCGGCTCCTCCTCCTCGCCCGCGCCCCCACCCCTTTCATCACGTGACCTGCCTCGGCCCCGCCCCCGTCCCGGCGCACCGCGCGGCGGAAAGATGGCGGCGGCCATGAAGGCGGGGCTGGGCCGGTGGGGCCTGCGGGCGGGCTGGCAGGTGGGGATCGGCTGCAGGGCTGAGGGCAGCGGGCTGGGCGTGTGTGGGGCTGCGGCCGTGTGGGTCGGTGAAGGAATGGCTGATGCGGGGCCGGGCGTGTGCGGGGCTGGCGTCTGTGGGGCGGTGAAGGGCTGGGCTTTGTGGCACAGTGAGGGGCAGTGTGGGGCCCTGAGGGGCTGTGTGGGGCCCTGAGGGGCTGTGTGGGGCCCTGAGGGGCAGTGTGGAGCACTGGGCTGTGTGGGGCACTGAGGGGCTGTGTGGGGCACTGAGGGGCTGTGTGGGGCGGTGCTATGAGGGGCTGTGTGGGGCACTGAGGGGCTGTGTGGGGCGGTGCTATGAGGGGCTGGGGACCCATGGATGCAGGGATTTGCTGAGGAGCCACAGGATAAGGGATGTGGAGGGTCAGGGATGAGGGAATATGGAAGGGCTGTGGGACAGAGGCAGCTACAAGTAGTGGTGTGGGTGTGTTTCCAGCTGCTCTGTGCTCAGGAAGGGGGAAGGGAAACGAGTCAGGGTGCTGGGTTTGTTTCTTGGCTGCTGGACTTGCTCTACAGCTTTGCTTTTTCTCTTTTTCAGACTGCGGAGTCCGTGCTCCGTCCTGCGGGAGCGGCTCTGCCCTGTCTCGTTGTCCCAGTGAGAACGAAGAAGAGGAGGTTTTCTGTCCCTGAGTGGGCCAGAGAGCTGTCCCCTGAAGAGAAGGAGAGGAGGCTCAAGTCTTTGGGGAATGTGTTTCCTGAGGAACGGATAGAACGGACCTTCTACTTGGCCTGCACAGGTGGTAGAAACCCTACTCTGGTCTCTCTTTGGGGGCAAAACTACCAGAAAGTAGCAGCACGGAGCAGTTTGCCTCCGCGGTGTGACCGTGCTGACGGAGAGCGTCTGTCGTGTGCTGAGTTATGTGCTCTGCTTCTGGGGAGGGATGGCTCTACCCTGCTTTACCTCAATCGTGAGTGAAGCTGTTGGTCCCTCCAGCAGGGAGGGGGACAAAGAATAAAGGCAAGGAATGGCAAGGGAGGTCTCCTTCCCTGCTGCTGAGTGCGTCATCCTGGGTCCTGGGAGAGCAGAGAGCAGGCACCTGCTCTTGGACAAACAGTTCTCTATGTGCTCATATTTCATCTTCCAACCATTTCCAGGGAGGGATCCTGCTGCTCCAGCCTCCGACAGCTGCCTCTGTTTCATTTGTTTTGCTGTTTCCGAGCCTCTTCCTGACCTTTCTTCTCTCTCGTGCAGCCGATATTATAGACCCTTACATCCCTCCTGAGGGCGATGCCCGCTTGACTTCCCTGTCCAAAGATGGGCTGAAGCAAAGGATGGAGAAGCTGAAGCAGTCTGCGGCCTCCCAGCTGGCGTACGTGCCTCCTTTTTAATTACTCTGGGCTGCAGAAGTTTGACTGCCTTTCTCTCTTGCAGTGATGTGTTTTGTTTTCCACCCCTTACTGTTTTTCTTCTCTTTCCAGTCTGCGGAAGATAAAAGATCACGATCCGAGTTTCAGCACTAAAACCTTCCCAGAGAAGGCGCAGGAGATATTTATCGAAGCCCACAATTCCCTGGCAAAGTAAGACCCTTTCTTTGACGGATGCAGTTCTGTGGGACCTGCTTCTCTTTGCTTATGTCTTTCCAACCCTCGGGCCTCCTCTACGGCAAGCGCTTTATCCTTTTCTGCCCCTGTCTCTGCGAGGAACGGGTTTGCTCTGCACCCTCCTGGTTTTGGTAACGAAAAGCAGGTTGCAGAAATTCATCTTGACCTGAGCTGCAGAGGAGACGAGCTGCTGCACCAGTGCTGCTCCCGGCAGATGAGTGGGTGGGTGGGTGGTGCTGTTAGGGATCACGCTGACAGGGGATTGTTTGGATGTGAAATGACACTTGCTCCGCTTCCCGGTAATAGAACAGATTTCAAACCAGCATCATTCTTGGGTTACAATTCCAAATATCAATAAACCACGTAGGTCATAACTGGCTTCCAAAGGATGTCCTGTCTTTCCCTGAAGTCTTGTCAGCCGGCTTCCCTTCATGTTCTGTTTTCGTGCTGAGATCACAGCTGAGAATTTGGCTTTGGCTATTTTGCTGGTAGAATTTGTGAGTGAGCTTCTGTACGATATTGGAGTGACTGGGGGTGTTTCACTTGCAGCTTTAACAAGCAGAAGCTTCACTCCCTGGTGACGGAGCGCTGCTACCCGGTAAGTGTGTATCTGGATGTAACGTGGCCTTGATTTCTTCCATGGTCTCTAATGCTCCCTAAACCTGATCGTAGAATCATAGAGTTACCCGAGTTGGAAGGGACCCAAAAGGATCATTGAGTCCAACTCCTGTCCCTACACAGGACACTCCCAACTTTCAAACCAGGTGACTGAGGGCATTGTCCCAATGCTTCTGGAATCCTGGCAGACTCGGTGCTCCACCACCCGCTGGGGGAAGAACCTCTTCCTAATATCCAGTCTAACCCTCCCCTGGCACCTTCCTGCATCACCTGCAGTCCTATCATAGATCACAAGAGAGCTCAGCACCTGTTGCACCTCCCTTCCTTGTGAGAAGGCAGCAAACAGCTCTGATGTCCCCTCTGAGTCTCCTCCAGGCTCTTCTCCATCTCCTTTTTTCTGGATACAATAAAGACCGAGCTGGGAGGGAAAGCGCGAGCCAAAGCAGTAGCTAATGAGTAAATACTTTATTATATGCAGTTGTTGCTTGTCATTCAGTTCACACCCTAATGAAGTTGGTGCTTATCTTTCCCGTTGCAGGAGATGGTCCGTGGGAACAGGTACAAGACCATCCGGTGGAGTTTTGTGGAGTCACTGGAGCCTCCGAGAGTGGTTCACATTCGATGTGACAGCATGGTGAATCGAAGCAACCTCTACGGCCAAGTGACGGTGCGGATGCACACGCGACAGGTCTGTCCCCTCGTGTCCCTCGCCTTTCCCATCTCTAACCTGCTCCCAGCCCAATGGGTGTTCCTCGGCTCTTCTTACAGATCCTGGCAATCTATGACCGCTTCGGGCGGCTGATGTACGGTGGGGAGCAGGTGCCCAAGGACGTGTTGGAGTACGTCGTGTTTGAGAGGTACCTGGTCAATCCGTACGGCACCTGGAGGATGCATGGCAAGATCGTTCCGGAGTGGGCTCCACCGAAGGAACCCATTGTTAAGGTAATGCCACCGGGAGGAGGCACCAGCGTGGTCTGTGCCTGTAAAACACAGGTCCCTGGTTAATTTGGGACAAAACCTGGGCTGAGCTTCCTGGAAGGGGAAGCTGGTGAATAAACCTGCACCCAGACCTGTTTATTAGCGTGGCGTCGCCAGCCTCTGACACCTGGCAGCTGTGGTAGGAGGCTGGTGGTGTTTGACACGTGTGATGGTTCAGGGGGTTACTGCTCCCTGTACACAGCCTGGGAAAGGGACACAGGTGCTCTGTCCTCGTGTTACTAAAAGCAGGTCCTAGAGGAGGTGAGAACTTACCGGGGGGTCCAGGGAAAGGACAAGGATGAACAGGTTTTGGCTGAAAGAGAGGAGATCGAGATGAGATCTTGGGGAGAAATGTTTTCCTTGGAGGGTGGGGGGGGTCACTGGCCCAGGTTGCCCAGAGCAGTGGTGGCTGCCCCATCCCTGGAGGTGTTCCAGGCCAGGTTGGATGGGGCTTGGAGCCCCCTGATCCAGTGGGAGGGGTCCCTGCCCATGGCAGGGGGTGGCACTGGATGGGCTTTGAGGTCCTTTCCAGCCCAAAGCATTCCAGGATTCCATGATCTGTACTGTAATACAAGGCAGGCCATCCCATCCCATTCCCCTGCCACGTCCTCTCCTGTGCTGCTGCCATCTGGTCATCACCCTCTGCAAGGCCTTTGCATTGCCAGAACCCTCTGCTGCCCCTTTCTCTTGCTCTGTAACACAAAGAATCCCCGTCACAGCGGTTCGGAGCTGCTCTGTAACACTGATGTTCCTTGCTTTTTCAGACGGTGATGATTCCCGGCCCAACCTTGGATCCCTCACAAGAGTATGAGGAGATGAAGTAGGAAGTGGTGGAGCCTGTACAGAGCCAGCAGGGCAGACAGCCCTGGAGGGAAGGAGTGGAGAAGTCTAAGGAAGTGGTGGGTTGGATATGGATGTGCCTTTCCAGTGCGCAGTCAGCAAACAAAACAGCTTCCAAAGTGGACACCAGTCTTGAAGAAGTTGTCTTTAAGGGAGCGAGAGGGGCCTGGGAGGGAGGTTCAGCTCTGAGAAGAGCCTTCCTCTGTCCAGGTAGACTTGGTGTGCTGCATCTTAGCCCTCTCTATGTTTCTGGGAAGATGAGAAGTCTGTTCTGTTCGAGACCACTCTCCAGGCTCACCTCAGTCCTGAGCTTCCACTGGGAGAGCCCTTGGCAGGAGAAGTCCGTCCAGATACGGATATTTGGCACTTCCATGGGAAGCATCATAGACCTGGTGGGCTTCCATTAAAACTTGCAGGAGTAGATGTTGGCACGTTCTCTTCCCATCCTCTTTCCCTCTCTGTACCGATTCCCAGGCTCCTTTTTTGAACAGAAAACAGGGAAGAGCAGAAAGCCACACTTTAAATCAAATTCTTGGGGGGTGGGTACTGCGGTTCGACTCCTGCTGAACGGGGCTTGTTGAGGGCCGAGCTTCCCAAAGGGTCTGCAGCACGGCACGGGGAACGTAATAAAGTGTTTGGACTCCTGAGGTCAGCAGGGTCTTCCTGAAAGGCTGCGTTTCTCGTGGCTGCTGGACTCGGTGCCTTTGTTGGATGCTGGTGACTTCAGCAATGGGATGTTGTTAGTGAGAGGCTGGCACCATCCTGTGGACACGACGACATTCGCATCAGGTCCCAGGGATGTGCAGGCTCTGTGGGTCAGG
The DNA here is from genome assembly GCA_033558235.1 of Neomorphus geoffroyi. Classification (NCBI taxonomy): domain Eukaryota; kingdom Metazoa; phylum Chordata; class Aves; order Cuculiformes; family Neomorphidae; genus Neomorphus; species Neomorphus geoffroyi. Next base: position 1,425,350 of record JAUMJM010000097.1, read on the forward strand.
AAAATATTTACCCAGAGCTTTTGCTGTGGCTGGGAGTGAGCCAGCACGCTCTGCTGATCTGCTTTGCTCAGGTCGGTTCCGTTGACACAGAGCAAAATATTCACTGGTTGTCAAACAGCAAAACATTTTCTTTTTCAGTCTTGTCTTTTTAACTCGACTGTTTTCCAGAGCTTGTGAGAGTTGGGTTTCTTCTTCCTTGGAAGAGGTTTTATAGTGTATGCAGGCAGAGTTATGGCTCCTTGTGCCTGCAGAGTTCTGTGTTCCTTGTGAATGATGTTCTTTTGAAAGGGCAGGATATCATCTTTATGCTCCGTTAGGAGAGGAGCCAGCGATGGAATCCCTTTCATGTTTTTGGAAACCAGAGGGCTGTCACAATCTGTCTGCCTTTCCTGAAAGAACCTACTATATTGAGCCCTCTGCCCACGCCTCGTTTGTGAGCTGAGGGGAGATTCCGTGCTCCAGCACGCGTGAGCTGGGCCAGGAGCTAAAATAAATCAGTGTGAGCTGCCTGGTTTGTGTCTGATGTGGCTCAGACAGCGTACAAGTAGGTATGGATGGAGCTTTTCGGCTCTGACTCTGAGTGAGGGCCAAGAGGACCAACAGCATCCTGGCTCGGATCAGCCATGGGGTGGCCAGCAGGGGCAGGGAAGGGATTGTCTGCTGGACTCAGTGCTGGTGAGGCCTCATCTCAAATCCTTGGGTTCAGTTTTGGGCTCCTCACTCCAAGAAGGACATTGAGGGGCTGGAGCGTGTCCGGAGAAGGGACCGGAGCTGGGGAAGGGGCTGGAGAACAAGGGTTCTGGGAGCAGTGAGGGACCTGGGGGGGAGTTTAACTTGGAGAAGAGGAGGCTGAGAGGAGACCTTCTCGCTCTCTGCAGCTCCTGGAGAGGAGGTTGTGGTGAGGGGGGTGCTGGGCTCTGCTCCCAAGTTACGAAGGATAGGGTGAGAGGAAATGGCCTCAAGTTGAGCCAAGGGAGGTTTGGGTTGGATATTGGGAAAAATTTCTTCACTGGAAGAGTGGTGAAGCCCTGGCAGAGGCTGCCCAGGGCAGTGGGGGAGTCTCCATCCCTAGAGGGGTTCGAAAAACAAGTGGCCATGGCACTTTGGGACATGGTTTAGTTGGCACGGTGGGGTTGGGCTGATGGTTGGACTGGGTGAGCTTAGAGGGCTTTTCCAACCTCAGTGATTCTACAAAAGGAGTGCGTTTCCTGGCGGAGCATCTTCTGGGAGAGTGGCCTTTCCTGCCAGCCCAGCAGCGTGTGGCTCCCCATCTCCTTTACCAATATTTTTACCTCTGCTACTAAACCACCTCTGTTCCTGGGCTTCCTTCACAGCCTTCCTGCTCTCTGCGGTCTCTTCCTTGGATGCACAGTATCTCGCCCTCCCCCCATCAATCGGCCGCCAGGCGCGTGTTCCGTAGAGAACACATTTTATTTTCTCTATGTACACTTCCTTACACGATCGTTGACACTCGGCACTGAAGACCACGCAGCACGTTACAGCGATGCCGCTGCCTAAGGAGGGTGGCAGTAAATGACAAAGGAATGGCGGGACGAGCCCTGAGCCCCAGCCCCACGCGGACATGAGAAAGACAACCAAAACCTGCACTTCTGCTCTCGCTGGTTTTGTTTCCATCTAAGTGGAGCTTGAGGGACAGATCTGGGGAGACCAAAGGCTTTGTCTGAAGTTCTTCAACAGGTTGCCCAGAGCAGTGGTGGCTGTCCCATCCCTGGAGGTGTTCCAGGCCAGGTTGGATGGGGCTTGGAGCCCCCTGATCCAGTGGGAGGGGTCCCTGCCCATGGCAGGGGGTGGCACTGGGTGGACTTTGATGTCCCTTCCAACCCAACCCATTCCAGGATTCTACAATCTTCCAGCTGCCGCCTTCCCAACCCTGAAGCCTCTCCCTTCCCTTGTCTGTTCGAGTGGCTGGGCTGGAGTAATGGCAAACCCAGGAACCTGGGTTTGCCATGTCTGATGCTCTGGGAGGTGGCAGTGCCTCCCTGCTCCCAGCATCTTCCCTGTCATCCAGGAGTCTTTGGGCATCTCTGCCCCACATTAACAGGTCTTGCGAATACGTTGAAATGTGGGATGACAAAAGGCATCCAGCGCTTCTTCAGGTGGGCTGTGAGCGCTGGGGTCCTGGGGGGTGAATGACGGGTGGCGTTTGCAGGCTGGGGAGCTGCCATGAAGGCAGGGGATGGGAATGTCCCCTTGCTGTGTTGTCCCCAAGCTTGGCTGGTTGATGGCCACTGCCGGAGCGTGGGCACGCTGTTGGCTCTGGTGGGCACTTGTGTCCCTGCTCGGGCTGTGCGGGTGGGCTCTTCACCTCAAGACTTCGTGTTTGTGAAAGGTGTGTCTGCACCTGCGTGGTGGCCAGAGGGTGGGAGCTACTCGTGGTCCCATGGGCAGACGTCGGGTTTGGTTTCACTCATCCCCTTGCCTCTGTCTTCGGGGCTCACCCTGGCATCGCGGAGGCTCGCTGTGGGCTCTGTGCTCCCCACGTCCCACGGGCACACCTCGGCGGTGGCAGCTGCAGGTGGAGCTTCTGCTTCCCAAGGACAAACCTCGGTGACACTGGGGCTGCCACCCACCGCGGGAGCCCTGCTCGCTCCCTGTGCCCGCGGCTCTGCCCCGGGGCACCACGGGGGCTGGATACCCGGCACGACGCGGAGCAGGGGCCTGTGCTCAGCCTCGACGTCTGATCTGCTCCTGGATTTTTCCAACAGGGTTGGAGATGCGGTGCTGGCTCGTGCTGCCAGCACGGACTGTCCTGTCCCAGCGGAGGCTCTGCCAGCTCCCAGGGGGGGCACGGCTGGTTTGGAGCTTTCCTTCCCCGAGCCAGCGGGCTCTGCTGCTTCCCAGGGGCAAAGATCAGATTTCCTGCTCTCCGTGCTGGGAGGCTTCTTGGACGGCTCTCTCCCAGTTGCACAGTCCAGGGAGGGCTGCTCCGTGCCCGGGCTCTCCCAGGGGCAGATCTCAGCTTTATCCATGGATTCAGCCTCCCAAGGACAGACCTCTGCCTTCCGGCTCTCCGCGCTCTGGGATTTCTCTGCAGTTGATTTGGGCATCGCTGGGCTCTTGGCACGAGGATGCTCCGGGTGCTGCTCCGTGCCCGGGCTCTCCCAAGGACAGATCTCTGCTTTATCCATGGATTCAGCCTCCCAAGGACAGACCTCTGCCTTCCGGCTCTCCACGCTCTGGGATTTCTCCGAGGGGCGTTTGGGCAGCGCTGGGCTGCCAGCGCGGGGTTTCTCCGGGTGCTGCTCCGTGTCCCAGGGACAGATGGCCTCTCGCTGGCTGCTGCCCTTCTCCAGGGATCTGGCCAGGCTGGGCAGCGCTGCCTGGCGCGTGATGCGCTTCTCCGCCTTCGGAGCATCCCCAGGGCCCTGCTTAGGCTTGGGTCGATCGGAGGGAGCTGCAGCCGCTTCCCAGGGGCAGATCTCGGCTTTATCCATGGATTCAGTCTCCCAAGGACAGACCTCTGCCTTCCGGCTCTCCGTGCTCTGGGATTTCTCTGCAGTTGATTTGGGCATCGCTGGGCTCTTGGCACGAGGATGCTCCGGATGCTGCTCTGTGCCCGGGCTCTCCCAGGGGCAGATCTCAGCTTTATCCATGGATTCAGCCTCCCAAGGACAGACCTCTGCCTTCCGGCTCTCCGCGCTCTGGGATTTCTCCGAGGGGGATTTGGGCAGCGCTGGGCTCTTGGCATGAGGATGCTCTGGGTGCTGCTCCGTGCCCGGGCTCTCCCAGGGGCAGATCTCAGCCTTATCCTTGGATTCAGTCTCCCAAGGACAGACCTCTGCCTTCCGGCTCTCCGCGCTCTGGGATTTCTCCGAGGGGGATTTGGGCAGAGCTGGGCTCTTGGCACGATGCTCTTTTGGAGTCTGCTCCGTGCCCGCGCTCTCCCAGGGGCAGATCTCGGCTTTATCCATGGATTCAGTCTCCCAAGGACAGACCTCTGCCTTCCGGCTCTCTGTGCTCTGGGATTTCTCTGCAGTTGATTTGGGCAGTGCTGGGCTCTTGGCACGAGGATGCTCCGGATGCTGCTCCGTGCCCGGGCTCTCCCAGGGGCAGATGGATGTGCGATCTCCACTCCCTTCCTTCTCCTTTCCAGCCCTGCTCTCTCGGATCTCTCTGCCCAGATCCTGACCTGTAGATGGGCTTCTGCTCCCTACGGACAAACGGGCTTTCTCCTCTCTTGATTTCCCTTTACCTGATGGTGGAGCTGCCTCCTCCCAGGGGCAGATCTCGGCTTTATCCATGGATTGGAGCTCTGGAGCCTCCCAAGGACAGACCTCTGCCTTCCGGCTCTCCGTGCTCTGGGATTTCTCTGAAGTTGATTTGGGCATCGCTGGGCTCTTGGCACGAGGATGCTCCGGGTGCTGCTCCGTGCCCGGGCTCTCCCAAGGACAGATCTCGGCTTTATCCATGGATTCAGCCTCCCAAGGACAGACCTCTGCCTTCCGGCTCTCCACGCTCTGGGATTTCTCCGAGGGGCGTTTGGGCAGTGCTGGGCTGCCAGCGCGGGGTTTCTCCGGGTGCTGCTCCGTGTCCCAGGGACAGATGGCCTCTCGCTGGCCGCTGCCCTTCTCCAGGGATCTGGCCGGGCTGGGCAGCGCTGCCTGGCGCGTGATGCGCTTCTCCGCCTTCGGAGCATCCCCAGGGCCCTGCTTAGGCTTGGGTCGATCGGAGGGAGCTGCAGCCGCTTCCCAGGGGCAGATCTCGGCTTTATCCATGGATTCAGTCTCCCAAGGACAGACCTCTGCCTTCCGGCTCTCCACGCTCTGGGATTTCTCTGCAGTTGATTTGGGCATCGCTGGGCTCTTGGCACGAGGATGCTCCGGGTGCTGCTCCGTGCCCGGGCTCTCCCAGGGGCAGATCTCAGCCTTATCCTTGGATTCAGTCTCCCAAGGACAGACCTCTGCCTTCCGGCTCTCCGCGCTCTGGGATTTCTCTGCAGTTGATTTGGGCAGCGCTGGGCTCTTGGCACGAGGATGCTCCGGGTGCTGCTCCGTGCCCGGGCTCTCCCAGGGGCAGATGGATGTGCGATCTCCACTCCCTTCCTTCTCCTTTCCAGCCCTGCTCTCTCGGATCTCTCTGCCCAGATCCTGACCTGTAGATGGGCTTCTGCTCCCTACGGACAAACGGGCTTTCTCCTCTCTTGATTTCCCTTTACCTGATGGTGGAGCCGCCTCCTCCCAGGGGCAGATCTCGGCTTTATCCATGGATTGGAGCTCTGGAGCCTCCCGAGGACAGACCTCTGCCTTCCGGCTCTCCGCGCTCTGGGATTTCTCCGAGGGGGATTTGGGCAGAGCTGGGCTCTTGGCACGACGCTCTTTTGGAGTCTGCTCCATGCCCGGGCTCTCCCAGGGGCAGATCTCGGCTTTATCCATGGATTGGAGCTCTGGAGCCTCCCAAGGACAGACCTCTGCCTTCCGGCTCTCCGTGCTCTGGGATTTCTCTGCAGTTGATTTGGGCATCGCTGGGCTCTTGGCACGAGGATGCTCCGGGTGCTGCTCCGTGCCCGGGCTCTCCCAGGGGCAGATCTCAGCTTTATCCATGGATTCAGCCTCCCAAGGACAGACCTCTGCCTTCCGGCTCTCCACGCTCTGGGATTTCTCCGAGGGGCGTTTGGGCAGCGCTGGGCTGCCAGCGCGGGGTTTCTCCGGGTGCTGCTCCGTGTCCCAGGGACAGATGGCCTCTCGCTGGCTGCTGCCCTTCTCCAGGGATCTGGCCAGGCTGGGCAGCGCTGCCTGGCGCGTGATGCGCTTCTCCGCCTTCGGAGCATCCCCAGGGCCCTGCTTAGGCTTGGGTCGATCGGAGGGAGCTGCAGCCGCTTCCCAGGGGCAGATCTCGGCTTTATCCATGGATTCAGTCTCCCAAGGACAGACCTCTGCCTTCCGGCTCTCCGTGCTCTGGGATTTCTCTGCAGTTGATTTGGGCATCGCTGGGCTCTTGGCACGAGGATGCTCCGGATGCTGCTCTGTGCCCGGGCTCTCCCAGGGGCAGATCTCAGCTTTATCCATGGATTCAGCCTCCCAAGGACAGACCTCTGCCTTCCGGCTCTCCGCGCTCTGGGATTTCTCCGAGGGGGATTTGGGCAGCGCTGGGCTCTTGGCATGAGGATGCTCTGGGTGCTGCTCCGTGCCCGGGCTCTCCCAGGGGCAGATCTCAGCCTTATCCTTGGATTCAGTCTCCCAAGGACAGACCTCTGCCTTCCGGCTCTCCGCGCTCTGGGATTTCTCCGAGGGGGATTTGGGCAGAGCTGGGCTCTTGGCACGATGCTCTTTTGGAGTCTGCTCCGTGCCCGCGCTCTCCCAGGGGCAGATCTCGGCTTTATCCATGGATTCAGTCTCCCAAGGACAGACCTCTGCCTTCCGGCTCTCTGTGCTCTGGGATTTCTCTGCAGTTGATTTGGGCAGTGCTGGGCTCTTGGCACGAGGATGCTCCGGATGCTGCTCCGTGCCCGGGCTCTCCCAGGGGCAGATGGATGTGCGATCTCCACTCCCTTCCTTCTCCTTTCCAGCCCTGCTCTCTCGGATCTCTCTGCCCAGATCCTGACCTGTAGATGGGCTTCTGCTCCCTACGGACAAACGGGCTTTCTCCTCTCTTGATTTCCCTTTACCTGATGGTGGAGCTGCCTCCTCCCAGGGGCAGATCTCGGCTTTATCCATGGATTGGAGCTCTGGAGCCTCCCAAGGACAGACCTCTGCCTTCCGGCTCTCCGTGCTCTGGGATTTCTCTGAAGTTGATTTGGGCATCGCTGGGCTCTTGGCACGAGGATGCTCCGGGTGCTGCTCCGTGCCCGGGCTCTCCCAAGGACAGATCTCGGCTTTATCCATGGATTCAGCCTCCCAAGGACAGACCTCTGCCTTCCGGCTCTCCACGCTCTGGGATTTCTCCGAGGGGCGTTTGGGCAGTGCTGGGCTGCCAGCGCGGGGTTTCTCCGGGTGCTGCTCCGTGTCCCAGGGACAGATGGCCTCTCGCTGGCCGCTGCCCTTCTCCAGGGATCTGGCCGGGCTGGGCAGCGCTGCCTGGCGTGTGATGCGCTTCTCCGCCTTCGGAGCATCCCCAGGGCCCTGCTTAGGCTTGGGTCGATCGGAGGGAGCTGCAGCCGCTTCCCAGGGGCAGATCTCGGCTTTATCCATGGATTCAGTCTCCCAAGGACAGACCTCTGCCTTCCGGCTCTCCACGCTCTGGGATTTCTCTGCAGTTGATTTGGGCATCGCTGGGCTCTTGGCACGAGGATGCTCCGGGTGCTGCTCCGTGCCCGGGCTCTCCCAGGGGCAGATCTCAGCCTTATCCTTGGATTCAGTCTCCCAAGGACAGACCTCTGCCTTCCGGCTCTCCGCGCTCTGGGATTTCTCTGCAGTTGATTTGGGCAGCGCTGGGCTCTTGGCACGAGGATGCTCCGGATGCTGCTCCGTGCCCGGGCTCTCCCAGGGGCAGATGGATGTGCGATCTCCACTCCCTTCCTTCTCCTTTCCAGCCCTGCTCTCTCGGATCTCTCTGCCCAGATCCTGACCTGTAGATGGGCTTCTGCTCCCTACGGACAAACGGGCTTTCTCCTCTCTTGATTTCCCTTTACCTGATGGTGGAGCTGCCTCCTCCCAGGGGCAGATCTCGGCTTTATCCATGGATTGGAGCTCTGGAGCCTCCCAAGGACAGACCTCTGCCTTCCGGCTCTCCGCGCTCTGGGATTTCTCCGAGGGGGATTTGGGCAGAGCTGGGCTCTTGGCACGACGCTCTTTTGGAGTCTGCTCCATGCCCGGGCTCTCCCAGGGGCAGATCTCGGCTTTATCCATGGATTGGAGCTCTGGAGCCTCCCAAGGACAGACCTCTGCCTTCCGGCTCTCCGTGCTCTGGGATTTCTCTGCAGTTGATTTGGGCATCGCTGGGCTCTTGGCACGAGGATGCTCCGGGTGCTGCTCCGTGCCCGGGCTCTCCCAGGGGCAGATCTCAGCTTTATCCATGGATTTGAGCTCTGCAGCCTCCCAAGGACAGACCTCTGCCTTCCGGCTCTCCGTGCTCTGGGATTTCTCCGAGGGGGATTTGGGCAGAGCTGGGCTCTTGGCACGAGGATGCTCCGGATGCTGCTCCGTGCCCGCGCTCTCCCAGGGGCAGATCTCAGCTTTATCCATGGATTCAGTCTCCCAAGGACAGACCTCTGCCTTCCGGCTCTCCACGCTCTGGGATTTACTTGAGGGTGATTTGGGCATCGCTGGGCTCTTGGTACGAAGATGCTCTGGGTGCTGCTCCGTGCCCGGGCTCTCCCAGGGACAAACCTCCTCCTTTATGCTTTCCATACTCTGCAATTTCTTGGACTCTGCCTTTGAGCCCTCCAGTCTTTTCCTGTCGAGCTTTACAAAGGTGCCACCGTCCCTGTGTGCTGGCTGGGAGGTGCCCATCTCTGCCAGCTTTGCTTTGATACCTTCAAGTCCTCCCTTTTTGGGAGTCCCCCGTGTGTCCTGACTTGGTGCCTCCGTCCCCCGTGGAGCTCCAGGCTCTTCCCAAGGGCCCATTTCTGTTGCAGCAGGCGGCTCCTCCGCTTCCCACGGACAAACCTTGGCCTTTTCGCTCTCTGCCAGCTTGGATGCTGGTTTGGGCAGAGCTGGGTGTTTTGCTCGGAGCGCTGTGCCAGGCTGCTTTGTGCCTTCTCTGGGCTGGGGGGATGCCCCGTGGCCGCTCTCCTTGCCCGCAGCCGGAGCCGTCTCTCCCAGGCCCCTCCTGGCCCCTCTCTGCTGGGAAATCCCATTTTCCACTTGGGGAATTTCACCATCCCTTAATTTTCCTCCATCGGATGAGGCTGTGCCCCTTTCCCAAGGGCAAACTTCTGCGTCACCGTCATCTCCTGCTGCCTCCCAGGGACAAACGGAAGCCCTTGCGCTCGCTGGGCTCCTCGGGGTCACTTCTGGCAGCCCCGAGCTTTTGGGAGCAGGTTTGGGAGCAGGTTTGGGAGGAGGTTTGGGAGGAGGTTCCTCACTGCTGGAGCTGCCCCTGGGTGCTCTCAGGCTGCTCCTGCTCTCCCGCGCTCCCAGCAAACCCAGGGATTCTGGTGTGATGCTGCTGCCCCCCTCGCCCAGCCGCCTCCTCTCCCCTTCCTGCTCTGGCTGAGCCCCCTCTGCATCCCAGGGGCAAATTTCAGCCCTGACCATCCTTTCCCCTTCCCCACTTTCCCATGGACAAACCTCTGCCCTCCTGCCCTCTGCCCTGCCTGCCGCTTCTGGGGGTTCTGCTGGCGGTTTCTCCGTGCCCGCTTCTTCCTCGGGGACCCCCTCTCTGCTGCCCCTCCCTGCCCCCCAGCGCTCACCCCCGCTCCCCTCCCAGGGGCAGATTTCTGGTTTAAGGCTGGAATCTGCCTGGATTTCCCCAGCAGAGCCCTCTGCCTGCGCGCCCACCTTCCCTGGAGCAGCTGGAGCTGCACCCACGCTCCGGCTCCCTGCGGGGACCCTCTGGGCACTCCAGTTGCCCCCAGCAGCGAGGGGCTCGGGCTGGCTGCTCCCCTTCCCCAGCGCCTTGGCCGGGCTCTCCTCGCCCGCTGGCACCCCGCTGTCCTCTTGGGAAGCAAACGCCTCTTGGCGCAGCAAAGCTCCTTTTCCTGCTGGGATGCCCAGGGCTCCCTGGGGACAAACCTCATCCCTGGGCATCTTGGCAGCCGCTCTCTGTGCAGTGGATGGGCGAGGGGTGCCCGCGGTGGGTTTTGCCTGGAGCTGCTCCACCTCTGCATGGTCTGGAGGGTGGTGGAAGGACCTGCTGCCCCCCTCAAGCCCCTCGGCCGGCCCAGCCACCCCTTGTTCCGGGGTGCTCAGCCTCGTGCTGCCCACTGGAGCCTCCTTCCCCTGCTCTGCCGTGGGAGATGTGGTCCCTCGCTGGCGCTGCCTCTGCGCTTCCTCGCTCCCGGCCACCGCTGGGGTTTCGTGAGGATGCTCAGGTCCTTCTTGGTGGCCAACACTGGGTTTGATCTCGTGCACCGCCAAGGGTGGCCCCAGGCCCCCGCCAGGAGCACTGGGCTCCTCTGCTGGTTTCTCGCCATCGCCCGTGCCCAGGGCTGGGCTGTCCCACTGTCCTTGTCCCTCACTGCTCCCCCAGCTCGCAGCGTCCCCGGTGCTGCTGGCGTTGTTGTTGTGCTGGCAGGGCACCGTGTCCCGGTGCCACCCATGGGTGCTGGGCTCGCTGCCGGGTCTCTGCCCGCTCCACTCGGGGCTTTTGGCCGCGGGTTCTCGGCCGACCCCCCCAAGGGACACGGCTGCTGTCTCTGCCAGGCTGGGCCTCTCCCTCCTGCTGCCCCCCTCCCACTCCTGCCCCCTCTTCCCGAGGCTCCCCTCGCCCTCCCTCTTCCCCTTGAGGATGCTCTTCCCCCTGGAGCGGTTGAAGGCTTTGATGGCGAGACCCAGGCCTCGAAGCGAGGTCTTCTGGGGGGGCAGCCTGGGGCTGGGGGCTTCAGCTGCTGCATCACTGGGGGTTCCCGAGTCTGTCGCTTCCGTGGCTTTTTGCCTCCGGCTCAGGATCTCCTCCTGGACCAGCTCCCAGGGACAGACCTGCGCGGGGATGGGGGCCGTGCCCAGCAGCCTGCCCTTTGCCCGCGGGGACGCGCGCCCCGAGGCTTCCTCCTCAGGACCCTCCGGTGGCTTTTCCGGCTCTGCCACCTCTGCCATGGGGTCCATTGGTGGCTCTGGGGGACCCGCTGGTGTCCCTGTGGGCTCCGGGCTGTCCCCAGCTGGCATCGCTCGCTGGCCCAGACTCTGGCATCGGACAGGGGGTGGCGGGGGGGTCCTCCTCACTGCCACGCGCACCCGCCCCGGGACGTGGGCGCTGTCGACGCTCACACTCTTGACGGGCCCATAGGTCACGTGTTTCTGCACCTTCCCATCGCCCGGCGGGGAAATGTCCTCCCGGGACCCCCCCTTGGCAGGGCTGGAGGTGGCTGGCAGGTGGGCATCACCAGGGCTTTGGAGCTTCCCGGCTTCCCTGGGGGGTCCCATGGGATGCTCCGAGGTGGGGCTTTGGTTGCGGTGCCACTTTTCCCGCGCAGCGCGGCTGGCAGCGAGCAGGGCTTCTTCCCGCGCTCCGGCAACGACGCTGAGCGACTTCTGCAGGGGTGGGGGGGGATGCTGCTCGTGCCCTGCCAGGTCGTGGGCGCTGGCGGATTTGCACACGAGGGGGGCGGCATCGAGGGAGTCGCTGTCCGATTGCTCCAAAGCCGTCGCCACTGGCATTTTCCCCTCCGGCGCAAGGTCCCCGGGGATGCCGAGGGTGGGTGACGCTCGCGCGGGACCCTCGGTGCTGCGGGACTTGTGCGGGGCTGCAGCGCGGTACCACGTCCCGTCATCCCGCATCCGCAGGCTGGCAGCGCCGGCGTTGGGGACCCCCTTGGCCGAGGACCTGCGTCGAGCTGGGGTGCCCACGCGCTCGCCACGGCTGCTGCGGCGCCCCACGGCCTCGGGCAGCTCGGCGATGCGGTGCGCGATGGAGCGGCCCAGGCTGCGGCGGGAGCTGCGCTTCTTGGGGAGGTGGGGGTTGTTGGCCGCCATGCTCCACGTCTTGTGCACCTCCAGCTGCGCGTAAAGCTTCTTCAGCTCCTCCTGCGCAGCAGGGCCGGGGGGGGATGCAGGGAGAGAGAGGGGAGAGAGGAGAGCGCGTACAACGGGACCGCGGCTGCGGTGACAGAGTCACAGAATGCCCTGAGCTGGGAGGGACCCACAGGTCCATGGAGTCCAACTCCTGTCCCTGCACAGGACACCCCAACGCTCACCCCGTGGGGCTGAGGGTGTTGCAATATTGTCAGGCTGTGTCTGCTTCCCTGGGAGCTGTTCCAGGGCTCCACCACCCTCTGGGGGCAGAACCTTCTCCTCATGCCCAACCTAACCCTCCCCTGGCACCTTCCTGCCATCCCCTCGGGTCCCATCTTTGGTCACCAGAGAGAAGAGCTCAGCGCCTGCTCCTCCTCCTCCCCTGGTGAGGAAGTAGCGAAATGCCATGAGGTGCCCCCAGCCTCCTCTTCTCCAGGCTGAACAGACCAGGTGACCTCAGCCTCTCGCACGATTTCCCCTCCAGACCCTTTCCTGGCTCTGTGGCCTCTGGACGCTCTCCGGTACCTGTGGGTCACCTCAAACAACCCCAGGTGTCCCCACATCCCCGCGTCCCCAGGTTCCCAAGCCACCCATCCCTCTGACTGGGGGTGGGGGGGGAACGCATGGGTTTCCCCACTACGGTTCACCCTGCCCACCCCCCATCTCTGCACCCCCTTTTTCTCCACCCCCTTTTGCTTTGCATCAGCAGAAAGATTGCGAAAGGCACCTCTTACTCTGCGCGGGGCTGCATAGCTAGCGTCAAAAGAAGGTCCTGAGTGTGCCACCCACCCGAATGTCATCGGGGTCGAGACTGTGCTCGCTCCAGGCGGACGCGATGCTGCTGTTCAGGCAGGAGCCCGAGCGCCGCATGTCCAGCTCGTCCTCGTACACCTCGGCCGCGATCTCCTCCCGCAGCGGCGAGCCGGCGTGCAGGAACTGCGGGCGGTGACGGGGGAGCTCGGCGAGGGCTCCCTGAAACACCGGGGAACCCCGGCGCCGTCCCCGCCCCGAGCTGAGCGTTACCTTGGGGATGAAGAGCAGCGCCAGGGTCATGGTGATGGTGCCGTGGGTGTGGGCGAAGAAGAGCAGCAGCGTCCAGTCGGGGTGCAGCGAGGGGACCATGACGAACCTGGAAAGGGTGAGGAGGGCAGCGCCAGGTCCCGCCGGGGCACCCAGAGCCCCCTCCCCACCTGCAGACCCCACGGCCGGACCCATGCAGGGAACCTGCTGGCATCAGGGATTTGCCACCAGTTCCTCCGCATCCCCAGGGATGGGAATCCCAGTTCACAGCCCCACGTCCTACCTGACCACGTGGAAGGCGGCCGAGATCATGAGCTCGTTGTGGAGCGCGATGCCCATGTAGCGCGGCTCGTGGAAGGCGGAGGGCACGGCGCGCATGGCGTAACACAAGAAGCTGCCCCACAGCAGGAACAACATTTCGGCTGCGGGAGAGAGCGGGGGAGTGGTGCTGAGCACCCAGCACCACCACCCTGCTGCCCTGGGTGTGCTCTCCTGGGTGGCACTGAGGGTGCTGAGCTGTGGGAGTGGGTGCTGAGCTATGAGGGTGGGTAGTCGTGGTTGGAGCTGGGGATGGTGCAGGGCATCCTCCAGCACAGCCATCCCAAAGGCTACCAGGACCCCGTGGGCAATTTACCTGCACCAGGGTGGGTCCTGGGGATGCTCAGAGAGGTCAGGAGGCAGCTTGGGCACCCCAGCCCTCCCTGCTTGCAGGTTAAAGGGATGAGGGAATTAAAACCCCGTGTGCTGCATCTGCCCAGTGGGGTCCTGGGGCCGTGGGGACGCCCAGACCGCGGGCGCTGGGCACCGCGGGCACCGCTCTCACCGATCACCATCATGTAGTCCCAGCGGTCGTGGCCGCAGATGTAGAAGTGGAGGCCGCGGGCAGTCTGGGTGCGGATCACCAGGGGGATGTTCTTGTCGATGTTCTCCAGCATCCCGATGGTCCAGGCAGCCAGGAACCACAGCACCAAGAGCAGGATGAGGCCCAGCATCTTCAGCACCCGCCCGCTCGACACGTAGGGCGCCCGCTGGGCCGTGCGGGACAGGAACACCTTCAGCACCCTGCGAGGCGCGGAGGGGTGAGCCCCCAGGTGGTCCCCGCCACGGGGGTCCCAAGCATCCAACCCCCCCGTCCCTGCCACCTGTACAGCTTGAGGGTGATGGTGCCATAGACGATGGCGAAGCCGAGCGTGCGCACCCAGCGCAGGACGATGCAGCGGAAGATGCTGGGCTTGAAGTACAGGATGAACACCTGGGGCAGCGAGAGAGGGGTCAGCGGGACAGAGCGAGGAATCGTGGGATGGGCTGGGCTGGAAGGGACCTCAAAGCCCACCCAGTGCCACCCCCTGCCATGGGCAGGGACCCCTCCCACTGGATCAGGGAGCTCCAAGCCCCATCTAACCTGGCCTGGAACACCTCCAGGGATGGGGCAGCCACCACTGCTCTGGGCACCCTGGGCCAGGGCCTCCCCATCCTCAAGCATGAAGAATTTCTTCCTGATGTCCAATCTAAATCTTCCCCTTCCAATTTAAAACTGTTCCCCTTGTCCCTGCAAAAAGCCCCTCCCCAGCTTTCCTGGAGCCCCTCCAGCTGCTGGGAGGCTGCTCCAAGGTCTCCCCACTGGAAGATCCCAAAAGGGCAGCAAACAGCAGAAACCCCTCGCTTTCGGGCCGGCCCCACCACCCCCCTTCCCCCTTGGCTGCTCGGCATTCGCCGCAGCTCCCGCGGGAGGGAGAGGGGATTTGGGCAGGGATTAATTCCCACGGCCAGCGGGAGAAAAGGGATTTGGTTTCCCGAGAAGGTTTATATTGGAGCTGCCGGAGGCTGCGCCAGCAAAATTAACAATTAGGTAGAGTCGTGCCCGTGCCCTGCTCGGGGCCAGCTCGATGCCCTCTCCTGCGGGGCTGCCAGCCAGGCTGCAGGTGCCCTCAAACCCCAGCGCTGAGGCTCCCAGCCCGGGGCCGGCTGGGTACTCACGGGGAAGTAGAGCAGGAGGGACCCGAAGAGGATTGTCTCCAGGAGGACGACTCCTGACGCCCGGATCCGCTGCAGGGAGAGAGGTGTGAAAGCGTGAGGGCACAGCCGCGAGCCTCGCCCCGTGCCCAGCGGGGATGGAGCCAGGGCAGGGAGATGCCCCTGGGTGTGCTGGGCTGTGACATCCCACCCTCGAGACCCCCGAGACCGCAGAGTCTGGGGGTGGGAGGACCTGGGGATGCCTTGCCTTACTCCTTCGGAAGTGGTAGGACACGAGCATGCTGAGGAAGACGGCCAGCATGCAGCAGGCCTGGCAGGAGAGGACAGCTGCCCGCAGTGCCCAGTCCTCCTGGATCAGGCAGGGCGCGTCGTCCTCGCAGGTGGAGCATCCCGGGCGGCAGGGCCGGCACGCCAGCCGCGACCCCCCGTCCACTGCACCTGGGGACAGAACCAGGTGGGATCACTGCATCCCAGGCTTGGTGGCACATCCCTTACCAGGGGTTGTGCCCAAAGCTTCCCTGGCACACACCTGCCTGGGCACCGCTGGCAGCTCCACCGACCCCGTAAAAGCCCGGCTTGCACTGGCACAGGTACCTCCCGAGGACGAAGCCGCGGCTCTCCTGCGGGACACACTGAAGGACACGGGCTGAGAGGCACAGAAGGGCACCCCGCTCGCTGCCCCAGCCCCTCGTGCCCCCTGCACCGGGGGCTCCAGCATCGCCGCATGGTGGGTTCCTTGCGGGAAGTCGTACGAGGAGAGGCTGAGGTCACCTGGTCTGCTCAGCCTGGAGGAGCCAGAGGGCACCTCATGGCATTTCGCTACTTCCTCACCAGGGGAGGAGGAGGAGCAGGTGCTGAGCTCTTCTCTCTGGTGACCAAAGATGGGACCCGAGGGGATGGCAGGAAGGTGCCAGGGGAGGGTTAGGTTGGGCATGAGGAGAAGGTTCTGCCCCCAGAGGGTGGTGGAGCCCTGGAACAGCTCCCAGGGAAGCAGGCACAGCCTGACAATGTTCCAACGCCCTCAGCCCCACGGGGTGAACGTTGGGGTGTCCTGTGCAGGGACAGGAGTTGGACTCGATGGACCTGTGGGTCCCTCCCAGCTCAGGGCACTCCATGATTCTGTGATTCCCGACCCCACGACGTCCCCTCCCCTCCCGCACCCGGGGGAAACAGTGGTTAAACATTTCAGAATTAAAAGCCAAAGCTTGGCCCCCAAATCCCTCCCTAAAACCTAAATGGACACCTAATGCAGCCGGGCGCACTAATCCTGCCCGGCCGTGACGGCAGCAGCGGGCACAGCTCCGCTGCCCTAATCCCCCGCGGATCCTGCCCCGAACGGGCCACGCGGGCGGCTTTGCTGGGCATTGTTGTTTTCTGGAGGGATGCCCGGTGGCACAGCCCGTTCCTCCGGAGGGCATGGCCAGGAAAGAGAGGCTGGTGACGCATTTCCCACTTGGGGACAACCTTTTGCTTTTGGGGTGGGACCCTGATTTGAGCTGGGAATCACAAATCATAGAACAGAGAAACACGGAATCACTTGGTTGGAAAAGACCTTGGAGGTCATCGAGTCCAGCTGTCCCTGTCCACTACTAAACCATCCCGGAGCACCTCATACCCATCTTTTAAACACCTCCAGGGATGGCGATGCCACCACCTCCCTGGGCACCCGGAGCTGGAGGGTGCAGGGTTTGCCATGGCTGGGGGTGCTGTCGGTCACGCCAAGCCCTGAAAGGCACTCCAGCATCACCAGCTCACCCAGGTGGGCACTGCTGGAGGGGACTGGGGTGATTTGCCAGCCCCCCGTGCCCACCCGTACCCCGAAACGGGGAGCAGGCAGGTCACACGCTGCTGCTGCTGGCACAGGGAAGGGAGATTTGCACAATAAACCCTTCGACCGCAGCTGAACGGAGCAGATGGAGCAGCCGGGAGAGGATAAAGCTCAGCCCGGAGAGACGGGCAGCCTGGCCATGGGCACGGGCACGGGCACGGGCATGGGCATGGGCATGGGCATGGGCATGGTTTGGGACTGGGGAGCCCCAGCCCAAGTCATGGGATGGGGTGCAGGGTGCAGGGTGCTGGGTGATAGATGCTGGGTGCTGGGTGCTGGGTGCTGGGTGCTGGATGCAGGATGCAGAATGCAGGGTGCTGGGTGCTGAGTGCAGGGTGCAGGGTGCTGGGTGATGGATGCAGGGTGGGGGATGCTGGGTGCTGGGTGCTGGATGCAGGATGCAGGATGCAGGATGCAGGGTGCTGGGTGCAGGGTGCTGAGTGCAGGGTGCAGGGTTCTGGGTGCTGGTGGCCCATACCTGGGTGCTGTTGAGGTCGCAGCGGTGCGTGTCGGCGAACCAGCCCGGGCCGCTGGCACACTGGTCGATGCCCACATCCCGCAGGTCGATGTCCACCCGCACGACGCCCCTGGGGAGGGACGGGGTCAGCGCTGGGGACACGCGTGGGCACCCTTGTGCCCCCCACCCAGCGTGGCTGGGCCCCATCACGGCCCCAGGGACCAGGAGAACACGGTCACTGGGGGGGTGCACGGACTTGGGGGGTGACACGAGGGGTCAGCAATGTCCCCAAAGCCCCGGACAGGGATGCTCCCCCCGGGAGCCGAGCTGGGGGGAGGCTGAGCGGGGGCAGGGGTGGGGGCAAAGGCGGGAGCAGGGGTGGGGGCAAAGGCAGGGGCAGCAGCTCCTGGGTGCAAATTCTGCCTCGAGGGGGGCTTGGATGCCCCCCTCCAGATTGGGAACCTGGAGCTGCTGGGATGACCCCTACCCCCACCCCATGGCACCAACCTTCTTCCCTGGGGGCTCCCAGGGGGTGCCCTTCGGAAATGGGGCCGTTTCCCCTCCCCAGTGCCAAACCCAGCTGCCCCTTCCCTCCCCAGTGCCCCCCGCTGGGGGTGCTGGGGTGCAGCAGGGACCCCCCAGCCCAGGGACATCCCCAGCTCCCAGGAGAGGTCCCAGCCTGGGTCCCCCAACCTCAGGGTGGCAGGGAGCTTGGGGGGGGGAGGGGGGCAGCACAGGGACAGCCGAGGGTGGGCAGGGGCACCCTCTGCACCTGGGCATGTGCAAATACCCAGGCACGGGGACGTGGGCAGGGGGCTGCACCCACCCTGCTCCTCGCTGTCTGCACCCAGGGGTGAAGCCTCCAGCATCACGGGGCACCCCCAGACCCCTTGCACACCCCCACCCCCCCTTGCACCCCCAGTCCCCCTTGCACCCCCAGCCCCTCTTACACCTCCCCCAACCTCTTACACTCGTCCAACCCCCTTGCACCCCCAGCCCCCCTACACCCCCAGCCCCCTTACACCCTCCAACCCCCCTGCACCCCTACACCCGCTACACCCCCAGCCCCCCCAGACACCCCTTACTTGAACTCGGGGCTGAGGTCTGGCTTGAGCCCGTAGAAAGCAGAGGACAGCGTGATGGTCCAGGTGGGCAAGAACCTGCCATCCTGGCACTCGAGGAACGGTGGGGACCACCGCACGTGGCCCGGGTCGCCCACGTAGCTGTCGCCCCGCTGCCACTTGGGGGTCTCCATGCTGCGCAGGTCATTGCTGAGCACGCGCTTGCGGAGCAGCGGGGTCCGCTGGGACTTGAGAGCGTTGAACCACTCGTTGTGCCAGCTGAGGTTGGCGAGGTTGGGCGCGGCGCTGGAGACGTCCTGCAGCAGGATCTCCCCGTCCTTCTTGGTGGCCTGCAGCATCAGCCGGGGCTTGGCGGCCAGCGGGTGGGCATCGAGGGCCAGCACCGCGCGCCGCACCCATGGGTGCCCTTCCACCAGGCTGCGCACCAACGCTTGGTACCATTCCACGTCTTCGGCCACGCTGGCCTCGCGGATGTCGTTGGTTTGGAGGAGCATGTTGAGGAAGTTGGCGGCATGGGCCAGTGCCTCGGGGGCGGCACGCAGGGTGGCACGCAGCACCGGGGGGGGCCCGGTGCCCGCTGCCCCCGCCGCGATGCTCTGGCTGCAGTTGGCCCGCGCCAACCGTTGAGCATCGCCCGTCTGCAGGAACCCCAACGCCGCTGCCGAGCCCTCGGGGTCCCCCGATGACGCTCCGGGCTCCAGCGTGGGCCCCCACGAAGATGACGGGGCTGGGGACCATCCTGCTGGCTGGGGGGGGCTCTGCTGCGGGCGCTGGGCACCCCCAAGGATGGAGCCATGGATCAACGCCGCGTCGAAGCACCAAAGCAGCAGCGACCACCGCCAAAGCCCCATGGTTGGGGCTCAGCAGAGCCCCCCAATCCCCTGGCACCCTACCGGCCGGCCCGGGGTGGGCATGGTGGGCACGGTGGGCACGGTGCCCGAGCCGGCCGGGAGCATCTTCTGCTCCGCGAGGCCGGACTCCCGCTCTGCCGCCTGTTTTTCCTCGCTCGGCGATGCCGGAGCAGACGTCACCAGCTGCCAAACGTGTTCATCTGTTGGCACTGCCCGCACCGAGCCCCCCCCATCCGCCCCCGCCCTCACGCAGGATGCGCTGCCAGGGAGCCCCTCGCCCACAGCCCCCCGGGGGGACCCCCGCACCCCTCGAGCTGGCTATGATTCAAGAGCATCCTGGTGGGAAACCATGGCAACGGGCACCGGGGAATTTTCCTCCTGGCATCCCCCTCCCCTTGGTAGCCCGGGGGATGGGGGTGGGTTTGGGGGGGGGGGGGGGGGGGCACGGACACAAGATTGCCCGCTGGTTCCCCAGATGGGCTTCAACCCTGGGATGGAAATGGGGGGCGCACACACAGGTAGGGTGTCCCCGTGGGGCTGAGGGTGACCCCGTGGGGGTGCTGGGCAGGGTCCCCGGGGCAGGGCTTGGTGCCCACCCCCAAAGCTGGGGGACAAATCCCTGGTCCCAGACTGCAGGGGGGAAACTGAGGCACGGGAGGCTGCTCAGCTGCCCCGCCCCCCCCCCCCCCCGCGCCTGAAGCGGAGGGACCTCACCCGCCTCCAGCCCCGGGAAGGTGCGGGGAGAGCCGGGCTCCACCCCGTCTGCCCCAGTGGGGCGAGGGCCGTGCAAGGGCCGTGCAAGGGCTGTGTAAGGGCTGTGTAAGGGCTGTGCAAGGGCTGTGTAAGGGCTGTGTAAGGGCTGTGCAAGGGCCGTGCAAGAGCTGTGCAAGAGTCGTGCAAGGGCCGTGCAAGGGCTGTGTAAGGGCTGTGCAAGAGCTGTGCAAGGGCCGTGCAAGGGCCGTGCAAGGGCTGTGTAAGGGTCATGCAAGAGCTGTGCAAGGGCTGTGCAAGGGCTGTGCAAGGGCCGTGCAAGGGCTGTGCAAAGGCTGTGCAAGGGCCGTGCAAGGGCTGTGTAAGGGCTGTGTAAGGGCTGTGCAAGAGCTGTGTAAGGGCCGTGCAAGGGCTGTGCAAGAGCCATGCAAGGGCCGTGCAAGGGCTGTGCAAAGGCTGTGTAAGGGCTGTGCAAGAGCTGTGCAAGGGCTGTGCAAGGGCCGTGCAAGGGCTGTGCAAGGGCTGTGTAAGGGCTGTGTAAGGGCTGTGCAAGGGCCGTGCAAGGGCTGTGTAAGGGCTGTGTAAGGGCCGTGCAAGAGCTGTGCAAGAGTCGTGCAAGGGCCGTGCAAGGGCTGTGTAAGGGCTGTGCAAGAGCTGTGCAAGGGCCGTGCAAGGGCCGTGCAAGGGCTGTGTAAGGGTCATGCAAGAGCTGTGCAAGGGCTGTGCAAGGGCTGTGCAAGGGCCGTGCAAGGGCTGTGCAAAGGCTGTGCAAGGGCCGTGCAAGGGCCGTGCAAGGGCTGTGTAAGGGCTGTGTAAGGGCTGTGCAAGAGCTGTGCAAGAGCCATGCAAGGGCCGTGCAAGGGCTGTGCAAAGGCTGTGTAAGGGCCATGCAAGGGCTGTGCAAAGGCTGTGCAAAGGCTGTGTAAGGGCCGTGCAAGAGCTGTGTAAGGGCTGTGCAAAGGCTGTGCAAGGGCCGTGCAAGGGCCGTGCCCGGGAGGCACAAGAGCCACGCGAAGGCTGTGCAGGCGCCGCGCAGGGCTCGCCCGCGGCAGGGGCCGGGCTCCCGTGCCTCAGTTTCCCCGTTGCGCTGCGCTGTCCCGGGTGCGCCCCGGCCGGCACCGCGGCCCCCGCGCCGTAGCCCCAGCGGCACGGGGGGAGGGGCTACACCCGTAAGGGGAGTGGCCAGTTGGGAAGGGGCGTGGCCAGGGGAAGGGCGTGACTAATAGGATAGCGTTTCTAAAGGGGGCGTGGCTAAGGGGAAGGCGTTTAAGGAAATGACGCGAGAAGGGGCGTGGTCAATGGGAATGAAGCAGCCGCACGCTAGAGGGCGTGGCTAGGGAAGGGGCGTGGCCAAGGGAAAGGGCGTGGCTAAGGGACAGGTGCAGTTAAAGCAAATGGGCGAGGTCACCGGGAACGGGAGTGAATAAGGAGAAGGGGTGTGGCTAATGGAGGGGGCGTGGCTATGGAATGGTATTGCTAAGGAAGGGGCGTGGCTACAGGGAACGGCGGACGCTGTTCCCGAGACTCGGCGCGACCAATGGGAAAGGTGGGGCTAAAAGGAAGGGGCGTGGCCAAGGAAGAGGCGTGGCCGCGGCCGGAAGTGCGGGGGTGGGGGCGGTGCGGCCGTCGCCGCTGGGCGGGGGGGGGGCCGGGCGAGCGCCGTGGCTGCTCGCGGCGGCCCCGTCGTGGTGCCGGTACCGGGGCCCCATGCGGCGGCCGTAGCAATGCACCGCGCCGAGCTGCGCGACGGGGAGGCGGCGGCGGCCGCCGCGGCCTCGTACCGGGTGCTCAGCCGCCTGCTGGGCTACGGTGCTGGCCCGGAGGCGGCGGCGGTGGCGGGCGGCGGCGACGGCTCCGGTACCGGCTCCGCGGGCCCCGGTGCGGGGCGGCTGCCGGCGGCGGCGCTCCCGGTGGGTGCGGCGCTGCGCTCCCCGCGGCCGCAGCTCATGGTGTTCCGCAACGCGGAGCGCGGCGAGGAGGGCGGGGGCGGCGACGGGGGAGCCGAGCAGCTCTGCCCGCGGCACCGGTGCGGGCTGGAGCCCAAAGCGGCCGCCCCGGCCCCGCTGGAGCTGCAGCTGGCGGCGCTGGGGCTGCGGCCGCCGGGGGCCAAGGGGGCTGCCGGGTGCCCCTGCCCGTGCCTCGGCCCCCCCCCCGCCGAGGAGACCAGCGATGCCCTCCTGGTGCTGGAGGCGCTGGAGCCCGACGAGAGCGGCAGCGGCTCCGAGGAGGAGCCGGGCTCCCCCGGGCGCGTGGCCGCACGCCCCGCCGGCAGAGCCGCCCCCCCCGCGCCGCCGCCGCCCCCCGGCGCCAGGAAGGGGTCCCTGCGGGGCCGCCTCAGCCGCCTCTTCCGCACCAAGAGCTGCAGCGGCGGCTCGGCCGGCGGGGACGGCGCGGGGCCCGCGGGCCGCAGCGGCGGGGAGCTGCCCGCCTCAGCACGGAGCCTCACGGATGTGTGCGGGGGCCGCGGCCGCGACCGCGACGAGGCGGGCAGGTACGGCGGGACCGGGGGGCGGGATGGGGGAGGAGGGTGGTCCCTGGCTCCGGGGTGCTCAGCCGGGACTGGAGGGAGGTGGGCAGGGTTGGGGGGGGGGGGGCGGGAGAGGATGGGGGCCCGTGCCCGCCGCGGGGGCCTCAGGTGGGCCTGGGGGTGTCTGGGGGCCCCTGAGCCAAGCCATGGGCTGTGAGGTGGTCCCTGGCCCCGGGGGCTCGGCGGGACCTGGGGGGAGGATGGGGATCCCCATTTCCCCGGCGGCCCAGCCGGGCCAAGAGTCGGGGGTGCCTGCACCTGGGGGGCTCAGCTGGACGGGGGGGAAGATGGAGGTTCCCGGTCCTGTGGGCTGAGCCAGGCCTGGAGGGGGGAGCCGCAGCTCCAAGGGCTGAGCTGTGCCAGGCGTAGGGGACAGGTGGTCCCCAGCCTCCGGGACTGAGCTGGCTGGGGGTTTTGGGGGGTGTGGGTGGGCCTGGGGGGGTGCCCGAGGCTGGGTGCATTTGGAGCTGCAGGATGAGGATCACAGGGAGCACCTGGTGGCAGCCGGAAACCTTGGGGTTGGTGTCCCCATGGTGTGAATTCCTTGCCAGAGGTGGAGGATGCGGGTGCCATCCCACAGATGGTCACCATGGCCGTCCCTCGGCTCCGAGCCGGCCTTGGGCATCTCCTGGGCTGTGGGGTCATCGAGCGCGGCTGG
Organism: Neomorphus geoffroyi; assembly: GCA_033558235.1. Taxonomy (NCBI): domain Eukaryota; kingdom Metazoa; phylum Chordata; class Aves; order Cuculiformes; family Neomorphidae; genus Neomorphus; species Neomorphus geoffroyi. The sequence continues at coordinate 1,448,028 of JAUMJM010000097.1, forward strand.
AGCCGAGGAGGAGTGTGGTGCTCTGGGCTTGTGTCCCCAAAGGAGGTGGCAGGAAAATGTCTGGGAGCAGGAGGGGTGAGGCAGCTAGAGCCCCGGGATGTGGGGCGAGGAGGTGGTGCTGTGCCCCTGAGCAGCTTCTGGTGCTGCTATGCTGAGATCTGAGGGCTGGGGTTTCCTTTCGTCCTCCTGTGTCTTAGAGTGGTTTCCTGAGGCCCGGGAGCGTCACAATTGGGCTCTGGCCTTGGAGGTGGTGGGTGCTACCGTGGGGGCTCTGCTTTCCCCGCGCTCTCCTGGTGCTCCGTGGCAGGACAAATCCTGGCACCTCTTGGTGTGGGACCCCATGCCCTGCTGTTTCTCAGCCCTGCTCTGTCTGCTCCGGTGCTCCTTGGCTCCTCATCCTGCTCCAGCCTTGGGGGTGGTGGTTGCTTCCGCTGTGGGGGCTCTGCTTTACCAGTGCCCTCCTGGTGCTCCAGCAGCAGGACATGGCTGGAGGGACAAATCCCGGCACCCCTTGGTGTGGGACCTCATGTCCTGCTCCATCAGCTCTGGCTCTCCTTGGATTCTCACCCTGCTCCAGCCTCGTGTTCCAGCAGGAGTCGCGAGCTGCTTGTTACTATCTGAGGATGGTGAAGGGCTGCTCTCTACGCTCTGTCCAGGCTCTGGTTGCTCCAGAAACCACTTTCTGTGGCGTTTCCAGGAGCAGAGCTGAGATTCCTTGTGCAGGAGGCAGGGAGAGCCTGCATGAGGTCTGTGCCACTGACCCAGGAGCAGCTTTAGATGATGGAATGGCCTTTGAGTGTTACAGCAGAGTCCTCTCCTCATGGGGTTAAATCACCTCCGTGAGGCTTTTGGGAATCTTGGAGCCTGGGAGCTTTCTCCAGGCTGGCTCTTTGGATGCTGCCCTTGGATTTAGGTGTGACCTGCAGCACTGGCTCATGGTAGCCACATGTTTGGGCAACCCCGAAGGCAGCCAGGCTGTAGGAGAGGCCAGAATTCCCTCCTTTGGAAGCAGAGGGTGGCTTAAGAGATGGGACAGCTTCAGTTCCCATGTTGGGCTCCCAGCCCTGGGAGGTGTTGGAGTCCTGAGTGCTGGCTTGCCCTCAAGGAGCTTCTGCAGGTGGTGAAGGAGCTTTCTGCAATGGCTTCATTCCCTACAAGTGACTCCATGGGCTCAAAAGGTAATGACATAATGTTTCGCTAATGGGCTTGTGGTTTATTCGATTGTTGTTCTTGACAAGAGTGTGGAGTTCTTCGGAATTCCCAGTGCTGGAATTTGGTGGCAGAGAGCTGACAGTTGGATCTTTGCAGGTTGGGAGTGGAGAAGCACCAGATCTCGTTGTCCAAGTCTGCCTTCAGAGGGTTTAATGGTCACTTCTTGTTCCCCAGTGTCGTCCAACTCCACCGTACTAATTAACAAAGGTTACTTCAAAGTGCCTGATGCAGCAACTCCTGTGGTTCAGGGACAAACTGGCTGCTCCCAGCTCCTGCTCACGAGGGCTGGATTATTTGAAGGATGCATTTGTTCCTGTGGAGCACGGCTGGTGGGATGCGGAGTGCAGGGTGGGTGTGCTGGGTGCCAGGAGGCTGCGCGTTGCTGGGATGGCCCTTGCTGGCCCCACTCTTGTTGGTGAGGACGAGCAGTTCGGGATGCTGGGGTGCCTGTGCTCTCACGTGCGGGTGGGATGCAGTTCAACCAAGCTGAGCTTGCTGGGAAATAAACTTTTGGCCTCTGCAGATGCTGCTTTTCTTTCCTTCTCCTGCTTGCCCTGGTCTCTTAGTTTGGAGGTTGGAAGTGAAGTCCACCTTCTGCTTAGTGCCAGGGTAGCAATGCTACTTCACGCCCGTCTTTATTGGTTGATGGGGAGGAAAATCCATTCCTTGGATGTACTGAGAGCTGGAGAGGGTTCCCTCCCCATGTGTGGCCCCTGTTAACAAAGGATAGATCTGATGTTCCCCAAGAGTCACTGCTACTGTGATCCTGGCCAGCGAGGTGGGTTCAGGCAGCGTTTGGGTTGGTTCCTGGCTCTGCTTGCCACCCAGCTGTTGTTCCTGACCTGCAAATCTCTGTGGGCTCGTGGTGAAGGGTGGACGTTATCCAGTTTAGCTCTTTTAAACATCAGCAAGAAGCAGAATTCCTGGTATTTGGAGTTGCTGGCCAAGCTTCCCATCGTGGTGTGAGTCCTGGAGGGCAGCACCGCGCAGCTCTGCCTACCTGCACCAGCGCTTGGGAAGGAAACTGGCCCCATCATCTAAAATCAATAGTTGGGCTCTCCTGAGCTGTGAGAGTGCCCCCTCAGCGAGTTTGCTGATGACACCAAACTGTGTGGTGTGCCTGACACGCTGAGTGAAGAGATGCCATCCAGAGGGACCTGGAGAGTTGGGCCAACAAGGTCAACAAGGCCAAGCAAAAGGTCCTGCACCTGGGTCGGGGCAATCCCAGGCACAAACACAGGCTGGGTGGACAATGGATTGGGAACCTCGGTTTACCAACGTTTTTTCTGGATAAAGCCCTTTGGCAATGATAGAAGGAGTGGTTTTGAGTTGTGAGGGCACTGGTTTGGAAAGCAAGTGTCCCCATCACTTTTAGCTGTTTCCATCCATCTCAGCAGCTCCGGGTTTAGCTCGCCTGACCTCCACCTGCGTTTTGCATCCCTTTGGGGCTTGGTGTCCTCCAAACCCAGCACAAGGGCACGCGATGCTCTTGGTCCAAGCACAGCCCCTCCTTGCGCAGGGACCCAACCTGTTTGTCGAAGGCGTTTGGCAATGCCTGATCTGGAGGAATCGCATGATGGCTGTTGTGAAACAGCTCCTTGGCTCCGGTTACCCTACCTGCTTGGGGTTTTTCTTTCCAAAGACTTTATTAATTACCTCGTTAGAGCGATTTGCTTCAGAGCAGGACGGAGACCCAGCTCTACTGGTTGGCTGCCCTACTTAGGCCAAAGCGCTGCTCTCGGAGCCAGATAAACACGCGGCGCTGAGCTGGCTCTGTAAGGACTGGGGAAGGGTCCCCTGGTTTGAAAAGGTCAAATGACATTTTCTGGTGGGATGCACTGAGCTTCCTCATCTCTAACAGCGTTTTTCTGATTCCCAACAGGAAACACAGACTGACAAGAACTCAAAGTGCCTTTTCGCCGGTTGTGTTCAGCCCCCTCTTCACAGGTAAGGATTGGAAGGATGTTTCATTTTGCTATGAAAGAGCAGTGTGTGCTTAACAGTAGATGCTGGATGCTGCCTTCTCGTGCAAACTGGCATCTCTGGAGTGTCACTTCGTCCTACTTGACCTCCAACCCCCGACAAGAGAAGTGGTAAAGAACACTCTTACATGTCAGCGTTTTGCAATTCCTCCTGTTGAAACGCAAGTTTGCATTGTGCTCTCGGAGAGGAAGGTCCTTCTTCCCCGCAGGGCTGTTTGCATCCAAGTGGTTTGGAAAATCCCCTGTGGAGCACGTGTGGCTTGGTGCTTCCCTCCTGTGGTTTGAGAAGAGCTCAGACCGAGCCCTGCTTCCCACCTGGTCCTCACACCAGCTCTGCTGCGTGACAGCTATGAGAACTGAAACCTCTTTTGTGGAGCACTGCCTCCTGCTTCTGTGGGTTTCCCTCTCTCCCTGCATCCTGCTGGTTTCTGACCTTCCCTTTTCTGCTGAGAAGGGAAATCAGCCGATTTACGAATGCTTCAAGGATAAAGTCCAGCTCCGCTTGAAGCCACAGCACCAAAAAGCTCCTCGTCATGGTCGGGTGGGATCATAGTCAAAACAGTCCTGACCACAGGGCTTGAGGCTTCCCTGGGAGAATCCAGGCTCAAGATTTGTGTGAGCAGGAATCCAAGGACCACAAGTGAGGATTTATCAGCCGTGAGGGGTTTTACGTGGCTTGTAGTGAAGGTCAGATTCAAAATGAATTCGTGTGAGAGGTTTATTGCAGGGTAAAGGAGTCAAAGCGTGGTTGTGAAAGAGTGGCTGCGTGTGCACGCACACGCATAGTCCCGTGGGGAGAAGGTGCCTTGGATAATAACCAGCCCTAAATACTCCTCTTGGCATTGCTTATTAATAACCAGGAATTGTAAAGTAGAAGGAAGCTGAGTCAATATTATCTTGTGTAAAGCATGAGGAATATGTTGTCAGGTACTTCCAGGAGGTGGATGATGCTGTGGGTGTCATCCGGAGCAGGAGAGGAGTTCCTTGCCCACAGAAATTGAAATTCAAGGCAGTCGAATTGTATTGTCCTTGAGGCCTGGGTTCAGGTGTTTGGGATGGTTTGGTTTCAGTGTTGGTGGTTGGCTAGGGTGATTTTTTGGGGGGAGAAAAAAGCCTTGGCTGTGGCAGCACCGCTTAGGGTCTCCCTTTGGGATTCAGGTATTTTCCTCTTGACTCTGTACCAGCCCAATACCGAGGCTGGTGCTTTGACCTTGGTCCAATGGCTTCGTTTCTGCTATGATTTTAGACTAATTTTAGGCTTTCCTGGTTTTAAGATCGACTCCTTGTCTTTGGGGTGGAAGCTGTTTCTGTTTGATCTCCTGGGGTGGTTGTAGGCAAACTTAGCCTGATGCTGTTGTAGGGATGTTATCTCAGAATCCCAGGCCAATGGGTGCCACGTGGAGCTCTGAAACCAATTCTCAAGTGTTGTACAAAGCACCAGCGCTGCTCAATATGTGAACTTGGTGCTGAGAAGGTCTCGCAGTGCCTTCCTTAGCACGTTGTCCTTGTGCTGTGCTCGGAAGGGGGTTGGGTATATGTACCAGTATCCATCGTTCCCTTCCTTCTGCCCTCTGGGCTGCGGTCGCAGAGCTGATCCGTGTCTCAAAAGCCATGGAGCAGGGAAACTCAATTTGAAAACAACTAACGTGACTTCCCTGCAGAGGTTTCTGCCTCTTCCCCTCTTCCCCTGCCTCCCCACACTCTGGTGAAGGTGCCGTGCTAATGGTCTTGCTCCCCTGCAGGTGAAACGGTGTCACTGGTGGATGTGGACATCTCCCAGCGAGGACTGACCTCCCCTCACCCTCCGACTCCACCACCTCCACCGCGAAGAAGCCTCAGCCTGCTAGGTACCGTCCCGGAGAGCATCCCTTGCCGTGCGTCCCTGTGGGAGCATAGGAACTGCTCGGGTGCCCTTGCAGGATGGTAGAGGAGCATCGTGAGGGTCTCTGGCAGTGGGCTCGCTGCCTGCTCACCCTTCCCTGGCAGAGGAATTTTTGCTGTTTGGAAGCTTCGGTGTCTCTTGGATCAGCCAGGAGGGGTGGGTGGTGGCGGAGCAGTGTGAGGTGGGAGATAAGGTCCTGGTTTTGCAGCATTTCTCCTGCTTCTGGAAGCTTTTCCCGCTCCTACCCATCACCCGGTTCCCTTGCTTACTGATCGGTGGAAGTGGAGGCTCCCTGGGAAGGTGCTGCCCCTTGAGCCCAGCTTGGGGTCCCCACGTCCTCCTCTGGAGAAGGTTCCTCCAAGCAGGACCAGCTTAGGATGGGGAAAATGAGCCTTAGTGAGTGGCACCTTAAATTGCCCGTCCCGTGTGCTGGGGCTGTGAATCCTCTTGGATCTGCCTGTCCAGTGCTGCAAGTGAGGAGCTGGCCGGGCTGGGAAGTGGGGTCCTTTGCTGCAGGAGTGTGTGTGAACGTGTGTGTGTGTGAGGCTCCGAGCTGCTGTGGAGCAGCAGCAGTGCCACGCTCAGGAGCAAGAGGAGGATGCTGGGAAGCTCCGTCTGTGCGTTGCTGAGCGCCGCTTTGCTCAGGCTGTGTCGTCAGACGCTCGCCGACGCAGAGCTCCCTTGCTTTTCCGTTTGCTGAGTCTCACCTCTGTTCTCTCCTAGACGATATCAGTGGGACGCTGCCTGCATCTGTCCTGGTGGGTCCAATGGGCTCCTCCCTGCAGTCCTTCCCTCTGCCTCCGCCTCCTCCGCCCCACGCCCCAGGTCAGCTCAGCTTTAGCAACAAGGCTTTGGCTTTTCCTTCAGGGATTTGGGCTTTGGGGGGGTTCTTGGTGCACTTCAAGGCTGTACTTTGGGCTTTAAGAGGGCCAGTGCTGGCTTTGCCCACTCAGGGACACTGCTGGCTCATGTTGAGCCACTGTCAACCAGTCAACTTGGAAGGGCCAGGCAGTGGTTCCTGCTGAGCCCTTCCAAGGACGTTCTTCCACTGCTCAGCCCAGCTTCCTCTGCCCTTCCTGCCCTGCCCTCTGGAGCTGTGCAGGGTGACTTCTCCTCGGGGTGAGCTCCTTGGGGTGACCATGGCCTGGGTTGTCTCTCCCCCTGCAGACGCCTTCCCACGGATTGTCCCGCTGAGGCCGGTGGAGGCGGTGCCCGGTCAGCCTGGCCCACACCTGCAGTGCCCGCTCTACCGCCCGGACTCCAGCAGCTTCGCAGCCAGCTTGCGGGAGCTGGAGAAGGTAACGGTGACATGGGGGGTGGCACCAGCTGGAGGGGAAAGCCTGCAGGTCCAGGCTCTGGTTTGGGGGACTGAGCATCATTTTTGCAGAGCTGAGAGCATAAGATTGGGTAGGACTGAAAAAAACCTTCCTGCCTTTCTCCCACTGAGATTTTTGAGACAAAAGCATTTTGTTGTGCATGGAAGGGGTGTCGGTCTCATCTGAGTGGTAAGGGATCATGGAACCATGGAATGGGTTGGAAGGGGACTTTTAGAACCTCTGGGACTTCTAGAACCTCTTTTTGTAATTTTTTTCTAAGAATTAGCCCATCTGGTTCCAACCCTCCCACTGGGTCAGGGGGCTCCAAGCCCCATCCAGCCCAGCCTTGAAAACTTCCAGGGATGGGGCAGCCATACCTTCTCTGGGCACCCTGGGCCAGGGCCTCCCCACCCTCTTTGTGAAGAATTTCTTTCTAATGTCTAATCTAGATCTTCCCCCTTCCAGTTTAAAGCTGTTTCCCCTCATCCTCTCCCTGCCCTCCCTGATCCAGAACCCCTCCCCAGCTTTCCTGGAGCCCCTTTCAGCACTGGGAGCTGCTCTAAGGTCTCCCCAGAGCCTTCTCCTCTCCAGGCTGAACAACCCCAACTCTCCCAGCCTGGCCTTGGATGGGAGGATGTGTTGTCATCCCAGAGTAACGATTCCCAAACTCCTGGATGGATGCAACCGGGCACTTCCATTTTGTCATTTAAAGAGAATTAACAGGAGCAAATTGTGTTGTGTTTGATAGCTGATGAAGTCTGTCTTGCTTGCATCTGTTGATGTTCTGGCTGTCTCTTTTCCCAGTGTGGGTGGTACTGGGGGCCGATGAACTGGGAGGACGCAGAGATGAAGCTGAAGGGGAAGCCAGATGGATCCTTTCTGGTCCGAGACAGTTCTGACCCCCGTTACATCCTGAGCCTCAGCTTTCGGTCGCAGGGCATCACCCATCACACCAGGATGGAGCATTACAGAGGTGAGAGCGGTGCTGGGGGTGCTGCTGTGGCTGGGAACCGGTCTGATCGCAGGGTCCCAAACTGGTGCTGTGTGCCCAGAGCTGGCAGAAGAGCGGGAGCAGCAGCAACGTGTCCTTGCTCTTGTGTTGAGATTCTGCAAGAGGCATTAAAGCTGCATTTGGCAACTTTTCTTATAACTGTGAAAAAGTGGAGAATCCTTGTGCCTGCCCTCGGGCATCCTCCATGAAAATGGTGATGGCAGTGTCTCTGGGATGCTGGACTCTAGAGTTTTCCTGTGAGGGTGCTGAGGCACTGCCAGGGCTTGAACCATTCCAGGGTTCTTTGATAAGGAAAGATTTTCCTCACCCCATTCTTACAGAAATTACAAGAAGCTCTTGCAGCTGGACATGTTTGGCTGCCCATGCACTGGATTCTTTTCCATAATTGAGTTTTGGAGTAAACTTCTTTTGCTGCTGGTCCAGTTTCTTATTTGGGGCTGAGGTGCATCCATTCTGAGAGCTTTTTAGCCAGGTGGCCCTGCCTGTTCCTCAAGCTGTTCTTGCTGCATGGATGAAGGTTGGTGCTGCTGCCTTCCCTAGAGCAGCGCTCCCAGCATCAAGGATTGCGGTTTTGGGGGCAGCACTTGGCTCTGCGTTGGCAGCCCCTGTGCTGAATGTGCTGCAGCAGCGTGGAAAACTGCTGATCCGAGCACTCTAAACCCGGCAAGGTGACAAATGGGGAGGCTGGGGGAGAACGGTAAAGAGAGCAACGCTTGACCTTCACGTTTCAGGTAGATGAGAGGAAGGAACAGAGTTTCTTCATCTTATTTTAGGCTGGTGTTTGTGCTTTGTCCTTTGCATCTAGTGAGCTTGTGCAGATCTGAAGTGGATGTCCAGTGGGTGCTAACCCAGATCGTTGCTCCCAGCCTACCCCGTGGCAGGGATGAGGGTTGTTTTTCTCAGTGAAGCCTACCAGACGTAGCTGTGGGGAGAGGAGATGTGTTTTGAGCTGTGGGCTTTATGTAGCTCCTGTGCTGCTGGTTGCTGCCCACCCTGTGGAAGGCCAAGAGTGCTGAGCATCCTTAGTTTCTGCCGCCTCTTGTTTGCTGGAACTGGTTGGTGCTGCAGAGCCTGGGCTGCTGCTGCGGGAGCTGCTCCTCCACAAAGCCCCTGCCCTGAAATCTGGGCCAGGTATCTCTGGTTTGGGTCCCCTTCTCCTTCTTTACGTGGATGCAGGGTGTTTTCAAGGTGTCTCTGCTGCCTGTCTGGGTTACAGCACTCGAGCAGAGGGGTGGTGTCACCTCCTGCTGGCATCTCCCCTCCTGCATCCATGAACATGGATCTGGCTCCTGGTGGGCTCCATCCTAAACAGAGCCCTTGTTTTCCCATTTTCCTCTTCCTGGTGAAGCTCTGCTGCGTTGGCTCTTGCTGGAACACTGACAAATCTGCAGATAAAAAGGGAGATGGAGGGGGATGGAGGCAGCGTTAAGGGAGGATAAATGGCTGCGTTTTGGTGCCAGGAGGGGGTGTCTGGTTGCAGCACAAAGGGATTGTGAGACTGGTCTGACTTGAGGCTTAAACTTAACCTATTTAGGGAGCTGTAAACAGGTTAGAGAGCCGGCTTTCCCTGTGTTGCCCATCTCCAGTTTCCTTGTTTGCCACTCGAGCTCAGGGCATTCGTCGTGTCAGGTGGCTGGGAGGACCCTGTCCGTGTACCTTGACCCTGGGTCTGACTTGACAGTAATTTGAATTAAGGTGTTTGAAACAGCTGGTGAGAATACAGAATCATGGAATAGAATCATGGTATGGGTTGGGCTGGAAGGGACCTCAAAACCCATCCAGTGCCACCCCCTGCCATGGGCCGGGACCCCTCCCACTGGGTCAGGGGGCTCCAAGCCCCATCCAACCTGGTCTGGAACACCTCCAGGGATGGGGCAGCCACCACTGCTCTGGGCAACCTGATGTGCTAAGCTCAAGTATGCTTTGGTAGTTGAAGTTGTAGACCCAGCAGTCGTTGCTGAGACTCCTCAGCTCTTGGAGAGCACTGGGTACAGTGGAACAGCACCCTTGCAAGCTGGTGCCACTGGTGTTTCCTCTTAGTGCCCTGCCTCATCCCAGCTCTGAGAAGCACTCAGCTCTGGTCTTTGGGAACATCAGACTCGTGACTAAATGTCTCCTCTTGACACCAGTGCTCTTGTAACCTGAAAGCTTTTCTGTTCTCTCGGAAGGGACCTTCAGCCTGTGGTGCCATCCCAAGTTTGAAGATCGCTGCCAGTCTGTGGTGGAGTTCATCAAGAGGGCCATCATGCACTCCAAAAATGGGAAATTCCTGTACTTCCTCAGATCCAGGGTTCCAGGTGAGTCTCCTGCTTCGAGTTGGGGATGTTTGGTCTGTGATTCTCTGCTGGGGTGTCCTGGAGAGCCAGGTAACGCGGTGTTGGAGTGCTTGGCTCACTGCCCTGCTCTGCATCCTTGCCTGCTCACTTCTCAGGAGGATCCTGAGGAGCAGAGCTCTTGCTCAGCAGCTGCAGCACTTGTGGTGAGGAGACTTCCCAAACCTTTCCAAAAGTATGGAAACACACTACCAGCTCACACTGTGATGAATAGAACTGGAGACTGGGAAGTTACTCCTTCAACAAGCAATTATTTGGCTACTAAAACTGCTTTCTTCCCTCCCCAGTCTCAGCCTTGCTGTTCTTCTGAGCAGCTCCGTGTTTTGCTTTTCCCAGTTCTCCCTTAGCTGAGACCCACCTGGGGCTGTAGAGGGGAGAGACATTAAACTGAGCGTGTGGGAACGCTTCCAAGTGTGAGCTCAAAGTGAGCCTTGAGCGATGGATGCTCTGAGTTCGGAGTCTCTGGGGGGACCACGATGCCAGAGCCCATCACGAGGCGGGTGCTGGCGAGCAAGGAGGGAGCGTTAGGGTAGCTTTGAAGCAGGTTTGATTGCAGAGGGCTTGTTTCCCCATTCATTAAACTCCGCTTCCGTAAATGGGCCCCTGGCTTCCTCCTAAATCCAGGCAGACAACTGGACCAGTATCTTCTGTATCTCTTTTTTATTGGTTTTTGCTCATCTGTCCTGCTTTAGTGGAAAGCCAGCCCAAAAATCCCATAGGAAGGGTGTGGAGAGGCTGCCAGGTGGATAAACGTGCCCCTTGCTGTGAGACAGAACTCGGAGGGCAGGTGGGCAGGGATTGCTTTGAATAGAACAACAGAGCAGAAATGGGAGCACAGAGATGTGTGGAGCAGGGAAACAGAGGCAGGAGTAGGAGGATTGCTGTGGTCAATCTGTGAGTGGGATTATCTTAAATTTGCTCCCTATCCCTGTTGCCATCGTGCCTGCAGGCCCCGGTGGTGACGGCACCCTCCCCGTGGCCCTGTGGCATGGACTGTGCCCGGAGAGCTTTCAGTCTGAAGAGGCTGGAAGGGAGGAGGGATGGGATTCCCAGCAGCGCTGGAGTCACAGCCCAGATCTGTTCATTGTTGCCTCTGCTGCAGGCACTGCTGAGAGCTGGAGAACTGATTTTATAATGTGGCTGTGCTCTGGGGAGGAGAGGGATGTCAAGCTGGGTTTGTGCCGTACCCTGCCTTCAAAAAATCCTTGCAACTTAATCCTTTACCCTCCTGATCCCGAGATCTCTTCCCCTCCTGATCCCGAGATTATGACTGTGAGGGCTTAAGACTCCAGGCAAAGATCTTAGAAAGGACTTGCTCTAGAGAATTATCATTGAAAAAGAAAATCTCCCTCCCAAAAGAGCGTTGGGTCTCTTGCTGCCTGGTGCCCTCTGAGCCACCAGTCACCTCCAGGTCCTGCCTCTCCATCTGGGTGCAGCGTTGGACCTGGGCGCCTCTCGGAGCCGCTGTGCCTTGATCCTTGAAAAACAAAGTCTCGTGCCGATGCCTGGTGTTTACTGGGAGGATATTTAGGACCTGCATCTCCCCAGTGTGCTCGTTAGTGCTGTTCTGCTGAAGTGTTACCCACTGCTCGGAGAAGGGGGCTGTTTGCAGCTCACATCTGGCTCCTGGCGGCGAGGCATGCGGCTCGCACGGCGCGGGGAGCTCGTGCTGCGTCCCCGCAGTCGCTGGCTGTGCTCCCAGAGGCTAATTCCTTTTTGGTAGGAGAATAAGGAGTTGGGGGGGGGTGTGTGGAGAATCCAGCCTTCAATTGACTGCTGTTCTTTGCTTTCTCAAAAGCTGGCTGGCAGCTTCCTGAGCTGCCTGGAGCAGTTTTGAGCCCATCTTAGTGTGAAGAGCCTTCCCTTTTCTCCTTTCACTCCGGTGCCCGCAGAGACAAGGCAGCGGGAGGGGGTTAGAGTGTAGCTAGCCTTGAATCCTGCTGTAAAGACAGATAAAACCTTGTGCTGTGAATAAACCCAGCTCCAAAAGATCCTTCCTGGTGCTCCTGCTGACCTCTCGGTCCTGTGGGCTCTATTGTAGCTCTTAACTCTGAAGGAGGAGGAGGTTCTGGGGTGAGGGGATGGCTGGATGCAGCTCACGCTCAGCCCTGCGAGGCTGCTCCCTGCGTGGGGAGCTGGCTGGAGCAGAGCTGCCTCGTGACCCCAAGAATGAGCAACTCTGGCACAGCTTGAGCTGACCAAATCCCCCGGCTTTTTAACGCCTCGCTAGAACTACCCAAAGGGTTATGCAGAGCAAAGCCTACGTGCTGGTCATGCTGCCTGCCTTCTGCTTTGGCTTTCTTCAACGGGGCTTTGAAAGGATGCAGCTTCTCAGTATCAAGCGATGCTTTGCCTGCCAGACCTGGGAGAGGGGGATGGTTGGGAGCTTGCAATGTCCTGGGATCTGCTTTTCCACAGCCAGCCCATGCCATCAGAGCTGTTGTTGCCTTCTTAGGAAGGCTGGAGATATTTTGGAGCTGAAGGATATCAACCCTGGAAGGTTCAGCTACCCAGTCCCAAGTGACTGCGAAGCCCTTGGCCCCTGGGGAATTCTGCTGTCGGACACAGCCTTGCAGAGAACTCTGGTTCCCGAGAGCCAGCTTTTCCTTTCTGGATCAGTAGAAGTTCCTTTCTAATATAATGCTTATCTCCAACGTTGCTTTTTTCCACAGGTCTCCCTCCAACGCCGGTGCAGCTCCTGTATCCAGTCTCCAGGTTCAGCAACGTCAAATCCCTTCAGCACCTTTGCCGCTTTCGGATCCGCCAGCTGGTCCGAATAGACCACATTCCCGAGCTCCCGCTGCCCAAGTAAGCCTTGGGGACTCACCTGGGGATGAGTCTCTCTGGATTCCTCATAGAATCACGGAATGGGTTGGGCTGGAAGGGACCTCAAAGCCCACCCAGTGCCACCCCCTGCCATGGGCAGGGACCCCTCCCACTGGATCAGGGGCTCCAAGCCCCATCCAACTTGGTCTTGAACACCTTGAGCTCCTCCTTGACCGTCACTGTAGGCAATGAGAAGGCTTCTGTCTTGCAGCACAGGCTCTGGGAGGGCGCAGCTGGCTTCTTCGGCCTTGGAACAGCAGGATAAATGTCCTGTGGTGTGTAGGGATGTGTGCGGGAGTGGGGACCAGCTCGGGAGCGAGGTTATCTGCCAGTGCCACAGCCTTGGGGTACAATGTCCTGTTCCTGCTGGAGGTGACTGTGCTGGAGTGGGGGCGAGGTCCTGATTATCTTTGGAGGTCAGTGTGGTTGTGGTTCAATGTTTAAAGCTTCCATCTGTGCCTTTTCCAGGCCCCTGATCTCCTACATCTGCAAGTTCTACTACTACGACCCGCAGGAGGAGGTGTATCTGTCGCTGAAGGAAGCTCAGCTCATCTCCAAACAGAAGCAGGAGACCGAATCCTCCACGTAGCGAGGCTGCCTCGCCCGTCTTGTTGCTGTCACTGATGGTGCGTGAGTGCTGCTGCTCCCCGCGCTGTCCTGTGGGGTTAAACCTGAACCCTCTCTGTTCCCAAAGGAAACATAAACCCTCCTGAAGGAGTCATGGCTGTTCACTCCGTGGTCTTTTACCTTTGCCCATCATTCCTCAGGGAGCAAGTCTTCTACTGTGTTCTTGTCCATTTTTGTGCCCCACAAGCCTGAGCTCCCTCCCATGCCAAGCCAGCTGCAGGCTGGGGCAAAACCTGGAGCGATCTGGAACCTCTAGGACTTTGAGAAGCTCTAGGACTTTGAGAAGCTCTAGGACTTTGAGAAGCTCTAGGACTTTGAGAAGCTCTAGGACTTTGAGAAGCTCTAGGACTTTGAGAAGCTCTAGGACTTTGAGAAGCTCTAGGACTTTGAGAAGCTCTAGGACTTTGAGAAGCTCTAGGACTTTGAGAAGCTCTAGGACTTTGAGAAGCTCTAGGACTTTGAGAAGCTCTAGGACTTTGAGAAGCTCTAGGACTTTGAGAAGCTCTAGGACTTTGAGAAGCTCTAGGACTTTGAGAAGCTCTAGGACTTTGAGAAGCTCTAGGACTTTGAGAAGCTCTAGGACTTTGAGAAGCTCTAGGACTTTGAGAAGCTCTAGGACTTTTAGCATTTTTCTTTTTGAAGAATTAGCCCATCTGGTTCCAACCCTTCCACTGGGTCAGGGGGCTCCAAGCCCCATCCAACCTGGCCTTGAGCACCTCCAGGGATGGAGCAGCCACCACTGCTCTGGGCACCCTGGGCCAGGGCCTCCCAGCAACATTTCTTCCTAAGATCTCATCTCAGTCTCTCGTCTTTCAACTCTCTCCCTTCTCTCTTCTCCCCTAGGAATTTGATTGTTGCCATCCTGTAGCCCACGTGGGGCTGTGGTGGGAAGGAGGCACGCGATGGTGCAGCCTGCTTCTGCCATGCTGCTGCTTCTGCTCTCAAGCTCTTTTGGACAGAGAAGAGGGTTCCAGACTCCTAAGAAGCACAGCAGAACAGGAACAAGAGCTCCTGGCTGAGGGCGAGGGGTCTTGGAGACAGCTGAGCCCAGCTCACAGACTCCTTGCGGAACAAAGAATGTCATGGCACTATTTCCAATGTTTTGAAAGTTTTATTTTTGATGTCTTCTGGGATTTTTGTTTGTTTGTTTGTTTTCAGCATGAGAAATAACTGTCTTACGATCAGCTGAATTTTATTGTCCTTCCTTGGAAACTTCAAGGTGGGGAGAGATGGAGAGAGAAGAGGACTCTCTAGGAAGATCATCTGCTCTGGGCATTATGGCAAGACTGTTCTTTGGTCCTCGTGAACAGAGAGCTGCTTGGAGGCAGACTGAGCCGGAATCACGTGCAGCTATGTGGAATAACCTCTGGGCAGCTTGGAGCTCTGAAGAGCAGGTGGCTGCACGGCTCCCCTGCTCTCTAGGATTTGGGAGAAGAGGACTGAACCCAATCCTGGGCAGCTGAGCTTTGCAACTGGATTTGCAACCGATTCTGTATGCTTTTTAAGTTGGACCTGAGGAAAGAAGAGCCTGTGAGCCCGTTGGGATGTCCTGGAGCCTTCTGCCAAAGGGAACAGGTGCTGCTGCGCTGGGGAGCCAGGGCTGCTCCTCTGAGGAGGCATCGTTCCCGTAGCAAACACTGGAAGATGTCACTGAAGCCCTCTGAGTGGGAGGAAGGTGGCAAAGCTGCTGCTGGACCAGGTCCAGGGACCAAAGATACCGACTGTAGCGGTCTTGGTCGTCGTTTGGAGCCGGGGACGTGCACCTTGAGCCTTTCTCTGGCTGCGTCCAGATCTTGTCAGTGAAGCAGCTTTGTGTGCAGCTGTGAAGGATCCTGCACTGGGGCATTCAGAGGCATCTTTGGGTGATTTAGAGCAAGAAACTGCTGAGGGTTCTTCTGGAACAGCTCCTGGTCTCTGCAAGCTTGCTTGCTGCTTCTTCTCTCCCTGGGATGTTCATGGAACCACAGCAGTTCAGGAACGGTAAAGCTACGAGAGGTGTCAGCTCTCACTGTGTTTCTGGGCTTGGCACTGGCTGAAATACCCACACCCCTTCAGACCCTGCTCTGCTGTTCCATCCATTGCGACAGCTGCAAAGAGTTTGCATTTCATGAAGTTTAAAGTTTGCCCGAAGTGATGCTGGGAAGGCTGGAGAAGCATCTTTCCTCCCATATTGATCCAAGCAAGGGTTCCTGTGTGCTCAGCCCTAGCAAGGGAAACACTTCATCCTGCACCAGCGTGGGCTGAAGCTGCGATGCTGCGTGTGGTCCAGGTCTCCGGATCAGAGCTCAGTGCCCTGCGAGCACTCAGGAGCTGCTGGGCTTTGATTTTGCCCTGCAGAATGATTCTTGTCCTTAAATTACACACAACTTGGGATTGTTTGCCTCTGCTGAGCATTGCTACGAAGGGTGCTAACGAATCCTCCCCTCCCTGTCTTCACCTTCACCTCTGGCCTCGGTTTCGGTCTTGGAAAAAATGTGTTTTTTAAAAAGGCTTCCAGATGAAACCGATGTCCAAGCTTCAAGGTCTGTAGAAATACCTCATCGGACACTGCGTGCTGCTGACTTTGTGCTGTTGGGGCAGTGGATACCGGGAAGGGAAGCTGCCCCAACGCGTGCTCAGCACCATATCCTGACCCTTGGTGGAACCGGAGCTCATCCAGCTGCAGCGCCCGCGTCCCCTCCCCTCGCCTCTGGATCTCCAGCTCGCACCGAGGTATCAGCGGAGCCTGGGAATCAATGAGGCTGCTCCGACTCAAACGCACAGCACAGGTGAATGTCGGGGAGAAAAGCATCCCTACTTGTGCAGGTGAAACTCCCAAATATCCACACACCTGGCCCTGCTGCATCTCAGTTCTCCATGTGCTGAAGATTTGAATCTTCCAACTTATCCGTATGCTGGAAAGGAATACCTTCCCGAGAGCCAAGTCTGGTGTCCAGCTCCGTGCCAACACTGAGCCTGGTACGCGCATCTCCTGCCATGCTGCTCTCCAAAAGGAGACCCTGGAGTCAAGGATACGGTGGGTGGGCTGGGAGAGGGCATGATTTGTGGGACCTGTGAGATGGGGGCTGCTCCGAGTCTCCCTTTGCCGAAGCCAGGGAGAAGCTGGTCCTCTCTCTGGTGTGATGGTAGTGACAGCACTGTCACTCCTTCCTTGCTCCAGGGATGGGGCAGCCACCACTGCTCTGGGCACCCTGGGCCAGGGCCTCCCCACCCTCACAGCAAAACATTTCTCCCTAAGACCTCAGCTCAGTCTCCCCTCTTGGACAGGGAATGGTGGGACTCCAGCACTGATGTTCTTGGTGTTGGCTGTAGCTGCACAAGACCCCTCTGTCGATCTGGGAGAAGTGGTGGGATCAGCTCTGCGGTGAAGGTGGCAGATGCTCCTCAGTGTTCCCAGGGCCCTGCTCCACCTCTCCGTGCTCCGAGAGCAGCAGGGGAGCTGGAGCGTGGTCAGTGCCAGCCGGCTGCCTGTGGCTAATAGTGCTGGATAAGATCCCAAGGTCAACTGTAGTTAACAGCCTTCTCCTGCAATCCATTTAAAGCTGTTCCTAGAGCTCCTTCACATCTACGTGGAAGGGCAGAGAGGGATGTGATCTGCTCTCTGGGCATGGAGAAGCTCTGGAGCTTGGGTTTCCAGGCTGGATGTGAGCAGGGGGGTCACTGCTGAGGGAGTGGTGGTCTTTGTGGATGCGGGTGAGGTCTCGGAGGTGGCTCCATCCCATCCTGCTAGTGATTCCTCATCCTCGTTTGGGGAGGAACACCTATTATTTGCATCCTTCCGGGAATGGTCCTGTAGGTTGTTTCTGGACGCTGCTCTCATCCTGCTGATTTGGACGGATTTTTTATAGCCTCCTTTGTCCAACCTTGAATTCTGCCGAGGTTGTTGCCGTCCTTCTCCCTCTGTCAGTGACCGGAGGCAGATGAGCAGTGAAACGGACCATAAAAACCACCAAAGCGCAGAAAGCACCCATGGAAAAGCTCCTTTTCCAGCTGGATGGATGCACCTCCAGCCGTGGGTTATCAAATCGGTGAGATCCCAGGGCAGGGTTTGGAGCTGGCTGCTCTGTGCAGCCCCCGCTCCTCTCTGTGCAGCCCCCGCTCCTCTCCCTACAGCCCCTTTCAGGGTAGGGAACACCCTGACTCACTCCTGCAGGTGAAATTCCGATGAGCCAGGATGGTTGTCTCCTGTGGAAGTTCTCAGCTCAGCACTGACCAACTTTTGGGCCAGAAGAAGGGGGAAAAGGTTCATCCTTAGTTTGGTTTGGGTGGGAATCCATGAGTTTGAAGGCACCGGGCATGCGGCACTGATGGATCTGCCCAGGTTTTAAACCCTTCAGGTGGACCCCTGGGGACCCTGGAACCCCCAGAGCCCCGTTGGCTTTCAAGGATGCAGGAATTTCAGTCCCAGCCCCTCCCTGACCCCCCTCAGTTTTCTGGGATGCAGGGATTTATCAGCAGCCCCTTGGATGCTCCATGGGGACCCCAGCACCCCCCAAACCCCCTTGGCTTTCAGGGATGCAGGGATTTATTGGTCCAAGCACCCCCTGAGCCCCCTCATTTTTTGGGATGCAGGGATTTATCAGCAGCCCCTGCATCCCTCCCCTCCCAACCCCTCACGCGAAGTCTTCCAGGTGAGACGGGGCTGGTGGGACCCCCTCCCATCCCGAACATCCTTGGGGATGAAGGGGTTCCCAGTGGCGCTGCCTCCCCCCGTGCCTCCAGCTGCCAAAGCGCAACCAGTGCCCCCACCCCAGCAGGGCTTTAATCCAAAAATCAGTGAGTGACACTGGATTCAGGCTTGCTTTTAGGGAAGGAAGGAACATATTCCGGCAGCTCCGTGTGCAGGACCTTGCGCCGTCGTCACCAGGACCCTTTGGCAGAAATGCAGGTTTCCTTAATTTTATCCTTCTTTTTTTTTTTCCTTTGTGTGTGCTTAATTTATTAAAATAGTTGCTGTATAATTTATTTTCATAAACTATATTAAAAAGTTACTAAATGGTTAAAAAGAAAAAAAAACAGAACCAGACTTGCAGGCCAATCTTTCAGAAGAAAGAAGAAAATGTTTTTGATATAAACATGACAAATGCACTTTTGGGTGTGTTTGGTTATTTTTGGGGGTGGGGGTGGGGGGAGCCTGGCTGTACCCGTGGGTTTGTCTGTATATATTGTGTTAATAGGCATGTTCGGCCTCGCGAGGGGGGCGTTGGTCACCGCTGCCCGGCCTGGGGGGGGGGGAAGCTGGTGTGGAATTCCTGGGATTTGGGGGGTGTTTTCTTTTGTAAGCGGTCAGTGAGGGCTGACTTCTGTGTTTGTAACTCATTTCTATTGTCGTTTTGATTGATTGGGGCTTTTTTTGGGAGGGGTGGGGGGTGTTTTGGGTTTTTTTTGGGGTGGGGTGGGAAGAGAAGAGGGGGGTTTGAATTAAAATCATTGGAAATTGGTTTATGTGGTGTGTGGTGTCTTGAATGTGGAGTGGTGGAGCTTTATCCCAAGGGCTTTGCTCCCTGATTTCTGGTATCCCTGAAAGGAGAGGGATGGGCACCCAATGGATGGGGACCCAAAGGATGGATGGGGTGGGATAGGGACCAGGGGGATGGGGACCCAAAGGATGGAGTGGGAGGGAGGGGGACCCAAGGGATGGAGATGCCAAGGTGCAGGTCCTGCTCCTCATCCCTGAAAAGAGAGGGATGGGGACCCAAAGGATGGATGGGGAGGGGTAGGGACCAGGGGGATGGGGACCCAAGGGATGGAGATGCCAGGGTCCAGTTCCTGCTCCCCATCACTAAAAGGAGATGGATGGGATCCCAAGGGATGGGGCTGGATGAGGACCCAAGGGATAGAGATGCCTGGGTCCAGCTCTTGCTCCCCAACTGCACCTTGTCCCCCGTCCCCAGCTGCGGGAGCCGCGTGTGATGCTCCCCGTGCTGCGCCGAGGGCTTTGAACACCCCCGAGTTTGGCAGCTCAAAGGCTGTGGAGCGACAGAATGGGGCTGAGGCGGGTGGCACGCGGCCCCTCCCGGCTGCTGGGTGCGTTTGGGGGGCTGCATCCCCTCCTCTTCTTCCTCCATGGCAGGGCGTGGGGCAGCAAGGCGATATTGGGGTGCAGGGGACCCCTCTTTGGCCATGGTCCTGGTCCCGTGGTGCCCCAGCCATGGGCATGGTCGCCCTGGGGTCCCCTTCCTCTCCATCACCGGGTGTGGGGCAACCAGAGGGAGTTGGGGGGCAACAAGAGGGAACTGGGAGGCAACAAGGGGTTCTTGGGGTGCAGTGGGGCAGGGGACCCCCATTCTCCTAGCTACAGTCCTGGCCCAGGGTGGGTGCAGGCTTTGCCCCGCTCTCTGCCCCGGTGCCCCAGCCGTGGTCGCGGTGCCCGGGCGCGGGGACAAAGGCCCCATTGATGGGGCCAGACGGGCTCTCCAGGCGGGATGCGACATCTGGGGCCTCCTCATGGAGTTTTTCATGGCTGGGCCAAGCGTGGGGGCTGCAGCCGGGATGGCAGCGACCCCCCCCCCTGCATCTCCTGCACCCCCTCCACCGCAGGCAGGATGCTCCGCGCAGGCGAGCAGGGAGGTTTTGGGGTTCCCCCAGCCCTGGGGAGGGATGTGATGGGAGGAGGTGGCAGCAGGGGTGGCTGCACCCCAAGATGCACCCTCAATGATGCCTGAGGGTTTGCGGGGAGCCTCGTGGCATGGATGGGGCACCCCCTCTGTGCCCCCTGCCACCCCATAAAGCGCCTTTGTCCGCTCCCCCCCAGCCGCCCTGGCAGAGCCCCAACACGGCTGCGCTGCAGAGATTATTTTTAACATCTCATTTGCATCAGAAAGCAGCAAATTTCCCCCGGTCCGGGAGGGGGGGGTGGGGGGGTTGGAGCCCCCACACAAAAGCCGCTTTCTTCCTGCTCGCCTTCCCTCCATCCTGGGTGCTGCTGCAGCGTGGGACCCCTGAGACCCTCACCCACCCCCCCTTGGGTGCTGCTGCAGCGTGGGACCCCCGGGACCCCCCCCCCCCCCCCCCCCCTTGGGTGCCGCTGCAGCGTGGGACCCCCAGGACACCCCACCACCCCCCCGAGCCCAGCCCCAATGAGTTGCCAGGGCCATGGGGTGCAGTGGGCTCAGAAAAGGGGGGGCTGGGCATTGCTGCCCCACCAGCTCCAAACCTGGAAGGGTCCTTGGGTGAAAAAGCCCCTTGGGGTGTTGCTGCCCCCCGACCCCCCCTCCTCCTCCAGCCCTGCCCAAATCACGAGGCTGAAGTGATCCAGAGTGGGGTACGGGGTGCCCTGTCCCCCCAAGGTGGCACCACTTTGGGGTTGGACTGTGTCGGGGGGAGGTGGGTGCTCTCGCCCTCCTCATCCTCGCTCGTCCCAGTGCGCTGGCACAGGTGTGGGGCCGTGGGGGGAAACTGAGGCACAGAAGGGGGGGGCACATGGGGAGATGGCACGGAATGGGCCGTACGAGGGACACCGAGGCACGGTGTGAGGCCCTGCAGCAGGAGCTGGGCTGTGCCCAGGGACCCCATTCTGGGCACAGGGCTGGGTGCTCCCGGCCGAGGCCGCAGGGCACTGGCAGGGTCCCAGCGGGTCACCGAGCCGCGCTGGGCCTGGCACCAGCGCTGCCTCCAAGCTAATATTTACCCAGGCTGGAGGACTTGGGCACCGCGCTGCGAAATGCCACTGCCAGGCCAGGGGCTGGGAATGCTTTGCCGCTCCGATGCCACCCCAGCCCTGGGCAAAGCCACCGGCCCAGCACCCATGGGAGCTTTGCAGCCCCCAGGGACCTCTGGGAGAAGGGAGCTGGGTGAGCGGATGGGTGGGAGGTGGGGGAAGGAGGGAGGGATGGACGGACAGACAGGTGGATGGGTAAAGGTTGGGGGGACAGGGGGTGGGTGAGCGGGTGGGTGGGTGGATGGATGGATGGATGGATGGATGGATGGATGGATGGATGGACGGATGGGTGGATGGATGGACGAACGGACGGATGGACGGATGGATGGATGGGTGGGTGGATGGGCAAGAGAAAGGAAGGATGAATGAAGAGGATGGAAAGATGGAGAAAGGACAGACGGATGGGTGGATGGGGATCTGGATGGACAGGGGATGAGTAGATGGGCAGGAGAAAGGAAGGATGGATGGATGGATGGATGGACGGATGGATGGACGGATGGGGACTGGATGAAAGGATGCAGGAATGAGGGGAGTGAAAGCATGGATGGAGGGAAGGAAGGAGGATGAGGAGTGGCAAGGGGTGTGGGGGAAAGGTGGGAGGCAGGATGGAGGGAGGGATGCAGGGATGGATAGAGGGAGGGATGGAGGGAGGGAGGCAGGGATGGAGGGAGGGGTGGATGCAGGGATGGATAGAGGGAGGGATGGAGGGAGGGAGGCAGGGATGGAGGGAGGGGGGATGGAGAGGGGTTGGGCCGAGGGTGCGGCGGGGGGGCCGGGCTGAGGGGAGGGGGCGGCGGGGCCGGGCGGCGCCCCCCCCCCCCCCCCCCCCCCCCGGCTCAGCTGACGCCGCTCCCGGGATGCGCCGGGCGGCGCCGGGCGTGGGCGGCGGCGGCAGCGGCGGCACCGGGGCTGCACCGGGGCTGCACCGGCAGCGGGAGCGGCACCGGGAGCGGCCCATGGCCCCCGGCCGGCCCCGAACAGCCCCATGGAGCAGGTAAGAGCGGCCGGGACCGGGCGGGACGGGACGGGCTGGGCTGGGCTGGTTCGGGTCCAGCACGCGGAGTCGTTACGGAAGCTTGAGGTTGGGGGCATCCTCCCCCCCGGCACCCCCGGCCACCCCCCCACTTCGGGGACCCCGCCTGCTGTTGGGGGGGGGACCCTGCCTTTTACCCCTCTGCTCCCCACCTGCTGCTCGGGGATTCCCTTTTCCAACCTGGGTCCCCACCCACCTTCCCAACCCGCCCCCCCAGCTGCTGCCCTGGCATCGCAACCCCCCCCCACCCCACCCTCGCCATCTTCACATCACCCACCTGCTTCTCCAGCATCCCCTGCATCCCACCCCGACATCCCCTGCATCCTCCCCCCGGCATCACCCAACTGGGACCCTCAGCGTCACCCACATCCCAACCCAGCATCACCCACATCACCCACATCCCACCCTGGCATCACCCCATCACCCACCCAGGACCCCCGGCATCACCCACATCCCACCCTGGCATCACCCCATCACCCACCCAGAACCCCCAGCATCACCCACATCACCCACATCCCACCCTGGCATCATCCCGTCACCCACCCAGGACCCCCACCATTACCCACATCCCACCCTGGCATCACCCGCTTGCTTCGACCAGGACCCCCACCTGCCCGCGCCCCCTGGGGCCGAGCCCTTGGCCACCCTCGACCCCGTGTCCCATCCCTGCCCCAGTGACACCAGTGCTCCCACCCTGCCCCAGTTCTTGCCCCAGGGGTGCTTTCTGGCCCCTCAGCCAGCGTGGAGGGCGTGGGTGGCTGGGAGGGGGTGGTGCCCCCGTGCCACAGGTTTCTGTCGCAGCCCAAGGTGGGTCTCGCTCTGGGCACCGCGATGTGGGGAAGGGGTTTTGCCTCGGGGACGGGGCTGGAGCTGCCGTGGGGTGTGGAAAAAGCTTGGGGGGGCTCGAATGAGGCTGCGTCTGTCGGTCTTTCCTCTGTCTCCCTGTCCTCCTGTTATTCACCAGCCAACGCCTCTCTTGGCCGCTGTGCCCAGGCTGGGCTGCGATGCCCTCCCTCGTGCCCACCCAGAGCCAGGGGTGCTCTTGGTCCCCCCAAACCATGACTGGGGCTCTCCCAGCTCAGCTCCCTGGGGCGGGGGGGGGGGGTTATTCCTGCTCTGAGCATCTCCCCTCACCCTGCTGCTGCCAACCCAGGCGAAGGCTCCAGCGCCCTTCCAGTGCCCCTTGGGCTTTGCCCCTTGGTTTTGCTCCCTGCCCCATCCTTCTGTCTCAGCCGGGGTCTGAGCACAAGGTTTAGTGCCCCCCCCGGGGCAGCAGGGGCTGGGGTTGCACCGGGGACCAGGGCAGAGCCACCACTCTGGGCATCACACGTGTTGGGCGCGCTGCACGTTGGGGGCCGCGTGCTGGTGAGCCCCCCCCGGAGCAGGGCAGGGATGGGGTGGGAGAGGTGGCACAGGGACAATGTTTGGGATGGGAGAGGTGGCACAGGGACAATGTTTGGGGTGGGAGAGGTGGCACAGGGCAATGTGTGGGGTAGGAGAGGTGGCACAGGGACAATGTTTGGGGTGGGAGAGGTGGCACAGGGACAATGTTTGGGGTGGGAGAGGTGGCACAGGGCAATGTGTGGGGTAGGAGAGGTGGCACAGGGACAATGTTTGGGGTGGGAGAGGTGGCACAGGGACAATGTTTGGGGTGGGAGAGGTGGCACAGGGCAATGTGTGGGGTAGGAGAGGTGGCACAGGGACAATGTTTGGGGTGGGAGAGGTGGCACAGGGTAGCGTGTGGGGTGGGAGAGGTGGCACAGGGCAATGTGTGGGGTAGGAGAGGTGGCACAGGGCAGCGTGCGGGTATGATCACAGCGTGGGCGAGCATGCCCTGGTGCCTTCTCCGTCCCCTCCAGACCCCTGGGAGCTGGCACGCGCCCGCCCCGCTGGAGCAGCAAAAGCCAGCGTAGGGGCTGCTGGGCTGGGCTGAGGATGATGCTGGGGGTGCCAAGTGGGTGATGCTGGGGTGGGATGGGGGTGATGCTGGGGGTCCCGGGAGGGGGATGCTGGGCTGGGCTGCAGGTGGTGCTGGGCTGCATCCCAAGGGCAGCATCCTCCTTGTGGCTGCAGCCACCGCTCCCTCTGTGCCCAGAGCCCCCCCGGGCTTGCTTTCCTGCTGGAAAAATCCCCCCTCGCACACATCCAGCTGCAATGCAGAGGAGCTCCCGAGCAGCCCGCGCGCCTTCCCCGCTGCCCTCATTGGCGGCGACGCCTTCGGAGGAGCCGTGGTAATTTTAGGCCGTGAGCGGCAGCAGGTTGGCATGTGCCCCCCAGCACCCGCGCAGGAGCTGGCAGCGGCCGCGACCGCGCTCCTGTCCACTGCTCCGACCGCGAGGATAACGAGGGGTCCCCAGGGCACCCCAATTCCCAGCGGGATTTCAGCCCCTCCCTGATGTGGGATGAGCATGTGAGTGCGCGCCAGCCCCCCGTGCCCCCCCCGCCGTGCTGCCCTGCTTTGCTCTTGCTCTGCCTCTGCGGCCAGGCTGCCCCGCTGATCCCATGCCAGCTCCCCCTGGCCTTGCTCTTGTTTATCCCCAGCCCCACTTGCAGGCGGTGGAAGGGGGGGTTGGGGCCGTAACCCTTCCGTCTTGCCACCGCCAGCTCAAAATGGCTTCGCGCCGCGGCGGTGGCAGCGGAGACGGGAGAGGAAATCTTGGCCAAGAGGCATCTTGGGGCCGGGAGGGTGCTGAGCGGCAGCGTTGGGAAGCACACGGATTCGCCACCCTGGCCACGGCGAGCGAGGTCTGCGTGGGATCCCATCGCCACGGGGCACCCAACGCCGCGTGTCCCTGTCCCCACTGCCACGGTGCCGCTCTGGCCATGGGGAGCTGCGGCCAAGGCGGCCCCCAACGCCGGAGCCCAACGCCGCTGCCCCTCCGGTCGCGCCAACCCCGCTCCCGCGTCGGCTTTTGCTTTTCTTCCCTTTAATTCGTAGGATTAGGTTAAAACCCTTCGCCCAGCCAGGATTCCGCTCTTGCTCCCTTTGTCTGCGGCGCGGAAGCGGCTCCGCAGGGAGCGGCAGCCTGGGCAGGCGGGGGGCTCGCACCCCCCAACTCCGCTTCTCCAGCTGCTGGGATTTGGCTTGGGAGGGATCGGGGTGGGGTGGGATGGGATGGATCTGCTCTGCGACACCAGGCGGGGTGGGGGTGGGGGGGGCAGGGAAGGGGGGGGCAGCGGAGGGAGCCAGGGCGGTGGTTTTCGGGTGGATGGTTATGGAATGGGGTGTGGGGGGCGCGGCGATGGCAGCTCCGGGCTCGGCGACGGGGTGTGCACCCCATCCCTGCGCGTGGGGATGGAGGAGCCGGGAGTCGCGGGGGGCTGCGAACCGGGGTCTCGGGGCTGGGGTGGGGCTGGGGGAGACAAAGAGGGCTGCGAGGGAGGAGGGAGCGAGCGTTGGCTCGGTGGGTGCACGCTGGCACCCCGCTCCTTGGGGACCCCCCATGGAAGAGCTGCCCCAGGAGTGGGGATGGGGTTTTGGGGGGAACTTGCTCCCCCATGACCGTGCAGCCCAGAATGGGGGTGCCCCCCTCGCTGGGGACGGCAGCTCCTCCCTGACCCCACCTGAAGGTCCATCCCTGTCTCTGTGCCCTGCACCCAGCAGGGGGTCAGGGCCACTGGCTTGGGTCATGTCACACCCCCCCCTCCCCCGAGGGTGGCACTGGGGAGGCGACGCAGAGACCAAAGAGTCCTGGGGTCCATGGCCACATCCTGCTGCCCGTGGCTCTTCTGCACTGGGGTCCTGGCTGGACCCTGCGGCCACGCGTGGTGTGTGGAGGGCAAGCAGCACCACGGGGCACGGTGCCCAGGAGCAGCATCGGACCCTCTCTCCAGCCCCGAGCTCCCAGCGCTGCCGTGGTGGCGGCCAACAACTGGGTCATTTATTTTTCCTGGTGGTGCTGAGGTTTCTCCGGGAACCCGGAGGAAGTCGTTGTTGACACAGACTTTCTTAATTGTGTCACGGAAAACTTGCGCTCGGCGGCTGGGGCCGGGGATCCCTGGGGCGTGCGGGGCAGCGCGGGCGCGGCAAAGATCCAAACCTGGGGTGCGGGCAGGGAAACGGCTGCTCAGGAGGGGCTCGGTGAGCGGGTGGGGACTGGCACCATCCTGGGCGCAGCGGCGTCGCCTGGATTAAACTTCAGGAAAAATGTCTTTATCAAAAAGGGTTCTCGGGCAGTGGCAGAGGTGCCCAGGGAGGTGGTGGGGTCCCCATCCCTGGAGGGCTTTAAAAGCTGGGCAGGTGAGGTGCTCAGGGGTGGTTTAGGCAGTGGACAGGTAGGGTTGGACTCAATGAGCTCCAAGGTCCTTTCCAACCAAGCCGTTCTATGAGTCTATGATGTGCTGGAGCCCTGGGCACGAGCCCGCGCTGCACCGCGTGTCCGGCGTTGGCCTGGCAGAGCGGGAGGTTGTGTGTGCCCAGCAGCGCCCATGCAAACCACTGCTGCCCCCTTGGCCCCACACATGGAGCTCTGACCCTGCTGGGGTCCAGGGTGAGGGCAGTGATGGCCAACGGTGGCGGAGGAGCCATCTGGGAGTGCTGTGGTGGGAGAGCAGGAGACCATCCTGCTGCGTCCTGGCCTGAATCCCCTTGGGTTCATCCCCCCCTCCCCTTGGGTTCATCACCCCCTCCTCTTGGGTTCATCCCCCCCTCCCCTTGGGTTCATCCCCCCCCCTCCCCTTAGGTTCATCCCCCCCTCCCCTTGGGTTCATCCCCCCCCTCCCCTTGGGTTCATCCCTCCCTCCTCTTGGGATCATCCCCCTCCTCCCCTTAGGTTCATCCCCCCCTCCCCTTGGGTTCATCCCCCCCCTCCCCTTGGGTTCATCCCCCCCTCCCCTTGGGATCATCCCCCTCCTCCCCTTGGGTTCATCCCCCCCCTCCCCTTGGGTTCATCCCCCCCTCCCCTTGGGTTCATCCCCCTCCTCCTCTTGGGTTCATCCCCCCCCTCCCCTTGGGTTCATCCCCCCCCTCCCCTTGGGATCATCCCCCTCCTCCCCTTGGGTTCATCCCCCCCTCCCCTTGGGTTCATCCCCCCCTCCCCTTAGGTTCATCCCCCCCTCCCCTTGGGTTCATCCCCCCCCCCTTTGGGCTCACACCCCCCCTCCCCTTGGGTTCATCCCCCCCCCCCTTTGGGTTCGTCACCCCCTCCCCTTGGCTTCACCCCAGTTGACCCCCAGCCAAACCCCAGCTGCAGCCCCAGTGCTGCCAGGAACATCTGTCCAACCTCCCCACCCTGTGTCCGTGTGTCCCTGCAGACCATGGCCATCGTTCCTCCCTGGTTTCCTGCGCCGCCTCCTGCTTTCCCGTCACACGTGGCTCCGTTTCCCCTCTGGGGTTGCCCCCCGCCACCCCAGGGCTGGCACCGGGTCCCGGCCGTGTCCCTCAGCTCAGCCCGTGGTGACTCTGGGCTCGGGGCAGCCGAGGTGCCCTTTGCACCCTGAGACTCAGGTGTGGGAGTTAATTCACTCGGTGGCTTTGGGATGCTCTTGTGCTGTCCAAGGGGTTCTGAGCCAGGCCAGGCCCTGTCCGGCTGTCCCCGTCATTCTGTCCACCAGGCCAGGCTCCGTCCGTCTGTCCTGCTGTTTCCCGTCGTTGCCGTTTCCTCTCCCCCTGGGTCTGTGTCAGCCTTTGTCCCTCCGTCAGCCCCAACCCGGCTGTTTCCGTCCCCGTGTCTGCCTGTGCCAGTCCCCGTCAGTCCTGTCCCCCCTGTCCTGGCGTTTCCTGTCCGTCTGTCCTTCTGCACGCCTGGCCTCAGCCTTGCCCTGCCAGTCCCTGTCCGGCTGTCCCTGTCCTGCTGTCCTGCCATCCCTCTGTGCCATCCTGGGCGATGCTGCTCCTGGTCCATGGCCCTCGGTCCTGGCTTATCCTGTCTCTGGGTGTCCCACCCCGTCCTGGTTTCTGGGTGTCCCTTGTCTGGTCCCAGTCCCTGAGTGTCCCCTTTCCATCCCTGTCCTGCTCGCTTGGTCCTGGTCGCTGGGTGTCCCATCCCCATCTGTGGGAGTCCCCTCCCCATCCCAGTCCTGGTCCACGAGAATCCCCTGACCATCCCTGGGTGTCCCATCCCCATCCCAATCTGTCCCTTGCCTGGTCCTGGTCCCTGGATGTCCCCTACCCATCCCTAGGTTGTCCCATCCCCATCCCCAGTCCTGGCTGTCCCTTGCCTGGTCCCGGTCCCTGGGTTGTCGCATCCTCACCCCTGGGTTTTCCCATCCCACCCCTGGGTGTCCCATCCCGGTCCCCGCGTGTCCCATCCCACCCCTGGGTGTCCCCTGCCTGGTCCTGGTCCCTGGCTGTCCCGTGTCCCCCCCGCTCCCCGTGTGTCCCCGATGCCACCCCCCGTGCCGGGCCGGTCCCTGTTCCCGGTCCCCATTCCCGGTCCCTCCCGGCGGGGCGGTCCCAGTCCCGGTCCCCAGTCCCAGTCGCCGCTCCCGGTCCCTCCCTCCCTCCCGGCCCCGCCCGCCGCCCGGAGGAGGCGGAGCCGCACCGGGGCCGAGCGGAGCCGAGCGGGGCTGAGCCGAGCCGAGCCGTGCGGGGCCGGGCTGAGCCGGGCGGCACCGAGCCCCGATGAATGGGATCGCCTTCTGCCTGGTCGGGATCCCGCCCGGCCCCGCGGTGAGCGGCACTGGGGGCACTGGGGAGGCTGGGGGGGGTGGGGGACTGGGGGCACTGGGAAGTACTGGGGGACACTGGGGACGCGGGGCTGTGTGTGGCGCTGAGGTCTGGCAGCGGGGATGGGTGCTGGGCGATGCCCACGCTCCGCAGGGTCCACGGGGACAGGACCAGGACAGAGCCAGCGCCCTGGGATCTGGGGAGACTGGGGTACTGGAGGGACTGGGAGATACTGGGGAATACTGGGGCTGTGGGGCTGTGTGTGGCGCTGAGGTCTGGCACAGAGACTGGGTGCTGGGCGATGCCCAGGCTCTGCAGGTTCCACAGGGACAGGACCAGGACAGATCCAGCACCCTGGGGTCGGAGGGGAGTGGAGTACTGGGGAAACTGGGAGTTACTGGGAGCACGGGGCTGTGTGTGACGCTCAGATCCGGCAGCAGGACTGGGTGCTGGGCGATTCTCAGGCTCCTCGGGGCATCCCGGGACCGGGTCCGAGGCAGAGCCACAGCCCTGGGGCCAGAGGAGTGGGGACTGGGATACTGGGAGGACTGGGAGATACTGGGGGAGTAGGCACTGGGGGTACAAGGCGTGGCGGTGTGTGTGGCGCTGAGATTTGGCAGCAGGACTGGGTGCTGGGTGATGCCCAGGCTCCTTGGGGCACCCCGGGGGATGGGACCAGGACAGAGCCAGCGCCCCGGGCTTGGGCGCAGTGTGGCCGGAGGGGTCTGCGTGCCACAGGCGCTGCTGGCCGTGGCGGCTCAGCCCAGTGCCCAGCCAGGCTGGCGTCGCGGCAGGGCGGTGGTGCTGGGGTGCCTGGATCCGACCATGGAGCTGGAGGCAAGACCCTGGGGTTGGGCTTCCCCTTCTCCCGGGTGAGACCCACAGATGCCCACGCGTGTTTCCTCCAAAACTGTGTCTTTGTGGATCTGGTGCCCATTCCATCCCTGCCAGTTCCATCCCTGCCAGCGCTTGGCACTGGGCAGGCAGCAAACCCTTCCAAGGTGCCCGGTAGCCCCTCGAGGTCGTGCCGTGCCCCTGTGTCTGGCTCCGAGCAGCCCCCTGGCCTCGGTGTTTGATCGCTGACCCGTGCCACCAATGCTCCTCCCGCATCGCCTGACAGTGCCAGACCGGAGGGCACCGGGACAATTCTCATCTCCCCTGGGAGCAGCGCGGTGCCAAGGAAACCCAACCCAGCTGCCAGCTAAACCCCCATTTCCTGCCCATTTTATGCCAGATCCCAGCGACAGGGTGGGATGCAGGGCTGGGGTCTGCTGGCGGTGCGGAACGGCCGGGCACCACAGGGGTAGCGCCCGGCTAGGGCTGCGAGCTGCGGTGTGGGGCTGGCACAGCGCCTGCGTCCTCACCCAGAGCTGAATTCGGCCTCTGTTCGTTCCTCGGTTCCTGGTTATTTGAACTCGGCTTCGCCGGCGCGGCGATGGGGCTAATAAGCAGCCTCAAAGCATTAATTGGGGTGTGCGAAATGGCTCAGAGATGAGCAGTGCTGCTCCTCGCCGCGGCTCAGCATTAATCATGGTTTCTCTCCAGATTCCTCCCTGCTTACTCCGTCCCGCTGAGCGCTGCCATTCAGATTTTCAGGGCTGGGCAGGGGGGGTTCGAGACTCTTGAAATCTGATTTTCTGCTGCGGTTTGGGGTCAAATGTGCCCTCATGGAGGGGCAGCACCCACAGAGTGGGGGGTGGAGGTTTTTTTTGGGGGGTACCCCCTGCTCGCTGGATGACTTAGAGGGGAGTTATTTAACCATGTCCGGGCAGGATGGTGGGGAGGAAGGCGCTTCGCAATCCTCCGGTGAGGTTTTTATGCTGCGTAAGCAGAAATCCCGCCCGACGGCCGTGGCTGCGTGGCAGGGGCTGTGCCCCCACCGTCCCCGAGCCCTTGGCCAACTCCCGCTGCCCTCGTCTCTTTGCGGGCGCTGCTCAGCAAGTTGAATTTCTTAATGCCTTTTTATTTATTTATTTATTTTTTTTCTCTTTCTTCTTTATTTCTTTCTGAACCCTGAACTTGAAAGACAGGAAAAGCCTGTGCTCGGGGCTCCTGCCGCAATCCTGCCTTGCAAGCGTGAAACCTGGCAGCGGCGCCGGGTCGGGGCACGCGGCGCGATGCCACGGCGGGGTTTTTGAAGCCGTTGTGTCCTTGGCTGCGTGGAGGGCTCCGACCTCGCTGCTGTTGCGGTTTTAGCCTTGACGTGGAGCACACGCCGTGCCCGGGTGGCAGCTCTGGCACCTGCCATGGGGCATCTGGTGGGTGACGTGCAGTGTTCTGGGCGCCCCGGGGTTGGCAGCGCTGCCTGGGCGCCGTCGTCACAGCTTCGAAAGCCAAGGAACCACCGCTGGGCGTTATTTAAGTCTCAAGGACTGCGGTCTCTGAGGGGTCGGTGTTGCCAACCAGGGGGGATGGAGCTGGGGAAGGGGCTGGAGAACAGGGGTGCTGGGAGCAGTGAGGGACCTGGGGGGGGTTAACCTGGAGAAGAGGAGGCTGAGGGGAGACCTCATCGCTCTCTGCAGCTCCTGGAGGTTTTGGGGAGGTGGGTGCTGGGCTCTGCTCCCAAGTGACAGTGATGGGTCAAGAGGAAATGAGCCTCAGGTTGTGCCAGGGGAGGTTTGGGTTGGGTATTGGGAAAAATCTCATTACTGATGGAGAGGCGAAGCCCTGGCAGAGGCTGCCCAGGGCAGTGGGGGAGTCTCCATCCCTGGAGGGGTTCCAAAACCATGTAGATGTGGCCCTTCAGGACATGGTTTAACAGGCTCGGTGGGGCTGGGCTGATGGTGGGACTGGACGAGCTCAGAGGGCTTTTCCAACCTTTATGGTTCTGTGATTCTATAATTGGTGACAGCTCTCGGCTCGGGGTCGGAGCACGGAGCTTGCGTGCCCCCCGGCAGGGTGTGAGTATCGGGTACCAGGAGCGCCCAGGGCTGGTGGCCGGGGCTTCTCCCCGCTTCATGCGGAGCCGATTCCTGCGAGAAAACACAGAGGATGGGGATTGTCTTGGGAAGCCCCCGAGCCCCAGGGACCGCTTTTTATTCTCATTAAAGGGAAAAAAAAAGATTAGGTTTCAAGTCGGTGCCGTCCCATTAATAAACCAGGTTTGCCTTCAGCGGGCGGCAGGACCCCATTTAAAAAGGAGTGGAGAGAGATGACCTATTTTACGCTCTCAAGTTGGAAAATATCGACCTGGCCGCCTCTAGCCCGCGAGCGGCGGGGCCGGCTGCGCCAGCCGTGCCGAGCCGCCTGCTCCCAAAACCCGGCCAGCTTTCCAGGAGGCGGCCGGCGTGGGATGCCCCGGGTTGCAAACCACGGTGGCTGCTTTAAACCTGCCGCCAACCTCCTGGCCGCGTCCCAAACGGCTCCGACGTTGGCTCAGAGCGTGCTGACTCCCTTTTCCGTGGCTGCTTATCCCCAGGATTTCATTAAGTCTTCCCTAATTGCCTTCTCGGGCAGCGAGCGCACCTCTGCCAACGTGGCTGCGTGGCGCAAGACCCACGGCGTCGCGGTCCGGCGCGTCGGCGCTACCGCGTCGCTGGGCATCGGCCACGTGCCCGAGGGTTTGGTCCCTGTGGTGCAAAGCTCCAAGGTCCCCAGTGCCTGGAGAAGGTTGATTCCCCAGGGTGGGAGGATGCTGGTGGGTGGCATGGAAAATCTCTTCACCAAAAGGGTGCCCAGGGAAGGGGGTGGAGTCGCCATCCTTGGAGGGGTTTAGAGGATGGGTAGATGAGTTCCTGAGGGACAGGGTTTAGTAAGGGGACAGGTATGGTTGGACTCCATGATCTCAGAGGTCTTTTCCAACCAGGTGATTCTGTGATGAGGGCTCGGTCCTGCTCCCCAGCCGTGCTGGGGGGGGCTCAGTGCAACTCCAGCCTGGGAAAACAGGAGCTGGAAGGCAAAGCCGGGCTCTCCCCAAGCAAAGGGAGTGGAGACCCGTGTTGGGAGTCATCACAGTGTGGTCAAAATGAAGTAAGTGATGACTGTGGGGGCTGATCCTGCTCTTGACCTGGGAACCCGGGGGGACCCCCAGATGTGCTTCCAAGTGCTTTGCTTTCTTGAGACCCCGTAGAGCAGGAGGGAGCTGGGAGCACGGTGAGCGGTGCTCGGCCCCCAGGATGGGGCAGGTTCCTGCTGGGATCCCTGGGTTGGCTCCTCCATGGTGGGAAGGTGGGCTCTGCCTTAATATATCCCCCACCACCGGCACCCCCAGACCCGCGGCGGCGCACCCCTGGGTGCAGCGTGGGGGTGCCCCCCCCTGCCAGCCACACAACAGTGGGTCCCTTGATGGGGCCGAGCGCGTGGGGCAGCCCCGGGGCGGGTGGCTCCGGGGGGACAATCGCGCTATTGTGGCACATAGTGGGTTCTTTTTCTGCCGTGCGAGGCGGGGGGCCGGGCAGCGGTGCCAGCGCTTTCAGGGTGGGGTGGCCCTTGCTGGGGCTGGTGGCGACTGGTGTGACAGCAGCGGTGGGATGCGGATGTCCCTGGGTGCAGGAGGTGATGGAGAGGAGATGGGGCAGCCCTTTGGATGCACGAGGGCTGCGGGAACGTGTTGGGATGTGGAAAAATGTTGGGCTGCTCCTAATCTCAGGAAAATGCTGGTGGGTGTTGGTGCTGGGGCTGCAGCGGGCAGGAACGGGGCTGTCCCCAAAGCTGTGTCCCCAAAGCCGTGTCCCAAAAGCTGTGTCCCCAAAACCATGTCCCCAGAGCCGCCTCCCGTCCTCGCTGTGGCCTAAAGAGAAGCTCAGGACCTTGCTCTGCTTTTTATTTTTACCATCCAGTGAGAGATGCAGGATTTGGCCCTTCTGTGCATCCCCTCATCTGAGCATCACCCACCCCTGAGCTCCCTTCTCAGCCTTTGGGCTGGTCCTTGTCCACGGGCAGCAGCCCAGGGAGGTGCAAGGGGGTCCCCCATGTCTATAGGAGGTTCTCCTACATCTACCAGGTGGTTCTCCACATCTAAAATGGGGTTCCCTACATCTGCAAGGTGGTCCCCCACATCTACAAAGGCTTCCCTCACATTTACAAGGGGTTCCCTACATCTACAAGGGGTTCCCCCTGTCTACAAGGGGTTCCCCCACATCTACAAGGTGGTTCTCCACATCTAAAGTGGGGTTCCCTGTATCTACAAGGTGGTCCCCCACATCTACAAGGGCTTCCCTCACATCTGCAAGGGGTTCCCCCACATCTACAAGGTGGTTCTCCACATCTAAAGTGGGGTTCCCTACATCTACAAGGGGTTCCCCATGTCTACAAGGGGTTCCCTACATCTACAAAGGGGATCCCCCACATCTACAATGGGTGCACGGCCACAGCCCCCACCCCGGGCCCCCGGCCTTGGGCAGAGCAGGGGCTGGAAGGAGCGGGCAGCCTCCCCTTGACCTCCCCGGGTAGGATTTTCCGCCATGGAGAAGTGGGAGCGGAGCGCAAGGTGCCTCTCGGAGCCGCCGGAGGAAATGGCTCATTGTTAGCCCTGCTGAAAAAAAGAGACCCAAAAAATTGTAATAATGAGGCCAGCTTCTATTTGAGGGTTTCCATGGGAAAAACAGGAAACGGAATCCTGTTACTTTTCTAGGGCTCGCGGCCGATAACGCCGGTTTTAGGACAGGGCAGAGAAGGAGGAGGAGGAGGTGGGGATGAAGGCAGCCCTGGCAGCGAGCCCTCGTCTCGCTTGCTTCGAGGCTTGGTCTTGCTGGCAGGTAAAGCTCCTCCTTGGTGTCACTCTGCGTTTGTGTTTCCCAGCATCCCCAGTGAGGGACACTGGGAACCTTCCTGCTGAGCTCGGACCTGGTCCCCTTCTCAGAGCCACCTTCCAGCCAGCACCACGTGTTACGGATGGGCCAGGTGGACTGGGGACACGTGGGACCTGTGGCAGGGGGTGCTGGCACAGGGGATGCACTGGGAGGAGAGACAACACCCCCAGACACACGGTGTGAGCGTTGGGGGTGTCCTGTGCAGGCACAGGAGTTGGACTCGATGATCCCTGTGGGTCCTTTCCAACTCAGGGCGTTTGATGGAACAGGTCCAGAGGAGGCTACGGAGATGTTCCGAGGGCTGGAGCACGAGGCCAGGCTGGGAGAGCTGGGGTTGTCCAACCTGGAGAGGAGAAGGCTCTGGGGAGACCTTAGAGCAGCTCCCAGTGCTGAACGGGGCTCCAGGAAAGCTGGGGAGGGGCTTTTTCCAAGGGCCTGGAGTGATGGGACAGGGGGAATGGCTTTTGGAAGGGGGAAAGCACTTTCCATAGGCAGGACAGGAATCCTGAGGATGGATTTGATGAGGTTGCCCAGAGCAGTGGTGGCTGCCCCATCCCTGAAGGTGCCCAAGGCCAGGTTGGATGGGGCTTGGAGCCCCCTGACCCAGTGGGAGGGGTCCCTGCCCATGGCAGGGGGTGGCACTGGGTGGGCTTTGATGTCCCTTCCAACCCAACCCAGTCCATGATTTGATGACTCTAAGAGGCCGCGGGGCTTTGCTGCGGGACGGTGGCACTGCCAGTGCCATAGGGAGTGGCAGCAATAACAGGGAACGCAGCACCCCCAAAGGTGCCTCCAGCTGTCCCGCCGGCAGAGCCGCCCTGGGGTGCAGCCCTGGGAAGCCACGAGCACCCCGAGCCCGGTGGGTCTGTCCCCTCTCTGGGGCTGGAAGTGCTGCCGTGGGCCCTGGCAGGCGGAGCGTGGCACTGGGATGGAGCCGGAGCCACATCCTGCCCTGGCGTCGCGGTGCGGGGCCGTGAGCGGAGGTGGCACAAGAGCAGCGTGGGCAGGGGCCATGAGTGTGCACGCTCGCACCGATGCGGTGGCATCAGCCCCCGTGGTGGCTACCAGCGCGGCTGTGCCCAGGGATGGATGATCCTGCATCTCAGAGGGATGGGGGACCAGCACAGGCAGAGCCACGAGGCCAGAGAGCTGTCGTGGGCACCAGACTTGGCGAGGGGACCTAAGGAAAGGGGGGGGATGAGGTTCTCCAACTGCATCCCCAAATCTTTCCCAGTGTGGCACAAGGGACCTTGGCCAGGCCCTCCAGGGTGGCACAATGAGAGCTCCCAGGAGCCAGGGTTGGCATTCCCGGTGTGGAGGCTGCTGGGGGGGAGCTCGGTTTGGTCCCGATGCCAGCGGGAGGGGACGGAGCTGAGTGGGGACAGCACGGGCTGGTGACGGGGCTGCGAAGGACACGCTGTCAAGATAAAAGTTGGCGTTGGGAAGGAACGAGACGATTTCCTTCCCTGCGTTGACACCCAAACCGGAGCGGGAGGAAAGTCAGAGCCAGTTCGCAGCTCCGCTGGCCTCCTCGCCGCTCCGCTTCTCTTTGGCGCTTGGCTCGGTGTCACCTGGGCACTGTCACCCCCTGCTGCTCCGGGGGGTGGGGATGTGGGTGGGGGTCCTCAGCCGGGCAGGTGGCTCCGCCGTGGGGTGGGATTTGGCAGCAGGTCAGGCTGTGTCCTTGGCAGTGCCCAGCTGGCTGCGTGGTGCTGCCAGCACGGCATCTCCCGCGGGACCCCTGTCCTGGGCTGCCCCCGGGACTGGCTGTGAGCACGGGAAGCCCCACGCCTGCGCTTGAGCCACCGTGTGTCCTGGTGGCCCCCCCCAGTTCCCCCGTGAGCTCCGTGGGGTGGTTGGGTGCTGCCAAAGCTGGGCAGCTGTGGGGCCAGTGGGGAAAAAGGAGACTGCTGGGCATCTTAGAGGGTGTTCAGAGCGCATCACCTGTCCTGACGCTGAAATCACTGAATCTTGGAATGCTTTGGGTTGGGAGGGACCTCAAAGCCCACCCAGTGCCACCCCCTGCCGTGGGCAGGGACACCTCCCACTGGATCAGGGGGCTCCAAGCCCCATCCAACCTGGCCTTGGGCACCTCCAGGGATGGGGCAGCCACCACTGCTCTGGGCACCCTGGGCCAGGGCCTCCCCAAATCCATGCCCAGGTTTCCCATCCTGCCTATGGAAGGTGCCTCCATCCCAGTAAGTCCCTGCCTATATGGGAATCCATCCCAATGAGACCCTGCTCAGGCTGGGCAGTGGCCCAGGGGCTGCTGGGAGCCCAGGGGTTACTGGGAGGCACCTGCAGGGTTTCTCTCTGTCCCTAAAGTGTTCCCAGCACCGCTGCTCCCACGCAGGATGTGCTTCTGCCCCCCAGCAGCTCCCAGCGTGATGCAGCCGCGCTGGGCACGGGCATCCCAGGGGATGAGGGGATGCGCTGGCTGTGTCCAAGCAAGCCAACACCCCCCTAAATCCCTGCTGAGCTGCAAAGCTCCTCAGCCCTGGTTTGGGTTAAAGAGAATTAAAATGCTTTCTCCTGCGGGGCGATAATCCTGGAGGCTGGGGCACGGCCAGGCAGGGGCTGCTCCTGGGGGTGCACCCCGTTATCCCACCCCCTCATCCTTGGGGACAGGCCCTGCCGCTGGAGCATCCCCGCGTTGTCTGGGGTGCGTGGGTGGGTGCAGGAAGCCCCTGCTCGCAGGAGAGGATCAGTCTCTGCTCCTTTCGGGGGTGCTGCCTCCCCAGGTGCCGTCTGAGCTGGCCTGGGCAGTGGGAACCCCCATTCTTGTTCCCCACCAGGACCCGCCGCAGGTGGGAGCGGGCAGCAGCTTTCCCAGAGAAGGGCTGGAAATCCGTTATTGTCTCCACATGGCTTTCTCCTCCCTGAAAATCCTATTAAACCCTCGTTTTTCTGACCCTAATCTCAGCTCACCGTGCGGGGGGGGGGGGTGG
This sequence comes from Neomorphus geoffroyi, assembly GCA_033558235.1. Classification (NCBI taxonomy): domain Eukaryota; kingdom Metazoa; phylum Chordata; class Aves; order Cuculiformes; family Neomorphidae; genus Neomorphus; species Neomorphus geoffroyi. The sequence goes on from JAUMJM010000097.1 coordinate 1,485,216, forward strand.
GATTAGCGTGTGCCCCCCCAGCCCAGCGCGCTGCCCAAGAAGCCTTCCTGCGTGGCAAGCGGTGCTGGAGCAGGGAGGTTGGTGCTGAGCCCAGCGCGCCGTGGTGGCGGCAGGACTGGCAGCTGCCAGTCCCTCTGTCCTCTGTTCCTGCCCAGAGCGTGACGTTATCCTCCGCGTGCCAGGGGTTGCGATGGCCCCGCTGGCAGGGACCCACGGCCGCAGCTGGGATTCAAGGGGGGGGGGGTGTGGTGTCAGCGTGGGGAGGCTGTGGTGTCACCCCCCACCAGGACCACTGAGTCCATCCCCGGGGTGTCCCCAGGGTCTGGGCAGGGTGGGAGAACTCCGGGAGCTGCGGCCGTGGGTGGAAGAATCACGGAATCCTGGAATGGGTTGGGTTGGAAGGGACATCAAACCCACCCAGTGCCACCCCCTGCCATGGGCAGGGACCCCTCCCACTGGATCAGGGGGCTCCAAGCCCCATCCAACCTGGCCTGGAACACCTCCAGGGATGGGGCAGCCCCCACTGCTCTGGGCACCCTGGGCCAGGGCCTCCCCACACTGAGTGTGAAGAATTCCTTCCCGATGACCAAATCTTCCCCCTCCGACTCAAAGCCCACGCAGAGACCCTCCTGTCGGCGCCTGCGTCCGTCCCTGCTGCTGGGGCAGCGCTGCCTTTGCACGCTTCCTCCGTGCCTCAGTTTCCCCGCTGGGCACTGGGGGTGCAGGCGGGGAGGCGATGCCGACAGCGGGCACTGGAGCCTACGGGCACGCGTGGGCACGCATCCCCACGCCTGCGCGCCTGCCTTGGCGTGCCGGGCAGCGGGGCATGCCGGGAGCGCGCTGCCGTCCCCCTTTGCTCCTGTTTGGCTGTGGATTTAGGACACTCCTGTGCAAAACACAACTATTTTGGAAGGCGTCCAGGCGCGCTCGCATTCCTCGGGGTGGAATCTGCCCCCGCGAACGCCGCCTGACCTTTCCCGCTTTGGGCTGCGGGAACAATCCTGGGGCCCAGCCTCCCCCCGACACCCCCTGTAGGGGGGCTGGGGACCCCTTTTCCAGCCACCCCTGCACCCCCTGGCTTGCTGGGGCAGCTCCTGCTTGCTTGGCACTGCCAGGGAAGGTGTGAGTGGAGGTGGCAGGATGAAACCCATCATCCCTGGGGCACCTGGTGCTGCTCCAGCTGCCCTGGCACCCCGTGTTTGGTGCCAGCCCAGCACCACAGGCTGCCCCCTCTCCCCCCCCTCAGCTGGAAAGCAGAGCCCCCCCGGGTGCTGCTCGCACCGACAGCGATGCCAACGCAGTCTTGCAGCCCTGCCTGCTGGGACACGCTGGCAGCTCTGCACGCTGCCTGTCCCTGGGGTGGCACCCATGGGAGATGCTGGGTGACATTGGGGTGGCCCCAGGAGGAAGGCGATGGCAGGGGTTTGGCTCCCACATTTTCTCATCCCAGTTTGTCCCTGCGCTGCCAGTGTGGAGGCACTGGGATGGTGTCACGGGGTGTGCAGCCAGGTCCCTGTGACATGTCTGCCACCCAGCTGGTTGAGCCAGTCCCCAACGGGGCTTGGGGCATAGCTGTGGCACCTTCGCCACGGTGGGCACTGGGGATGCGCTGAGCCCCAGGGCACTGCCAGCGTGCAGGGGGTCCGTGTGCCGTCGCACCCTGGGGACTGTCCCCTCACTGGTGTCTGATGCCAGTCCAACTGGTGGCTGCGGGCATCATACTGGTCCTGCTACTGGTTTTGGAGGGGGGGCAGAGGAGAGGAGGGGGCACAGCCGGCCCTGAGGCTGCAGGCTGCAATCCCAGCAATGCCTGGCATTTCCCCGGCGCGGCCGCACGTGCTTCTCCTCGGCCTCCAGCACGGCAGGAATGTGGTGCGGGACCCCCTTGTGCGGGGATGGGGATGGAGAGTTGGAGGGGGGGGCACAGGGCAGGGGGTGCTGCCCACCCACAGTCCTTACCCGGGCTGGGTGCCCGCGGGCACAAGGCTCACCCTGGTCCTGCTGTTTTCCTTGGTCTTCCCATATTTTGGCTGCCACAGTGGAGACCGGTTTGGGGGGCACAAAGGGGGGATGGGGTGAGGAGGTGTGATTTGACACCCCCCCCCCCCCCCAGACCAGCAGGAACCTCTGGGTGCTGGTGACGAGGTTGGTTTGTTATCCCTGCCTGCGGATTCGACACTGGGCATCTGGGGTTAAACCATGGGGCTGGTGGCTCTGTGCCCGGGGGGACAACGGGGACCCTCCCTGGGTGACCCCTGAGATGGGAGATGGGGCAGGGAAGGGGGGGGGGCGCTTTTGCTTTAGGACCTGGTGGGAAGCGTCCTTGGAGCCACCACCCTTTGCCACAGGCACTGAGCAGGGGAGCTGGGGGGCTGTGTTGGACCCCAAGGGGCTTTGTCAGTCCTTGGGGGGCTTTGTTGGACCCCAAGGGGCTGTGTTGGTCCCCTGGGGGCTGTGTTGGACCCCAAGGGGCTGTGTCAGTCCTGGGGGGCTGCGTTAGGAGAGCCCAGGGCTGGGTACGTGTCCCCACTGCACGGGCTGGGCTGGGCAGAGCCTCTTTTTCTTGTGACCAGGGGGGTCTTGGCCCCCCACGCGCTCCCCCCTTGCAGACCTCCACGGTGGCTCCTGTCCTGGCTGAGCAGGGGTGACTCGCGCCGCACCCCCAGGCTGTCCCCCTCCCTGTCCCCAGCATCGCCCGGTGCCCTGCGGACAGAGCGGAGGAAGGAAGGAAGGGGCCGGGAGGAGGAAGACGAGGAAGCGGGGAGGGTGGGATGCTGCCCGGGGTGATGGAGGAAGAAGGGGGTGGATTGAAAAAAAAGAAGAAGAAAGAGAGCAAAAAGGGAAAGAACGGGCAAAGTGACCCGGCGGGGGCTGGCTTGGCACGGGGGGTGGCGGGCTGGGCACGCTGATCCCTGCCAACAGTGGGAGACCCTGCCCGCCAGCCCAGCTGGGGTGTGTGGTTACCTGCCCTCCGTCCATCCCTCCATCCCTCCATCCTTCATCCATCCATCCCTCCATCCACCCCTCCATCCATCCTTCCTCCATCCATCCATTCATCCATTCATCCCTCCCTCCCTCCCTCCATCCATCCATCCCTCCATCCATCCCTTCATCCATCCGTCCATCCATCTCCCCACCCACTCATCCATCCTTCCACCCTCTGTCCATCCCTCCCTCCCTCCGTCCTTCCCTCTGCCCATTCCACCCCACACTCTGTCCATCCCTCAGTCCATCCCTCTTTCCATCCATCCCACCCTCTGTCCATCCCTCCACCCATTCCACACTGTCCGTCTTTTCACCCATCCCTCCCTCCCTCCCTCTGTCCATCCCTCCGTCCATCCCACCCTCTGCCCATCCCCGCACGGCACAGTTGGGTGGGCGCCTCTCGCCACCCGTTGCGCTGGGGCCGTGCGAGGGGTGTGAGCAGTCGAGCGAGCGTGCGAGCGCGTGTGCAGCATCGCCGCGCTGGGAGCACCGCGCGCCACCCGAGCCATGCGACGCGGCGCAGCCGGCCCCACGCTGGCCCCCGCCACCGGCCCCCACCGCCTCGCCACCCAACTGGGGGGCTGAAGGTGGGGCGTGAGCGATGGGCACCAGCTGAGCACCCACGTCGCCAACACCTCGCCGGTCGACGCTGCGCCCGGACTGCGGCCGCATGGTGGAGGAGAGCGCAGGCGGAGGGCAGCGGGGGTCCCAGCGGGTGCTGCGGGGCCCCCCCAGGCCCCCACCAACCCCCAACCCGGTGACGGTGGTGAGGAAGGGGCTGTGGAGCGTGGAGCGAGCTGGCAAGGGCTGGCGCTTCGAGCGAGCCGTCGGGGTGGACTGCAGCTTGCCCGAGCCCCGCTGCATCTGGCTAAGCAGCCTGCGGCGGCACGCGGCGGGCACGCAGCACCGCTGCCCCCCGGCCCCCCGCCACGGCCCCCGGCCACCCCCACCCAACAGGGGCCACCGGGTGAGAACCGCGCGCCGGAGAGAATGGGTGTCGCGCCTTGTTGGGGGGTGGGTTGTTGTGTTGGGGTTGGGGGGGCTCCTGCAGCTGGGGGGGGAGGGGGGGGGGGCTGGGGGGTGGCGTGGGTAAGCGCATGGGGTGTCACAGCTCCTGGCAGTGGTGCGTCCCCTCTGTCCCTTCCATCCCCTCCCTGCTGGTGGAAGGGCTGCGCTGGGGTGTGGGGATCCTGCCCCCCAGGAGGGCTCTGTTGGAGCAGGACATCAGGCTGGATGGGGCTTGGAGCCCCCTGACCCAGTGGGAGGGGTCCCTGCCCATGGCAGGGGGTGGCACTGGGTGGGCTTTGAGGTCCCTTCCAACCCAACCCATTCCAGGATTCTCCGACACCTGGGGGAGAACCCGTCCTGTCGTGTCCCCGTGCAGGGAGCAAGGTGGGGTGGGGATACCTGTGCTGGGGGGCACGGGACGTCGCGGGCTTTGGGGCCGTCTGGGCAGGGGGGCCCAGGTGGGCAGCGTGCCCACACCTGGGCTGTCACAGCCACTCAGACAAACCCCTCTGGCAAGGGGTCCCCTCATCCTCACTGCCCACACCCCTCGTGGGACGGGGACTTGGGGGGAGCCCAGGTGGGAGCCCAGTGGGAACCACCGGGCTGGGCTTAAAATAGATCCAAAAAGGTGCGAGGGAGCTGGCACCCTGCAGGGATGGGGGGGTGGGGACAAATGGCTGGGGTGACAAATGAGGGATCAACCCCACTGCCAGGGGAGAGCTGGGGCATCCGTGGGGCTGTGAGCCAGCCTGGGTGATGTCCAAGCCATCGTGGGTGATGTCCAAGCCCACAGCTGGGGACTTTGCAGCCCAGAAAGCTCCAAGCCAGGGTGGGTGAAAAGGGAAACTGAGGCACAGGGCGGTGCGAGTGGTTCGGGGTGGTTTGCTGTGCCCACCCCCTTGCAGGGCTCTTTGCGGGGTCCCTGCGTCGCAGAGTGTCCTCACCTTGGGCTTGGGGAAGAGGCTTCCGGAGAGGGCGAGGCGTCGCGTTGAGGCTGTCGAGGTCCTAATGGAGACGTAATCAGGGCACGGCAAACGAACGCCCGTCCTTGGCATCGGGGTGAGGGCATTCCTAAGCCACCCCTTCTCTGCCATGAGTTGTGGAACCTTGGCATGGAGAAGGAAACCAGCCTGGGAGGGTTGTTTGCGACGCGGGCATCTCTTGCTCGGTCGGTTCAGGCTCACGGGACCAGGTCCAGGGCCACCGATGCCGTAATTCGTTGCCCAGAGCTGGGGATGGTTTCCCTGTGCCACGGGTGCGCCGGAGCCCTGGTCACGGCTCGGTGACACAGGGACGTGTCCCCATGCCTGGAGGCCGGTGCTGCCGTTGGTGTCTCCAGCGATCCTGCCCTCTCCCAGCCCTGTCTGTGCCGGTTACGATCAGCGGGGCACATTCAGCTGTCAGCTTAAAAATAATCCGCCGCGCCGGCGGCCGACACAAAGGAGGGCGCAGATGGGGACGGGCGCCGCGCTGGGGTGCCCCTCGCCCCCGCCGCCATGGGACTCGGGGTCCCCATGGGAGCTTGGGGCGCCTGTCGCCATCTGGTTTGGGGTCGTACACAACGCGTGGAGCTCGTGGGGAGATTCACCCCCCGTGTGGTGCTGGGGCTCTGTATGTTTCGGGGTGGCCGTGGTGGCCGTGAGCCCGGGTAGCCCCCCCCGGCTTTGCTCTGATGCCAGTGGAGGGGGCTTTGTGGGTGCTGTGCGAGGGTGATGCCTCGTGGCGCAGCCCCAGAGCTGTGCCCTCACCACAGGGACCCCATGCCCGGGGGGATGGGACCCCCAGCCCCACCTGCAGCGCGGCCCCACGCGGGACGTGCTGGCACGGGGGGTGCAGCCCGATGCCGCTGAGCTGCGGCCACATTCCCCCACCGGCAGCGAAAAGGCCCACTCAGCACAGGAGCAGACAAAGGCTTTTTGTGCCTCGTCCCTTTGTGTGTCCCTCTCCCTCCCAGCTCCCCATCCAGCGCTTCAACCCAGACGGCGCCTGAATTTTAACACCCTCGCCCCGGGATGTGCTGGACGGCGCTTGGGTAGGATCCCATCCACTGCCAGGGTGACGATATCGTAGAATCTTGGGATGGGTTGGGTTGGAAGGGACCTCAAAGCCCACCCAGTGCCACCCCCTGCCATGGGCAGGGACACCTCCCACTGGGTCAGGGGGCTCCAAGCCCCATCCAACCTGGCCTGGAACACCTCCAGGGATGGGGCAGCCACCACTGCTCTGGGCACCCTGGGCCAGGGCCTCCCCACCCTCACAGCAAAACATTTCTGCCCAAGATCTCAGCTCAGTCTCCCCTCTTGCAGCTCAAAACCCTCCCCCCTCGTCCCATCCCTGCTCTCCCTGATTCAGAGACCCCCCCAGCTTTCCTGGAGCCCCTTTCAGCACTGGGAGCTGCTCCCAGGTCTCCCCAGAGCCTTCTCCTCTCCAGGCTGGACAACCCCAAGTCTCCCAGCCTGGCCTCACAGCAGAGGTTCTCCAGCCCTTGGATCATCTCCGTGGCCTCCTCTGGACAGTTGCAAATCCTTCTCATGCTGGGGATCCCAGAACTGGACGTATCCCTGGTTTTAGTGGAGCTTGGAGCTGCTGGGCCACTGGGCAGGACCTTCTGCTCCCTTCAGCCCCAGCAGGGCTGGTGGATGCCCAGAACCCTCCCGAACCCCAGCAAGGTGTCAGGACCCCTGTTGTCTTTCCAAAGCTCCCTGCCCAGAGATGCCCACTGCTCCATCACGGCCCCGTTTTCCCTGCTGCCACCAGCATGGAGCCGCATCCCTCTTGGCCCGAGCTGCTGCTCCAGGCAGCGTCCCCTGCCAGAGCCCAACTCGGTGCCAGGTCCCTGCCCCGTTTCGGGAAGCATCACTCATCCAGCAGCCTCCTGGCCGGCTCTTTCCAGCTTGCCTGGGGTTGTTACTGCGGCGTCATCGGATGGGGACCTTTTGTCCCTGACTCCTCCATCCGCCCCATCTCTCCTCCTGCCTCCTGGGTCCCATCCAGACCCCCAGGCACAGCTCATTTCCCCCTGTTTTTTAATTTCCGTTCCATGCATCTTCTCCCAAAAGGTCCCGTCCAAGGCGTGCCGGGGGGTGCTGCTGGGGTGATCTTTGAGGCTGGAATTTGTGGCCACGGGGCCAGGGGCAGGGAGGGGGATCTGGAGTGGAGTGGCTTTTCCAGCAAATTTCAGCCCCCAGCATGGGGGTGGGAGGGGGCTGGTGGGGGGCTGAGAAGTGACATAGGATGATAGAATGGTTTCAATTGGAAGGGACCCCAAAGCCAACCCAGTGCCACCCCCTGCCATGGGCAGGGACCCCTCCCACTGGGTCAGGGGGCTCCAAGCCCCATCCAACCTGGCCTGGAACACCTCCAGGGATGGGGCAGCCACCACTGCTCTGGGCACCCTGGGCCAGGGCCTCCCCACCCTCACAGCAAAACATTTCTGCCCAAGATCTCATCTCAATCTCCCCTCTTCCAGCTGAAACCCATTCCCTTCATCCCGTCCCTGCACTCCCTGATCCAGAGCCCCTCCCCAGCTTTCCTGGAGCCCCTTTCAGCACTGGGAGCTGCTCTGAGGTCCCCCCAGAGCCTTCTCCTCTCCAGGCTGAACAACCCCAACTCTCCCAGCCTGTCCTCACACAGGAGGTGCTCCAGCCCCGGGATCATCTCTGTTGGCTCCTCTGGCCTCGCTCCAACAGCTCCAGGTCCTTCCCATGCTGAGAACTCCAGAGCTGGATGCAGGGCTCCAGGTGAGGTCTCACAACATCTCCCTCCTTGTCCCCTACAGCCAGCGCCGGGCCGGAGAGATGGGGCGTCCCCAAACGCCAACGCACCCCCAGAGGGAACCTTCCCCTGGGTGGGCCCGAAGACGGTGGTGCTGCGGAAGAGCTCACAGGGGGGGTTCGGCTTCACCCTCCGCCACTTCATTGTTTACCCCCCGGAGTCGGCCGTGCACTCCACCACCAAGGTAGGGCTGGGACCTGGGGGGGGAGCTGGGGACCCCCAGAGCTGCTGGACTGGGGCTCCAAGGTGCCGTGGTTGGATGCAGGATGCTTGCGCAGGGGCTGGGGGCTGGGGAACTGCGGAGTGGAGCACCCATCACCTGCCTTGATGGAGTGCCTGGGGCTGCCCCCACCCCATGGGTGGCCCTGGGCTGGAGGAGCGCGTGGAGCTGCTGGGAGACGTGATCTGAGCGAGCGGCGAGCTGGCAGCATCTCTGGAGACATCCCAGAGTCTTTCTGGTGGGGGACCCAGCTGTCTGTGGGAAAGGAGAGGATCCCTCCGCTCTCAACGAGTGCTCCAGCGTCCCCAGAACAGCAGGAAAAGGCACTCTGGAGCCCTTGAGGGCTGGGAGAGGCTTGGTGCCGCGGGACACCGTGCTGGCCAGGTGAACCCCACACACGGCCACCGTGGAGCCAAGCCTGGAGCAGGTGCTGGGGAAGGTGAAGCCTTCACCACATCCCTCCTTCTCCTCCTCTGACCAGCGTCATTGTGGTCCCTCAAGCACTGGGAAGTGCCACCACGTCCTCACCCAGCGAGGGACCCATGCCCAGCCTTGCGGGCACTCGCCACCTCCAGCGCTGTCACTGTGAGGCGTTGGGCTGGGTCTGCCCTGGCACCTGGTGGGTGCCATCCTATCCTGGCTCAGCTGCTGCTCAGACCCTTCCCAGCTGCTGCCTTTGAGAGGGAACCAAATCATCACCTCCTGTGCCCTCTGAGCCAGCAAGAAGCTCCCATCCAGGCACAAAGGATGGAAGGACCTTGTGAAGCCACCCAGCAGCTTCCAGTGCGGAACCAGCTCTCCTGCTGTGCCACCTCCAAGCTCCTGGGGTTTGCAGTCGCCCCTCGTCGTGTTTTTCACAGCTCAGCTTTGCGCGGATGAAGGGAGAAGAGTGTGGGAGCTGCGTGGTCCCTCGCAGCCCTTTTCCTCCTCCGAGGTGGGCAGGTCTGGCTGCTCCCATCGCTCCTGGAGCTTCACAGTTGCCCACAGCCCCATGGATTCCGGCTGCCCCACGGATTCCGGCTGCCCCATGGCTTCAGCTGCTCCTCCCCGGCCGTCAGGGAACAGCAGTGGGAAATGAGTCACAGGGTGGGGAGAAGAACTCACCGGAGTCCCTGCTCAGCATCCTCGTCACGGTGCTTTTCCCAGGCTCCCGATCCTGCTTCCCCAATTCCTTCCTTCCTGCGCTTCCCTGCCCACACTGGGAACCCGACCCATCCATCCCCGGCAGCGCCACTTGGCGAAGTTGCTTTCGTCGTGGCGATGGCCCAAACCTGCTCCGAACGGGCTCGCTCGCTTCCACCCCTCCTCGGGCATCCTCCAAGAGCCAGGACTGATCCTGCCCTGCGGCGCTGGGCACCAGGGCTGAGCCCCGCCAGGGCGGGAGCACGTGGCGCCGCGTGGGAAGGAGCCAGATCAGCGCCGGGAGGTGGAGATGCCCTTGGCGAGGGGTTGGCAGTAGCTCCCGGCACCCGTCTGAGCCGAAGCCGGCGCTGGGCGCGGTGCGGCTGGCTCAGCACCCACGGGTGCCGGCGGGCAGCCAGGTCTGGGGGCTGAGTTTCGGTGGGATTGACTCAGCAGGGAGGGTGACGGCACAGCCGTGTTCACCGCGCCGTGCTTTGGCATCGCCGCGCCCAGGCGGCCCCAGCCATGCCCGCGCGGCTGCTGGGCTGCCCTGCGGGCCAGGAAGGGCTCTAGGTGCTGCAAGGCAAGGAGGGGCAGGGAGAGGGGTGAGTCCCTGCCTCCAGGGACCCTTGGTGGCCCCACGGTGCACAGGAGTGGAACTGGTTGTGTGCCATGGGATGTGGCGTTTCCTTCCCACCCTGGCATGGGCACCGTGCGGAGATGCCTCCAGCCCCCTCCTCCTCGCTGGGAATGCCCCCTCTCTCACTGGGATGGAGGGAGCTGCCCACCCTGGGGACATCGGGGCTGTGCCCCTGGCTGTGGGCAGGGGTGGGAGCTCTGCCTGGAGAAGCCTCTACAAAGTAGAATCGTGGAATGGTTTAGATTGGAAGGGTGGTTGCAGCCCCCGTGGGTGCCAGCGCCCTGTACCAGCTCAGGTACGCCCGGGCAGCATCATTCTGTGCTGGGGTCCCCCCAGCAGGGGGTGAGTGACACGGGCAGGAGCCCATGGACACCATTCCCACCCCAAAGGGCAGAGCTGGGGGGCTCCCAGTGCTGTCCCCAGCCCGTGGCTGGCAAGGGGGCACCAGGATCCCCCTACAATGCCCGCCGCAGCCCTGGCAGCCTGCCCCGTGCAGCAGGAGGCTGCAAAAATGTGTCCCCTCTTGGCCAAAGAATTGCAGGGCTAAATATAGCCCTGCTGGCAGCCAGTGCCCCTCCAAGGACGCCTGCGCGAAGCCGTCCCCTTTGAGGGGTCCCTGCCACCAGGACCCGCTGCCCGGGCACTGCGGTGCCATGGGTGCCAGCGTACACGCCTCTCCCACCACCCCAGGGACCCCACTGTGGGGACTCAGGCTCTCCCTGGCTGGGCTTGGTGGCCCAGGAGAAGGGTGAGATGCCACCTTGGGGCTGGCTGAGCCCTTTCCCTGCTCCCTTGCCCCAATACCACCTCCTTCCCCAGCCGCGGGGTCTGGGGGGGCTGCAGGGGGTCCCACTCCGTGCCCGCTGGCAGGGCTGCGCGGGCGGCCGGGCGGGATCCGGTGTCAGGAGGTAATTTTAGCCCGGGGGTGGCAGAGGGCAGAGGGACACACAGGTCTGGCTGGGGGGCTTGGTGGGGCTGGCACCCCTCTTGTCCCCTGCCCGTGTCCCCCCCCCACATCTGCCCCGGGCAACAAAATAAGTGTTTTCCTCTTCTTTTGGCAGGAGGAGGAGAACGGGAACCGAGCAGGTGAGCACTGCCGTGGGGAGGGGGACGTCACCGCTTGGATCGGTGGGTGCGGGGGTCTGGGGGGGGGGACACAGGGCTGTCACAGGTTGCGGGAGGGTGATGCAATCCACTCTCTCTGCTGGCTGGCACCTAAATATCAGCTGGCACCTAAATATCAGCTGGCAGTGAAGTGGCGTGGTGCTTTGGTGGCATTTGGTGCCTTTGGGCTTGGTGCCCCCAAAGCCCCTGGGGGCTTTTGCTGGACCTTGTGCCCAGGGGGGTCTATCCCGAAGCCCGGGGGGCGGCGGTGTGGGCAGCACTGGTCCCCACAGCGGGCAGCTGGGCTGAGCACGGGGTGTCTGGGGACAGGGACAGGGCCCCGCTCTCCTCCCGGAGGCGCCCGGTGACGTGAGCGAATGTGAAGGCGTCAGAACGCATCGGCGCGCTGGCGGGGTGACGAGGCGCCACGGCTTGCGCTCCCCAGCGAGCCAGGGCCCAGCCCTGGCACCCAGTGCCCCTTGGGGCTGCGGGGACGCTGGCCTCGCCCCGGGTGCTCCCCGAGGGCTTCGGCGTCCCTTGTTGCACCGTCCCTCCATCCCTGACCCGTCCGCCCTCCGGTTTCTCGCGGCACCCGATGGCTTTGGCTCTTGCAGAGGCGCTTGGTTTGGAGCCGGGGGGGGGGCTGGGGGGCTGCCCCGAGAGCAGAGCTTTGCCCAGGGCAGTGCCAGCTGCCATGCGAGGGCCTGGGGAGGCCAGGGGGGTACCATGAGGGGCCAAGCAAGCACCTCGCCGTGCGCTGTGCCCGGCTGTGCCGGCAGCTCCCTGATGCTCTGTCCCCGGGGAGCAGGTGCCCCCCGGAGCCGCCTGGAGCCCATGGACACCATCTTCGTGAAGAACGTGCGGGAGGACGGGCCGGCGCACCGGGCTGGGCTGCGCACGGGTGAGCGGGGGCACGTGGGCTCTGCGAGCCACACATGGTTCCAGGCGGCCCATGGGACGCGTGCCGTGCCCCGGCTCTTCTGCCAGGGGCTTGCTTTCTTCTCCCCCCCCCCCTTTTTTTTCTTCTCCCCCCCTTTTTTTTCTTCTCCCCCCCCCTTTTTTTTTCTTCTCCCCCCCCTTTTTTTTTCTTCTCCCCCCCATTTTTTTTTCTTCTCCCCCCCCTTTTTTTTTCTTCTCCCCCCCTTTTTCCTCACTTCTCTCCCCCCTTTTCCTGCACTCCCTCTTTTGTCTCCCCTTTCTCTCTGCCCCCTGGCACTGCGAGGTCAGAGCAGCACTGGCATCCCTGGGGTTAGGGTGGCTTTGGGGTCCCCACAGCTCCCCGCTGCCACACGAGACCTGGCTCTGCCCCTGGCAAAAGCCCTGGCCGTGTTCAAACCCCGCTGTGAGTGACCATGGGGACAACCAAGTGCCACCACGTCCCCACCGGCTTGCAGTGACACTGTCTCCCTCTCCGCAGGGGACCGACTGGTCAAGGTGAACGGGGAGAGCATCATCGGGAAAACCTACTCGCAGGTCATCGCGCTGATCCAGAACAGGTGAGGCCCCGTCCCGGGGCCGGGAGGAGCACGGGGGGGTGACATGAAGGGGACACGTGGCAGCAAGCACTGTCCC